>JACJUM010000875.1:17124370-17240368 GCA_020976665.1 Heortia vitessoides | reverse complement strand
CATAGCAATTTTTGTATAAAGAATAATATAATATCGTTACGTATTTTTTCAACATTTGTTAATCATATAACGAAAAGAATAACTAACTACTTATGATTATTTAATTTTTTCAAATAAACCGAACATTTTTTTCCGACTCGTAACATACTTTCATAAAATTAGTTTTTCTTGTTGTTCTGAGAACTTATGTTGAACTTATGATATTCATTATTCTAGAATATTAAATATTCTATAAGTGTCACAAATTTGTTGCCAATAATTATTATTTATTTTCGTTTCAACGATTTTGTTTTAATATCCTCCTTTGTTATTTCATTTACGGACAAATTGAATTGCATGTCAGCAAACAATATTTTCTTTCCTGTAAAAAAACTTTGAAACCCATGTTTCAGGCAAATCAGTTCATTTTACATAATATTATAATAAATAGCGGCGAACATGGCTTCTAATCGCTTCTAAAGTATAATAAGAACGATTTTCCCATTTTTTGATTTAATAAATGACCACTTTATGTATTAACACTGAAAAATATAACACTTTTCCTTATTACTTATTTTTTACAAAACGTACAACGTGTATAAATTAAAATGTCAGAGAACCACTGCCTGAGTTGTTTGTTAGGATAAGTATATAAAAAAGATGTTATAACCTTATATGTACTATGGATTAAAATTTAACCTAAAAATCTTCTCTAATACGTAGGCAGAATACAATAAAACAAGCACTAGAATAATCAAAATTATATAAAAAAATACAGTCATATTTCCAAAACAGATAGATTTAGTAATAAGGTCGTCTGCGATGGTACATTACTTCCACCTATTTTTTTACCATCTAATATGCCACACCTAAATCTAAAATGCAATAGGGTAGCTCTCCCTGTATCAAATGTCATGGGAGGTGACTAAGGTACCGGAAGCTTAAATACTACAGGACCAGAATGGGCAGCAGTATCCTCGTCACGAAGTTGCATTCTGTGATTGCTAATACGCTTGCCCGACACGGTATTTATCGGCATAAAACCCTATCTTGGGTAGACATATGTCCAACAGTGGACTTTAGATAGCTGACATCATATGATGATGAAATCCAAAAAGCTACAAATTTTTACAATTTTCTCAAAACTAAGACAAACTCATAGTCTAACTATAATTATATTTATGTAGAAAAAATATTACTAATATAAATTCTCCTATCTTTTGAGTATAATCAATAGAAATATGGACCAACACCGTAACACAAAATGTTTTCATATAAAGTTGAAGTCAATTAATTAAATAAATAACAGTGAAGGGCGATGAAATTCTGCGAGCATTACTTTAAAATACAGCGAAAATACAATTTATTTTTCACGCTCCACTGAATACGAATAATTCAGGCATTAAGCATTCACTATTTGTATTAAAATTATTTGTACATAGTCATCTGATAATTTTAATCATCTATTTAATTAATTTCTGCTGTCGCAATATATTATTATTAATTTATAAGTTGGGAATCAGGATTCACTAGCCCGCGTGATAGTAGACGTCACCGAAGCCGTGTTGTTTTGTGTAACCACAAAAATGTTAGTGCATCGCCAGCGGACCTAAAGATATTATAACATATAGCCCAGCAATTCAACTGCCTCTCACCCTTCAAACCTAAACACAGTTTACTGTTTTCTCAAACACTGGTGTTTAGCGATATAAATCAGTGAAAGTGTGGTTCCATCGTAGACGACTTTTGTAATAGTAAGTAAGTATTTTAGCATTTCTTGGCAAAAAAGCTTTTTTTATATCATTAGAGTAAAGGCTATATAACCAGTGAGTAACCTCACACTCCAATCTACATTGCTAATACATTATCGTGGTTAAACAGTCTGGTTGACCATGCGTGTGAAATATGCGTGCCAACCGTCACTAACCTGATCGTTATTATTTTAAACTTACCGGCTATTTCCTAACTCAGCCCCGTTCGTTAACAATGGACGAAACGAACGTTCTAACATTTATTATATGCTAAGTAAATACTATTTTTGGTAATAACACGCGTGTATTTAACGTGTGATGTGAGTTTGGCCTTAATATTTCCAGCTGTTAATGCTTTATGTGATTTATGAAGTAGGGAATGTTCGATAATAATTTAGGCCGGTCATAAAATTTGTTTTTAAATAAATATTTGAGATTTTTTACGTTAGTGTTTGGTTATTTGATTTTATTGACGTTAATTGTATAAAAGTAAAAATCAGTTTACCAAACATTTGTTTTTGGCCGGTAAAATTTTACTTTAGACTGTTCTAGGTTTATTACGTAATAAATGTGTTGATAAGTTAACTGAGCAATGGCTTAATATTCGCCCAAGAAGGTGAAATTTAATAAAAGAAGAGTAGGAATAGGCAACATATTATTGAAAGTAATTTGATTATTATCATCATCACAGCCATTGGTAGTCTACGCTGTTCATAGACCTCCCCATGAAAGGGAAAGATTAACCCATAATTGCTGCGCTGGGCAAGAGTATTGGCAATCGCAGGGCGCAGCATTCGCAACGAGAAAGCTTTGCATTTGAGGTACACTGTTTCCGATAGATATACCGCCATCTGTCGGTTCTGGTATCATCGTCGATCTCGATAGATACCAACAGAGTTTCTACTCTGTTGGTATCTCTCGGCTCATGATCATTCCAATATATTATGCAAAGTACACATAGATAGTGATCCCATCTTGTATTTGTCTTTAAGTATTATATTTGTAATTCCTCTGTTATCTAATGTCAGTAACACCAGTGCTTTAAGCGACTTATCCCGGAATGTTTGAGATGTTGTGGGAATTCATTTCTTTATTATATTCCGATATCAAGCAATCGAGATTACAATTACACGATCTTGCAAAATTACTCAAGCTTTGATAGACTCCTATTGTCCCAGCCTACCGTGCAGATGAAGGTCTCACAAAGGGTCCGATGTGACCCAATTAGACATTACTCCAGTTACAAGGACCGAAAGCATCGGATGGGTTGGCCCATGTAAGGGAGTTTTTGGCAAATGAAATTATAACCCACGAGTAATGAATGTAACATATCCCCGCCAACTCGTGTAGCATACCTCGAAAATTTATAGCCAAAGTTAACATAGGAATGCCGAAATTAATTATAATACGACAAAATACGCGGTGATATTGGTTATTAAATTGATTAGAATATTTGTGACATAGTTACAAATAACATTCGTGGTATGCGGTTTAATTGGCAAGACATTTGGTCTATTCAAGTAAACAGACGTTGTAATACATAAGGTACTCCTTTATATTATGCCGATATGTGTTGAGAATATATTTACTGAAGAGTATGTAACATACGATTTTTTTTTTATTGGACCAGGTCGACATACAAGCCTACAATTCGCGTGATTGTAAGGACCACTTGCGTGTTGCTAACCTTGTGACTTAAAGATATCCTGTTACATTACCCAGTAATATTACTGCCTCTCTCACCCTTCAAAGTGTTCTGAATACAGCAATGTTAACACTGCTATTTAGCGGTAGAAAACAGCAAGAGTGAGGTACCAATGCAGATAACTTCTGAAGTCTACCTCATGTTAGTCCTCCCTATGAGATTAAAATTGCTTGATCTTTCTAATATCTCAAGTAACAAAGCCATATTAAAAATTATACTATACGCGGAGATGTTGCATGTATATCACAGCGAGTGTTCAGATTTGTTGTTCGACTGTTGCTTACAGCTGAGTTTCTACACCTTACCACTCGCAATTATATGTCATACCACGGCAACTTGATGAATGGAGGTCAACCACTGTGCAATTTTAGCGCTATTTTCTCCCTTGACGTAATCTCAATGGTAAACTCGTTGTGGTGGTATTCCCCGAGACCGTTTTGACTTAGGAACGTTTATGAACGAAATCTATTAAATCTATTATTTTTAAAGGCTGGTAACGTGCTTGTGATTCATTTAATGTTGTATATATCCATGAGCGACGCTAACCGTTGACTCGTTGTCTCGTTTTCCGCCTATAATATGAAAAGAATACATTCTTTTGATTGGTGGACGATAGCGGTTATGTTTGTCCATATTTGCTACGCTGGGCAAGCGTGGTGACAATCGCAGAGCAAATCTTTACGATTGAGATAATGCTGCCCATCCCCCTCACACCTGTTGTAAAAATGCTGCGCTGTTTTGGATGGATACACCACCATCTGTTTTAAAACCTCTGTCACCTCTTACGACACCTGGTACAGAAGAACTTATTTTATTCCGGCCACTACTCCATTGCACACATAAATAACTTAATATTAATAACGTTTATTTAGTCGTTAGTCGGACTTTTAATATATTTTGATAATTACACCTAAACAGATCCAAGTAAGAAACTCGCGAACTAATTAACAAAAGGAAAATTATTGTACCCACGCCAGTATTCATTATGAATTAAGGTGGACCGGACCCTTAAGGTTTCTCTTTACAGTTACGGTAGACAATTTGTTATAATTAGCTTTCTATGTGACGGAGGTGTCATTCGAGGAAAACAAAGAACGTAGATAATTATAAGTCGTAAGTGCTCTGGGAATAAATTTAAACAATAAATAAGTATAATTAATTTTTTAATTGACTGAGCCCTCAAGCAAAGCTAAATATTATACGTGATAATAAGCAACATCACAATCTATATCCGTTTGTTTTATCATGAGGATATCACTAAGGTTAAGTAATTAAGTTTCATCATTAAGGTAAGAAATTGAATTTTAATTACACTTTCATTAATATTGAGTTGTAAATCAAATTTCAAATGTGTATCTCCTCCTAACTTGGAAAAACATACAACAGTACAGTACAATTGGCGGTCTTATTACATAGAGCGATCTCTTCCAGGCGACATTTAAATAGAAAAGAAATACAGCAATAATGAGACAGTTTTAGGTGTATAATAAATCAAAATAATGTATAAATAAAAACAATCAAAATATATAAAGGAAAACATGTACCAACACGCACACACACAATCTCAGATATAAAAAAACTGTTCAATACTTTGTGTGAGAAATCTATATAATAACCAACGATCCACACTCATGTCATTGATTTCAATATAATTTTCTTGCTAAAAGTACACAGGAAAAAAAAATTTTTTTTTTTCAATAATTAATTGACTCTCTCAACAGCTCTGCCACATAATTAGCGCTGCTTTACAAATTCGTGCTTAGTATATCGAAGACAGGCGTAACTTATCGATTTTGACATTTTTCTCTCTTGCCTTGCTTTAATGGCCTTAATTTTGCATTAATGTATCCCAACTTACAAAGTGACCTCTTAATATTTTCTTTCTGATTGAATTCGTTTCGGCTACTAAACAGATTGAAAATACATATAAAATAAGTTTCGTTATATTTATCACGGCTGTATGTTAACTGCAGTAATGAGTATATCACGTTTATGATAAATACTCTCTTTTATAGGTAATTTCTTAATAAGTTTAAATTTAACGTAGTTATTTATCTGTAATTATCTAATATGTAATCAATGCTTATATTTATCTAAAAAACTGCTATCGGTTAGAAAAACAAAATGAAACGTAATTTTCTTAAATCGTGCTTTGAAACCGAAACGTGGCGTTCCGCAAGGACGCACACTTGGCCTCTTGCCAGCCGATGAAGCCATCAGTTTCTGAACCTGAAATCGTATAAACTTCGATGGACCTTATGCCCCTAGAATCTTTATAGAAAACTTGCGAGGTTCGTTATTGTAGGTGTACCTTGCCAACTCTTTGAACCAAATCCTCAATCTGGAGTAGGCTTTAAATTTGAATTACCCGTAAATGTTGCTTTTCAAGTTATTATAATCAAATGCATATTTTTCTGGAATTTTCTGGCTTCTTATATATTGACCAAATAAGTTCTCCGAGATAAGCTCTAAGCATCGTTTTACGGAACAAACAGCAGAGGAATCAGAAATATAATATTTACTACTATCAAACCCGCAAACCTCCGTGCACAAGATAGGGTCACTACCATCAACACCATTGAACTCGTCTGAACAATATTTACTTATAACTCTGTGAGCGTGGAGAAGACGACATACATTTTTTTAAATAAACTTTCATGGAAAATTTTAACATAAAAATTAATAGATAATAAAATTTAATAAATAGTAATGACAACAAAATTCGTATAGCAATATTTTAATAAACTTAATTAAATTCATAATTTAGTCAAGCCTAATATCAGTTTTTTTATCTGTCACCTGTCTTCGAACTGTTATATTTACATATTTACTTCACGTTTTTAATATTGTGAAAGTGATATAAAATAAGTGATTACAGGACAACCATGTGAAATAATAAACTCAAAACGATACACACAATTATAATCATTATAATTATATTCGTCTTTTAATGAGATTTGACCTGCGTTCTCTGAGTGGATTAAGTTCAATTATTCGGTACAGAAATTAAATTAATAAAACAAAATTTAGAATCTCGTAAAATACGGCAACTTGATTGATTAATAGACTTTGCAGTTATTGTTGAAGTGATACTATAACGTGTGTTTAGTATAAGAAACTGTAACGGTAATAATAGCAGATCTAGTATAAAAAAAAAACACTGCGGCTTTGTAAAATTTTTACCTAGACGTAAAAGGTCTGAGTTCAATTGATTATAAATATTTTTTTTTTCCACATCTCATACATTAACCTGAGTGGCTGAATTCATCTCGCCTTATATTAACCGAATAATTAAAGTTTTCAATAACTCTATTCGAAACTTGCTATATAACTCGTGTTAATGCATTTGTTGAATAGTTATCTGGTGTGGTGAAATTTGAAATGAGTTAGATGCGCCTGCAATGTTTTACAAAACTATTTGAAATACTGTTTAATATAATCGTACTTAAATCATCAAATTTATTAATATAGCATAACATTTACAAAGTAGTACAAGTTGAGAATTTAATATTTGCTATAGCTTACTTTAACATACTAATATCGACTACAATTCACTGTACTTCAGATTAACAATAATTAATCGTATGTTTTTTTAATAATAAAAATCCCGCAACCCACGAAGTTACTAGCAATATTTTGTTTTCATTCTCGTATACGTATAATATAAAACTAACCTAACTTACTGTAATTAACTAACCTAATATAAAAAAATATAATAACATAAAACTAACCAATAATACAACTGCTTAGGGAAAATTGTTTGCTATTATACATTAGAGCGTATTTGGCAGAAGGAAATCGTAGGGTAATATTTTCCCCATTCTTGATTAATGTTCTTACCTCAACCGTAAAAAGAAATGTTTAGTGCTAGTTTAAGCAATTACACTATTGCAAATACACCCACAATACGACCGAATAACGAAAGATAAAAGACTTATTCCGCTAAAAATATATTAAAATTGCCAAGTCTCACATCTTATTTCTAATTTTATAGAAAATGTGAAACCTCATTAAACAAATATTTTATTATTGTTATTTAGTAACTATATTGGTATAAATAAATCTTATATTTTTGAATACTAATCAAGTAAAACCTGTTAACTAGATATTAAATTTTTTTAATATGCAGAATATTGTAGGATAGTACCAAAAATTTGGTTGTTTGTGTACTCACCTGTAACTGATCAGTTACAGATAAACTCATGTGCCAGTTACGAAATTGAATAATCTTAATAAACAAAAAAAATTAGTCATAAAGGTGAGTATACATTTTCAATAAAAATTACTAAGGGGATGAAAAATAGCATCAGTCGTTTCAAGAAAATCTTGGTACGGCTATGTCCAACTTGGCAAAGGCAGTGATATTAATTATGAATTTTATTCTTCCCAATTCTTTGAACAGCAAATTAAGATTTGGGTCGCTACTTGAAATAAACAACATCAAATATAGTATTTTTTAACATTTACGCTTTTACTCGTAATAAAACTACTATTTAACGGCTTTCAAACGTGGTTTATTTTATTTTTAGTTCAACGTTTCGGTTACGTTGTGGCAACCGTTCTCAAGATTGACTAAAGATGTGGTGGTGTTAGAATTTGGAAATTACAAATTACTACCTTCGCATTTTTATATATTATTATTTTTTCAGTAAATGCTGACTGTATCTTGTAATCTGGCAGTGCTGTGGTGTTTAGTTTTATAAAAGGCAAACATCTATTGATAAACAAGAATTTATAATTGTTTACGTGTAATGCGTGTTGATGTAGGTTTTTATCATGAAATGGTTAACTCATATTTTTCTTAATAACGTTAGAAGATAGAGCTCTGCGTTATTGAAGTTACTTTTAAAATTACACAATTTATTCACTATGTAACAAATTTAGTACCTTATTATGCTTCAAGAAGTAATTTCCTACAATCACATTGTATTTCTACACCACCCACGGTTCGTTACACGCGGGGGTGAGCGACCATTATGTTTCCCTCTATGGTAGAACAAATATCTTTTCACAAAGTTAACGCAGCCTTATTCATTCGAGTGTTTAAGCACGCCAGGTAAGATAAATATACGTTTTATAATGTAAAGCACGTGTGTTGACTAGAAACATAGGACTTGACTAGCAGCGGTGCACGGTTTCATCCACATATATAGTTTATTGTTTCAAGTTACTCTTGAACAAGTTATTCTTGTTCCTATCATAGATTATGTGGATACCTACTAATTAGATTTACTACTTAGGTTTCACAAAGAATCAGTTTGAAAAGCTTGGGCGCCTTAAATACTTCTGCGTTAGATTTATTTTTTGTTTACGGAAATATGATCATGTTTCAAAATTTTGTGTGAAGCTCAAATATAATAATTCTATTTATTAGATTATACATTTTTCTCTGGTTCACCTTCAACTACCTATTACATTGTTTTTACTTAAACTCCATACAAAGGTTGCTTAGAAGAAATGGCTCTGTATTATAGTGCTCTGTAATTTAATTTTCTATGTATGTACGTATTCTATATCTCTTGTGTAAAGCTGGAAAAAGTAAAGGATATTGTTATTATTTTACTACCGTGAGAATATATAACAATATTATAGCTTTTGAAGAGATGAAAAGGAAACCGAGAAAGATATCTTGGATAAAAATTGTTGGCTCGGAAGGGGCTAGGGATAGATCCCATATTTAATTTATCCAGAAATCGATGTTTAGAAGTAATAGGTGTGAACATAAACTTTAACCCCCCATAATACCCAGTTTACGAGTATTTGGGATATTCAAATATTTCTATTTTATTTCCCGGGAATCCTGTTTTAAAAGGGATTTATTGAAATCTTTCAGATTGAGGTACTACGTATTTAATAAAAGCATAACCAATTTGCTCCCTAATATGACTGAAGTTTTAACAATTTATATTATGTCGTCGCCTCAATAATATTTAGATTTATTTTTAACAATATTTTCAACATAGATAAAAATACGGACAAGGGCTGTTTTTAGACGAATACAAAGCTTAACCTTTATACCACCATATAGAAAGAAAAAGAAGGTGAAAACCCACTGGGGCGGGATCATAAAAACCGTGGACTCAAACTGGTAACAAACAACACAGGAAAGTATAAAGTATCAACGATGACAACGTCTTTATCCAACTTAGGATTATATGTTTAAGACAAATTAATAGACAATTAAACATTCATTTAATATTCATAGAAGGTATAACATGCATACAATTTAACAACCTAAATGTAATGTAAATTACGATACATTTAATAAAAGCTTTTTTTTATATTATGAAGTCAGCTAGCAAGCATACGGTCCGCTTGATGATAAGCAGCCTATAGACATGTGTCATCATAAAAATATCACTAGCGTATTGCCAACTTTATACATACTGTCTTATTTACCTAGTAATTTCACTGCTTCTCTCACCCTTTAAGCCGGAACACAGCAACTACTATTTAGCGGTAGAAAAAGGTGAGTGAGGTACCAATGCAGGCGACTTTTGTAAGAGGTATACCTCTAGGTCTTTATTTTATGTATTTATAAAATAACTGGACAATAAAAATATTCAAAATGTAGTACATTTTTTTAATAATTATCGAAAAAAGAAGTGTAGAGGGACTATAAGAAGAGAATGGTTAAATAACAGTGAAAAAAATCACGTAAGCTCACATATTTGGGCAACAATTTGAAGTTTACTATATTTTTTTTCATACATACATCAGGCCTGTGTCCCATCGGGGTAGGCTATAGATCTCCACTTTTTACGATCTTGACATACCTCTCTTGCTCCTCTTTTCGCATTAGTCCTTATATACAAGTTCGTTTATTTTTGGTCCTACTGACTTGGCCGTTTTTAATACCTTTTCTAGCCGGTTAAGATATGTTTGCCTCTGTCGTCCTATATCAACCCTTACATTCACTTCTGCTCTATATATTTGTGCAGTTATTCTATTTCCATCCATCTTTTCTACACGTCCAAACCATCTTAACATTCCTTTCTCTATTTTTGTCACAACATCGTCTTTCGTACAACATCGATCTTTTATTACACTGCTCTCGTTTTAACAGCATTTATTCCATTCGCGTTGAAAGATTTTGTAGTCAACATTTTACCGTACTCATAAAACCCATATATTCAGTTGTATTTCATAACTAAATATAATTTTGTTTCTACAAAAGTATTGCATTGATAAAAGTCTTTTTAGTAGTCGTAGTACCTGTTGTAATTAAAAAAAAGCTGCTAAATTAGTCAAAGCGGAATACTGTATTGTCACTCCTAATTCACTTGGACAACTCTGCTTTAGTAAAATTATCTTTGATTTTGTAACACAAAACTAAAATAAATATTCAATTGAGGCAGGTTATTTAATAAATACTGCTGAAAATTTACCAGCTTCTGTTGAACAGATTATGTCAGCGTGTCATGGAATTTGTACATAATTTCACTTTAATTAGCATGATTTGATGATAATTTGTATCACTCATTCAATAATGAGATGACATTTACTTACGATATATAATCAATTATTGCAGCTATTATCTCAACCGCTGTTTACTTTTCACAAG
The DNA here is from genome assembly GCA_020976665.1 of Heortia vitessoides. Lineage (NCBI taxonomy): Eukaryota > Metazoa > Arthropoda > Insecta > Lepidoptera > Crambidae > Heortia > Heortia vitessoides. The sequence goes on along the minus strand of JACJUM010000875.1, from coordinate 17,229,369 downwards.
GGAAAAGAGATGAAGAAATAATGTACATGATGTTGATCAACACTTTCTATCCTGTGAAATTAATTTAAAACGGTTTCGAGCTTCATGACTGTACAATACACAGAGTAAATTTTTTGATTGAAAAGGAATTTAGGTTTGTATAGCGATTCTTTTAAATAAACAATATATATCTTTAGTATTGTTAACTATTTTTGACATTTTAGTTATAAAACGTTATAATCGCGATAATTAGGATATCGAAAAACAGTTAAAATCACATGTCGACACAAATTATACAGTCTATGTGATAGTAAACATCACTGCAGCCTTGTGAACGTCTGTATTATCACAAGGATATCACTAGCGCGTTGTCGATTTTGTAACTTAAAGATATTATTTCATATTACCTAGTAATTTCACTGCCTCTTACGCTTCAAACCGGAGCACAGCAGTAGAAAAACTGATGTTTGCAGCAGAAAAAGGTGAGAGAAAGGTGCCAATCGTCGTATAAGGTCTGCCTCTAGTACATAATTTGGGGACTGATACTTATATAAAACCTAATAAACAATAACTAATCCAATATAGATATTTTTAATAACCAATAGTTTTTTAGAAAAAGAAATAGAATCACAATCTTCGAAAATATCTTTTAGACATACTTAATAATAAGTAGGTTGAAGAAAAGTGGGACTGAATCTTCTATTGATTAGACTTTAGGTATTTTTCATTGGACAACTGCTTATCTCATTGCATTATACCCTCATATTTACAATTTATATTATTTTTATTAATTCCTCTCATTAATTTCTATGTAATGGTATTCGATATTGAAATAGAAGAATTATGTAACAAACTAAGATCAGGTTAAAACAGAATAACAGAAGTTGTATGTTCTCTGTTTGAGAGTAGTTGTTGTGGCAATTAAATAAATTTATAATATAACATTCTAACACAACCAAAACTAAAAAATAAAGTGACGTCGACTAAATCAAGACTATTTTTTGCGTCTTCAAATTACTTAAACTGGTTTAAGTAAAAGTTTTGTAAAAACTGTGAAAATTATTACTTCTTAGTAATCTGTTACTCGCCGCCGTCTATTGTACACTGCAGCGTTAATTAAATCACTAAAAAATATTTATATCTAATATTATTTACAATACTTTTGTAGCTTTACTGCAGTGTATTTAAAAGTAGTCATTGAAAAAACCATTTTGTTATGAATATTCAGATGTTATTATCTCAAAAAATGTCTCTAGTTACGACAAGTTATATTTGTTACCAAAACTAAATAATCAAAGCCTTAATACCAATTTCAAGATTTGTATTATACCAATTATTAACGATAAAAAGTAAATCCAAGCATAGAGATTTCATCATTGTGTGATGTTAAGCATAAAAATGTTAAATATATTTTGTGAAAAAAAAAGAGAAATCATAATATCAAGATGGTAAATAATTCTCTGAAACCTAATCAATTTATCTATAGTTCTCATTGTAGAATAAAATTTTAGTGCATTACATTACATATTTGTTTATTTTATATTATACTAAATAATTGTAAAATGGATTTAACAAATATTTTCAAAAAATTAAATATATTAAAATGTCAAGTTGAATCAAGAACTTTATACAGTTGTGTAATATTTACCAAAACATATTTTTTTATAATTAATAATGCTACGCCAATAATTAAATGTATGTCATAGTTTAATAACACTAAACATTATTTACCAACCAAGCTCATTAACCTACATACGCAGAGTTCAAACCTTAACAAAAACATATTTAAATTAAATTCTCGCATACTAAAGTGAAACCGTAAGCACCGTAGCATTACCGGCGAAATTATTGAAAGCGTAAAAATTACTTACATCACGGAAACAAATCCTGACGGAGCGTAAAATAGGAGCTCGTGTGAATATTATAGACCAACCATAGACAACACTGCACTAAACAATTCGCGCGCGAAATACACAGATTAAAAATCACAGCACAGAGGTTTCATGCACGATACACTAAACAGGATCTAATTCCAAAAATTCGATTTACGAACGCAGTTCGGAATCCCACCGCGTTTGCCCGAGACCTACCGGCGTTCGGTACCAACTGAAATGAAACCCAGCCGTCTAACCGATTCGCTGTCTCTTTCGCGCTCCGACATTTCATGGTCTGTGAAATCGGGCGTCTCGCTCGCACAACCTGAAAGAGAGCGTGGCGAGAGTACTCGTAATACGTATAGGTCAATATGAAGCCTCCTCGGGTGCTGGAGGCTGCAGTTAGGGTCGCCATGCTATTTATTAGTTATCGGGAATCATACGTCAAACTATACAAACATAAATTAAGGAAATCAGATAAGTTCGGAAAATTAGCATATATATATAAATCAACCGTCAATATACGATAACGATGTGTATTATTTTTTAACTGTATTTTTAAAATGTAACTTTTACAGAATGATGATTAGGTACATTAAATCAATGTGTTATATGAAAAGCGGCGATCAAGCTTGACACGCGACGTTGAGGTGTCAAGCTTAAAACTGCTAGACTAGACGTATAGATGTCGAGAATTATACTGCTATAATTAGCATCTTGCAAGGTATGTACAGTAAAGTTACATTATATATATTAAGTTATATTTTTTTATATATAGTAACACAAGTATATATATATATGTATATATATATTTCAGCTAAAGGTCACCTATTGCAGGACATATGCTTAAACTAGTTAATTATATTCATGTTTAATGATTACTCGTAAACAATCGTAGAATAAAATAATACTATGTGACCATTAATATCAATGAGTCCAGTAATCGCCAAATCCATGGTCACCCTCCACGATCTGTCTCAACCGGCCTTCTATGCGCATGCCCACTCGAAATGAAGCCTGATGCCAACGTTACTGTACACACCCCGAAAATTAATTATTCGAAACAGCGCCGAACGGTTACTCAAATGATGGACATTATTCATGCCTTTTGCCATTGATTAGTTGACGAGAGCACTAAGGCGGACCATTATAGAAGCTCGGTTTTATTTAGCATTGCGCTAATTTACTGTAGCTTCGATGGTGGCATCGGTGGCCTAGATGGCGTCACACTCGACTGGCAACCCAAAGGTCCCGGGTTCGATCCTCGGGCTGGATTGTGTTAATTGGTTTTTTCTATAATTAATACTCAATATTTGGACAAATATTAGCTTGAGATATAATATGAGTATTTTCAGAATTTATTTAATAAGAAACTATAAGAAAGATTTCAAGTGGAGGCTTCTGATAGATATTATGTTATAATGTCACCTTTTAAGACTTTTTGTAATTCAGGTAAACTGAAAGAAAAAATCATTATATAAAAAATAATTATTCGTTCTTAGATTAAATTTAGTTATTCGAAATCATAGATCGCACAAACATATATAGATATATTTATACTACTAATAAACTGCTTGCTGCTTCGTTCTTAGAACAATCCCATTTAATAGTGCCATTGACAGCATAAGATATTAGAGACGCCAATTCTCGGATCAACTTTGTAAAGTAGCATCAGTGTTGATAATTGATCTATTAGCTCGCTGATAACGTTCGATAATGAAACCAAAAGATCTGAAGTTAATTAAAAGATTGTCAACGTTCATAGATAGCTAGGTGCTAATGAAATTCCCACTAAAGTAAGTCCAGCCATTTAGAAATTGACTTCTAAAAGACAGACCAAAAATGTAAAAATCTTGCTTTTGTTATAAATACTGTACATACTTTTATATGCTATTTGAAATGACTGTTATTTTGATATTGAGACTTCATTTATTATTTATAATGCTAACGATACTCCTTGTCATATTTTGGGCAAATCTTTATAAATCGTAAGCATAGTGTTATTTTTATACATAACCTTTATTGTTGGAAAGTTTATTTAAATTTATTCAGTAGTCTTTAATTAAAGCTACTCTCTAACTTTTTTATATTAGTTTGATATGCAGATCAACTTCTAGTACTACTTGGTAGACTGACTGCAATTCTTTTACTTTATAATTATTAGACTATAAGATGATCCGTCTAATGTTCTCCTGCTTCGTTTATAAGGATTTGACACGTACACATTCATTAATATATTGATTTAACATAATAATGTAATTAATATAAATGTATATAATTCTGACCAGTAGATCAATTCTGAACAACATTTGCACGTCTTCTTATTTAGATTAACTTTTAATACCACTTGGTAGAGTGAATATTCTCCTGCCTTATAAAAATTTCATATGACAGGTATAATGCATTATCATATTTTCTTGATATAATGATGTAATTAATATAAAAATATATAATTCCATTCAACGCCCTCTTCTAATCGCATTTACTGTCAAATGTCATAAGGTTACATTAGAAAATATAACAATAGGTTACATCTTTAACAATGTAATAACGCGTTATGTTTTATTCCATTTTCAAATTTTGCATGCAACTTTATTGTTTATTTTCATTATAAAAAGACCTTTGTCTGTATTTCAAAGAAAGAACGAAAAAAAATACCATTACCTAGTATATTTAGTAGGTAATGGTAATTTAATTAGGTGTTATTATTTCACCTCTTATAAACTCATCTGAATTCTTATTCCCATTATCATAACAAACGACGTAGAATTGTTCAATACAACTTGAGATAGACCTCACACATAGGCCGTCGGCATTAGTACCTCACTCTTACCCTATTTTTTTACGAACAAAGAGCAGTACTGTACATAGCAGCCTATAGCCACTCATAATATCACAAGAATATCACTAACACGTTAACAATCTTGTGGCATGGAGATGTCATGTCAAACTACACAGTCATCATCATTTTCCTACCTCTAACATTCTTCAAACCACAACACAGCAATGGAAGTACTGCTATTTGACGGTAGAAATAGGTGAAATGAGTTATGAGGAGGAATGAGGTACCTATGCTGACGATCATTGTTTGAGGTAGTTTAAATTCAACAAATACTGGTTTGGGCAGCAGTTTTCTCGTCACGAATGTACGCCCCGGGATTGCAGGTCCTACAGTTATGATGGTGACGAATGAGTATGAAATTTGCGTATTAGGTCCAAATAAATGTGCCAGATAATACTCAATTTGTCCAACGTGATATTGAAGACACTTAAGACTTATACTATATATGTATATACATATAAATATATGTATAAACATAGCAACTAATAAATGTATAAACGTGTAACATAATGTTAGAAATTAAAATTTATTTTTATTTTATAAAATTACTAGTAATAATCTGCTTGCTGCTTCGTTCTTAGAACAATTACATTTATTAATGCCATTGACAGCTAAAGATATTAGAGACGCCAATTCTCGGATCAACTTTGTAAAGTAGCATTAGTGTTGATAATTGATCTATTAGCATGCTGATAACGTTCGATAATGAAACCAAAAGATCTAAAGTTAATTAAAAGATTGATAGCGTTTATAGCTAAGCGCTAATGAAATTCCCAAAAAGTGGTTTGGGCAGCAGTATTCCCGTCACGAATGTACGCCCTGCGATTGCAGTGTATAAAATTTGCGTATTAGGTCCAAAGAAATGTGCCAGATAAGACTCAATTTGTCCAACGCGATATTGAAGACACTTAAGACTTTTTATAAAGACGTATCGAGCATTATTATCGCATCAATTTCACTCAGCATTAATGGGGATAGGCTGTGAAATTAAGGCGTACTTTATAAGGTTTTGCAGAAATTTAAATGGACCTGATTATTCACTTTTAATCATGGTTTTATGTGGTGTTCATTGTGATCGCTGTATTTGAAATTATTATCCTTATATGTGATCCTTAAAAATACGTTTATTAATTTGTTTAGTACCGTCGTATTTCTCATTACAAATTTTAAGTATGAAGAACCGGAACATTCTTTATATCCATCCATCCATATTATTCCAATCCAACACTTTTACCCTCAATTTCTTATATTAGGATCTATAACAAGCAATTGTTTATTATTATTTTAACGCAACTCAAAACGAACAAAAATATTCAGCACATAAATGTTTATGCTGATGAAGATTGAACCCAACGACCCTGGCTTATAAGATTTCAATTTTGTGTAAAAGTCAACCGTATCTAATATAATTGAAAGCAAATGGTGCTTTTAACGCGGAAGTGTTTTATAATTATTTTTTTACACACAAAACACGCCATTAATAGCGCAAAATATAATTCGTTTTCGTAGCGCCATTTCCTAATTGAAAGGTAAATTAAGGTGTACATTGATAAATTGGAACTCTGCCTCGAAAGTAAAGGTCTGCGATGAACTTTGCAAGAACACTTAACTTTGGAAAGATGCTGGTGGTGTGTTAAAATGTTTAAGCAATGAATTTAAAATTTTGATACCAAAATTCTAATATCAACATTGTTGACGAGCTTTCTCATGTGACTTTGTCCATGAGAATTTTTTTGCATCCCTATAGAAACTTTTCTTTATTTCGAAAAGAAGTCTGAGTAGCTACGGGACTTTCTTTTGAAAAAAAAAAGGTTCAGCTGAATTTTGCGGAAAAAACAGTTTTCTTTACCTTTCCACAGGAACATGTTTTTGGGATAAAAAGTAAGGTACCTTATGTATTATTTCAGGCAATAAATGGCCGCTGTGCCAAATTTCATATACATCTGATTATAAAGTGTAGCAATAATACAATAAGCAATATATGATGATATTTGTGTTTGCTCTGTGTATGGGTGTAAAATATATGTATTTAAGTAGTATATTTGTGATTCCTCTGTTGTCTGGCATTCGTAACACAAGTGATTTAAGCGACTTACCACGGAGTCAGGTCAATGTATGAGATGTTGTGGGAATTTATTATTATTATTATTATATTTAGCAACCAGATAGAGAACAAACACTAAAATTTCTCATATATATGTGCTGGGTTAGGATGGAACCCACAAGCCTTGGCACACAAGATAAGTTGTTTACTATCTGCGCCATCGGGATCGCCATCATAAACGTGGTTGATACTTTCAGTCGTTGTTGAAAAGATTACCAGGGATTCTTACCTATTTCTGCTGCCAAAGTGCACGTATTTTATATCATCATCATATCAGATGTAGAATTGCTATTGCGGGTTATCCTACCCAAGTGATTTCCAATAGTACTAGTAGAATTTACCTACATCCAGCATAATCTTGCGGGTCTAATCAGATCGTCTGCCCACTCCATATTCTTGGTCGACTTATCACGCTGCCTTTACCGTTATGTGGTATCTATTCTAGAACCGCATGGATGTATTTGGTATTTTCTAATTTATTTCCTCTCTTATTATTCTTAAATCAGTATATAGCCTTGTTTTGCTTTTGTATTGCTTTTGCTTTATGTCGTGTCCTGCGCACATTTTTTCCCTCTCTATGTTCTATCCTAAAGTTTTAGCTATTGGACTACCGGCAGAGTAGAATAATACTTTCCTCTGTACCAGGTAGGAAGTACCGGGAACGACAAATGGCGGCTTATTTACACGAAAGAGTATAGTTCAAATTCAACAGGGTGGAGATGAGCAGCAGTATGCCCATCGCAAAGCTACGCTCTGTGATTGCCACTAAGCCTACCGCGGCAATAATGGGCGACATTTCATCTTCTTGGGGTGGCTATGTCAAGTTTTACAGCTGCTATGGGTATGCTAGTATGTTCATAAAAAAATGGCTGTTACCTGGTTAACCATCTAGTATTGTATTGAAAAGCAAAAGAAAGTCAACTGACACACTGACATAATTTCCCGTTATATTTTATTAATCTAAATGGTAGGCAATAAGTTGTCATTTTAATGTTGATCGAACGAAATCCTACAATAACAAGATAAAAAAATAATATTCAACATACCTAAAACAAAATGAACATAAAACAAAACAATAAAACAGCATGTTCATTAGTTTAAAAAATACGCGTATTAGTTAAATAAAATTTAAAATATCTTTTACTTACTTCTTACTTACTAACAGTACTTCAAGATGAAATTCTTTACCCAATGTTACTACCAGTGGGTTATACTAAAACATGGTCTCTCACTGTAAGCCTAATTAGGCAATTTTAAATAGCCTGACGGGTTAAGGAGAACGCTATGTCTTTTAGTATGATTAAATCAGGAACGAAATATTCTTGAAGAATCATAGTTACCATCATAGCTGGGTTACGGTTAGCTAGATTAGTTATATTAAAGTAGCAATGGTCAGGGCAAATATCACGCAGTACTGAAGACTGATGGGGTTATACATTTTTGTAATGGTTAACACGTACCCACCAGCAACGTAAAACGTCTATGCGTTATAGGCTTATATATATATAAGTTGGTAAGACGATCTGATAAGAAACACAGGATTGCACAGGGTATGGGCCGCATATTATCGGTCTCTTGTTAAGGGAGGACTATTTTTTTTTTATATGCCTAACTTAACAAACAAGCATACAGTCTTGTAATGGTAAGCGACACCGCAGTCTATTGACGTTTGTATTATTGCAAGGATGACAGACCTTATGATTTGAAGATATGATACAATACCTGGGTATTGTATCATGTATAATTCCTGGTAATTTCAATGCTTTTGTTACCTTTCAAACCAAAACACAGTAATGCAGACACTACTGTTTAGCGGTAAAAATTGTGAAAGTAAATTATCAGTGCAGACAACTTTCGTATGAGGTGTACCTCTATTCACAAAATGTCCTACGACTGGATGATGCTGGCAGACTATGTGTGTTAGGTGACCCTTATGTGAAGTGATATTCTACTCTAAACCCACGGTATAAAAACAACGTTAAATCCCCTTATATATAAACTGATTTAAGAGTTATTTCAATCCACATTTTGGTGAGAGCTAAACCTAATACAAAATGGCGTACTTGTTTGTCGAATTCCAATCACGTGCGAGTATCGATGGCAATTTCGGTAATGTTGAATGTTGCGATACCATCGGAAGTAGATATCGATTTCATAGCCCACTATTACCCTAGTTCGTTATGAACCTCTAATCCGAACTTTTACCTTATATTTATTTTATTTATGACTCACTTACGAGTGTAAAATGACGATCAACGCTCACGTAAGCAATATAACCTCTTGGACGCTACAATAACGTTTTGAATGTTAAACCTTCAACGTTTGGAAAACTTACTTCGGAGTGGTGTACCTATCTTATGCCTCAAAGATCGTAGGTTAAACTTGGACATTTGTAATTGTTCTGATTTGAGTGTTTAAATTTTATTTGAAACTTTTATCATATCAGCTGTAGCACATACACTAATAGACTGTGGCCTCCCCTAGTGATCTCTAATAGGATCAATATTCAGTACGATCCTACAGTTTTAATCAAATCATCCGTCCTCGTTTTGCGTAGTGTCCTGCCGTTCTGCGTAGCTGCCATTTCAACTTACTTATCCAGAGAGCTATATTAGTAAATTTTGTTTCTGTTCCCTAGATTTCTTCATTCCTGATTCGATCGCGTAAATAGACTCGGAGCATTGCCCACTTCAGAGCTTTTTGGGCGCTTTTAACCCACTACTTCCAAAGTATCGAAAACATTGGAATTTTGATGTTATCTTTAATTTGGGTTCGTAAGTTAACTCATAAGTAAGGGACCACATTTCGCTGAAATTATGCAATACTGGCAATACACATGGATTAAAAACTTGGACTTGAGACCCTGAGGTACGTCAGACCAACAAGATTTACAAAGACAACAAGTAAACATGTCATGAGCACACACAGATTCACTATACGCTTTACACGGCTCTGGAAAGGAAATAATATTTTAGACCATAAACGAGAAAAAGTTTGAGAACCGTTAAGCTTCTGCTGTAGGTTACTGGTGGTATATAATAATGCTACCCTCTATCGTAAGAGGCGACTTAGGACTCGGAAACGAAAGATGGCGGTTTATTCAACCAAAACAGCGCAGTTTAATAGGGTGGGGATGGGCAGCAGCATTACCGTTGTAAAGTTACCCTCTGCAATGAAAATGCATGCCGAGCGCAGCGATTGAAGGGAAACATCCCCCTTTTTTGAGGAGGCCTATGTGCAACAACTATCTACGGCTGATATGATTAAGCATTGCTTTCATTTGTATATGTTTTTATTATGTTCTGTATATTTGATTATATTATATTTATAGCTGTAAGGTACCGGCATAGAAACTGGCAGAGCTGCACAACTGCGCTCTATGATGGCCTATGATTACCAATAATCTCGTCTAGCGCGGCAAATATAGGCAAAATTTTCCCTTTCTTATGGAGGAATCAACAGTGGAATATCCATGGCTGATATGATAAAGTGTTGCTTTTGTTTTCTGTGTATTTTATTGGTTAACAAAGTAAATAAATATCGCAATATGATGTCACAAGATGTTCAAGTTTATAAAGAATTGAAGAAAGTATATTACGAAAAAAAACACGTCTGTATACTCGTTACTATATTTGGTGTAACATTGACGCACCGATACTATCGTGCGCCCAGGAAATGAGATGGATCATTTGAGCCGATATCACATTGTATTGCACACCTTCCCTCCTTTTTTTGTACGATATTTGTATAGAAGTTTTATCTTGTCTATAGCAAATATACATTATTTTATGCAAATATACGTTCACTTCTCCCATATAATAATTTAGTTGTGAAAGTGGTGGTGGTAGTGGTAATAATTGTAAACACATCAAAAATAAATGGTTACATAACCTAAATCTTTATGTATAAAAATGTTGTTTTATTATATTCTAAATTACTGCACTAAATTCAATACTTTTTTGCTTAATATGTACTGTTCCACCCAACTTGTGAGTATACAACACATATATGTTTATCATCTAAATGTATATTTATATTTAGACAGGCCTGGTGGCCCAGGTGGTAGTGATCCTATCTTGTGCACCAAGGGCCACGGGTTCAATTCCCACCTAATAAAATATTTACATAACGATATTTGTATTTGATCTGCATTTAGTTTACTAAATATATATATTTAAGTAGAATATTTTTGATTCCTGATTCCTGTTGTCTGATGTCCGTAACACAAATACTTCAGCGAATAATCACGGAGTTAGGTCAATGTACATGACACATATATATGACACACACATGTAAATATATATATATATATGTAAAGAAATAATATTTCTTTAATTTTTGAACGACATTGAATGACATTGACAACTGACAAGCGCTAGAGTCTGAGGTCAATGGTCAGTTAAGAGGTAATGAAAAAAATAGCATTGTACATATTAAATTATTGTGATTTGTTAATTAAGATAGATAAATAAGAATAATTGGTGGAAGAATAGACTTTAATTGTCGTTTCTTCGTTTTCAGAAGCAACGCATAAGTTTATTTTAACCTAAAATAAAAGGATAATCGATATATATATATATTTAAATACATCGTTAGCTAGTATCTTTATACGAGTATAAAAAAATCGTGTACCGTTGTTTGCTAGTAATTAACTACTAAACCGATTTTAATCAACTTTTGCTTACCTCTGCAGTTTCATCCAACTTAAAAGGTAGGATTGTGCTTGTAGTAATTAATAGTCGCAATAGTTTTTTTATCGGAAATTATTTATATTTATATTTGTTTTATATAATAATAATTTATATGGCAAAACAACGTTTGCCGGGTCAGCAATTAAACTGTATTTTAAAGTTCCAAAGTTGTTTTGCTTTAATTATGCACGCAACTTTTGTGTTTAATTTAATATTCGTGTGTAGTTTAATAGATAACAATGATTATTATTAATAAAATTGGTCTAAAATATCATTTTTTTAAATAGGATTCTACAACATAGATCCTGTTGCAAAGGAACAAATAAACAGTTTTGACGTAAACAAATACCAACCTGGGATACTGGCAGAGTAAAAGAGTACCTCCCACAGTACCAAATGTCGTAGGAGGTGTCTGAGGTATCGGAAATACCTAACGGCGGTATATTCATCAGAAACAGCGCAGCCCAAGTACAACAGGGTAAAGATGTGCAACAGTATCCCCGTCGTAAAGTAATACTCTACGATTCCCTCCACGCCTGTCCCCCTTTCTTGGGGATGCCTATTTCAAACAGTGGGCATGCGATGGTATTTTTATATACTTCCAAAAAAAGAGAAAAATCTAAAGACACGTTTATATCAAATACATTTATATAAAGATTTATACAACAATGTATTATCCACAAGAAAAATCATTTGTATCTGTTCTTACCAGACACACTTACTTTTCAACAAAACACTACCAAATACAGATTTCTGACTATCAAATCAAATAAGCAAAATTACTGCATTACTCCGTAAAAAATACATATAAATGTGCAACTAGGTACAATATTTACCAAGAAATACTATACATACCTGATATTTTAAACACACAAAAATGTATAACCGTAATATAAATGTAGCCTTTGATACATAAAAACACCCTAAGATATAATTTAAAAGTCAATTTACAAGTGGTTTGGTCACCACCATATATATACCACTGTCATTATAGACCAAAATCCCGATTGAATAATTCAAAGAAGTAATTGAGAGAGACGGAGAATTAGTTAAGAATTCATTTTATTACGATTGAACACAAATATGAGGTCAAGTTTGAATAAAGAAATAAATACGTATAAAGCTTTCCATGGTTATAGTTGATTCTGAATACAGCACGTCGTCGAATCACTTTACTATAGGTACACAACGCAGGCAGGTTGACAATGCTTTCAACTGATTATTAAAATAGAACTCAAATAATTTCAAGATGTCTGTATTTGGAGGCTATTGCCAAGAGAAGGAAAGTAACTTAATTAAAATGCCTATGTATATAATTATTAAATGTACAAGTCACAAATTTATAAACGCTCAAGAAATTAAGATTCATAATTCTGGTAATATTTATCACGATAGTTTAAATCCTCATAATTATTACCATCTACCTGCTTCCATCATAGACCACAAAAAAGAAAAAAATTGCCTACGCACAAGGAACTTCTAACTTCATGGGTACCTATATCGCTGTCTGTCGGTTTCAGTAAGTCAGCCACCTGTTACAACATCTGGTAAAGTTAAAGGCACCATTCTGTTTTGCCAGTACTCAACACGTTAAGCCATCTCCCCAACTAATTATATCAATCCATTTGTACCAATTCAATATGTTTTAATGACAAACTATCATAAACCTGGGATTCAAGTTTGATGATGGCTAAGTAATTGTATAAATGGTATGACAAATTTTAACCTACATAAATATAGGTTTAAATCACTTTATCATTGGATGTGGGTAGTAAATATTCAAATTTATACTAATAAGTACCTACTTTTTTCAAGTCAAAGTTATTAACAATGCCGTACCTGTTTCTACCTGTTTAGGGGGTGAATTTTTAAAAATCCTTACTAAGTGCTTCCCTACTTTATTAAAGTAACTACACTACAAATTTAAGTTTCTAACCCTCTTAGATTTGCTTTGCGTAAACTTTTTCTTTAATATATATATGTTATATATATAAATACTTGGTGAGTGTGGCAGTTACTGTCTGTCTTAAAACAAATAAAGATCGATAGTGGAAATTTGTTTTAAACTAATGATATTTTGCTTTTCTGGTGTACTTGAAGTTTACCCGGAGAATGTTTTGCGATAATGGACTTTAATATATTTAATTTAAAATCCGATTACGTGACTTAACATTGGTGTCACATGAAAACTCTTTTTTGTGACCTATTCCTTCGTTCTTAACATTATTCGTTCGAGCTAGACTGTTACCACCGATAACTATAAGAAGGCGCAAGATGAATTAGGTTTATGCAAGTACGTATTTGTAGGCTTTCAAAGAGCCCTGTCCATTGATTGTCGTTCATCAGTCATTCTTCAGTACATAGTCATCCCTACAGCCTGGTAAAAGGTAACCATTATACACCTGTATTTTTTATTATCATTAGAAGGCATTTATTTCATAAACTTATGCTGTTGTGTTACTTTGACATGAGTATCGCCATGTATACGAAGATAAGTCTAACATTGTTTTTCTAAATTTAGAATACGAAGAACTTTATGTTCATTTTTTTATTAATATTTTTTTTTTATTGAGAGGAAACCCTTCATAGTCTCAAATATTAGGTTTCTATATACCGCAAAAGGAAATGGCCTTCAAACATTTCCCCACGTTGTTTACATTGCAAATTAGTTGTGCTGTGTATTGGGAACGTTGAAATAAAATTTGTTTAATAATTTTCGATGAGCGATGGCTTTGAGTTTTTTGCGAAAGGGTGTCAATTTTTTTTAAATATAATCACTTGTTTCAATAACAGAAAGATTTGCTAGTAATATTTCTTTGACCACTTTACATATTGCTTTACTCACAAGTATATAAAAAGCTATCAATTTAGTTAGTAATTTACTTAATAAGTCATTCCAAGGCGCCGTGATCATTTGTATCGATACATAATCACAAAGGTAAGATCTTATAGCGGACTCGGCGATAAGTCGCTTCAAGTGTTTGTATTACGGACGTCAGAATACAGGAATCACAAATATAATACTAATATATATAAACTAGCAGTGCCCGCGACTTTGTCCGCGTAGAATAGTGACTTTGGGGGGTATAGCAGCCATTTTCCCGTTTTCGAAACATTTCTCACTGAAGCTTCGCTCCTATTGATTTTAGCGTAATGTTATATATCCTAAAGCCTTTTTCTATAAATGGACTATCTAACAAAAAAAAAACTATTTAAATCGGACTAGTAGATCCTGAGATTAGCGCGTTCAAACAAACAAACAAACATACTGTTCCGCTTTATAATATTAGTATAGATATTTAACACCGAAACAGAACAAACATAAATATTATCATATAAATATTTGGGTGGGTAGGGATTGAACCTGACCGTTGAACACAAAATAGGATCACTACCATTTACGCCATCGGGCCCGTCGATCAAAAATGATCACGTTAAAAATTTTACTGCAGCGAAACTTTTACTATTTGTGCAATAAATTTCATAGAGATATATGTAAGTAGTAAATGTAAATACATTTACATCTCTGTTATACGGTTCGTCAGTATTCACAGATACATGAAGCCTCTCACATCAATCGGCTTGGAATAAAAACCTTCATGATGGAACGCATCTATCCATCATGTTCGATACATAACTGTTTTTAATGGATGATGTTGTTCCTTTTTTCGTACGAAAAACCCGAACGTTAATTTAAAATTTTAATTGAAATTTACGTCCTTTTTATATATATGTTACGACTTCGTACAAGCGGGATATTTCTCCCAAAACAGTAAAAAAATAATAAATTTACAAATAACTTATATTTGAGTAGTATAACATTTAGCATTATCTTTAAAACCAGGTATATGAGTTGATTTTAATTAATAAGAAGAAATTTAAATAAATTTGCAGTCAATGTCAATGAGAGGGCAGTGTCTACAATCACTTTGCACTAATTAGTCCGAAATGAGATTATCTACGGATTAACCAATATTACCAACAGTAGTAGATTACAACGATGAATTGGCAATGGTTCGGACATATAGTACGAAAGACTGAAGGCCTTAAAGGTTTTGGAATAGGGAATACTTGCCAAGCGCGGTGTAGTTCCTCCACCATAATGTTGACAGCATATCTGATAGAATCACGGCCGTGCTGACTTAGAGGACACACTAACGGACGTACAGGAAATCGCAATCTATAAAAATCTTACTGCTGAAATGATGATGATGATGTAGGTCAATGTATTGTATGTAAACTTTAAAGGTTAAATAAACACCAAAGTAAAGATTTCGGTATGTTGTAAGCTGTGGACCTGTAAAGTAGAAAATAGCCTCTCCTGTACAAGGTGTCATCAAAGACGACTGAAATACCTACCGCAACCTATAAATGGCAGTTGACTTACCCGAAATAGCGTTGCTCAATTAAAACAAGGTGGAAATGCACAACAGCATTCCCATAACGAACCTGCGGCTTCGATTACCTCCGCGTTTGCCTAGCGGGGCAATTATGGACCAAAAATATATGGTTGCTATGTCGATGAAATATAATGGAACTAATCAGCAGTTCAGTCTAGAAAGTCATTCTATCGTTTCTTGTAGAGTATAAACGTAACTGGCTTAAATTAAAACAAATATCGCTGAGAATACATGCCCTTTTTTTGTTGAAATAATTGTACATCATATGAAACGCCATCTATTGTTAGTTAACCTTTTATGTCAATAATTGTTTTGTTATCGAATGAATGAATGAGTGAAACATAAATAAAGTAGTTCTCTGCAAGTCTCCGTTGAGTAACGAGCCTTTTTATTTCATCTCCAAATTATAATAGGTTATGGCCCAGTCTCGTAGTTAAGTTGTAAAGTTCATATTGTTCATAGTCGGAGCTAGCTTAGGAATCGTGTGTCGAATGCACAGTGAACGATTGCGGTGAACTAACATTGTGGTGCACGTGTTTGTACAAAACGCCGAGTGTGGTCAAAAGACATGGCTTTTACCATGAGCTCAGTTATAGCTAATATACCGAAACTCAAAGGCCGAGAAAATTATAGTGAGTGGGCGTTTGCTGCAGAAAATCTGTTAGTACTCGAAGGAAAACTAAATTTTCTCAAGACTGAAGGAGCCGGTGCAAATATGGCGGACGACGCTATGACAAAGGCAAAGTTGATTTTAACATTGGATCCGTCGTTGTATGTACATGTTAAAAGCGCTGCGACTACAAAGGAACTATGGCAGAAATTACAACAAATGTTTGACGATTCAGGTTTTTCCAGAAGAATTATGTTGTTAAGGACACTAATCTCGATACGCCTAGATACGTCGGATTCTATGACTAGTTATATTACTCAGATTGTTGAAACGGGGCAGAAATTGTCAAGAACTGGTTTTTTGGTGAATGACGAGTGGATTGGCTGTCTTATGCTCGCAGGATTACCTGAAAAGTATTTTCCGATGTTGATGGCCATTGAACATTCCGGCATCGCCTTTACGGCGGATGTTGTAAAATCAAAATTACTTGATTTGACCGGAAATGAAGATTCAACGGAAGCTGCATTATACACTAGAGGTCGCCAGCATGTCAATCAGAAATCGATGTCATTCAATAAATCTGTTCAGTCATTCAAAAATGGCGAAACGTCAAATTGTCAAAACAAAGTTATCAAGTGTTATCGATGCAAACAGATCGGGCACTACAAAAATAAGTGTCCACAAGCTCAAAATAAGAAGGCAAACAGTTCGAATGTGTTCTCTGCGGTGTTTTTAAATGGAAACTCCAGAAGGAATGACTGGTATCTGGATTCAGGTGCGAGTGTACACATCATGTCAAATGTAAACAATATGCGGAATACATCAGAAAACACAAGTATTAAGGAGATTACAGCGGCTAATAAAGCAGTTATGCCTGTGTTGTGCTCGGGTGATGTTGATATTGTCACAATTACATCGAAAAGCAGAAATACTATCACAGTAAAGGATGTATTGTGTGTGCCTAGTATTGCTACTAACTTGTTGTCAGTGAGCAAACTAATTCAGAATGGCAACAGAGTTGACTTTCGGAAGAATGGATGTTATATCTATAACAACAGAAATCAACTAGTTGGAGAGGCCAGATTGGTTGACGGCGTTTACAAACTGAATGTGGATGACGATGGGCACTGTTTGTTTACGATATCTGACTGTAGCAAGAGTGAGTTATGGCATCGAAGAATGGGTCATTTGAACAGCAATGACCTTAACAAAATGAAAGAAGCAGTTGTGGGAGTGGACTATAAAGATACAGCAGTGATCAGCAAGAATACATGTGTTGTTTGCTGTCAAGGGAAACAGACCAGATTGCCTTTTAAGCACATGAGCACCAGAAGTGATGAGGCACTCGGCATTGTTCATGCAGATGTGTGCGGACCCATGGAGGTTACATCAATTGGCGGCTGCAGGTATTTTCTCATTTTTATAGACGACCACACACGCATGACCTTTGTATATTTTTTGAAAGCCAAAAATCAAGTGTTCAAATATTTTAAAGAATTTAAAGCACTAGTTGAAAATCAACAGAATAAGAAAATTAAAATATTTAGAACTGACAACGGTCTTGAATTTTGTAATGCAGAATTTGATAATTTCTTGGCAGAAGCAGGCATAGTGCATCAAAGAACTAATATATATACTCCTGAGCAGAATGGTGTAAGTGAACGTTCAAACAGGACATTGGTAGAAAGAGCGCGTTGCATGTTGTTTGATGCTGGGCTGGACAAAACTTTTTGGGCAGAAGCCATTAACACGGCAGTTTATCTCAAGAATAGATCACCAACATCAGGATTACAGAATGCAACACCATTCGAGCTTTGGACAAAGAACCAGATGTTAGTCATGTTCGGGTTTTCGGAAGCAGGATCATGGTGCATATCCCAAAAGAAAAAAGACATAAATGGGACACCAAGTCAAAACCCCACATTCTGGTTGGATATGCTGACACTGTCAAAGGGTATAGGATTTATGACCCCAATAAGAAGTGTGTGTCTGTGAGCAGGGATGTAATAATACAAGAAAACCTAAAGAGTAACATAGATGATAGTATATTAGTTTCAGTGGGGGAAATCCCAGAAATGCAGCAGGTTAAGAGTGAGTTAGATGAGCCAGTTGATATAGCTGCTAATACAGATCCTGCAGATGATACTGGTCTGATGGATAATATTGACCAGGCTAACAACTCTATATTGCAGAATGTAGAAATTCCAACTCCACAAGAACCAAATAGGATCAGGAGGCCACCCCAGCGTTATGGTTTCACAAACTTATGCGTGCAATCAAATGCTGAGAATCAAAGTGACCCAGTTAGTATCCAACAAGCTACAAGGCTGCGACAAAGACTTAAATGTGACTCATTTAGATGTTAAAGCTGCATTTTTGAATGGTAAATTAAGGGAAGATATTTATATGGCTTATCCAAAAATTGATTTAGAAAGTAATAGTAACAGAATGATTGTAAAATTGAATAAAGCTATCTATGGCCTGAAACAGGCGTCAAGATCATGGTATGAAAAAGTTGATCAGTGTTTGACAGAGTTAGGCTTTAAAAGAAGTAAAATAGAACCATGTGTATTTACAAAATTTCATGATAAAGTTAAAGTTATTATTGCTTTGTATGTAGATGATTTTTTTGTGTATTCAAACTGTAAAATAGAGACAGATAATTTAATCTCAGTATTGAGTTCCAAATTTAAAATAAAAGATCTTGGACAGGTAAAGCAATGCTTGGGCATGAGAGTGAATATTGATAACAAGAATAATGTTTGTACTTTAGATCAGGAACAGTACATAGATCAATTGTTAATTAAATTTAATATGTTAAATTGTAAAGAGGCTAGTACACCTATGGATGGAGTCTAGATTAAATATTGGTAAGAATGATAAGGTTAATGATACTAATATTCCTTATCAACAATTAATAGGTAGCCTCATGTACTTGTCCGTGTTAACAAGGCCTGACATAGCTTTTAGTGTTAGTTTTTAAGTCAGTTTAATTCTTGTCATACAAACACTCATTGGAGTTATGCTAAACGCATTCTCAAATATTTGAAGAGAACTAAACATTATTGTATAAGGTATGTAAAAGGAAACTCAGATTTATTAGGATTTGCTGATGCCGACTGGGCTAATAATGGTATTGACCGGAAATCATATACAGGGTATTGTTTTATGATGTCAGATGGTGTCATATTATGGGAAAGCCGAAAGCAAAGGACTGTGGCCCTTTAGAGCATAGAAGCTGTATACATGTCCATGGTTTCATGTGATGTAGTGGGGGTGTTGAAATAATTGTACATCATATGAAACGCCATCTATTGTTAGTTAACCTTTTATGTCAATAATTGTTTTGTTATCAAATGAATGAATGAGTGAAACATAAATAAAGTAGTTCTCTGCAAGTCTCCGTTGAGTAACGAGCCTTTTTATTTCATCTCCAAATTATAATATTTTTTAATAAAAGAAATTTACAAAAATTATTTTGTGTTCATTAGCGGGACTGAGGGCATTAATCCTATCTTGTGTGCTAAAGGTCTTGGGTTCGACCAAACCCAGGACAAATATTTATATAATGGTATTTGAGTTTGTTTTATGGTTGAATGTTTGTTATTCCTCTGTTATCTAATGTTTGTAACACAATTGTTTCAAGTGACTTAGAGTCAGGATAAATATATGATACTGTGTGAATGTTGGTTATGTTCATAAGTAGTAATGTCAAAGTATATAGGTCCTTATAACAATCTTCATCTTTTGCTGGTTCAAAAGCTTTTTTTTAAATACCTTTTAAATTATTAACCAAACACAATTAAATAGGGAATTATTAATACAACCGACTTTTGTCAGAGTTAAGTCGCGGGTACAACTCAGCCTAACGATTACTTTATAATTCTGTGCTGAAGGTATCTTGCTTCTTATAAGTAATTCTATGGAATATATGGAGGAATAAATAAATAATGAATCTATGGAATATTTCCTACATTTGTTTAATAAGAATACTAATATATTAAATTTGTTTCTTCTTGAAAGTTGCTTATAAGATAGTTTTTTGCGATATGACTGCCCACTGACGGACGCTGCCAATTCTTATATAGACGGGCTAATTCCGTATTCAGAAGTGTCCCTATCTTATACGCTATAAGTTACAGGTTTGATTTCCATCCAGGACAAACATTTATGTTATGAATGTTTGTTTTGTATCTGAGAGTTCAGATTGTATTTAAGCATGTAACAGTAAGAAAGGCATGATAATAAAGAAGCGGAAAAGAGCGCCAACATAATCTTTTGATTGTTTGTTGATCAGTGGAATATGTCAATATTGCAGACATGTTTGACTAACACTAACATAAAATTATAGTTACTCTAACCACTTATGGGTCCTATACATATTTTTAATATAAATACATTCTAATTCTGATATCAAGCTGTAACATAAGTATTTTAATGTACTCATCACGCAGTTTGAGAATAAGATGTTGAGTGTTAATTTTTATTATACTCGTAATTGCTCTATTATATTATTTTGATATGATTGGTGGACATTTTGTTTTTTACTTATCAGTATATTATTTCTTTTTATACCCGTTAGTGTTGTTAGAAATGTAATATGTAGTGTTAGTTTTTGCTGGTATTTTAGCTTCAGGCAGCTATTTCTTGTTTGACATTGTTAAACATAAGCTCGCGTTGAACGTGATTGTTATTGATGTGTTTGGGAACGTTGAAAGTAGATCTAATAGATTTAGTCTGAAACTTTCCAAGGACTTTTAATAGTTAGTGAGTTAATGTTCCTCTAAGTTATATTCCGTATGCCCATAAAAGCATTAGTTATGTTTTAATTTAATATTGTTATTTTACCCTAATTGGTATTTTAGTGTACCATAAAAAATATTTTTATCACTAGCATTCACAATAACTGCCCTAATACTAGTCTAAATATAATATATATTTAGATTTAAACTAAGTGACCAGCCAGATGTGTTGTAACAAAATTAATGTACTAGAACCTAAAACTGCATCAAATTATCAGACTCTTGAAATGAAACTAAGTAAAATCTCAAATAAATTATAAATATTCATGCAAACTACTCTAACCAGAACGCTGACAAGGGCACCGACGTCCCGAGAACCCGTCCTAAATTAATTCGACCAGATGTCCGGGCAATCTTTTACCGCACTGAGGGTGAACCTAAAAAATCTGCTATATTTTTCTCTCCACGATGTTTGTTATTATTATAAACACCGCCCCGTCCATACTAATTTCCGTATCGGGTCGGAATCGATCCGAAACCTCGGAAATGCTCTTATTCTGGACGAATAAAATACATTTGTGTTTGCATTTTATTATAACAAGATGTCGATTGTGATTTACAGTGAGTATTTTATACATAAATAAAAACACTTGGCAATACAATAGACAATTTCGTTTTATCACAGGACAACAACATTTTGGAATTTTCTATTGTTTTCTTTTTCGGATTAGGTGTTTTGCAAAATAGCTTTTCTGTAATTTCTAATAGTAATAACAAATACAACATTTAAACTCATTAAAACCACCCAAAAACAGAAAAATACAAATATCCATTATATAACATATATATACTTGTCTTGGGTAGGGATCGAACCCACAACCTTCAGCGTACAAGGTCACTAACATCCGCGCCATCGGGCCCGTTAATAAATAATGTATTGGAGTTATTTTCAATACTCATGTGAATGATATTATAACATAAAATAACTTCGCCTTTTTACTACTGCAACGGCGAATATACCGACGAAAATTTGTGTAAAAACCAATCAAATAAATAGGGTTAAGTCTAACTGTTGAATAAAAGGTATTTAATTTTTATTCTACCATTAAATTGGAGCAAAATTCGTGCTCATCGGTCAAAGGTAAAACGAATCCAATTGCCTGTGTTAAAATTGAAGTAACCTCACATGAGAATTGCGGCTTGAAAAAGCGAAAATCTAATTATATCGTTCCATATTTATGCTTCAATTCAACTATTGACTTGCAAACATCAATATTGAACACCTAATTAGATTACATAATTTCTACACTTCAGCAATAACTTAGAAAAGTTATAGCTCCGGCCAGTCGCATTAATATTTTTAAATGCTACAAGATTTGTGAATGGACATCCTCAAAATACAAAACTTTGACTAAGAAGCACGCTTAGGGTAGATAGACCTGATTAAAAGCGCATGCACTTGATTTTTTTCAAAATCAGTTAAGTCCATGTCCAACAAGAGATGTAAAACGTTCAGAAATAAAGCTATTTCTGTTGGTTTTTATAGATGTGAATGCATAAATTATAGAGCAGTGTTTTATGATATATATATAGTACATTTATAGTATCAATGATCACAACTTGCGATGTTTTTGTTATGATTTAATAGTAAAATTCATAGTTAAATCAGCAGCGGAATACTTTTATTATGTGAAACTTGAAATATTATGTTCTCTCTCCTCGAGATCAGCTTATACTTTTTTATTTAGGTATGACAAAGTCGTATAACGAATCATATAGTGTAATACTTTGACCTGACTTCGAGACAAGGATATTTTGTTACAAACATAATATTTAAGTACATAACAACCCAGATCAAAAATACGCATTGTTCACTAAAACGTCCTAGGTTGGGATCAAAATCACCTTTCGCTAAGAAGATATATCAATACATAATACGGAATCGGGCCCAAAAGAATGTAAATAAAATCATAACCTTTGATTTCAGAAATTCTGCTTCCTCCGTTTTCTAATCATAGAGCTCCAGACTGGGAGATCGGTAATAATCCTAAAATGGCTCACAATTACGTTGCTTTGCCCGGTTATTTCCAGTTTTATTTACATAATACGCTACTTAGTTGTAATACTGAATTTTCATATTTAAATATCATTTTAAATATTAAATTTGGTGTACTTTTTATATGTGGACAATCAGCAAACCAGCAAAAGCATAATAGTGATTCCCCTAACCAGGTGTCATGAGAGGCAGTTGAGGAACTAGAACTGAGACATGGAGAAACATTGTGGCTGAAACGCAAAAGAACTACTGCGGGGCTGTGTTCAGTGTATCAGTTAAAATTAGAATCTTAAAGAGTTCAGATTCTTCAAATTGACTCGAGCAATGGACATTATATTTCTGATATAAGCCTGGTTTCAGAATTTGAACACATTTAATTAAAAAAAATATTGAAAACATGCAGTATTTAATGTAACTTTCATATAACGTCTAAAAATCTGCAACTTTCAAGTTAAAGTTACAGGATTTTAGAGGTAAGGCTTATCCATTACATCTCAGCTAATAATACTACTTCGCTTAGAAAGCCTCGCGGATTCCAACCCTCACATCATTTATTACCTTTACGAGTGTTTCAACAATGGAAACAATGACCATTTCACTGTGAATTCACTTTTGTTCAAATGCATGTAGGGAGACAAAGCGAACATCACTAGATTTTTTTAACTTTTTTTTGTTTCTTTAGGCAATTGGTTGCTTTTTGACCGTTAAACCTTTTAAAAGGCATTTTTTTTAGTTTTCATCATGGATTTTAGTGAATGTAGTTACATGAGTTCTTCAATTTACATGCCAGTGTATAAAAAGTCTCGAGTTTCATGTCGTCGGTAAAACAGCTTTATATTGAATATTTTTAACTGGGAAAATTGAACTTAAAAGCGTACACATATAGTGGATGCATTTAACTATAAATGTGGATTAAAAGTCACAGTGACCTGCGAGGTAATTAGGCAGCTGATGACCCCACATTGGTAACTACATAACTTTTTAAAAAGTTGTTTATGTACATATTTTGTGTTTTTTGCTCACTAGATAACCCAAAATATAACGTAGTATCCAAATACAATGATCACTTTTATTTTTGTAAAATAAGAAGATTTCATATGCTATCAGATAGGAATTTTAGGAGATATTGAGATCAATACTTTGGTTTGGCCGGTTAAAATACGCTTCTATTATGTGTTATTCTTTTATATTAAATGCACCATGCTGAAATCACAAATCAATCTACTGGAAAACCTGAAATAATACACTTTTATAACACAACTAAAGTAGGTGTGGATTAGATTGACAAAAAGTGCTCTATTTACACTTGAATTGTTTATCTGACGGTAGTTTTTTTTTATGTCAGACGTAATTAGTTACTTATTACACAAAAAATTAGTAAATTGAAAGAAGTGAAGAAACAGTCACCTATAAAGCAGCATTACTGTAAAATTAAACAGGACGGCAATATCCAATTTCATACGCATGACAAAAGCGTTGCTCTTCGATGGCCACCAGAATTTCCCATTTATATTTTAAATACAATTATGGATAAAACTTAATGGATTTACTTATAATTCTAATACTAGATATCCCAGAGCTTAGAAAATCTCCTACTAAAATATAGGTAGTCTCAATATGATCTATTCTAGCCTCTAAAATAAAAGCCTCTAAATACTTCACTGTAAGATAAGCTTTATTATTTTACAGACCCACATAAGTAAACTTAAAAATCTGTCAAACTTAAAAACCATTATTTTTAACCGAAGGACGACCATTGCTGGACATATGCATCGAGCGATTACCAATGAGACTAGTAGTATGCAGCCTACATCTAGCGTGGTTTTGTGGTTTTAGTCAGATCGTCTGCCCATTTTGCGGGTAGGCATTCTATACTGCACTTCCCGTTACGTGGTCTCTATTCCAGAACCCATCCCATCTTGGGAAATCCCGTATGGCTTCATTGGCCATCGGTCGAGTACCGTTTTTATATAAAAAAGTCAGTTTTGCGATTAACATTCGTAAAAAACCACATGCATCCAAACTTAAATGGAAGACATTTTCAAATTTACGAACCTTTGTATTTTCTTTGAAGTTTAATATGAATTGTTCTAATCTCGTCGATAAATAGTTAGGATAATTCCAGAATAAGCCATCGAACCGCCTTATGAACCCTGAATACAAATAAGACGTTATCGGGGCCCGTTATTGAGCATGGATTTGCTTAGATTTTAAAATTATCTTGACCCTCATAATTTTCTTGGTGGCATATCTTTAACTTGAACTTATCGTATTAATAATTAATAATGATTTTTTATTGCAGATAAAATTTGTACTTAATTATTAAAATTATATCCACTTCAAGGCCTTACATATACTAGAAAATTACTGTATCATAATAAAAGACATGGAATATCTACTGCTGGATATAAGAATTCCCAAGAAAGGAGGCATTATATCCATAGTTGCTGCGCTGGGCAGGCGTGGTGGCAAGCGCCAAGCGTACCTTCAGGGCATAAATACTGGTGCCCGCCTTCTCCTCTTTATGAGCTGTGCTGTTTCTGATATATATACCGTCATTTGTCGGTTTCACTACTACAGTCACATCTTACGACGCCTGGTATGGAAATAGGTACTATGTCCAGCATGGAAAATATCTGCCTTTATGATATTACTTTAGACACAAAAACATATTATAGATCTAATTTATACAGTATATGATCGTTTGAAAACTCTGTTATTAAAATTATAAAACATTATCTCCTAGGGACTCTATTTAAAACACCTAGCACTTGTAGTACCTGGGAATTTGTAATGAGTGAGTGTTCTTTCGCTTTTATGTACCTACTAACTTCACTCGCATGAAACTTCACCTAGAAGCAGCACGCTTTTAGGGATGAAATGATGTATAATACACACCCTTTCTTGGGAAATTACACAAAGATTGGTTGCGTAAATAAACTGTGAAGAGGTAATAATCAGACTCACTTCACCATTTTAATATTAGTTAGTTGAGATCGAAAACTTGGAATCGATTGGAATGGAGTATTTTGATTTGCAATTATCATAACGCGTTTTAGTCAACTTAAGCCGTCAACCAAACAATCAGTCTTGTAAAAATAACAAAGATTTTATTCAAAATGCTTTTAATTTTAATATTATTGTTATATTAGAAAATAATATCAAACAGACAGCAAGACAGCACATGTGCTCGCACTGGTCTGAAATAACGTGTCCATGAGCAATGTACTCGTATATATGTGTGTGACTCGAGCGTACTTAGTATGTTATTTTAATTCTATATCTATTTGTTTCTTAGCTGAACCATACAATCCAAAAATAACAAATTTCTCAATTACACAGACGCACGGCCTCTGATTGTATGAAGTCGGATCAAACTCCACGCGTCGGAATAAACTCCCACTTAAGTTTGGATATTCGGCATAATTTCTTTGAAAAGTACATGTTTACACGTATCGTCTTGCTGAGTTCATTTACTTTGCGGTTTATATAATATGGTGGTACATTTAAATGCCAGCGAACGGAATAATGAGTTGTATTTAAACGAGTTAGTATTATAATTTGGAAACAAATATTTATGTTTGTGGAAATCCCGCATTTGCGCACATTGTATTTGTCCTTTAATTTTATTGTATAAAGGTAATGATAGATATCTATCTATCTGTGAAATACAGTGTATACTACTATATTTTAGTTTATTGTTAAAAAATCGTGTGATAATGGCCGTGTAGTACTGACAGAGTAGAATAGAACCTTACCCTGTGCCAGGTGTCGTAAGACACGTCTGAGTTACCGGAACCGACAGATGGCGGTATATCCTCCCAAAGTAGTGTAGCTCAACAACAATAGGGTGGGGATCGACAGCAGCATTCCCGTCGTGAAACAACCACAATTGTTAGCTAGATCCCTGTCTTGGGGAGGCCTATGTTCATATCCAGCAGTTGTCGTTAAAAGGCCGGTATGATGATAATGATTTGAAAATTCTTAAATATTCAGTATCGATTTATTAATATAATGTAAATAATACATTATTATTTACATTTTTTTATATGATATTATATCATTACATAATAATAATAATAATAACTTTATTCAACAACAAAAGGTAACTTAAACTAAAATACATTTTGATACTTAGGTACCTAAACTAGGTCTAGCCTGTTCTTATAGGCACCTAAATATACACAGTATAACTTCAAATTCTATGTTTTCTTGAGTTATATTTATTTATGTAATAATTTGCCGTGAGGTACCCGCAGCGTAGAATAGTACCTCCCACTGCACAAGGCATTGTAAGTCGTGACTAAGGTACCAGAACTGACAGATGGCGGTATATCCATCAGTAACAGTGCAGCTCAAATGCACTGAATGGGCAGCAGAATCCCGCTGCGAAAGCTGCACTCAGGGATTGCCAACACGCTTGCTCAAGGCGTCAAATATGGGCAAAACCTCCTTTTTTAAAGAGGCCTATGTCCAGCAATAGACTTTCGATGGCTGGTATAATGATGAATTAAGTAAATAATATGTAAACATTGTATAATATTTGACCATAAACACACACATTCACACATATTCATTCAAACCTACATAGAATTTTTTACTCATAAGATAAGTACCCATAAGAACAGGTTTGACCTAGTTTAGGTAAATACCTATGACTTTGTAGCATCAAATGTATCATAGTTTAAGTTTACTTTTGTTGAATAAGTTATTATTATTACTATAATTATTATGTATATTTTGGGCCAAGAATACTTCCTGATTTTCTAATAACCTCCCGCGAATCATACCTAATACTTACATCATCGCTTAAGTTCTAAACACCAATATGGCTCCTACCTATTGAAACGCATTACGTGTCATGACAGTCATTTGCAATAATATTTGGAATTTTGTTGACCATAATATTCAAAAGACATTATTTAAAAAGTATATATTTAATAATAATAACCTTTTCAGACATTCAAATCACTATATTGACACAGTAAAATTCTTACAGGCCTTATATTAAGCTAATTTGTTATTATTTGATAATTATTTTAGCATATACAAATCAAAGATCAATCCATATAAACCTCTTGAAATTTCCCAATCGCTAATGTATTTTATAAGTCAGACATCACGTTCAAAGTTAGTTGGAACACGCTGTCAAATTTGTATAGGTTGATAAAATTTAAGATAGACCTCATAAAAAAAGTCGTCTGCATTGGTACCTAACTCTCATTTATTTGTCCCGCCAACTACCAATATTCGCATTACTATGTTCTGATAAAGAGTAAGATAGGCAGTGAAATTACTGGGTAATATTACATAATATCTTCAATTCAATAAGGTTGGTAAAGCGCGTAAAATCCCGACGATATTACGTGCGTCTATACACTATGGAGACGGTCACTATTATGCAAAATGTATAATTATCTGTCGACCTGGTCAAACAAAAAAAATTTACAGTCAATTAATTTAAAAGTAAAGAATGCACATGAATTGAACTTTACGGACTACAATCTTCCAAACCTCTAACTATTGCAGTATAATAGTTGAATTCTTTAAAAATCACCGGACTTCTGGAACTGAATTTATTGCCCTGCATAATTCAATTAAAGTTTAAACAACACTATTAAATATCATCACATCAGCTATAAAATGTTTATGTGTGTATATCAGCCATATTGATGAAATATCGAATATGTTTGATGGATCCGATAGCGTAGATAATTATGATCCTATCTGACTAGAACCTGGTGTTAGAAGCAGGATATATATAATGAATACATTTACACAACATCCCATTAGTTGACCTGACTCTGAGGTAAGTCGTCTAAAGCTCTTTTGTTACGGATATGAAACAACAGAGGAATCACAAGCATAACACTTAAATACATATTTAACACCAAGACACAGAACAAACTCAAATATCCATCACATAAATGTTTGTCGTCACTCAACTTAGAGATATTAAACCGTCGGCGCCATCGGCGCCATCATCGGGTCCGTCAATAGGGCTTATTCATCTGTTAGTACTAGGTATGTATGTATCTTACTGGTGTAAGTATCTTAGTTAAAAAAATAAATATCTATATCTAGATTTATTTAGCTATATGTATAATTATGTTGTACTATTTGTATTCTCTTACTAAAATATTACACTATACACCTGATGAAGATACACGTGTCATTATCATTTGGAGTACCCACGTTTGCACATCATACGTCGAGTATTACGAAATGGAGTAGAGTAGGTAGGTATAAAGAATTCTATCAACGCGGAATTCATGCCTGCGAGCATTTGGCACGTTTATAGTTTAAGCGTTATTATTAATATTAGCTTTATAAAAATAATATTTTTTTGTTTGTTACTTACATATTTGATAATAAACTCAAACTTGGTATATACTTTAGTTAAGTAGTACCAATTTCAATTAATCTACAGCATGAGATTCATCTACCGCATTACAACTGAATCTTAACTAGTTTTCCGGTACCGTCTAATATAAAACTTAAGTTTACTGAATGTTCATAACATGAGCATCATAGAAAATCCTGAAAAGAATAGGTTCCATTAACACCAAGTTGTTAGTGTTTTTAGTACCCCTGTGAATGTCGGTGCTTATAATTTTTTATCCTAAAGCTACTGGTTTTTAATAAAGTAATTGAATTTTAGGCAGTACCATCATTGACGAATGT
This sequence comes from Heortia vitessoides, assembly GCA_020976665.1. Lineage (NCBI taxonomy): Eukaryota > Metazoa > Arthropoda > Insecta > Lepidoptera > Crambidae > Heortia > Heortia vitessoides. The sequence goes on along the minus strand of JACJUM010000875.1, from coordinate 17,199,387 downwards.
TTAATGTTATTCGATTCTTAAGATTGTTAACTTCTCTTACTAAATTAAATTATATCTCATTCTTTTATTTTTACTAAAAAGAACAAATGTATTTTTTTTTACAGTAATTAGTCTTAAAGCATAAAGTGTTCTAAATGATCCAATTCTAATCTAATATACTTATTTAAAATTTATAATTAAACCTTTCTTATGATTAAATGATTCAGTCTTATTTATGCTTAAATCAAGAGAGGGTAAAATTTCATATGTAAATTTCGCCGATTTTGAAGGATCTTGAGCAAAATAAACCAGGATTGAATTACAAAAGAGAGATTTATTATCTTGCTATACAGTGAGTGTCACCCAGAGAAGGAAGGTAATAACCGACCAAGTTACATGGTACAAAAAAAAAAGAATGAAAAGCGCCACCTAGCGGCTGATACAATAACAAAAGACATTTATAACTGTTTGGTTTATACACTTATTCTAACAGATTTCAAGGTAACTTTCTAAAAAATAGTAGGCAGACTCTTCCCCCAACCCTTAAACTAGGGAATGGAGATTGTTTGTTAATCGAACTACACAGAATTTATTGCGGGGGATCCGCGGAAAAAGCTAGTTTTAAATAGTTTACGTTTATTTTAAAAATAAGTTAGATTGTTATAAGAAAACAGATATACAGAGTAGATTCTAAATAAGAAAACTCTGTATGTCTGTATTAGATAATCGCTGTTACTGAAAACCAACCTTTCACCTTGCTCAAACAACTGTAAATATGACATGACATGAAGACTAAGATGAAATAAACTGTGCAATCTAAGGTGTTGTTTGTTACGTTTTCAAGATGATCTCAAACTTCAGATATGCGAAATACAACATATATGCTAATTTAAAAACGATTACTTCATATTTAAATATCATTTGACAAAAAACTAAAGATTTCATTCTTTACTTGCAAAATTAGTGGATTTTGTTTTTTTATCGTACTTCAAAATCACATTTGATACAAGTGGTTGCCCAGTGGTCACAATTAGGATTAGAAATTTTAAGATCTAACTTTGTTGAGTTCCTTTAGTCAAAGGCCAAACATATATAATCAAAGATTTCATCATGACTCCTTGCCTGATTTTTCTGTCAGTTCTGGTATCTTAGTGGCCTCTACTACTACGACATCTGGTACAGAGAGAGATACTATTCTACTATGCTGGTACCACACAGATTTAATAATAAGTACAAATGAGGATAAATAAGAAAAAATATAAAAAAATCCTTTTGAACGCTATTGAGTGGGCACCAATTGCAAATAAAAGGTCCCATAATCAAAATCTAAAATCTATCAAACTCTATTTACTGCAACGATCAATTGCCTAAGTGTAACACTTGGCTTCCTAAATAAAATTCTGATTGTAGGTTATATTTGTTTGTTTTGTAAATTAAGCTCCTTTAAAGGTAAAGGGGAGACATATCCCTGAAAATCAATTTCATCAAATTCTCAACAAACATTTTATTCACATTCTTGTTCCATTAACTAATGCGTTCATTTGTTTGTTATCAGTGAAACGGTGCAAATGAATACACTATACTAACTATACATAGATACAAACTACTCAATCAATTAATGATATCAATATCAAAAATTATATATAAAGTAGATATAATATGTTTTTATCACCAAAAAAAATACTAAGCATATTAGTATTAATCATAGTACAGTGTAATAATAATATAAAGAGTATTTCAGTAATATTTTTACCAAACTAAAAAAATTCAAAATGTAAATAATAATGAAACTATATCATTACCCATTTTTTGTACGAGTTCTACAAATATATGTTATTTGGTTAGCCTCTCATACCCTAAATACACACAACTAAAAATAAGAAAATATTTCCTAATTCATGACACTAATTTAACAATACAATTAATAGACGGCAAGGTTCGATATTATTTGGTGATACTAAGTACAAACGTGCAATGATTTTATTAAACTATACCTTCTTTTCTTCTATTCTTTCTTAAAAAATGTTCCCACACATAATGCAAAGTTACAATATACTCTAAATGATTGACATGCTTGTACGTCTTAAAAGTTGCATGCAAAACGAATATACAGACTTATTAAATATGAAACTGAAAATGCATTGGTAATTCACAGATGTGCCATATAGTTGATCCGAAATATCAAGTTACTAGCCGTGCCCGCGACTTCGTTTGCGTGGTTATCGTAAACTCTATACATTTATGCAAATGCAGACCTCAAATGTGAATAATTTTCCCCGTTTTTGCAACATTTCTCACTGACGCTTCGCTCCTATTAGTCTCAGCGTAATATAATATAGCCTAAAGCCTTCCTTTATAAATAGACTATCCAACAAAAAAAATAATTATTTAAATCGGACCAGTAGATCTTGAGATTGGCGCGTTTAAATAAACAAACAAACAAACAAACTCTTCCGCTTTATAATATTATTATAGATTAAAATCTTTGTTACCTCTTCAACTTTTATTTCTTGTTTATTTTATGTATTTAATACATGCACTACCGTAGCCCATAAACACATATGTATAAATATATTTAACACTTTTGCTGTTGTATATACTTCAATATTTATATGGCAAGTAATCAAAATACTTTGTAACCGCTTTCAAACGATTTTCAGTTACATTGCAATTCTTAAAGTTAACAAAATATGTGTCAAAATTAAAAAAAAATAAAATAATGTATTTATTTTCAAGTAAATCTGTTACATATTTACTTGCTGGGGTTTCCCTAAAAGTAGTCAAAATACACTAGTGTAGGCAATGCCTAGCTCTTCCTACGTAATTTATCGTTTTTTTACATTAGAAACATACAAAATTTATCATAATGAGTAGTGTGTGTGGGGTATGTCTCTGTGTGTATATTGCCTACTATTTTTTATCGTGTCCGTAAAATGAAAGGTGTTTAAACACCTTCTAGTAACTCTTGCCAGGATGCATTTAACTACAACATCATCGTAACTAGGGGCAGTGAGCCATCCAGTAGAGCCCTCCTACACTCAAACAGTTGCATATAGTAAATAAGCAGAATGTGTTGTACAAAAAAATTACAATTAATTCTTTTACTATTTTTATTAATTTTAAGGTTTTATTTGTATACGTTCGTTTTATCTGCGCTGACAGTATTTTTTAATCAAGTAAATAGAAATATAGCTAACAATAAATTTAGTCCTGGCCGTGAAGTCTCAGCGTGGCATAGTACTTACCTCTGTACCAGGTGCCTTAAGAGGCGACTCAGGTTCCAGAACCGACAAAATATCATATATATATACATCTAAAACAGTATAGCTAAAATACAACAGGACTGGGCAGCAGCATCCCCGTCACATAGCTTCACTCTGCGACCACGCCTGTCCAATACAGTAATAATGGGCAAAATTCCCCCATTCTTGGGGAGACCTATGGACATACATTGGACTTTCCACAGCTAATAATCATATCAGGTAATGATGAAATGAATGGTCTCAATTTTACCAAAACGTATAAAATTTTGTAAGTAAGAAGCAAATAGCCGCTACCGGTTTGTCGTTTAATGTTTGATATATTTATAGAGATGTTCGCGTAAACGTTGAGATAAAACAAGTTTCATTACTTGTTTTCGCTTCAAACCCTAAAACAATACTCAAAAGTCTAAGTAACGAGCAATCGCGTAATGGACACTTTAGCTTTAAAAATTGCAACACTACATTTTAGCAGTGTTTTACGATGGCCAACGGATGTCTGGAAAACAAATACATTTCTTATTTGAATATTCTTTTTGTCAGTTCACAAATTGTATTAGTAAATTATCTAGTTTTAAAGTGAATTGTGTTGAAAATTCTGGAGATTACAACCGTTTGTTGTATCTTCAAGAGAAGTTTTCAGAACAATTTAGAGCAGACGTCGTTAGATCGAACGTTTACGATTATTTATCAGGCCTCGAGCCGGAGGTCTTTGCTTAGTAATTTTGGCCTATTCCGCTATATATATTTTCAGACAAGCTTTTTCTTTGTCAAACAAGCTAGTGGAAAAAAAGGTAACGCACGGCCGGCGGTTAAATTGCACGAACCGTTTTGGCAAATAAATCACTATCTTAAACCACTTAAAATTGGTTTTCACTTACTCACACTACACTTTTGATTATTTCTACTAATATCGAACATAATTTCAATACAAAATCCAATACTATATAATTATTTTCAGTTATAAGATTTGTTATCCATCGATTTTTCAGTTACTTTGCGATAATCTTTATCTAAATTCAAAATTTTAACTAGATCTCGAACTGCTTGTCGCTAGAACTATTTTATATGAAGATTTGAAAAGTTAAGAATGTGTCGTCCGTATAAATACCATTATTTACAATTCCATGAGCCTTGCCTTTAAGAAATGTAATTATTAGTTGCTTGTTCCAACTCAAACTATGAGAGAACTTGAACTCTGCTAGGTGTCATAAGATTGCCTCTTACTTTAAGGTACCAGAACCAACAGATTGCGTATCCATCCGAAACAGTGTAACGCAAATGCACAGGTCGAAAAGCTGCGCTCTGCGCTTGCCAACACGATTGCTCAGATTAAAATTCCCCCCTTTTTTGGGAAGCCTATGTCTAGCTGTGGGTTTACAATGGTTGATATGATGGTACCTAAAATTTTCAATTTATTTTAGTAATCTTTGAGGTAAGTCGAAAGTTTCATAGTCATCGTATCCGTCGCGCCGTTATACTTACACTGTGAGACATACGCTTCCCCATAAAATGTTGTTGTCCATAATTTCTGCACTGGTCATCTTTGTATATACCTAAGTTGACAAACAAGCATACGATAAAGAAACAAATAGCAAACAGATGGCAAGTGTACGTATTACAGACAGCTAGTCTCATCCGCAACTGGAACAAGCAGCAATCTAGTCACCAAACGGCATTTGTCACCACACGAGGACAATGTTCTATTGCTAATTTTTTGACGAATCCTATGTTCAGCAGTGAACGTTATTCATAAGATTTGATCAATTTATTAACAATTAAACAATTTTCAACAACAGTTTTCACCTCAAACAACTTCAATTAAACTCTATACTCAAGCCATGGTACTTAAACTTTTTATCCTTTATGAAATTACGACAACATCTCCCTGTTACAGCCCTGTAGACATTGATTGATGCTTTCTGTTGTTAACATCCCACTTCAATCGCGATAGGGTTGCGAGTCGCGAGTTTTTTTGATTAAATTGCCTTTTTTGCTGTGAATTTGTAAAACGGGAAAGATTACGCTCGTAAATTTTTTCTTATCGAGTTCCTTAATAAAAATAAAGATATAAACTTTTATGAATAATGGGGACAAGATTTTTAAAAGGAAAAATGCTATAAATTATTTGAATTGTCGATGAAGCACTTCCTTTTCTTAATATATTGTTACGATAGTATTTTTTACGTCATTAATCATATATTCGATGATTTGTCTGGTAAACATTTGTGTTTGTTTCGTGTGTGGATTATGCCGTGAGGTACAGGCAGAATAGAAAAAAAATTATAGTACCTCCCTCTACACCAGGTGTCATAAGAGGCGAGTAAGGTACTAGAACCGACCGGTGGCGGTTCAACCGATCCTATAAGAAATCACTTGGAGAGGCCTATGTCCAGCAGTGGACGTCCAGCGGCTGATATGATGATGTATATTATATACATTATCATATCACGTCGTAGTAGCCATAAAACATCCATTGCTGACATTGGCCTCCTGGGGAATAGGGGATTTTATTCGTAATTGGTTCGTAATTGAGGCGTGGTAGGTATATCAGAGCGTAGTTTCATGACGGAAATACTGCTGCCTATTTCCACCCTATACCTGTTGTCGGATATCTGTAATATAAACACTTTAAGCTGTGCTGTTTAAGCACTTAAAACTGTAAGCCAGTGGTTCAGCGTTGCAGCTCTTACCAGAGCGAAGTTTACCCACTATGCCAGTTACGTAAGATATTTGATTTCATATATTCGTAAGTTTTACAGTTATTTTATCTAGATGGCGATCCTTTAAATGATCAGGCGATAGCAGAGGTAATGCCCGCAGATTCTGATTCCGAATCTATGTTGTGGGGATATTCACAAGAAGTTATCAGGGATAACGTTGGAATAAGATACAGATTCAGATAGCAGTGAAGATATTAATCCCGAGATTAAAGCATGTTCTTTAGAGAGTGATGGTGAACCTGTCACAAGGACGATTCAGAGAAGTTATTATTAGAAAAACAAATATAAATGGTCTAGAAATCCACCAGCACCTTCACGTACTCGTCAACATAATATTATTGACCTAGATAATTGGACCAACACCGTGTAAAATGCGATGACTACCAAAGAATTATTTAAGTTACTTATATATGATAAATTTATACCAACAAAAAATTACAAAAACCTCAGAAAAGAATTCTACTATTAAAAAATTTGTAACACCTATTTCAATATCTGAAGATGCCACCAGCTCGAGAGAAAATGTATCACTTATGTGACAGAAAAAAGACAGAGAATTTGCTTCAAAATACAAAAATTGCAAGAATTTAATTTGCAAGTTGCACAAAAATATCATGTACTAATTGTCAAGACTGAACTTAAATCATTTATAATGTTCCAGTTCTTAGAATTGCATTTGTGTCGATTTTTTTTATTACGTTGATTAGAGGTTTGTTTTTATTTTCAAACTTTATTGTATTAGGAATAAGAAAAAAAAAAAATATATATATATATATATATTGGTCTAATACAGTCAAAGACTTTGTTTTTTTGGGTTTGTATAATTTAAGAAAAAAAATACCATAAATTGCCATTTGCATGTAATTTCGGGTAGAAATCAAGTTAGAAAAAAATTCATGAATAATAAATGTTTGATTCAATATAAAAAGATTGTTTTTATAATTTTTAAATTAAACTAAAATAATTGCGCACATTTGCATCCTAGAAGCTAGTTTGTAGAGAGGGCCGCGCGACCCCCATAAAACCAGTTACGTTAGTCAATGGTTAAGGCTTATTTTGGCCTGTAAGTGTAACATTTCAGTTGTTAATACTCAGACAATCCTGTGCATACTCCACTGCATCGTAAGGTTGAAGTTCTCAGACAGTACTGTTTGAGCTGAGCAATCTCGGAAACTAGATCGCATTTGTGCTTTGACTGAGAGTTGCTTAGAGCGGTATTGAGCAAACCCAACACAGACATTCCCTATAGAGGCAATGTTAACAACTGCAATAAACTCGTAGTATACACGTGGTGTAATTCTTAATAAATATTCTCCTATAACTTACAATTTTTTAAAAAAAATCTAGTTTCTAAATAACTTAATATACGTAGAATCAAAAGAAAAGTGTGCCTTAGTTTACCTCACACAACCAGTCTGGCAAGGCGTCAATTTTATATTATCATTTCACATGTTAATAATGCAGTGAATAGGGCTAAGAACTTTTATCCCATACCTCAAAAGCAATGCAAGGATGCGGTTCGAACTTTATTGTTGCTATTTGATTTCGACGAGGCAGAATAAATTACTAAAGGTTGAAATAAATGTTTCTTTTCCTTTCTGTTTAAGCATTCATTCGTATATGCACCCACGCAAGCGCGACTTTTGTACCTGTGCAGGATAGTTTACTCCCCTCTTTCAATTCTTACCTTATTTGATTTGCATATTCTTGTTGGTTTCTTTTTTTATTTTTTGTAATTAATGTTAATATGTTTTCTGTGAGCTTTATATTAAATAATAGATACATTAGAGTGAAAGACGCAGGCATCTGTAACACAGTTTATACGAGTACGGCTGCCGTCGTTTTAGCCTATCAGTGTGATCTTTTGTTTTTGTTTGGGTAATTACATTAAGAAGTTTTGTAACTTTTGGAGTAGATTAATACATTATTATTATTTACGATTGCCTTTTACAGGCCCGATAGCGGAGATAATACAACTTCAATTCGGGTTTAATTTCCACCTATAGACAAACATTTAGGTCAGACATAGGTCTTAAAGTATTATATTTGTGATTTTTATACTGCCTGATGTCCGTAATACATGTGCTTTATGCGAATTACCTTTGATTCAAGTCAATGTATGAGATGCTGCGAATTTATTATTATTATACGCAGTCTAAGCATCACGAGACTGTTGGTGTTAATTCATAATCTGCACAATCTAGAATTCATTGTCTATAGATCTGTTAGATTGGTACACGAGAAATATGACATATTATACTAGTAAGAGGCGAGTTAAGGCGACAAAGGTACCCACATCGATACATGTTGGTGGATCCACTCAAAACGGTGTAAATTGAATGTAACAGGGCGGGGATTGGCAGCAGCATTCCTGTTGCAAAGTTACAATCTGGGATTGTCACCACGTTTGCTCAGCGCGGCAAATATGGCTAAATTCCCCTTTTTGGGAAGACCTTTGTCCTGCTATGGACGTTTATGGCTGCTATGGTGGAGATGGTAAATGAAAGACTGAATTCTATATTTATATATAAAAGGGGAAACTGACTGACTGAAGTACATATGGCTTTTAAGCCGGAAGGAATTGATGCCAGGATAAATCTTGCATTTATTCGCTTATGTTTTTGTACAGGAACGCCATGAACCGCATCAGCTTACTCTCCTAAATATATCTTGGTCAGTCTAAGTCTAAGTTGGTCAGTCTACAAAGAACCATAGAGTCCTTCGTTCTTAACTGCTATATTAACCATAGTCAAACAACTAAAACTTTCACCAGTCCGTTCTATAAGGTTATTATGATAAATAAAACATTTTATTTTACAATTTTCTGTTGCTCTGCATGATCGCAACTAACACATTATTTGGATATAGCATACAAACGTTTCTATAAGATATATCTTGAGAGGCCTTTGTGAGCAATGGACGTTCTACAGTTGTTATGATAAAGCCAATAACTTGGCTACGATTCAAAACAATCAAAGCAAGCGTTTCGTCCCATGTAAAAAATCTTTAAAAGTATTTATACTTTAAATTCGTCCAGACCAGACAATACCAAACTCTTTTTGTGTTAATTTGTTTATACAAATTACACTCACAACGCTATCATACAATGTCTACATGCAACATATAACTTTGATTTTAGAAGTATTTGACGGATACGATGGCGCAGATGGTAGGGATCCTATCTTGTGCGCCAGAAGTCGTCGGTTCGATTTTCACCCAGACCATACCAAATCATATGACGATATCTGTGTTGGTTTTGTGCCTGGCGTCTGTAACACAAACACTTAAAGCGACTTACCACGGAGTCAAGTCAATGTATTAGATGTAGGAATTTATATAATAACTAATTTGCTTTAACAGAACCTTTCGGTTCGTCACTGCATTCCTTCAGAGAGGACATTGGTTTAATCGTTACTGATTTCAAAGTAAAATGGATATAGTTTATTGATTTCTTCTTGCATAGAAAAAATATATAAATGACACGTAATATAGGCTTATAAATGTTATGTAAAAAGGTATAAATCATTCGTGGGAGACTGGTGCCCGTGTAGGTCTTATTTACCTGGCACAAACAATATAACACTAAATAATATATAGATGTTCTTGTTTTCTTTTCTATTTATTGCATATTTGTGTTAATTCGTAAGCTTAGTATAAGAATACTGCGTATGCAGTTATGCCCTCAATAATCGATGGCAACAGACTACAACAGGAAATGCTGACACTGCATCATGTGCGCCAATTGACGTCAAACACCGTGTCGTGTTAATTAGATATAATATCTTTTTTATCATTCTTGTACCTGATATCAATCGAGTCACTAGTTGTAAAATAGTATTGTAATTGCACTTTCATTAATTAAATAGAAGTCATTTTGTTACATCTTCGGCTGTGACCATATATATTTTGTATGTACATATGTACATTTATCGAACATTATTCACATACCAGTTTCCAACATCAGCTGTAATGTCTTGTAAAACTTTAGCTCGCATAAAATGTTTCGATATTTATTTTGTTAACCAGGAAATAAGAGACGCGGGTTTTTAATCAACAAATAAAGTAAGTAACAGCATACGGCACCCATAAAAAAGTAGTTGTATTACTATAAATAAATCTACAAATTTTAGGATGTGTCATAAATTTTTTTAAAGCTAAATTGTATATTTTTAGTAGTACGAGTATTTTGACGTGACAACGTCTTCTGAATTGGTTTGCCGGGTGACACTTCAAGAAACTGCGTTACGCTCCGCTCACGTTATGCGCTAACAATGAGAGCGAGTGAGAGGCACGCGTCCCTTCCACTCGGGCATGGTTAGCCCGCCTAAGAGCGAGAGAGACAGACAAAAAGTGAAAGGCACGCGTCCCTTCCACTTGAGCACAGTTAGCGCGCCTAAGAGCGAGAGAGACAGAGCGAGAGAGATAGGCATACACACCGGTTCATGTCTTGCGCTTCTATTTCGCTTAGGCGCCTGCATATTCACATTAAAATTATTTTACCACTCAAAGTCGTTGTCACGTAAAACTTTCGCCCGTATACCGACTTTACAGGCAACCAATTTTTTTATGTACCTTACATTTGATATAAACATTTTATAAATTTGTTTTTATTTTTATTTATTCATCGGGTTATTTAAAAATCTTAAACTATATTTTCCCCGTCTATGCTAGCTTCCAAACAAAAATACTTTCTTAATAAAAACGTAAAAATCTTACCTGACATTGATATGGTGTATATTGATTTATTGAAACCGTATAATATACAACATCTTAAGATATTGCAAAATTAATCTGACTTTGAAATAAGTAACTTGACTACAGAATAATAACAAATTATAATACCAATTTTATTTTTAGTTTACAGAATAATGTATTGGTAGTGTTTCCACCAATCGTGAATACAAATTCTTTTAACAATGAGGGTATCATTGTCATAGTGAATATTATTAGTCGAAAGTCTGGAAACTTCTGAATCGTTCTGAAATTTCAAAACTAGTACCAAATTACTATATGACTTGAATGAAAGTTATGAATTAAAGGTTAATATTGACTGTTTAATGTTTTATGTATTCGTCGCCGACTAGGTTTTGATCCACTGACTTTACACAGTGATGTTGCATCTCTCTGTGTATTTCTTTACTTATCTTAGTGGGAAAGTTCCGTAGAGTAGTTCGCAGATAAATTTCTACACCTTAATACTGGCAACCGATGGCGTTACCTCAATGAATATTCTCTTTTTCTCCTTCGGTTATGTTCTCTCGGCTCGATGCATTAGTATTCCCAGAAAGTTAGAACTTAGACAACTTTAAGAGCAGGATCTGTTATTTTAGGCCGGCAACGTGCCTAACATGCATTACATTTGTCCAGAAGCGCTATTGATCACTTGCCATTAAGTAACCCGTTAACTCATTTGCCCATATTTATATTGATTAATATATCTATATATACTATATAATATAATATAAATATATATGTAAATATATGCAATATAATTTACTAGAAGTTGATCAAGGTTCACGTTTTACCACTTTTCAGCTACGATTGGCCAAAACTTTATTTCATTTTAAACTTAATTTATAACCAAACAAAAAACCTAACTTTATATTCAATTTAAAATTCATTTATTACTTGAGACAGAGAAAATATAAATTAGCCTGAAATATTTCCCATGAGTTGTCCAACTAAGATGAGCACTAAAAATTGGTTTTTGAAAATTCACCCCCCAAAGGTAAAAACGGCGGAGCATTGTCTGTTATATATAAAAATAAAAAACGTATAATCATTGATAATAATCTATATTGTTGCCTGTATTTACTAAATTATACTAATATATTTTTATAATAACGACGTTATAACCTTATGAAATAAAGACTAAGTAGCCCAACAAATTTAACAAAAAAAATAAGCTTCCACCATTTCGTACCCTACAAAAATAGCCCAGAGGGTTCCTCAAGGAAATTCCCAAGAAAAATAAATTTAACTAGGAGATGCAAGATAAGATTGTAATGAGTGCTCCAGATAAGAGCCCCGTGGGTCCTGTGCCTCAGAAATTTTAGAGCTCCGAAGTATTTATAATTAGCACTTTGTTGTCGGAATTTACGTTGTCGACTTGTGGGATTTCCAAATTTCTTGGCAAGATAGTAAATAATTACTAAAGAGTCCTTATTTTACAGGAGCTTCCCTACATAATGTTTTAAAAACAAATTTCAAAGCAATTTTGTCATGTTTGCTAATTCTGAGATTTAAAAATCTTCTTTATAACTATAGTAAAGATTACGTGTCACGTCGTTTGTCCGGGATAAACTTCAAAACTACTAAACCTGTTTTAATCAGTTTTTACTTTCAATTTGATCCAACTTGAGAGAAAATATAGTTTATACTTCAATGTATAGTTAACACAGGACAATGTATGTTAGGTTAATGATAAATAAGTTTAATTGGAATTCTTTAAAAATACCACAAATGTTCATCATATCAGCCATAAGACGTCCACTGCTGGACATAGGCCAAGTAATCTCCAATAGGACCGGTTGTATGCGGCTTGTATGTGTTCGTTTTATTTGTTCGTGTTATTATTATGGTCACAAAGATTATTAAAAGCTTTTCTTTCTGATATATCTTAAACTGAAGGTAAATTATTAATCTTAATTATACCTCCTGATTTGTAAAAGACTTGAGTCTGAGGTTATTTATTGTACTAAAGTTCAAATTTGTAATACTATTAATTTATATACTATGACAAAAGTCACATAACTAAGTATTTTTTAAATCCTGCAGTTATATCTCTCCTCACAAATCGGCACACAGTAATTGTTGTGTGGTGCAGGCATTGTTGTTTGGCAGTAGAAATGGGTGACTGTGAGATTTTTATATAAGATTTTCATAGAAGTCATCTAAATAGCTTTATAATTAACTCACTTTATGTAAATAGTTGAGGATATATAAATTTTCTTGAATCGCAGGATATATCACTATTTCTTTCGTCTATTATGCTTATATCCAGCAGTGGTCTATGTTTAGCTGATACAATTACATCAACCGATATTAGATAGGTCAGACCTAAGTTTATATTAGATAAAGACACAGATGAGAGCAATATAAAATTTTCAGACTGCCCAATAATAAGCTTAAATAAAACTTCACTTCATTACTGAATAAAACGTGAATTCGAATTCTGAGCACAAAAGTATTTAAAACACTTGCAATAAATTATTCTCGTCCAAAAAACACAATCTCAGCCTAACCCAGAAGGTTCATAAGTGGCCCATTGTCCGTAGATGGGCGAACCCACTACCTCCGTCAGAATGAATACGTAACAAGAAACATAATGGTGCTTGTGATAGCCTCCGTACAAGGCCCTTGGAAATAACACCGTAATAGAATTAGAGAGTGAACTGAAAATTGGTTACAGAGATTATTCAAAGGGCAAGTTGTTAGGCATTAATGGCTGATTGTCGAATTTCAACCTTGATACATATTTTTTTTAGATTCGAACTTTATTTCACATCTCGTTATCGTCCAAAAATTCCATAAACAATTGACAATTAAACAACAAGACGTAGATAATTTATAATTATAGTTGAAACAAGATCTGTTCTTATCCAGTTTCCTATAAAATGCAAACTGATTGACCTAAAGTAACATTTGTCTGAAGTAGTATATGTTATCAAGTATGAATTTGTAAATTTAACTCATAGTTAAAGTTAAAACTAAAGATAAAGTTACACCTTAAATCCTTATTCGATCCCTTATTTTTTAGGAAGTTTCTAATTTAATGTAATGTTTGTTTTTTTAATTCTCACGAGAATTATACTCATAATTCCATTGCATTTTTAAATAAGGGTTATTTTTATTAGAGCCCTTTGAGTTCACGACTCAAAGGCATAATTAACTTGTGTATCGTTGATACATCTTATCCTTTATCCCCGAAAGTCTTGTTTAATTTAAAATGGAAATGCTTTGAAGTTGAGCTTTGATTCATTTTTTCATTGTTAAACCATCGCCGGAATGTTTTAATAAACTCCTTTGGAACATTAAATGAAGTCTCTTAATGTAATGCATATTGATTTAAGGATAATAAATATATCGTGGAGTTTATATCAATATCAACCTGTCATTCCACCCACGGTCGAATGTGTAATATAAATTTATTATGAAATTGACAGTACTGGTACTTTCTCATGCATAAAATATATATATTTTTGTAATGTATTTCTCGAATTTGAACCAACTTCTAGAACTGAAACTTGCGGATCAGATAGCGCTTATGGTAGCGATATCATTTGCGCTAAATTTCGTAGGTTCGATCCCCACCCTGAACAAATATTTATATGAAGAATTTTGAGTTTTTTTCTGTGTGTAGGTGTTAAATATATGTATTTATTATATAGAGTATTAGTGGTTTCTCTGTTGTTTTATGTCTGCAACACCAGTGCTTTAAGTGACTTATTTCTAATTCAGGTCACTATTATGAGATCTTGTGTTCACCAAGTGATATAAACTAAATTAACAGTAATATATCCAATAATATGAAAATATTATTTAATGGCAACATTAGAACCATTGTCATATCCATTGTTGTATATTATCCACTATTTAAAGCGGTTTTACTTGAATCCTTGCCTCCCTAAATCGAATCTTTGATAGGAAGCCCATAAACCTTGAATTAAGCGCTCGTGATATAATTAAACACAGTTTAGTAATTTCATTGCCGTGTGGTACCAACAGAGTAGGACAGTACCTCACCCTATACCAGGTGTCGTAAGGGGCAACTAAGGTACTAGACCCGACAGATGGCGGTATATTCATCCGGAACGGTGTATCTCAAATGCACAGGACGTGGATGGGCAGCTGCATCCCCGTCGCAAAAGTTTTGCTATGCAAATGCCAACTCACTTGCCTAGCGTGGCAATTATAAGCAAATTCCTCGTTTCCGGGAGACCTACGTCCAACAGTGGACTTCCAATGGCTGATATGATGATAATGAAGTCATTTTAAGTACTTAAGTGCAAATGTTTTACAATTACTGCTTGCCACTACGCTATCTGCATACCTAAGTATTTAAACTATATAATATATAAAGTCACTTGCTAATTTCGTTTGTCGGGTCCAATGGTGCCAATGGTAGTAATCATATCTTAAGTGCCAAAGGTTGTAGGGTAGATTCGCATACAAATATTTATATATTGATATTTGTGTATTTTTTCCCTAGTTACGATGTTAAAATATTCTTACACAATATCTCATACATTGATCTGACTCTGTGCTAAGTCACGCAAAGCACTTGTGTTAAAGATCAGACAACAGAGGAATCACAAATATAATAGTTAAATACATATTTTTAACATCCAGACGCAGGTCAAACTCAAATACCGTCATATAAATATTTGTCCTCGGTGAGGATCAAACCCACTACCCCTGGCGCATAAAATGAATCTTTGCCATCGGGTCCGTCAATATGTGCTTAGGTATTATATTTGTGAAACCTCTGTTGTCTGATATTCGTCATATAAGCATTTTATATTGGAGTCAGTATGAGATGTTGAGTAAATTTATTATTAGTATGTGACAATAATATATTATTTGAAGTTTACGATGCAGAAAAGATCACCAAAAATAAAGAATAAATAACTAGATTTATTACAAAGGTTGTCTGCATTGGCACTTTACTCTCACCTAGTCCTACTGCCAATTCACATTGCTATGTTCCATTTTAAAGGGTGGAAGAGGCCGTCAAGTTACTGGATAAAGTGATATGGTAACTTCAGTTTACAGGGTTGGCAATATTCGGGTGATATCTTTAACGTTTACAATGAAGTGGGACCCTACCCTTTGAGGACTAGGTAAAAAAAAGACATGTTATGCAATGACCAAGACTATCCGTTATTGAATAGTCACCATCCGCGCAGAATAGGTTCCATAATCCAAACCGTCTATTATCATAATGTAATCGTCTATTTCATCCATTTATGTCCATGATTACTTCCTGATCACAGTCCATTTCCCCGCGGCAACAAAAAAGGACCAAATATTAATTAACCGACCGCACAGCCCAGTCACGTACTCAATTACAAAACTGATTATGTACCGTAAGCAAAAGCATTGTTTGCGTGTCCTGTTTTGATTGTAGATATTGATGAAACAAAAATATATTTTTTTTATAATAATTCATAGAGGTTACATTTCGAGATACAATCAATTGTCGAAGCAATGTCTTTTGAATTTCATTTCAGACTTTTTGCTATTTATAAATGCAGGCTGGTAACCGTAACAACCGGCCCTATTAGAAACCACCTATTTACCTACGCCTGGCCCTAAATATATTTGTACTAGTGTTTTATGGCCACTGCCTATTAGCGGTCATAAAATACTAGTACACAAATATTTATTAAAGGCCAAGTTTATTCAAACAAGGACTAAAAATGTTTGCCCTCTATGATTCAAAGTTATCACCAAAGTTTATCATACATATTAAATATTTTTAATATTACTGACATTTATTAACGATTATTCAATATTAAATCTATTGGTAGTTTGTGATCCTCCACCATGAATTGGCCATAACCAACGAGGCAATTTTTTTAAGAAAATGATTTTTATGCCAGTTTTAATAAATTTTTACCTCCTATAGGGAAAATATGCCCTCGGTTTTATATGCACACATGGGCACTGCTTCACATGGTGCCATTTTTTAAAATAATATTTATATAATAATTATTGTAATAATAAAAAAACCAAAAATATTACATATACATATACAAACCAAAAATATTATATAATAAATGCTACAGTGTTGCTATTTGACGTGGACCATTACAGGAAACCCTCATTGTACAATTTTGACAGGTTTAGGCAGGTTCATTGTGTTGCTTCGTGAACATATTTATAGTTGAATTGTACTGCCCTACAGCAGTTTCATTTCTTTCAGATTTTTTGATCTTTCAGTTTCTTTTCTTCATCAAATTTATCATATCATCATCATCATCATCATATCAGCAATTGGAAAACCACTGCTGGATATAAGCATCCCCAAGAAAAGGGTAATCTCGCCCAGAATTGCCGCGCTGGTCAATTGTATTGTTAATTGTGGAGTGCAGCTTTCGCGGTAGGGATGCTGCTACCCATTTTCGCAATATGCATTAGAGCTACATTGTTTTGGATAGATGTGCTGCCATCTGCCGAAAGAGGAGGTTCTACACAATCAGTGCCTCACGGAAAGTTAGATGCTTTTATTTAATCTATATTTATAAGAAAATTTTATATTAAAGAAAACTGTTAAGGAATGACCATGACTCAGTTAACGTAAATATGAAGATGAAGTGCGTAAAACTACTCTTTTCAAAAAAAATGCAACAAAAAGATTTAAATGCTATATTGATTTTTTTGATGAATTAAATATTATTTTTATATTGTTTGCCTAAAAGACTAAAAAACTATTTAATATTAGATTAGAATTTATTTTGCAAGCTGTTTGCTAATTTGGTGTAAGATCTGACTGAGGTACTCATTTCGTAAGGATGAAGATGAGCCATTCAATAAACAGTGAAAACCTGATATAACGGAGCGGGAATTGGTAACAACATTTCTTTGACCCGATTTTGCAGATGGTAGTGATCCTATCTTGTTGCAGCAAGGTTTCAACCTAGGACAAATATTTACGAGATTCATATTTTTGTTTGTTCTGATTCGTAATATGTACTCAAGTATTGTTTTTACGATTGATTTGATACTCGTAACAGTACTTTAAGCAACCTAACTCTGAGTTAGATCATGTAGTATAATTTCTTATTATCAATATATCTGAATCCAGAACGGCAATTTAATAAGAATCCTACCTAGGATTGTACGTCCTATGGTTGATGCTGCTGGCCATCACCGCCCTGTGAATTTGAAATATACTATTTCGGATGGATATGTCAGATTAAATATATGCCATCTGTTGCTTCGGGTATTTTTGTCACCTCTTACGACACCTGGTACAGGAGGAATTACTCTATTTTGCTGGCACCCCACACCGTAAGGATAGAGGAAGATAATTACATTAAAATACCATTTATATATAGACCTCATCATTTCATTCCACTTGGATGGTTTCACAGTAGTCACAGTTTAAGTTGTATAGCTATGAATTCGAAATTCGAACCAACTTTATTTCAACACAATGAAACCGTTGAAAATATGATGTTCCGTATTTTCTCCTCGAAATGTATCATGCGCATGTAGGATTAGTCAATACATTTTTAACGACAGAACAATCTATCTCGATTTTCTTTTTTTATTATATTGAATATGCGATTTCCTGTCCTCGCAAAACCGGGACCTGTTCGAATTTAAATTGTACACGAGTCTGTCGGCTTTAAAATTCGGTCTTTTTTTCTAAACAAAATATACAGTTCGAGTGGCAGCTTTACACTAACTATAGTTATATTGTTTGTATTAAAAATATCATCTTTTTTACACTAGCTGAAATACTTAAAAATAAAATGATTATTAGGTTTCTTAAGTTTTAATAATTTTTGCAACTTTAGTATTTTTTCTTACATGAAACCTACGCCTAATAATAACGATCACAATTGAACTAATTAGCGAAATCAGTCTAAACGAATAGTTAAAAGTAAACACGCGTAACACTGCAACCATAGGAAATAGAGACTCTTTTAATACATATATAGATGTCTGCAATAATAATAATAATAGTAGAATAAACGAGCATATACGAAAAGACGGAAAAATGTGAGGAGGCAAGAAAGGTATGCCGAGATCGTAACAACTAACAATTAGAGATCCATTGTTTCTGCCTACCCCGAAGGGATGCAGGCTTAATGTATATATAACATATGCATGTTATTGCATACATTTGAAGTATGCAATAACAAAAAGTAAAAATGGACATCGCTAGACAGTCATGATATGATACAGTAAGAAAGAGTATCTGAATTACATGAACAATATTATGAAAATAATTAAATTACTAATTAAACAATAAAATAATAATTCATACTAAAATGGAGAAACCATGTAACTCTCCTTTCACTGATTTGCCCTACTAATAAAGAATATAAGGACAAAAAATCATTGCACTCCTTAGGTGACACACAAACACATTACGTTAATGGTAAGGCAGGTAAATCTGCAATCTTAGTAAGCAATTAATAAGAGAAAACAGTCACAAAAAAAATTATATTTTCTATTATTCTAGGCAAAATAAATAACTTTCAACTCCAACCCATTCGCTTTAAATTGTAAGAAAAATTTCAACTGAAAATGACAAATGTAAACTAAGTAACCGCTCAGAGACAAACATTTTTAGTAGTTTCGTTGAATTTTTTTCAAGTAATTAGAAGTTCGTTTTAATAAACCACTAGACACGTACCACAAAACTAACAAGCCGAACTTCACGGGTACAGCATTTTAAAACACGCTACTTCATAACATTTTTATCGGCGGCTCCAGATGGCAGTTACAACTACTTAAACCTCGCCTCCGGGTGGAGTCAGCTTACGCGAAACAAAATTCAAACAAACTGCTTTGCAAACTGTTAATGTTGGTATGTTACTAACTGATAACTTCAATTTTTTTTAACTTCCAAACAGTAACAATAATTGAATAATTAATCAAGTCATCTATGGAAAGATAAAATTTAACATTATTAAATTTACACGACATCTTTTACATTGACCTGACTCTAAAATTAGTATCTTCAATTTGTAAGTATTATATCCGTAATACGTCGGTTACAGATAATAGACGTTTTAAAAATATAATACTTACATACAAATAACACCAAGACACAGAACAAATGTTCATCATATTAAAATTTACCCTGGATAAGGATCGAACCTGCGATGTTTGGCACACAAGATAGAACCACTACCATCTGCGCCATCGGGCCCGCCTATCATCACAATGATCATTAATTAGTTGCATTAATGATATCACATTTTTTAAAAATCTGCGTTGCACTTATGACAATTAAGTTAATATAGGTATTAAGGTATACTCTTACTCTATGCTATAAATACAAAAGATTCTTGTTTTGCTTCATTTAACAGATCAAACTTTTCATCCACTTCAACACAGAACAAGGAAAATCCTGACAAATGCCCCTACGTTCATACAAAAAGTTATATCAGTACGTTCTGAAATAGACTGAGTGTTTTTTTAAGAGTTAGATTTAGTTTTCAGCACAACTTATTGTTTTATTTTAGAAGAAGAAAACAATAAATGAAGTTGTGTAGGTTATACAACATTACGCTGAGACCAATAGGAGCGGAGCGTCAGTGAGAAATGTTGCAAAAACGGGGAAAATTATTCACATTTGAGGTCTTTCGTCGCATGCATCGCCTAAACGGTATGTCTAAGTTATTCAAAAACTATGTATGAAAGAATTAATTCTTTTTAATAATAAAAAAAGTCCGCGGCAGTATATGTCTTTCTCTCAAGATTTACTCATAATAACATTATTGGTCGAAGAAGGCTTGCTACCATTATAATGTGCAAGCAGGCCGCATGGCGGCGGGTGAGGGGGAGGTGGGCCTCGCCTCACCGCCGTGCTTGCCACTACCACCGGCGAGTGTATCTTTGCGAGGTACCATGCCGCGTGGCTCAGACGCGTGGTCGGCACCCTATGGAACGGTTGAATACAGCGTACTTCATTTATTCAAAAAAAAATATAATTTATGCTGAAGTACTTTGAACCATTATTTTAAAAAATATTATTTTTTTACATATTATTTAAAAAAAACTTATTTTCTATTATACAATATTATAAACCAACGTGAGCAATCAAAAAATAATCTCGATAGAGTTTCCGACAACCACGCGAACGAAGTCGCGGGCACAGCTAGTTTTTAATAAATGTTATGTAATTTCTTTGTAGTTTGTACTCAACAGTAAATATTGAAACCTAGCCGCGCCCGCAGTTTTACTTGCGTGACACCCGCTTAAGTGAGAATAAAAAAAATATATGCCGTTGCGTCTTTTTAAATTTATCTGTAAATAAACCCCTTAATTTTTTTTTTATTATATACAAAATTTAAATGTTATTTTAGTTACACTTACATACATACTTACATATATGCCTATTTTTATATTATTAACAACCAGACACTTAAATCTTATTTGACTAACTTGACAAACGCTATCCTGTCTTAACTATATTGACGTTTATCATGAAAAAATATCGCCATATTTTTCATGATAAATATACTTAAAACTATTATACCTCTCAAGTATGATCAAACTGTACACAAATGGCACAAAATTGTTTAAACTAAGCTCAGTAGCTTAGAAGTTCTTCCTGGATAAGCATAAATGCACATTATCTGTATTCTTCGTACATAAAAATTTCGTGTCACCAAATTTGGGTATATCAATTAGATATCACATATCAGATTAAATAGTAAATAAACTGATGTTATCAGCAATATATGAGCCGTAAATGTCAACAGCTCGTCTCCAATAGATTTTTAGGGCGGTAGTTAGGCAATTAGTACCCAAAACTGATGACAATTAAGTTATAAGCTATTAAGTTCTAAGCTATTAAGTTCTAAGCTAGAGACTGTGCACCTACAAGGTGGACAGACGATTGTTTTGACAAGTTAGAACTAACTTAAAGCCAACATGGCTTGGTAAGATTTATTTTTAATTATATGACAAAGTCAAAGTCAAGAGTCAAACAATCATAGTTGCGTGAACATTATCACTAGAATATCACAAGCACATTGCCATTGCATTCTTTTCTAAGCTACCTTCTATTTTATATTTTATTTTTTATTTAATCATAAAGCCGGAGTATAATCCTGACGTAACTTTGGTGTTACACTCATTTACAAAAAAAAACGGGCGGTTTTGATTTTAATTCTTCTTTAAAAAAATACGGTACCAAAATGATTTTAATCATTTGTACATGTTACTGGCCGATTTTAAAAATGCCGTGGTGTTCAAAACAGTACGTTCTAAATCCAAATTTTTGTTTGATGCTCGTTTTACTTTTTATCCTACATTTTTGGTGCGAAGTTCTAAAAGATAATATCGGTTTTCATAACATTTAGCCAATTTTTATGAATTTATTTCATATTTTAATTGTCAAAGCTTCATTTATTGCTGTTTAGCTGTCTCAATAATGTTAGAGAAAGTGGTAAAATTATTGCACTGCTCGAAGAGGGTTGCAGCCAATGCTTCGTGGCTCAGAGGCTAATTGTGAGTCACTCGACGGTTCAAAGGACCTGGCAGCGGTATCAAGACACCGGTTCCGTCGAGAGAAGGCCTGGTTCTGGAAGAAAACCATGTACCCAACCTCGAGATGATCGTTTTCTTGTGAGTCGCGCATTGAGAAATCGCATGTCTTCGTATGTGGACCTTAAGAACAACCGCGAAGAAGTAAGAAATATGCATATTAGTCTATGGATGGTCAGAAGGAGGCTTCTCGCAGCCAATATACGCAGTCATTGCCCGGCCCGCGGCCCTAAGTTACTCCGTGAGCACAGAGTTGCCAGGCTTAGGCTTAGGTTTGCTCGAAATTGTGAGTCATGGACTCAAGAAGACTAGAATAGGGTATTTGTCTCCGACGAAGCCAGGATATCTCTGTTTGGTAAAGATCAATATTGGCGAGTGCTACATAGACGAAGAGAACGCTTTGCAGAGGCTTGATTTGAAGAAATCACACCTTATGGTGGGGGCTCTGTCTGTTTTAGGCAGGAATAAATTCAATGGATCGTACAGAGTTAGTCTTCATTGAAAAAGGGCTCACTGACTAGACATCTGTACATAACGGAAGTCCTAATTCCTCATGCACAACCCACATTGGCCGCTTTAGACGAAGACTCAATTTTTATGGACGACATCGCTCGCGCCCACCGGCCTGGCGATGTGGAAGCGTATGTGCAAGAGGTCGGCATTCGTCGTTTGGATTGGCCAGCTCGAAGTCCTGACCTTAATCCTACAGAGCATATTTGGGACGTTCTGAAACAACGCGTGAGATCAGTACAACCGGCTCTACAGACCATCAGAGAGCTGAAGAATGTGATTACTGCGGAGTGGGAACATATTCCGCAAGCAAGTATCGCTAATTCAAGCTATGATTTCAGCTAGAGGGGGTCACACTCGATACTAAACATTAATCTGCGTTTACTTTATTAAAGAAAAAACAAACAAAAATCTTTTTTAACTTTTACTTTACGAGCATATGCACTACTAGCGAGTATACACTACTAGTGAACTTTAGCATTAAAACCCATAAATTTTACTGACGAAAACGATTATTTGCTTATTAATTTAAGAAGAGAACTCTTTAATAAATTGGATCGTCTATTAAACAACTGTCTTCGTTTCATTTTCGGTTTGCGTAAATACGATCATATTTCCCATTACCGTTCTCTTCTCGGCTGGCTTCCCATTCGAGAACGTCGCAAAATTCGAGTTCTAACCATACCATTTTCAATACTTTTTGATCCGGACGCACCAATTTACTTAAAGGACAGATTCCAATTCCTATCTTCCTCTCACGAACGTAATCTCCGTTCTTCTAATACTCTTTCGCTCTTAACTCCTTCTCATCACTCTAGTTTTTTGACAAACTCTTTTACAGTGACAGCTATATGACTCTGGAACGAGCTTCCGTTGAATATTAAGCAATCCCCAAACAAATTTAACCTGAAACGCTGTCTCCGTACTTTATTTACTGATGCTGCTTCTCTAACTTTATAACCCTATTTCTGATGTACGTTATTTTATGTAAATATATACATATATATATTTTTATATCATATGCATTTATTGCGTTTATTTATACAAATATGTATGCCACGTTTATTGATTTTGTATATATATTGCCTGCACCACTATATATATATATATTTTTTTTTTTTCAGTTTTGTGTAATGGTTGACTGGGAGATAACGCCATCTGGCATTAAGTCCGCCATTTGTACATTTTGTAACATTTTGTGCAATAAAGTTGAATTAATAAAAAAAAAAATAATAATTTACAAAATAGTGAAAGTATAACTACCTATAATTATCAAACAAACCAATAGTAATATTTGAAATGGTTCATTGCTTAGGTGCCCGGTTTTTTTTTGCAAATGAGTGTATATAGTGAGAGTTAAATTAATTTTAAAATAAAGAAAAACGTCCGTTGCCGCCCGCTTTACATCAGGATGGCAGATTTGCGAATAAAACTTTGAAGTCGTTAAGAGCGTATCAATGCATATCTTTATATTTTGGAATCAAATCTTTGTGAATTATAGCTTTTGTGTTACTTAAATAATTGTGCTATATAACTGTGAAGTTTCATTAAAATCCATTTAGTAGTTTTTACATACATTTTTACAAAATTTGTATAAGTCTATCTCTCATTCAGTACTCTATAGTAATTTCATTGGTTCTCTCACCCTTCAAACCAAAACACAGCATATGTTTGATATGCATTATATACAATGTCATACCTCCCGTAATTCACTATGCGTCGTATAATCCGTAAATGTTGCTTTGACACGCTTTGAGGTTAGTTTCAGCTCTTGACTGTGTTGTGAGTATTATTTCTCATTACTTCACAAAACCACGACTTAAAATTGTTGTTTTGATAAACAAACTGAATGCAACTATTTTTTATTTAAAGCTGGATATTGTTGATTATTTACCTTTTAATTATTAAGTTCCCTCGTTCCTTCGGATTGCTGATCTATGGAATAAATTCACTGCGTAAGTATTTCCTGACCGTTACGACTTAGGGACCTTTAAGAGCAAAATCTATTCTCTTCTTAAATGGCAACGGTCATATGATTCGTAATGTGATGTGTGTACATGGACACCGCTGATTACTTACCATCAGGTCAGCTCGTAAAGTTGGCTCGGTTGCCCCCTATAGCACCTTATAGTATAAAACCTTTATTACTTACTAAAAATAATATACTTAACTAAATTTGAACTACATAACATTTCATTTATTATATTCTATTGTTTCAGTCATGTCAATTTTTTTAATCTAACAACGCTAAATAATGTCATATAAATATGGCAAACAATATGTGGATTACCCTTAAACAGTTTTCAGTATAATTTAAAACGGTCGCTCAAACAGACCGTCAAGATTTAAATTTTCATTTATGATTAAACGAAATAAATATAGTAAAAAGTACAGCTGCATGCGAAATAATTTAGATTGAGGTTATCTAAAATTTTTATGGTGTACTGAGAAATAAAGGACTTGGCGCTTTCTAGCAGCAGAAAAATTCAAACAGTGTCGAGTTCATATCAATCTAGCCTAGACAATATCTGATAATACAATAATATAATAGCCGTCATCATCATTACGTCATTGGAAGTCTACTGCTGGACATAGGCCGCCTCAAGAAAGGGGGGATTTTGCCCATAATTACCGCGCTGCAAGCGTGTTGGCAACTGCAGAGCGCTGCTTTCGCGAAGGAAATGCTGTTGCCCTATGCATTTGAGCTACACTGTCCCGGACGGATATACCGCTATTTGTCGATTTTCGTACCTTAGTCGCCTTCATGGCACCTGGTACAGAGGGAGGTATTATTCTGCTCTGCTGGTACCTCACAGAATAATATATTTTTCTACATTGAAACAAATTAATTCGTTAAAACGAATAAATTTGTTTTAATGCAAATTAATTCGTTAGAACGAATTAATTTGTTTCAATGCAAATTAATTCGTTAGAACTAAGTTCGTTAATTAATTATCATTAATTAGCAATATAAATTTAATACAAGCTGTTGGGTTTCATAAACACTGCAGCACGGCTGTGTCTCTGTAGACTCATACGTCTTACTTATATTTAAAAGATGAATATTTCATGTCAGATAAATAAAGGCATGACCACAGATAATATAAAATGTAAGCGGTATTTTAATTTTTTTTTTTTTTCTTAAAATGTGACAATTTTAACATAATTATTTATAAATATAACTTTTAATTCTTTAAAATTTTAAACATTTTAAAATCTACCAGTAATAAGTAAATAGCATCAACAAGTTGTTTTGGTTTAACAAGTGACACACATTTTTCAAGTTCTTAGTAAATTATTAGTATCATCATCATCATCATATTAGCTATTAAAGGTCCACTGCTGGACAAAGGCCTCTCCAAGAAAGGAGGTTCTTTTGTCCATAATTTCCGCGCTGGGCAAGCGTGTTCGCAATCGCAGACTGCAGCTTTCGCGACGAGGATGCTGCAGCCCATTCCCACCCTGTGAATTTGAGCTGCACTGTTTCGAATGGATATACCGCCATCTGTCGGTTCTGGTACCTCATTTAATTATTCGTATCATATGGTTTAATGTATTAGTCCTGTTATATGTGTCTTAAAAGGCGACTGAGGTACAGATGTCGGTTTTTCCGTCTGATACAGCGTAGATAAAAGTAAATCTCGGAGCGTGATATCTTCGTGACGCGATTCTGTTGTTTTTTACAGCTACGCTAATTTGAATGGATATAACATTTTTTGACTGTAGTAACTCAGTCGCATTTAACCATAACAGATACAAATTCCAACTCAAAATTTATTTTAATTTAATTAGACTGATAGACACAAGCACTTTCGAATCGTCACAAATTAAATATATAAAAACAATAATTAATACACTCATTTGTACTATACTACAATACCGCTGACAGCAGACGGGTCTTGAAACTAAGTTTAATGCATGTACTGTTATTGAATAGAACATGCATTATAATTTTATATTCGACTTCGCAGACATACTCACATCCTGTCTTTATTATACAAGTTTCTGTTTGACCCTGCCTACCTTTCATATCTTAAAAATCGTTAAGTTTTCCTAGGTGACAGCCACGAGAAATTTCTTAGGTGATCAGAAAACCTTTTACCGAAGACGCCTGTGCATTCCACAACGTTTTTTAGTAAGTCTTTTACGGCCGAAGTTGTTTATTTGTGAAATTCACTGCCGCTTAATATTAGATGCACGCAGTCCCTGCCTCTGTTTAAACGGTTGGTAAGGGATCACTTGCTTTCATTATACTAGATTATAGTTACATCTAATTATATTTCCTTAAATACAATCTATTTATATCATAAATATTTAAAATATTTTTCTATCGATCTTATTTACACCTCTTACTACCTCTTTATCTCATTCACTCTTTTCATCCAAGTTCCATCCAAGGTTGCCTGTAAGAAATCGCTATTTGCTATAAGGCCGCCCATTGTATTTTTTAATTCATATCTTTTTTCATATATTTTTATGTTTGGTGTACGTTCAATAAAGTATTTATTATTATAATTATTTTATAACCTTATCCTAAAACGAATTAATCATCTAACCGAATTAAATGACCATAAACCTAAATAATGGTCTATTAGCTAGATTGGCCACGGTAAGTTCTTGGAGATTGACAGAACCGGCCACACACAAACCGGCAATAATTCCCAATGAACTACTAAGCCCTGGATGAAACTTGGCCCGTGGTCGGGATGTATCCAGTCGTATATCTCCATACACGTTGAGCCGCACTTAGGTATGCGAACGGAGGCGGCGATGCGACGTGTGCCGATGAGCTATGGTAAATTCCATCGGACAGTTTAATAAATAGGAAATATTAATCGTTGACGTAAGATAAGGCACATTACCATTTTTTGATGAGTGAATGAGATAAGAGCTTACTTGTTCGAAGTTTACATGCTTAAATTTCATTAAGCAGAAATCGGTTAGCCGACATTTTCATTGTTTTATTACATGTACATGTATTATTTGCTATATTTCTAATAATGTCATAAAAATAAAAAATATGCGTCCATGTTTATCATATATCGAACATCAATGTTAGTAATCAGATTGTGGTTTTCCTATCTTGCATTCGTTCCCCACACAGGGAATATATTTATATAATAATATTTGTGGGTGTTCTGCGTCTGGGTGTTAAATATATGTAATTAAGTAGTATATTTGTTATTTATCTGTTGTATCCTGAACGGGATCCTGTTACTTACACTCTGCTGTTCCTCTGTCTATTTCTCTATCCATTAGTCCCTGTCTGTCTTTTATCAAGCGTATCTCACGAACCGTGATGGTGTTTGTCTGGGGTGAACTTTTTTTGAATCGACTATAGTATTTTTTTGCTTATTGTGTACTGTTCGATCAAATTTGCGAGACAGTATATTTTATATAAAAAAAACTCTGTACCTAATATTTTCGTTTAAAAGATCTTATTCAGACCTTTCAAACCGTAAAAGTGAAACAAGAAAACTTTTTTTTCTGATCAATAACAAAACTATGTTTTGTATTTCCTTAATAGAAGTAAAAATTTACAATGACAATCATTATAAATCTACATAACGGATCTAAGAATTTTTTCGATTTATTTAGTAGCCATTCACGTTCTATTTATATACGGCATTATACCCTTCGGCAATTGCTATGAAAGCACGCTTAAACCCGTTTATAGAACAATATCAATTGAATTAAATGATTAAAATAAAGGAATACGATTGAAATAAATGAATTTAGCTCCAATCAAATTCTGGATTGAGATTTATTAGAACTGAAAGTGTGTTGAGCCCTTACAAGTTCGCTCTAACTTCCACACTTACAAATGCAGGCTCCCCGGCGCGAATGGTGACGTGTCGACGCACGGAAAATTAGTGCTTGCATTTCGTTAGCTAGATAATCTGTCTGCACTTAGTTTTGTTTTGTTTAAATATGTTTGGAACCAATGCCCGAGCCCGATGGCGGATTCGATAGTGTTCCAATCTTAAGCGCAAACGGTTGTATTTTTAATACCGATAGCACAAATATTTGTGTGATGAATATTTGTGTTTGTCCTGTATCTGGGTGTAAAGTATGTATAAACTGTGATTCCTTTTGTCAGATAAAATACTTTAGACTTACCTTAAAAAACGCGTTTAACTAAGTCCTATTTATCCATTAAATTAGACCATTTGCTCAAATTACCGATGTGTTTTTTAAATAAGTAACTTAGTGATATTCGTGCTATTAAATTTACCTTGCCACCGTTTACACCTATCACACATTTGATCAAAGATAAAGGTTAAGATGGCAGGACTTAATCGGAATATCAAAATTAGGAAGGGCAGTTATTGTAAAACTATGACCCAAGTGTTAAATAACGCTTTAAAATACGTTTTAGATAATAGTGATTTCTTATTTCAGTCCCAATTTACGGGTCCAATGGCGTATTTGAAACCCAAAACAAACATTCATATGATAAATATTTGTATTTGATATGTGTCGAGGTTTTTTATATATATTTTTGTATTTCATTTGCGATTCTTTGGTTGTCTGTTATGTGTAACATAACTTAATACAGATTTAAGCGACTTAATACAGTCTGGTCAACATTAGATGTAAATTATTGTATTTATGCGTCGTAACAATGCCTTGTTGAGACGAATTTTAGAAGGTATTAAGAGAAAACAAGAAAAATGGGTTAACCAATCTATTTGTTTCTTTTATCAATCAGCCGTACATGCCACTTATAGCATACCACAAGGAACCTCGTTAAAAACAAGCGCACAATAGATTTTTTTTTATAGACAATTATAAATTCCAAGATCAATACATAAAACAAAAAAAAGGTAATAAAAGCAATCAATTTTGTATATACATCCGCTATTCACTATTTCTCTATAATAACTATAAAGAAGAAATATGAAAAATATTGTACTAGTTATATGAATAATTCAATATGAAGGGCTCATGTCACAGTTCTAAGAAAACTTATAAGAGAAATTTGTGAAAAAGTAAATGGTAATATATAAATTCTTTTCATGGAAAAGCGATCGATTATGACTTAGCCGTGGGGATTTCATAAGATCCTTTTGGTTTTTGTCTGAATGATTCAAAGAAAAGATGTGCAATTTTATATATTCTTAGGCCAACAGCGCTTGAACTGAATTCATCATTATAGTGGCCGTAAAAAAATCCGTTGCCGAATATGGGCCTCCCGAAAAAGAGGGAATTTGTCCATAAATAGTGGTGGTAATCGCTGAGAATAGCTTCGCAATAGGGATGCTGCTGCCCATCCCCACTGTGATGCAAATTAAGGTTGCCGTTTCTAAAGTCTTAAGATTCTCGTGGTATCAGGATAGTATCGCTAGCTCATAGTAAGATACTATAGAAAAAATTAATTGATGACGTCTTCTTTCAATAGTAGATCTAGAATTAGGATGTTGTTTCTGTAGCCCATCGTTTAATAGCTATCGTTAGCCGTGAGGTACCGGCAGAATAGTATAGTACCTGCTGTGCCACATGTCGTAAAAGGTGACTAAGGTACTAGAACTGACAGATGGGGTATATCCAAGCGAAACAGTGCAGCTCAAATGGACAGGACGGGGATGGCTAGCGGTATACCCGTCGAGAACGCTGCGACCTGCAACTGCGAACACACTCAGCTCACTCACTCATCAATCATCAGCTATGTCCAGCAATGGACTTACAATAGCTTGATATAATTTTGTTGATAATCGATTGATACTCTAGAAAATGGCTCGGGGACTCGGACTTCCATTAATAGATCAAAAATAAAAATGTCGATTCTCTAGCCTAAAGATACTTAAAATTTTTTAATAGTTTCTCTATCCTTTCATTTGATACTATAGATAATAGTGACGTGTTGTGCCTAGCTAGACTGAAGATATTTATGCCATCAGAATAGTATTGCTAGCCCATAGTCAATATTGTGACCTGGAGCAATTATGTTATATTTCCAAGTAATATCCCATATTCTTTTCATCATCATACTATAATGCACGAAGATGTACACTCAACTCTAATGCTATCCGCATGATAATAGAAGTAAGATTTATCTTGACGATGAACCTCTCCCTGAAATCTACATACGCGTTAAGTCCCACTTCCAAATGCAGGCGCCGCTCGCGCGACGTGACATGGCCGCCTCGTTGCACAGGGAAATGAGTGTTTTCGTTCCATTAACACCGGATAATTGGATTATCTCTCACACTTTCTGAGGATTTCAATTTTCGTGATATTAATGTTATTTTTAATTTGTGATGTGGGACGTCTCCCTTTTATGACATAATTCCTTGGTATATAGCTGTAAACACTTTATAATGGCCTCCAATGGAGGGCGATGTAGAGAGTAATATCGTGATTACAAGATTTATTTCTTTTGTCATTTTTGAAGAGAACTTGTAACCTTTAAAATTAGGAAATTGGTAAATTTGGTATAATTTACCGTTATCATTACCATTACTTCTACCTTTACTTTACTTCTTTTATATATATTATCCATTACCTTTTCGTACAATATTTTAATTAGTTTAATTTGAGACTGTCTTCTTCAACTTTGTTCAGATCTCTTTGTTATAGCATAAGTTTATGGTAATATCTTTATGATGCTTTTTTTATCGCTGGCATGTGTTTCGAAAGGATTTTGTAAAATTAAGGTTGTATTAACATTACACGAAAATATTTTCTCAGGTTGTGAGTAAACACGTAAATATATGAATAATTTAATATTATATACATTTTTTAATTTTCTTAGAATATAAATTACTTCAAGCTACAGACATTTGAAGGCGTGTAATCACTAGGATTAAGAGTTTTTAAGGATACCGTAGCTGGCAGACGTTAACAACGAAGTAATTTCAAAGCAAAAATTAGTACATACAGCGCGCGTATAAAAGTCATAACGCGTATGAAACCTCAACCAAATCTTTTTCGACAGAAGCCAAATAAGAGAAAGAGAAAAATAAATTACAGGTTATTTGGATATAGTCCTAGTATTCTAGAGATCACTACGTTGGTTATATACTACTGGTATAAATGTGATGTCTCCTGAATTATCGTCTTCTGTAAAATTAACCTCCACTCGCTTTCACACCACTTTTTCTAGTTATTTTTTAGAATTAATTCTCGCCCAATTATGTTTCAGATTTAAGACAGGTAGCGTTGCTGATTAATATGGCAAGATCGTTGATGTGAAAGCCATAAAAAGGAAAGTCTTCTGGTGGTAGTCTGCTTTGAGTTCTCCGGTCACAAGGTTAGTAATACTCGTGATATCAATTGTAAGTCTTAATCATCTATTGGCTATGAATGCTACTTTTTCATATAGGTTTTTTGCATAATCCATATTGACTCACCATCTACCAGTAGTAGTGTTCGCCATTTTTTGTTCCTGTTTTGAGCGGACGTGATGTTAGTAAAGTTACTGATTCATACGACAAGGTTGGTGACGTTTTAGCAATATGTGAAGCCACGAGCGTCTATAGGCTTTTGTACAAATTCTACAGCCACAAAGTTGGTAACACACTAGTAAAATCAGTGCGATATCTCAAGCCTCTATATATAATTTGAATTTCTTGCAAATTCAATGTCTACTCATTTGTTTCTGTTATTATATAGTAATTCTCGCTTTATTCTATTTCGATCTGATAGAGAAAAGAGCTAGTGAAAGTTACTGATTAATAAAAGTTGATGACGTGCTAGCAATAACAATGAGAAAACTCTAGCGTCCATAGGTTACGACTTGCCCGTCACTGTATTGCCTGTTTCAAATTTTCCACTCATTCTGTTTTAATAGTAGTTCTCTTAATTCTGTTCCAGTTTTAAGGGGATGAGATGTAGTAAAAGCAATTAGTTTATACGATATGGTTTGTGACGTTCAAGCGATGTCAATGCGAAAACTCGAGCATCTTTGGCTTTAGTATTTGCTTCCATGAAACACTGAACAAAGAAATACATGAAGAAGCAACCAGTTTCAAAAGACAACTCCTTGCGATAAAGCGAGGACGGCATATATCCCGCTGTTACTCCGCCATAAATTTCCATTGTTGTAAGTCGTCCACTTATGCACGCAGACTCGTGATGACAACGTGGTATCGCTTGCTACTTTTGCATATATTATGTAAATAAGTGTCTTAATTGGATAACGTCTTTATAATGCCCAGCATTAGCGAAGCAGGCTGTATATAATTTGTCTTGAATAAAACAAATAACTTTATGTGAATCGTTTATCTTACAGTTTGTATGGCAGAAGTTTAGCTATACAAATTGAAACTTATTTATTTTGCAGAGATTTCTATGATCATTAAAACAAACAATCATACTGTAATTTTTGTTTAAAAACCTAACCAGTAGATTAGTCTTAAACTAGTTCACAAAATGATCCATTTGTTGAATGACTTTTCCGGTGATGCAAATGGTTGTAAAGCTATTTTATTCGACAAGATTGATTTCGAACCCTACTCAAGAGAAACAATAATATTTGTATTTGTTTTTTGTCTAGGTGTTAAATTTGTATTATGTTTGTCATTCCTATCTTGCCCAGAACATAATTACTTAAAGTGACTTATCTCAGAATTAAGTAAATACATGACATATTTGTAAATAAAAAAAATATGTCTCAGTCATATGAGCGCAAATATCTATATTTATAGATAAAAACTATTTTGTACATATTTAATAAAGTAATAAAATGAAATCAGTATTAAAGTATCATTTTACAAATATTATTTGATATGATTTCTATTATTTCTGTAATATTTCCTTCTGTAATATAATAACACAAAATTATTAAATGTGCAAATACATAAGTTATTTACACAAACATAAGCTTTGATCAACGGATACATCTAATTGGCCAATATAATTAAACTTTTATAGCATATTTATAACCAGGTTACATGGAAACCTAACATGCCAATTAAACCAATAATAACTAGTAAAAACGCCGAAAAAAACTTCTGATTCCAGGAAATATTTCTCAGTATTCGCACAGTTCCATACAAAAGAGATTGGTAAGTTTTGAGCGTCATACATTTTCGCATTATTGATTACCCTCGTTGACGCAGTGACACGAAGCATTATTTGACACGTGAAATTTCGGGGTAAACCTTTTTGAAGAGATCGATTTAGGGGAATTATATATATATTGTTTATTGTTGCAGATAGGGCAGTTCTTGGTAATGGCAATTGTTTTTGACAGTTTATATAAGATATTTTGAGATCTTAATATCTACTCAAAACTAGGTGTTTTCTTTTTTCAAGCCTTGATAAATGTCTGCTGAGGGGTATAAAGCTGCTTAAAATGTATTTTTTTTCCTTTTAGTACAATAAAAGTACAAGCATTATAAACCAAGGAATAGACACTATAGATACTTATCATTGACTAATAATAGCTTACATATGTAGATGGCATCAGTGTTTGTGAGTATAAAATAACAACCATGTATTTGCAAACATATTTTACTTGAAAAAAATTGACGATTATAAGATATAATTACTAAGGAATGCGCAAGATATCAGAGAAATAAAATGTATGTTTAAAAACACTTAAATACAAATTAACACTAATTTTAATGTACATCAATGCTAAATGCGCCATCGGGTCCGGTTAGTAAATATACTTAAATAAATAAACTACGACTAGAAGCCGTTAGCAAATAGATAGTATTTTTCAAAAGCGAAAGTAAATACAAAAGATTATATGCTTTGTTATACTTAAGTTACGTACATTCTTCTAGGCATAGCCATCGAGAACATAAATATATGTAAAGTCAAAATAAAACTAATTTTTAACGGCTTTAGAACGCTTCATTCAACTTTTTATTTTTTTAAATTAAAACCGTTCTCACTGCTGAAAAATTTTTTAAAAGTAGTAAAATTTTGTTTTATTATGAGTAGTGATGGTGTAAATATTCAAAAATATAAGGGCTGATGATATACAGTCAAAGTACAAAACAGATACAAAAACAAGTGTATACTCGCATTTTGTATGCTACAGCATGTCATAGAACTCCTATATTCGTCATTTATTATATGAAACCATGGATTAAGGGCTTTCCCCAGTGGGAGCCTCAGTAATTAATCTTCGTCTCAATGCCTCCAATCTCCGTACGGCTCTTGAGGTCGTCAATCCAGCTAATGAATGTCCCACGCTGTGTTTGCCCATACAACACTCGGAGGATACGAAAATCTTGAAAATTTCGCTATTTTTCAATATTATAATTTCACATACAATTTTATAGTATTTTTTTTTTAAAAACAAATAATCAAAATAACAGTTACTATTTGATGCGTATAATTTTTATTTCTTACGGTCAAAGCTTAAAAGCAATTTTAAAAAATGTAAGTGTTCATTTGTAGTCATCATTAACAAGGTTTTTTTTTAATTTCTTTCTTTCTCTCTCTCTATTTGTCACATTAAGCAAGATAAGTAAGTAGCTTAAAAGACTTCTGATATAGATATCATACTAGGAGAAATTACAAGAAAAATATTAGATATCCAAAAACAAAACAAACACAACTTCTCATCGCATGCTTGATTGTCCTAGGTTGAACCCACGGCCCCAGGTGCACAAGACAGTCATTAGAACCGTCATTAGTTATGACTAATGTCTAAATTTATGCACTGCTTTAGTATTTTTGCTGGCTGGATTTATAAGAAATATTAGGTTATTCATACTTTTTAAATACTAAGAAAAAAACAATTAGGTAGGTTCAATTTAAACTCCTCTGAAAAAATTGACAAATCTTTTTCAGTCGTTTTTGAACGAAATTCAATTTAAATTAAGTTGTAATTAGTACTAGTTTGTACTTAATGCCTGTCTTACCTAATTATTGAAGCAGTATCACAAGCCGTGAGGTGCCGGCAGCGTAGAATAGTACCTTCCTCTGTACCAGGTGTCGTATGAGGCGAATAAGGTACCAGAACCGACAGACGGCCTTTTCTTAGGGAGGCCGTGTTCCAGCAGTGGACTTTCAATAGCTGGTATGATAATTAGAAACCTATCGCTATGATCTGTCTTAAGGACGGGCACCCGTAATGCAAATAGATATAATTACAGCATCTCTAACAACTGGAGCGGTCTTATTTTAAATTTATGTATTTAGGTCCTATTTTTTAATTGTTGGTACAAAAATTCCAATAACTTTAGTATATATATCTACGATAGTATATATGTATGACGTCTCAGGTACATCTTGGGGCTTAGAACTTTGCTCTCTGTAAGCTGAGTGAGATATCGCAGAGATTCATAAGATATGATTTTTTAATCATACAGTCATACTAAAAGAAGTAAAAGGAACTACACGGAGAAATATCAGATAAGATGAAGAGTAATATGTTTCTACTACTTCTAAATTATCTACAAATCAGCATTTCAAATTTAAGATGATATTTACTAGAAAATTAATCAACTTGTATTAGGTGACACTGCACTACTAAAAAAATTACTAAGAAAAATTCTGGTTGCACAACTACAGAGAATTTTTCTTACTATTTTTTTTTGTGCTGAGATTTCAGCGCCCTTTTTTCAATTTTGTTGGTTCAAATTACCAAGAAACACTGACTTGTCAAATTTTTACAAGTTTGAAGTTATTGATTAAGAAATTGTTACTTTATTACTTTGAGTGATATTATGTACAAATGCTGGATTATATTTGCGGTGGTATTTACAAAAAAAAATATTGTTAGGTGACTTACAGTACTGGTACTAGCATCTTTCCCAAACTGAGGGACTGCAATATAGTTATACTGAAAATGTATCCGTATGCACATCATTGTTGTGCTATCTCTAAAACAAAAACCATAATCAACTATTAGAAACAGACCTCGCAAACTGAAAAGTACAAGTACAATATGCTAAGTACAGCAATAAGTTGCTAAATAAACCCCCAAAAAAGAAATTCATTACAGCTCATATTACAATATTTGCACAGGCTGCAGCTCACACATCCGGGGAATTGTATTTTCATTCCATTAGCGCAGTGAAAGGCACTGCACTGAATGCTTGTAAATTTTAAATTCGGCTCTGTTTCCTTAGAGCCTTCTCAAAGGTTAATTTGAATATATATTTTTGTAGCTTGACTTAAAATTCTTAAGATAGTTGTATCTCAGTCACTTTATATTAAAGCTGCCAATTTTTTATTTATGATTGTACGTCTCAGTGTAAGGTTATCTGCTGTATAATCAGTAAACCAGGTAAAATATTTATATATCAGCGCGATTCTATGCAAAAAAGCCATCTTTTTGCAAAAAATTGCGAAAATACGAGTTTATAATATAGTAGAAAGGTTTGCAAGAATATTAAAGTTTGTTTTATATAGTCTGTGTTTGTTACAAAAAAAAAACTTCATTAGCATTTAATACAATAATATTCATTCCATTAGCAAAATGAAGTTGACTTTGAATAGAAACTGCAGAAATGTAAAATTCGGCTCCGTTTTCTCAGAGCAGGTTTTCAAACGTCATGAGCGTTCAAGCGTTGGATACGTATAAATGTTTCTGTCTGGAATGTACCTTCTTTTATGAATATAAAGAAAAATTTATTGTATTTTCTTAATTAAAAAACCAAAACACAAAGGGAATTTACGTCTTTTCAGATGTTAATACATTGAAGGAAAAAAAAGCGAAAGAGAAAAACCAGCGCACTTGTGGGCTGCACATAAACTTGTACTGTTCTCTTCTCTCAATCTAAATGAGAAACACCTTCAGGACTCGATAGTCTTGTTCGTAGTCTTTTCTTATGTTTTAGCATGTAAAAAAAACACCTAGTAACAATTGAATAAGAATGTGTTGACTCCATTGCCAAAGGCAACACCATCACCTTTAGATCCAAGGCTTAAGTTTAGTTCTAGTCAGAACTTGAATACAGTAGAATCCAGAATCTAATGCTCATTAGCCTTCGGTTCTGCATGCTATGTATTCGGTCCTGCCTATTGACACTTTATCTTACTAAACCGGTGGGATATATCGGTAAATATGGTTTAACTGCGGAACTTATCATTCTTGATTCGATAACGCAAAGAGACTCAGTGATTCGTCCTTCCTGTAACTCGTTGGGCTATTTTAAGTAGGCGTGTGGTACTAATAGCCTCCCCCTAAGCCAGGTGTCTTACAAGGTATCTGAGGTACTGGAACCAACAGATGGTGGTAAATCCACCCGAAGCAGTGCAGCTTAAATGCA
This sequence comes from Heortia vitessoides, assembly GCA_020976665.1. Taxonomy (NCBI): domain Eukaryota; kingdom Metazoa; phylum Arthropoda; class Insecta; order Lepidoptera; family Crambidae; genus Heortia; species Heortia vitessoides. The sequence goes on along the minus strand of JACJUM010000875.1, from coordinate 17,161,500 downwards.
ATAGGTTGGGCATGGGCTGCAACATTCCCCATAATCACCACGTGGGGCAACCGCGGGGGTTATGAGTAAATTTTCCTTTTCTTAGGGAGGCTTATATTTTTATGATGATGACTTTGAGGAGGTCTACAGGGGGAGAATACGTTTCAGTGCCATAAATCATCACAGCTTATTACACATTTTAGCCGAATTCTTTCTACTTGAGATAATATCAGTTAAAAAGACTTTTCGCTGTTGACCAAATGCAACACCATAAACAGTTTTAAGTTTTGATTGAAACTGTACGTTTTGTAGTGTTATGTTGAAGTTGTTGTTAGAAATTTGACGGGCCCGATGGTGTTAATTGTAATGATCCGATCTCGTATGTCATGGCTCGTGGATTACATGCCCACCCAGTCAAAGTTTTTGATTTGCAGTATTCTGTGATTTTATTTATAAAAAGAGATAAGGGTTCTACATTTCTACTCAAAATACAGAATCTTAAAAATGTACAAAAATATGAATATTATTTGAAGTGATTTTTCAAAAAACATACTTAATTTTAATAAACTCTCAAGTACTCAAGATATATTACACTAAAAATAGAAACTCAGCTTTAAGAAAAGATAAAAAGGCTTGACAAGACTAAATCACGAAAACAGTTGCTAAGATCCTTAAGATTGTAGTGGTAGACAACCAGGTGAACTGTGTACGTAACAAAGGCCTTACGTAATGTCATTCATTTAAATAACAATGGACTTGTACAAATGGAATATATAACCAAGGAGGGCTCTCATTCTCTTAATATTTATTTTATACTCAACTTTATGTACAAAGACCCGTCGTGTGTTTACAGACGTGTGTACATTATGGAATCGATCTTCAGTTGTTGTCCCACTCGAAACACTCTTTGAATACTTTAAAAACCTAAATAAAAGCGTCAAGATCTGAAACGTAACAATTTCGCTGAAGCATTGTGTCCAATATAGCTATATCTATAAGACAACTATTAGGTATACACATACTCAGGTCGTCTGCTTTGATACCTAACTCTCACGTTTTTCTACCTTCAAATAGGTGAGTTTCCGTTGCTATGTTCCGGTTTAAACGGTCTCAAAGGCTGTGAAATTACTAATAATGTTTTACTAATAATTACTAATTGAATTCTTCTTAGTCTTATTCACGTACTGTATGCTTGTTTGTCAATCTGGTCTAATAACTATGCATTGTGCTATTGTAATTGTAACTACCTTAAACTTGGATGAACCAATATCAAGGCTTCTACAGAAATAGTTTCGGATTTTTGTTTTGTTTATCTTATCATCTATTATAGTATATTGTTTCTGTTATCGTCTACTGCAGATAATTCAATATGTACATATATTATTGGCCATGTTTTTGGGTTCTTTAATAACTCTATCAAAAACGATAGGCTAATTACTTTTAATTTATTGAAAAAATATCATTTTAGTTGTGGACATATTTGCATTTAACCAACGTAATGTTGTTGCTATTTTAAAAGTAATAAAGTTTTCCTGTCACGTACATTTTTTAAATGGATCAACACCAATTTACCAATGAGGCTTCTTAGAAATGGCTCCCATACTGTGTGCAACGTGACACTTTGCTATTTTGTTTATATCACGTTGAATGTTTGTTTTCTTATTTTGATGTTGATCTTTATTTGACGTATTGATTTAAATTATTTTCATACAATTATGATGATATTTTTCTTACACATTATCTAAATATCATAAATAGCTAAGATTAAGATTTTATTTCTTTAATGAATGCTATCATTTTTTACATGACATATTTTTAAACATATTTAAGTCACAGTGGTCTAAAATGGGCATACGATCTGATTAAAACCGAAGAAACATGCTGAGCTCAAGGTGCATACAACCGGTTTTATTGAAAATTACTTGGGGAGGCCTACAGCCAGCAGTAAACGTTCTATGGCTGACATAATAATGTTGATGAGGAGGAAAAAAATAAGATTTTATTAACTTGCATAATCTGTCAGTAATTTATAAATATTATCTTCTTTCAGACCATGATGACTGACATATGTTTATATTACCTCGTAAGGCAATAAAACAACCGATGACCTAGCAAAATAGAGCTTAATTCAAATAATAACTACGTCTGGAGGAACTGAGCTGGTGAGTAGGGTCAACGGTCCAGACTAATGTAGAATAATTATAAAAGGCGTTGTGTTTCGGAAACCTGCTTAAACTACATTTATCTTTACAAACATATTTTAGAATAATAGATATTGATATTGTCAATCGTAGATATAATTAGATTTTAAGATAAAGTATTTGTTTGAGCGGTACATTTTTATCATAGACTATGTTTATTATTTAGATTGCAAATTTTACATGAAAAGAGGTCGAATATTTTTTTATAGATACCATCTTAGTCTTTATTCTGAACATCTTTATATATTTGGTACTAAATATTGCCAGTCCTTTAGAAATAGTGGATATTACTTTCATATTACTTATGGGTAATATTGTATCTGCTCCTAGACATAAGTGTAGTGTTTGTACTGTAAGGTGTCATATAATAGATCATTATTGCAGTAATACTTTGGGGGACTAGAGTAAAATATATATTATTTTGTCTTATAACAATTCAATAAAGCGGTCAATATTTTAAAGAACTTTTAAATTTTACTTTCACACTACTATTAAAAATGCGCCAGTATTTGAGTAATATATTTGTTACTCTTTCACGCAAAAACTACTGAATGGATCCTAACGAAACTACAATAATATAGGTTATACATTAAAATAAATTTAAACTTTTAGAGATTTGTAAAAAATATAATGATAAGTGTTGTTTGGGCCTTAAACGCATGTCAATATCCATCCACATATCTGGCTCTCGTGTTCATCACAGCTTTTTAGTGGACGCTCACCAAATTGGTACAACTACGTTTGGAAATTATTACAGTTTGTAATAAGCTTCTCCGCTCTCTGTCGGGGACGCCGTCACGACTTAACTGCAGAACCAATTTAATTGATTTAAGAAATTAGATGTACTTATCATGCGCAGTCGCAGCCAGAGTCGCGGGCAATAGCTGGTTCGTAATATTATGCAAAACATCGTTACTATTTCCATTGACACTCAAATAAACAGAACAGATACATTTGGAAAGACGAGCGTTGATTCTCATTTTATAAATCACCGCTGCTAAAAACCGGTCAAGTGAGAATTTTAATTATTTACACAGAAGTTGTATTTCTATCTGAAAGAGAGAGAAAAGTTTACTGGCACGGAAAAATATTTGCTTTCTATTTTTAGCAACGGCTGTATGTTGGGTTCGGCTTTTGAAATTCCAAACGATTTTTTCGCTACAGACAATATTTTCCTCTTTTTCATGGAATAATGTTTATAAATATTCTTTCTTAGTTAGTTTGTATTCATATAGGCGTATTCCTTTTATTTGAGGCGTATTCCTTACAAAGGCAGAGTAGAACAGAGCCTTCCTATATTCCAAAAAAAATAAGGAAGTAATTACAAAAGTACCACATATAAATAACACTCACAGAACAAACACAAATATTCATAATGTAATTATCTGCTCTAGGTGAGGGTCGAATCCACGAACGTGGTGCATAATATAGGATCATTACCATCTGATCTATTGAACTCATACAATAAACGAGCATGTATGAAACGACTAATGCGATTAAGGGAAGCGAAAGAGGTATGCCAAGATCTTACAAGCGGAGATCCATAGTCTCTGCCTACCCCGATGGAATACAGGCGTGATGTATGTAAGTAGTAAGTAATAATGAAGCAGTATACTAATGTTTAAATATAACCAATCAGCGGCCCGTCCCGGCTTTGCAAGGATCTACATGTTTTTAAAATATTTGGGGTAACTTTTTTCACAAATCAATATATTTTTTAAATTGTTGCAAAATTTATTTTTAAATATGCTACTCCTATTGATCGTGATATCATACAGCCTTTTTTGATCAATAAACTACCTAAAGAAGCTACCGCATGAAAAATATTTATTTTTCAATTATAGCTAGTATCCCTGAGATGAGTGCATTCCACTTAAAACAAACAAGCTATCCAGCATTATAATATTGGTACAGAGTATAGATCAGAGCTTCTGAAAGCCGGTATACACCGACACTTATGGCTCTTCACAAGCTTCTTAACACCATCTTCCACAAGGGCATAACGCAAGAAGTATGAAACAGGAGCGGGGTTGGCTTTTCTTAAAGAAAGGTAAAACGTTTTGTTAAAGAATTAAATAATGATAACCAATTCTACTATTTAAATTACATACTTCAAGTACGCTCGTAGTGGTATTTTAAATATAAGTTAGGTTCGATTGGCGTGGTAGCCGAGATTTTGGTGGAGATTATTAAAACCCGCCATACCGTCGTTACTAAAAGCGATATCATAGATAGGAACAACAGAACTAGCAAGTTTCTTTTAATTATTATAAAGGATTTTCCCTAATAATTGTCACTTTGAGCAGGCGCATTGCAGAGCGCAGTATTGCAAAGAGAATACTGCTGTCCATTCCCGCCCCCTTGTTATTAAGTTACTCTAGCAGAATGGATAACACCATCTATCGGTTCCGATCTCTCAGTCGGGTCAGACGACATCTGGTGCAAAGATGCACTTTTTTTATTGTGTAAGCTAAGGTTTTTTAACGAATCTACTTGTATTGTATTGCACCGGAAAGTTAAATGCCATATTGATCTATTACTGCAGCTGATATTTCAGTTAAAAAAAGAACAATTTTCTGTAGTATAAGGCGCGCGTTAAGTACGGAAAGATATTGGGTCGGCGACATTTGGCGGGGATCCAAGGAACAGTTCGTTGTATTCTTTTTAGGGGCCCGTGCTTTAGTTTAAAAGAAACAAAAGAACATCCTAAGCCGTATTTCATTTTCTTGTACGTAAAAGCTGTGAAGTGTCACGAGAAATGCTGAATTTACTTAGCCCATCTTTGATTTATGCGTCTATATCTGAAATTCTTTTGCATTTTGGCAGCACTAAGTTTTATTCTGAACTTTGACGGATATCTGAATCTTTATCTTTCTACTCTAATCAGCCACCAATAATATTTTTAGTATTTTTGTTTGTATTCAATATAAATAAGTGACTAAGTTAAGTTGTAAGACTTTTAAGACTCAATTTCTTATGGTAGTGGAAGATCATCTTATCATTGATGGTTATTTCATAGAGCCAGGAGGTATAAAACTCTAGAACCATAGTCTGTGTGATAGTAGGTGGATAAATCATATTATGATTGTTGTCTTAGAATTGATAAACTTCTTACTTATAGATAAAAGGAAAGTTGTGGCAATATCTATACAGAAACCACCTACATAAGTGAGGTAGGCTAACAGGTAATACCTTTATGGAACATCATCTTTGTGCACGAATTTGAGGCAGCGATCATAATATGATTCTTCATGATCGTTTTATCGGCCATGGGACGTCTACTGTCGGATATAGAAATACTGGAAAAACAGGAATTCAGCCCTTAATTGTCAAACGAAGTAATAGTCCCCCCCATATTATGCTGTAGAGTACCGACAGAGTTTACTATTTTACTTTACCTATACTGGGTTTCGTAAAAGGTGATTAAAGTCAGATAATGGTATATCTATTTAAAGTAGCGTAGCTCAAAAGCAATATGGCGGATGGTCAGCAGCATTTCCGTCATAGAACTACGCTCTTGTGATTGCCACCATGACAAGCGTGGCAATTATAGGCAAGTTTAGGGAATAAATAGAGGAGAAATTTTACTTTGTTATAATAAAATATTTTGAATATAAACTGTCCTGTATTTTAAGTTATATCAAATTGTCCAATGAAAGCGTACATTTATTAAAATCGGGTAATATTCAAAAATTCATCTAGGACAAAATTTGTGGCACGTAAATCCGTCGTCTAATGATAATGTGTATGCTAGTAAAACTCTATCGAGGACGGACCATATATTTGCTGGTAGACCGTATGTTTAACTGTCTTGGCCACGGAGCTTAAAGAACTTTAATAATAACATCAAACTCACGCTTGCCTATTTCACTTACTGCGGAGTAACAGAGCGTAACCGGTTTTAGCAATAAATGGAAACACAGAATCGAGCCCGCTTTGTGAAAAAACACCAAGTGACGGATGCTGGAGGAGTAATCATGTACGGATGTGTTCACTGTGACGCGGAAATATTCGGTGCGTAAATATAGCAGTGGAGTTGTTTCGGTTGGAGTGGGAAATGTGAAAAAAACGTGGACACGGCCGCTTGCTGAGGGGGATAGAAAGAGGGAAGCTGATCGCGCTGGACGTTTCGTTGTACCTTATATTTGGATTGATTAAATAACTATCAAATTTAACTTGTTGCAAAGTCTTGTTTTGTAAGTAGAATAGAAATAGAAGTACTACATATATTAGAAAAATAATCGATAAATATGATTTGCATACAACATGATTCTTATTTATTAAGACACAGAAAGAGGGTACTAAAATAAGTAAATGTAGCATGTCATATTTGTTTTTGAACTGCAGTTAACAGACGATTTTAAGTGATTGTCGATGGTCGTCTCCACACCTAACATAGATTCATAGGATGATCGAATAAATAGCTGGTACATCGTATTTTCTACAGAATTGCAAAAAAATGTTTAGTTTAGCAGACATGCCTGAAATTAAATGTTTATTAACCTTAAGCTACTGATGTGTTTTCTTTACTTCAGTTATGACGTGGGGGCCTGACCAGCCCGCGCTTTTCATTGGATGTCATTAGGAATATATGAGGCTTAAATGTGTAAAATCTTCTGATAAATTATAATTATTGTATTTTAAAATAAAAAAACTAAATTAATTAGTTTTTATTTATTAGTGATATACTTTTCATAATTTACGATTTAAGTAATATTTTTTGGTCGAATTTACTAGAGATCAGAAATCAGTCTCTGTTTCTTAAAAAAAATTAACAAAATCACTAAACGTATTTATATTTTTAAAATTAAATAATGTCTCTAAAAACCTCACTATAATCAACTGCATTTACTATAAAGAAAAAAGTAACTGAAAAGCACAAATTAGACACAGTCCGGGCAAACTTTCTTAGCGCACTAAAGACAAGCATGCTTTTTGCAGGAATAGCTTGTGTGTGTAGACTTTCTTTGAAACTTCAAAGGACATGTGTGGCACCTTCTTTTCATCTTAGACTCTTCTTTTTCAACGTTTAATGGTGCTGTATGGTCAGATTTAGGCATATTAGGTCCCAGTATACGCGTCAAACTCAAGCGTAGTTCACGAGGCAGCTTATTATTCAATACTCTTCTTCGGGCCAACTCTTTAATGGAATGCCTCTTTTAGTATTTTTGTTTTTATGTAAATCGTGTATTATGTGGCTATTGGTAGAGCTGATATCTAACATGCGATAAAAATCACCATCGGCCAACGGCGATGCAACTGCATGTATAAATAGAGCATTTCTTGACTATTTCGTCGATCCACCATTGGTTATGTTGTAGAAGTGATATGCATGCTGTTCCGGAATGAATGTATCACTAAGATCTTCTGCCTCTGATCTGCTAGATTCCTCACAATTTAACCAGGTACAGATAACTGATTCATAATTACGAGCCCAAGGTGTAGTGGATTTTTTAGTTTTAAAATGGCTTGAGTTATCCTTTGTATTTATTGATCTTTTTCTCCCAGATGAAGTACTAGGCTTCATTTTACACTTTATATCCGAATACTTGAAGAAAACAAAATAAATCTGAAACGAAATAATTTTCAAATAGATACGTTATTACTGATGTCGGGTATTTGAGGCCCGCAGAAAAATTTAAATGATTTTACTCACCGAAAATGCGCTCTCCGACACGCTAATGGTCGTCACACCAGCCACCGGGGCATGACTATACTCGAAGCTACTAGAAACTGCGTGTGAGTCGCGCGCGGGGAGGGAAAAAATTCGATTGTTTTACTTTTGTGAGGCCGGAGCGGCCCCTACGTCAGTAGTAAAAGATTAAGTATATTTTTATCAACCTTATTTTCTCTAAACAGTAATAGTTTTATATAAATAAAGAGATAATTTTATATAAATAACGAAATACTTTAGTAAAATAAGTGTAGAAATTTCATGAACTGCAAGAATCTTAGTCTGAAATCAACTACTAACAATATTAACGTATATGTTTCCATAAGTATACACGTTTGTATACTTATGGAAGTTAATAACAAATTTTAATCCAGAACGGCTGAGCCCTTGGAAAATAACACATGTTTTAGTAGTTTAAATAATGATGTTCACTGCCATGAACACCAAAACTCTCAATGGCAACATCAACCCAGGCCGAGTGATGCACCAAATGACTCTTACACATCATTCTTCTAGGCAAAATAATAAAAAAAATGTATGTAAACTTAGCTTTTCTATTTGAACGCGTCAAAATTTCCTACAATGAAGCCCAGAACGAGTCTCATCAACACCTTTGCCGAGAAAAAGCTCAGGGTCTTCTACCAAAGATTAATAAAATTACGGTGAGACCTTTCCATTTTCACTAAATCTACTTAATCTTCGGCCAAATTTATCGTACCACGACAACGCAGGACGCACGAATAATAATAAAGAAATAATCTTACTTAATATCGCGAACGTTATTTTTAGGAGGTTAGTGGGGGGTGGGAGTGGTAATAATTCTAGGTAGGTGGGGACGGGTATAAACTGTTTCCTTTGTGGCAACGAAATGCGGTGGAGATTCTAAAAGGCATCGATACTAGAGTTATATTACTTGATATTCGATAGGTTATCGACTAAGCTATAGATTGCTCTCAATTTATGGCTGTATATAATTTGGCAATCAATCAACTTTTTTAACTCATTTATATGTCTTGTGAATTTAGTTATTATACAAGTATATCTTGTAAATTCAGTTATTAAACTATTATTGTTTGTGTATACTGTATACACTCAGTATAGCTTCATATTCTGTGTATTTATGTGATGTGTGCGTAAATAATGCGTTGTATTAACAAATCTTGTATTATATTAGACTACACACACATCCATACCTACATGCACACTACAGAGCACAGGTGCCTAGAAGAACAGACTAGTTAGATTAGTTAGATACCTAAGTATCACACCTAGTTTAGATACCTAAGTATCACATTGTATTTTAGTTTAAGTTTCCTTTTGTTGTTGAATAAAGTTATTAAGTTATATTGTGAATTCCGATATTATATATCTTGTGAATTCAGTTATTACATATTTTGTAAATTCAGTTATTATTTATCGTATGAATTTAGTTATTTCTTTAATTTCGTCAATTTTGTAACGCAGCATGTCTGACCGCGCTGGTAGGACAAGGAATAAAAAAATGACTACTAATTAGCTAAGCTTAAAAGCCTATGCACTTATTTTACGAAATTATTGTACGTTTGTAAGCAATGTAATCAACAACTCTGCTAGAAAATATGAAATAGATTTACTGTTTTTGTTTACCATCATTACGATATACATGAAAATAATGATTTAATTATTAGACATTTTTTGAACTAAAATTAACTAAACAAATTTCTACAACACATTATACGTGCCTATAAAATTCTATTGCTCTCAGTTTACCTAGGATGCTGTTACCAGATCATGAATTGGTGCCAACGAGACCATCTCGTAATTATACCCATTTAGATAAAAAATAATTTTACAATTCCCGGAGTTATCGAGTAACATACACACAAAACAATAATCAGTTGAGTTTAGTTTAAAATATTTTGCATACTTGATATTTTTGTTTTAATTATTCGTTTTTATTATAATTGGATTGTAATTTGTCAGTGAATGCTTAGTTTGAATAAAAAAACTATCTAAACCTCATTTAAAATTCATATAATTCTGTGTTTTTATATTTCTCAACGCCTGTTCAATCTTCTACCAAGACTTTTGTAAAGGCGGCTCAAACTATATTTATTGCAGACTTGAGTATTCAAAAAAGACCTTTTAAATACATGACCATCCGTTTGTCCGCTTAGCTCATAGACTTCTTATATTTCTTTAAAAGCACTTATTTATTGTTGCTATATATTTATTAGTTATATAAAATAAATATAAGACAGAGAAATGACATCTTCATCATCATATCAGCTGAAAAAAGCTATGTCCAGCCTAAAATAGCTGATAAGAAATGAGATTTATATCTATAATTCTACTTAATTACAATAACGTTATTGTAGTTATGTATAAATAAACAACTTAATACATTCGTCTAACAGTTTATTGATTGTTTCAGATAATCTTCACAAAGACTGGACAGGCTTTAACCAAAATTTTACAGCCAGATGTTTCATGAATAAACATTTACATCTATATCAACGACACCGATTATTCCGTTGTCGAAGTACATGTACCAACTAGTTTGGATTATAAATATGCTCATTAATAGGCTCTAGTAACATTTACCATTAACTATAATATAACTTTTTAAAGGCTTGAAAACCTTTTTCACCGTTGATAAGTGAACGTACCTACATACAATGTAAAAATAAAAAGAATAACTCATTAGTAAGTCGATAAAAGCATTGTTATTAATATGAATTCGTAGCTTATTTTCTATAGATAACGATATTTGCTTAGATCAGGTCTAATAATAAACTATGAACGTATACTCCGGCCGATTAAACCGCCAGTCCCACAACGTTTCAAACTTCTTTCAAAGGACAGACAATAAAAAAGTAAGGTCGCTAGTTTGCGGCATGAGAATAGTTGAATTCGTCAATATGGCGTCAACAGAGGGGAAGTTTACACGCTTTAGTTATATGATGTAATTCTATGTGTGCGCATTTTCTCATATTATAGAGATAAAACTCATACAAAACAGCGTTAGTATTGTTGTGCTGCTATTTAAAGGGTGAGAGAAGCAGCAAAATTTCTAGGTTAAGTGAGGAATATCTTCAAGTCAGATAGTTGGCAAATCGTTAGTGATATCCCTAATGATACCAGCGTCTAGTAATTGTGGTAACGTTTGCTAACATGCTGACCGCATTGTTGGTTGATTAGCTATTTAATAAAGTATTAACTGCTACAACTAAGAAAAATAACGCCGTGTAATACCGATCGAGTAGAATAGAAACCTCCTTCTGTACCAGATGTCGTAAGAGGCAATTGAATTACATGCATATACTCGAAAACAGCGTGGCTAAAATGCAAAAGAACGGACCTCCGTTCCTCTGCATTTGAGCCCTACGTGTGTACCAACACAGTAGGATTCCTGGCTTCTGTGATGATGATGATGATGATAGAAAAATAGAATATAAATTTAAATAACATGTGATATCTAAATACTTCCCAATTGTAAAAAGTGATTCGCACTTCAGTCCATCCAAACTCAATCTTTGAAGAGAGAATCACAGGAAAGTGTTGCTCATGACATACGTTCCCAATTTAATATAGGTAATAGCGATAGTTTTCCGATACATCAAAAGATTGCCGCGGCAGGAACTTGAGAGACTGATTCGAAAAGTTTGCCCGTTCCGTCCTTCCGATGGTGATTCTCACCCATTTCGTTGCTTCTACTATTGGCTTTGGTTTACCAAATGTGTTCTCTAGGCTCAATTTTGATGTTCGTATTTTGCCTTATTTAGTCAGAGCTTAATGTTAAGGTTTCGTTTTGATCGTTTGTCGTCACGCCCGTTAGTAGAATTGTTATATTTCCTATTTAAATATAACAATTCTGTTTTGATACTTTTCATAATTAAAATCCTTTATTACGACTCCAAACATGGTTTATTCTTAGTAAAAATATACAAGGTTTTAAAGTTTTATTTTAATGGAAACAGTTGCCGCAAAGTAACGGAAACGTCAAGATGAATGTTAGTAGGAGTTTTATTTTAAATAAAAATAATATTTGCATAAATAGTAATTTTTGCAATAGTTTATTATTACAGCACAAAAAATTCTAGGAACACCATTTTGTTTATTTGTATATAATTTATATATTATAATTTTATATTATACATTACATGTATTACATAGATACCCTTTTAGGTTTCGCCATAATACCAGCGCCCCCATAAATCTGTGTTCGTCAATTAATGTTTTTTTTTTATTCTGTTTACCGTTGTCCTTCACTCTAATTTCACCCCAGTATTTTGAAAAAACATCTGCAAGCTAAACTTTTTGGCTGATATAATAATAATAATAATTAACGTTAGTATTAACCGGCGATATAAAAAACACATACAATTGAAGATCGAATCGGTACAGTGGGCGGTCTTATCGCATAGTGATTTCTCCCGGATAACCTTTGGATGAAGTGTGAAGTTAAATGTATAATCTAATGAAATTATTATTAAGATACATATTTAATATTAGAAATAATAATATATACCAAAATATATTACCCAAAAACCTATGTTGTACTTACTTTTGTGACATATGTGATATAACGGCATTTTCTCCTTCAAAATATTTTATTATGAAAAAAAATACCAAAGATTTTATTGTGAGATTTAGAAATAGTGAATTTAGGAACAGAAAAACCAAGATAAAGTAATAACATATTCATGATAAAATGCATTCGCAGAATTGGTTAAATGTACACATAAAAATATGAAGAATATTAATTTTTATTGAATTATATAGAGTAATATCGAAAAACACGATCACAAGTTAATTCTCGTTTGATTCAATCACTGAGAAACCATAGTAAGGATTGTTTCATTTCACCGCCGCTGTTACAAATGCTTGAAGTTTGATTAACTTGTATCATAGCTTTGAAAGTTCTAAGGTTATGGAACTGCTGACAGACCATAATAGCTTGTTATTCTATCAGGCTTTATAGTAAAGCTGGTTGATAAAAGGAGGCCGTGAGATTGATTAATACATTTCCTATTGTCTTTGGTTTGAAGATTTTTATTGGGATCTATCGGCCCGCCTCGTTTTATCCCAATGATCCCGTTATGTTGCGAATTTTGTTTTGCTTTATACGTTGACAATTTACGTCAATACGAGTACTTTAACAGAAAGAAAAGTGTTGTTTTGTTATAGTTATATATATATATACACATAAAATAACGTACATCAGAAATAGGGTTATAAAGTTAGAGAAGCTGCATCAGTAAATAAAGTACGGAGACAGCGTTTCAGGATAAATTTTTTGGGGATTGCTTAATATTCAACGGAAGCTCGTTCCAGAGTCGTATTTTGTCAAAAAACTAAAGCGATGAGAAGTGGTTAAGAGTGAGAGAGTATTAGAAGAGCGGAGATTACGTTCGTGAGAGGGAGATAGGAATTGGAATCTGTCCTTTAAGTAAATTGGTGCGTACGGATCAAAAAGTATTGAAAATAGTAGAGAAACGCCACATACAAAATAATTAATATTAAATTATACTGTTCTAATCCATTAATAGTAAAGTTCGCGATGTACGTCATAAAGAAAAACATCCATCTGTCACCTTATACTGCGTTGTCTTGGAAGATTTGCCTGATAGAATAACAAGCTTAAGCGTGTCCCTCTCTCACCCTCTTACTGGCATTTTACAATCAGTCACACTTTTAACGTAGAGCAGTCTGTGCTTGCCTGTGAACGCGTGCAGTCCCCGTCCTATTGAATGATAACAGGTGCGGCTAACTAGAGAGGGACTTGGTGTTGTTGACCGTGGCAAAGCTCCCGGAGGAAACTAAATAAGATGAAATTTCAGCAAACATACTTCCAGGGTATAGCATTAAAAAAATTATAAAACTGACACATCTTGAAAATGAATGAAGTAAACCCGCTCAAAATATTTTTATTAAAAGTAGTGAACGCGTTGATTTAAGATTAAGAGTATGTAAGTTAAGACCCTATTTATAGCATACAAGTAATAGCGATATAATTCTCCTACAAAAGGTGGGAGAATTATATCGCGGAAACCAGTTCTTTGGCTGTTTTTATTTTTGCAAGCCCTATGGTGCATTCGGTAGTGTCTCTTTCTATTTTTTGTGCGCTATCCACGTTGAAAGCGTAGAGATCTGTGCAGCAAAGAGCATAGGAACAGGCGTTGCAATGTAGAATACACAGACAATAGAGATTTTGTTGGAGCTACGAGGGTTTCTAGATACTTACTTGGTCAAAGTAGTACTTACTTGGACAGTAGTAGTAATTATTATATTTGTGATTCCTCTGTTTGATATCTGCAATACAAGTGCTTTAAGAGACGCGTCTCGCGGTCAGGTCAATGTGTATGACGGTAAATTTTGCCGTGAGGTACCGGTGGAATATAATAGTACCTTCCACTGCACCAGGAGTCGTAAGAGGCGACTGAGGTATCAGAACCGACAGATGGTATCCATCCGAAGCAATGCAGTTTAAATGCACAGGGCGGGGATGGGCAAAAGCAAGCCCCGTCACAAAATCTGCGCTCTGCGATTGCCAACACGCTTGCCCAGCGCGGCAATTATGGGCAAAAAACCTCCTTTCTTGGAGAGGCATATGTCCAGCCTTTTAATAACTAAGCCTTTTAATAACTAAGTGAATGTGAAGTTTTCATGCAAACACACTTTTCAGAACTTACAACAGTGATAACCGATAAAATTGTTAATGAGTACTGTATAATACAGACTAATTAAATATTTCATTTTCAATTTATCTCCTTAATGAAATTGTACGTGATTATTAAAAGTAGAAAATGCTCACATTCTGTTCGACGATCCAATATTTTTGCATTACTGTTCAATGTTTTAAGCGGACACCGATTGGCTCCAGGCAAGTTGGAAACTCGAATAAATCAGTGAAACGATTTCTAGCATGGGAATTCCGAATAAAATCCAATTGGCCAAGTCTTCACTGTCAACGGCTAGCCTCGGACTCTAATTAGCGCATTCGTTCTCGATGATCTAACAGAAGCTGTAGACTTACTACATTAAGTACTGGAACTCGTTGCCGTTCGTTTATTCAGACCAATATTTTGTCACAAATCGAAAAATCTCGATCGTGTTCCAGTTTTAAGGGGGAGATAGAGAGAAATTCCTCGGCAATATGACATAATATCTTTACAATATGATATCTTTGTGATATCACGATCGTCTAGAAGCTGCATTGACGCCTACTATGACGCGGACTGTATGCTTGTTTGTTAAACTGGTCTTTAAAAAATCATCACTGTCGAGTCGGCTACCCGGACCCTCTCCGCATGGGGGAGATAATAAAGAAACTAGTATTAAAAAACTAATAGTCATTCTTCTGAGTCATAACCCTAATATAATCATTTTGTAGACCTCTGCATACTTATCTTACGCTCACCTATTTCAACTGACAGACAGCAGCATTGCAGCGTGAAAGTTAGACTTATATTGCTTAGTAATATGAATTAGTAACATTATCACAAATTAGTATTATTAATAGTAATTAGTAATATTTATAAACAAACTTTAATATTACGACCTTCGACGCACAAAATATGACTTCCGAATTTCATCCCATACAAACAACGTGACACAATATTTTTATATACAAAGATTTGGTGTCTGACTGAATCACTGACGCTATTGACTTTTCAATACAGCATAAATAAACGAATTCAGCTCCATAGTTACAATAGTCAGATAAAATAAGAAAAAGTGGGACACACATTGTTTTCAAATTTGGATAGTTAGTAAACAGTGAGAATGACTCGCTTTATTCCTTTAGTTATACAGTGTTGTGAAACCTTTGTCAACTTGATAGCCGTTACTTTGTTTAGTTGTTCTGTGATGCATTTAAATAGTATTGCTTACTGTATTGCTATTTTGGATACCGATTCTTATAAAAGCATCGTTTAAATTGGATTTTCTGGACACCGAATTGTTAGAGAAATAATGATCATTAGTATTGAGGAATATTGTAGTCTATGTTTATTTCAATTGAAAATTGAGATGAATTATTCACTAGCGCACCGCTCCGACTTTCTCTAGGTATATAGTAAATTTGCCTGTTGATCCCTTTGATCGTGGAAGTGTTAATCCCATATTTGAGATAATATTTTATTCTTTAGAAACTTCCTGATCCTGGTAGCCAATTTCAAAAATTGACAACTATAAAACACATTGTAAAAATATTTTCCGATTTGGATTCACCATCATCACAGTAGTCTCTGAATATAAACTAAAGACAATAAACTTTCTACAGACAGAGTAATTTTTGCCCATAATTGCCTCGCTGGACAAGCGTCGTGGCAATCGCACAGCGTAGCTTAACGATGGGGTAGATGGATTTCGACGAGTTTTATAGTGTTTATAAAATATCTTATGTACTGCCCAATAAAAGATTTACTACTTGTCTACTGTATTTAATCTAAGTCAGTTTTAGCATGTCTACAATAATAATATACACACAACATTTCACATATTTATTTGACTTTGATCTAAGTCGCTTAAAGTACTTGTATTAAATCAAACAACATTTGGGTCACAAATTAGTATTTAAATACATATATTTAACACTCAGATATAGAACAAACACAAATATGATATAAATATTTGTCTTTCGTGGAGATTGAAGCCACAACGCTTGGCGCATAAAGTAGAATCTACCATCTGCACCATCCGGACCGTCAAATTTTATCAGTCACACGACCACTGCTGTAAGTGGATTCCCCCAAGAAAATTGGGATTTTATCCATAAATGCCGCACTGGGTAATCTTGGTGGCAATATTTACTGCCCCAGCCGGGTTTGGTTCTGAAATATAAAAGTATTTATATATTATATTCTGACGCTATGTTTTACTTAAATAATTCTCAATTAATCTTTATATATTAGGTACTAACAAAAAAATCTCGCTTGAAACAGAACAATTCCCTGCAAATTTCAAATAAAATTCAATTAGTCTTCACCGTCAATGCAGTAGACACTAATTAGACCACTTCGGCCAATGAACTGACCGGGATAGCCGGTTCTAGTTAGATTGGATTTTTTACTTGATTTAAAATGGTTTAGCCTTCTATAGAAATTTTTGGTAGATACATTAAAGAATTAGTAACGCGCGTGCCTTTTATAAGGAACGCGATGATTGTTGATTTATGATTTTTAATAGGTATATATGAAAATTTGTTCTCATTTTAATTAATTTTTTTATGCTTGTTACCTTAAACTCTATTATTTAAAAACTGATTATTGTATAATGTTGATACCATCATGCCAGCCATTAAAAATCCACTATTGGACATAGGCCTCCCCAAGAAAGGGGTATGTTGTCCATAATTGCCGCGCTGCGCAAGCGTGTTGGCAATTGCAGAGCGCAGCGGCGCATTCGCGACGGAAAAGCTGCTGCCCATCCCCACCCAGTACATTTGAGCTAATTTTTTCATCAATATAAAGCTATCTGTTTGTACTGGTACCTTAGTCGCCTCTTACGAAACCTGGTACAGGAGGAGGTACTATTATTTTTTGCTGGTACCTTATGGCTATACAATTTCTTTATCATATTGGATGGTCACAAAGATATAGATCAAGGTTGTTTAAAAAATAAGTAAGGCAATTATGGGCAAAAAAGGCGGATTTTTGCCCATAATTGCCGCGCTGGGCAAGCGTGTTGGGGCAAGCGTGTTGGCGCAGAGCGTAGCTATTGCAACGTGGATGCTGCTGCCCATTCCCGTCCTATGGCCTTCGGTTCTGGCACCTACTCCTTAGTCGCCTCCTACAACACCCGGTACAGAAGGAGTATTATTCTATTCTGCCGGTACTGTTGTAATTAAGTAAATTTATTATGTATAAGTACCTTCAAATGCTACAAGTAGCGCTATCTGTACGGCGTTGGAGAAAACGCCAGCTTAAACGAATATATATTTTTTTTTACTTTACCCTTTTGTTTCTGGTAACGCCATGGTCATTTTGTAATAATTTGTGCAACTTAAATAAAACTAAAAGTATTAAATTCAATAATGTGTAATTGGATTCACCTATTATGTATCAGGTACCTTACGGTGCATTCATTATATGATTAAGCCGCCAAATAAGCCTACGGTTGGCGGAACCAGTCAGCTTCCTATAGATAGTTCCGAAGCCTATAGATAGACGCTTGTATTAACACAATAGTCCCCCTGTCTCCAGCAGTGTTGTGACGTGTTCTGATAATGTGAAGTGACAGATATGTGCAGCTATTGCCGTAGGAGCCGAAATGAAAAAAAAAATTGAAATAGTAAATTTAAATCATCATCGTAATAATGACGATAGTTATTTTTGATTTATTGTTAAATTGCATAATTTCCTTTCAATTTTCTGTAACATATCTTTAAATACAATAAGCTTACCTAATTCGCATTAACAAATCTGAGAGGTTACCCGGTAACAAATTCGCACCCTGACAAATTTGACCTGACAACTGCTCAGTTGCCTTTAGCTTTGAACCCACTTCTGTGCTGTTTCTGGCATTTTGATAAGGATGCAGGAAGTTACGCGTAACTAACAATAAATTTCGTGACACATTTGTTTTATGCTTCGTTATACGTAACATTACAACGGACGGGCCCGTATGCGCAGATGGTAGCGATCTTATGCGCTAAGGGTCGATCCCCATCCAGGACAAATATTTAAATAAAAATATTTGTGTTTTTTCTGTGTATGTGTGTTAAAAATATGTTTTTAAGTATTATAATTGTAATTGCTCTGTTGTCTAATGTCCATAACATAAGTGTTTTTAAACGACTTACCGCGGAATTCAATGTATGAGATGTTGTGTAGATATTATTCTAGAATGTCTATTTTCGTTTTCAGACGCTTTACGAAGGGTTACGGTTACGAAGTTAAAGGTTATTTATAATAAAAGAGTTACACAATTTACCTCATCGCAAACTGATCCTAGAAAAAAAGGTATGTGTAAAAGATATTTTTTTAAACACAAGCAAAAACATTTATTGCATTATCATCTTTTCTTTTGTTTCTTGTGTACTAAAGACATCGAGCCAAAATACCGCAGGTAATGCTCTTGCTATTTCAGTTGTAAAAATCTACCCGATGTCCACTCGGTTGTTCCTTGCTCCAATATATCCTAATCAAATTAAGATTTTCGTCTCCGGCTGCTAGAAAAGCAATTGAATTGTCCGTTTTGCTTGGCCGCTGTAAGTTATTTCGTGCGGTCAGAGGGTCAGTTTCGTCCCGGCGCGCCACAATTTTACGGCTCGGCAAATCCGAGTCGACAGCTCGGTGGTCGCCCGCAGTGAGAATTGTCATGGATCACTGAGGAACATTGTGATTTCATTGCTAGTATCTTTGAAGTTTTGAAGAAATATTGCCAACAAGTTTCGACTTGCCCTCGTAATTAACCTCCTGAAACGTTTACCTTTCGTGCCAGCAGTCTAGTTTTAAGTATGCTTAAATATCTTAATGTTAAGTGACTGCTACGATTCTGTAGGGTCATCATAAAGTGCTCTGTAGGTTTCGTAAGCTTAGCACTCCTATTAGATATTGTTTTATACATTTATTTTATTTGAACATATCATAAAAGATAATAATTACTTGATAAAATTCAACATTTGCCTTTCCAGTAGACTGAACGTACTGTAAGTCAGCCGCGTGGTACCAACAAAGTTTCTACTCAGCCGGTACCACACGTCCATGTGTACCATGTGTCGTAAGAGGCAGCTGAGGTACCGGAACCGGAATATGGCAGTATATCCACCCAGAAGCAATGTAGCTCAAATGTAACAGGGCGGGGATGGGCAGCAACAAACCATCGCAAAGCTATCTGCGGTTGCCAGCACGCTTGCCCAGTATGACAACGGTAGGTAAATTGCCCCTTTCTTTGGATTATCTCTGTCCAACAGTAGACTTTCGATGGCTTATATTATGATGATGAACATATATAGAAATACCGACTTCCTGTCTGACTTTATACATTTTTTTAATAGTAAATATAACGTAATAATTTATCTTTAAATATATCATTACATATTTCTGATTTTTGTTCTGATGATGTGAGTTTTATAGATCTTTTTCTAACGCAGGAATTATTAAAATAATATCATGTAGTGTAGTAGTAATGAAATTGAGAATAAGATGTAAATTTCATCAAAATGAAAACAAAACGTGTCAATGTGCTTTCACCAAATTTTAATATTAAAATATATCCCTACTAATATTATAAATGAGAAAGTTACTCTGTCTGTCTGTCTGTTACGCTTTCCCGCTTAAACCTCTCAACCAATTTTGATGAATTTTGACACAGACAATCTTTAAACCCTGAGAAAGGACATAGGCTATTTTTTTATTCGAAATAAGGGGATAATAAGGGGTAATAAAAATAATAAGGGGTCGAAAAGGGGGATGAAGGGGGCTAGAAACTTAAAACTTATTTTTCAAGCCATTGATTCGATATAAATAAATATAATATTTATTAAAGTTTATATAAGTTAAGGTTAGGTATGGTACTCAAAAAACCAATTCCATGAAGACAGATGAAATCGCGGGTACAGCTAGTGTCTAATAAGTCATAAACCTTTTGTTACGTTTCCAAAAATAAACATGCCTACATAACAGGTCAGAATTCCTTAAATGTAAGTCAATTCATTAATAAAAACAAATTCGTCAGTCAGACAATTTGCCAGAGCCATCTTCCACAATTGTAATAAGTATGCCTAAAACTTGGTTATGAACATTCAATTAATCGACTACTGGCCCAACGGTTAGCGGGAAAACAAATTAACTGGCTACCGAATTAATTTGAGTATTGTCTTCATTTAAATTTGGGCACTGAACAACTTCGGGCTGCCAGTTTTAACGAAAAATGTAGACTGAATTTGATGGAATATTTGACTTGTATTTCAGTTTTCAACTTGAATGTTGTTCTTATGATTTCATTAAGTGTCGGTGGAGATGATCGTGAATTGTTTCGATGGTAAATTATTGAGTTGAAAATTGTATTTGCTTTTGTTGGTGCATCGGCCTGTTGGGACTTTAAAATAACTTAAAGGTCACTTATACATTCAATTGTTTTGAAGTTGTAGGTGTACATTGGTGGCAATGATTACCTGCCATTAGTAAAACCGTAAGTTGTTTTACTCATATAAACAAAATTTGACGGGCCCAATAGCGTATTATAGTGATTCTACCTTATGTGCCAAAGGCCCTGGATTTGTATTTGTTCTGTGTCTGGGTGTTCAATATATGTATTTTAATTATTTTATTTATGATTTTGATATCAGATGTCTGTTACAGAAGTACTTTAAGCAACTTTTTAACGGAGTCAAGTCAATGTGTTGAGATGTTGTGTGAATTTATTTATTATCAAAACTATTATCTGTCGAAATTATTTTAGCTATTGGAAGTCCACCACTGGACATAGGCTTCCCAAAGAAAGGGGGAATTTTGCCCATAATTTCCGCGCTAGGCAAGCGTGTTAGCAATCGCAGAGTGCAGCTTTTGCGATGGGGATGCTGCTGCCCATTTACATCCTGAGCATTTGAGCTACACTGTTTCGGATAGATATACCGCCATCTGTCGAATCTGGTACCTTAGTCGCCTCTTTCGACATCTGATACAGGGGGAGGTACTATTCTACTCTGTACTTTATGGCACTGTTCTAAATGCATATAAATATACAATTATGGGACGTATAACTAAAAAGTGTCATGGGTCTAGACATCAATTGATCGACTTTGATGGGACTTTCAATGCCAGAAATCTGAAAGTCTATTGACTGACTACATCTACTTAATAGCGGACTATGAATAGCGTTTTTAATGTGATCTTTAAAGAGACTATAAATTCTGAATAAGGAAGTTCAAATAAAATACAAATTTACACAGACGAAGTTCCAGATACAAGCTAAAGTTGATCTAAGCCCCGAAACCAACACTACTAACAAACTTACAATGCCAATTCACGGTAACATAGCGTGTGATTTATTGGTCCTTATTTATACATCCCACTACAATACACAAGACCACAACTACACGTGACAAACCGTTCGCAGTATTACACGCTACACCCAAACACTGGTGTTGCACACCAAATTTGAAATAAGACTTTGGTCTGCCTAAATTACATTGCTCACGAGCTAACAGGATAGGCTTAAAATTTAATGGCCCTGTATAACACAGGTTCACAAAGTTAATTACGTTCGCTATGTTCGAGGTTAGCGTTCTTTTTTAAAATGTACCTTTTATTTTAATTCGTGGCCGAGCTTAAAGATGGTAACTTTATTTGAATGGATTATGAGGCGTGGGTAAACCGCTCTATATTTTTATTTATGTATACATGGTGATATGTAATGGAGCAAAATAGCGTTGGATACTGCTACAAAGTAGAATACTAATTCCCTCTATACCATGCCTTATTGGTATTAAAAACGACAGACTGATGGACAAATTGGTCCAAACAAACTGGTACAATTTCATAACAATATGTTTCCATGTCATTTCTATAATAAAAACGAAACTAGTGGTGAGTGAAGTATTGAGGTAAGAAAAAAATAGCTCACGCTTAATAAATTCGTTTGCTTTTATTTCCTCTTAAAACGATTTTAAGTAATATAAAGCTATTCGGCGTGAAAATAAAAAAAAAAACATGAAAATAGGCGAAAAGGCATGAAAATAAAAAAAAACGGAATTTAGTACAACTGATAGGATTTATAATGCAAAGGGTAATTATCGGTTTAATAAGTAAACTTCAAATGACACTCTGACTAAATTTTGCATATTAATAGAAAATCTTCGAAGCATTCTTTTTCCAACTGACATACAAAAACAAAATTGAATTCGAAATTATGTTTATTTTAATAGACCCATCACAGCATTTTTATATTATCAAAATGTTATCATAATTTTAATAATATTTTCTCTATCATCATCATCATCATCGTTGTATCAGCCGCAGGGTGTCCACTGCTGGACATAGACCTTACCAGGTGATGACTATAGGACTGGTTCTATGTCTTTGGTCAGATCGTCTGTCTATCTTGTTGATGCGCTACGTTTGCCGGTACGTGGTCTCCATTCCAGAATCTTACGACTTCAAAGTCCATCATTTTTGCGTGCCATATGCCCACTCAACGTGAATTTGGTTCTTTTACATATCTCCTCACCTCGATAGAGCAAAAATATAAATCATACAAACAGTTCATTTTACAACTGATAATCTTTAAAGAGTTGTTTAAACAAAGAGGTCATTTAGTAGCCTTCTATAAAAATATACAACATGTGTTTTTTCAGATAAAATCAAGGTATTACATACATAAACGTTTTTAAACAACAAAAACTTCCCTCACGAATCAATGAAGATTAAACAATGGAAAAACAGTCGACAATTTACAATGTCCTAAACCCAAACAAAGAACAATATTACGCTCTTTTGTGTGGAAACTTACCTACATCATGTTTTATGGTCTTTATATATTATCAATTAATCTAACTCTGTTAACCGCAGGAAGAAGCTCCGCTGACAGTTTTATGTTAGTTTTTACTTAATCCTCTAATATGTGCCATATAAATTGCGTCGTAAAAATATTTCTACAGTAATGAGTTGACCGACCTTTGTAGGGTGACTCCGTTTAGCACAATCTTCAAACTCAACTTTACCTATATGAAAATTAAGCACAAATCCGTCCATTGCGAAGTGAATTATTTATTTTACTATTGTATGTCATAGAACCGCTACAGATAGTGAATTTAATGCAAACCGTATTTATTTATCAATTCAACATGAAGCAAAACAGAAAAGGCACTGTTGGGAATAGGCCTTCCAATAGAGAGGGATCTTTTCGCATATTTGTCGCGATGGGCAAGCTTGTTGACAATCGCAGAATGTAGTTTTTGCTACTTACGGAGTTGCTTCTGCCCATCCTCACCTTGTGCATTTAAGCTGCACTGTTTCAGATGGATCTTTCGCGATCTGTCAGTTCTGGTACCTCAGTCGTCTCTTACGACACCTGGCACTATATAATACCTTTGTTACTATGAGACGATTTAGCTTTCCAGTAGTGAAAGAATTGTAAAAATGGCTTGAGTAGATTTTGAGATGAACAAATAAAAAATTAAATTGTTATTCTCTGTAATATTGGTAAAGATTAGTTTGGCAACATGGTGTTCGCAAAGGCGTCCACGATCGTTTAAGCCACGAGTTTATTCATCTATGCGAAAACACACCTGAATTTAATTTTTACATATTTATTCGAATTATATTGGTGAAAACTTAGAGAATTCTTTTTTCTGGCATGTCTAAAGATTATCGTTTCATATTAGCCAATGTACAAAAAACTGAAAAAACTTCCTGAAAAATTACTACAGTAGTACGTGTTTAGACTGCTACTATGGCCGAACGCTTGTTTGGCAAAAATGTTTAGTAAAAAAATAAATAGACACGGTAAAGAATTTTATCTCATAATAGATATTATAGTAATATTAATATACTCTTTATTGGAACATAAAAAATTAAATAAAGAAAAAAATTAACTTATTAATTGTAATACAATTGGTGGCTTATCGCAGGCAACCAGGATGGACATTAACGAAGAAAATACGATAGTTCGATGTGTACTACTATTTAATTATAATAAAATAAAGTAAATTGAATACTAATACTATATATGATTATATATTAATAAAATTACGTACCGATAAATACATAAATAAAATACACATACTTTTTTTACAAAATAAACGTATAAATATTTAAATCATAATTACTACAGTAGTCTTCTGCTTAATCAGTCATTATAGTGACAGAAAAATTTTCCTCATCATCCGCTTAAATGCGGTAAAAGACTGCGCACGTCTGGCATTCACGGTTAGCGCATTCCACAAAAGTTAAGCTTTAACGATTTCCCGTAGAAACCAGAAAAATGTGCAGGAATGCTCTGTGTTAAATTATCTGTTGACCTCAAGGATTCCTCGTGACTATCACCAAAATAAACAAAACGTTTTTGAAGATAAAAAAGTAT
Organism: Heortia vitessoides; assembly: GCA_020976665.1. Taxonomy (NCBI): domain Eukaryota; kingdom Metazoa; phylum Arthropoda; class Insecta; order Lepidoptera; family Crambidae; genus Heortia; species Heortia vitessoides. The sequence goes on along the minus strand of JACJUM010000875.1, from coordinate 17,136,636 downwards.
TTTATAGAGTAGCGATAGGATATTTGCAATCCCGCGAAACCGGATCGGCAGCCATTCTAATTTATCACGAATTTTTGATATGTAAACTATTTACGTAAACCGAAAACAAATCTAATACAGAAGTTTTGTAGGCGCTCAAACTTCGAGAGTTTAGATAATCAAGGATAGGTTAAAAAAAGATTGTGATAAGGCAATTCTGGTAGTAAATGTTAAAAAGTTATGTAGTCTTCTGAAAGACGTAGCAGAGGCATAAAGCTTGCGACTTATTACCTTCATGTGTACGCCAAGATCAATCACCTTCAAAATGTATACCAAAATTCCTAACTGTGCCGCTAAAAAGAACTACTGTACCAATAAAATAATGCGATGGCAGAATCGACCAATTGATTTTTGAGAGCTCGAGAGCTGCCAAGCACAATAACGTCTTGGTTGGATTGACCTAAAACCCAATATGTATGAGCAATTTGCGTTAATTAGGTCATAAATTTTTGTAATGTAAAGCATTACACACCGAATATCAGTATAATTGGTCCATTTAAATTCTTTTGAATTATATTAATAGCAACAGCGTAATTAATGAGCATTAGATATCTTTGATTTTTAGCTAGATATCGTTTGTTTATTAGTTAAATGTTTCATTTTAAAATTTACTTATACAATGTTACTTTATTGAGATTAATTATTTTAATTTATATGAATTTGTTTTAATTTATAGCCTAAGTTATATAAATATAAAAAAAATGTTGATAGAAAAAAATATAGATATAATTAAATATTTTCAATTCAGTTCAATATGTTCAATTTTAGCCAAAGTTCATTTACAGCCATTCTGAATGTGTGTTATGGCTCATTCTTCCTTATTGGTGAATTAAGAGTTCGAGTCATGGCCTGCCACGCTGACCAACTGACTAAGGACTGCAAATACAGCCTGGATTATCGTTCCTTCCGGAATACCTTTGAATTCCGGTAAAATAATATCAGATTATCCATATTTACCTTCTAACTATTATAAAAAAAAAATACGTCAGCCACTGTGCCATAAACTGTACATGCTAATGATATATAAATAAAAAACTATTTTTTTTATTACACCAAGTCGACATACAAGCAAACATTCCACGTGATAATAAGCGCCACAGAAGATAGACGCTCGTAATATCAAAAGGATATCACCAGCAGGTTGCCAACCTTGTGACTTAAAGATATTATAGTCTCATTACCCAGTAATATCTTTGTCTCTCTCATCCCTTACACCGTAACACAGCAATGCAAACACTGTAGTTTAGCGGTAGAAATAGGTGAGATTAAGATACATAATTAACATATGTTCAACTCTTTACCATAGTGCAAGTCATATTTCCGACAGTCACAGATTTTCCATTCTATTAAGGACGTGTGTTCCTAGATTTATTAAGTTGAACTCTGGTCCGGACCAACGAGAAATGATGGTGCAACCACACGCACGACAGCGCGCCAGTTTACGATCACTTCTATCGGCGAACTTCGCTGCGATCGTGTTGCGGCGAACAAAATTTACGGGCCTCCAATAAAACCCACTGGATGATAGTAAAATAGATTTTAATAGCATCTATAGAGGGGTGAGGGGTGAAGACTTGTCATAGTTAGTTGTGATTGGTTATGTACTTTTATGAAACTTCATTATGTGCTCGTGAAGTAAATGCTACAATTTTGACATAGAAAATTTGAATTGTTACCAGAAATAGGTCAAAGTCGTCAAAATACAATTAAAAGCTGACAGGGAGCTAAGAATAACCTGACTTTCACCTTAATGACCTACAATATATCAGGTGGAGAATAGCAAGGTTATTAGGATAGGTCTAAACGACTCAACTGGTTGAGAATTTATGTTTGCATACTCAAATATTTCTATCTATATATCTACCTATAAACAAAATACGTGCGTTAGATTAAAAAATGTTCGATTTTTTTATCTTTCATCATATTGTCTTTTGATATCGATACAACGATTCCATCCTCGGGTTCATTTATTCAGTCCGTTCATAATGCGTTTTCCAAATTCTCCAAAATCCACTTCAGTCTCGGCTATAACCTCTTTATTTGAAGTAATATTTTTTCTAGGAGCCATATTTTTAATTAGAGGGAAATATAAAAGTCACTGGGTGCCAGGATAATGGAATAAGGAGGATGCGGAATCAATTCGGAGTTCCATCTGCACAATTTAGACGCGATAGTTAAAGATGTGCTGGTGCATGGTCGTGATGAAAATAACTTTTTTCTTAGCCAAATGGAGCCGTTTTGAGACGCCAAGTTTTTATTAATTACTACAAATATGTTCAATAATTAAATATACAATTCATACTGTACTCTTATTGTTTTTTCTTTCAGCAAAAAATCGACGACGCTTGTTTTTCTGGTGTTGTTAAAAATCATTTCGTTTCCAGCTGTAAGAACCGTCTTCGGATTAAGTTTATCCGAAAATATCTATTGTTATGATCTGGCATGTGCTGATGTAGAAACCGGGATGATCGCAGCAGCCGTAGAAAGTCGGCTGCTAAACATAGGCCTCCCCAAGAAAGAGGGTCGCAAAGCGTAGCTTCGGGATGGCAATGTGGCTGTCTCTTCCTGTCCTCTTTCATTTAATGTACACCGTTTTTGGTGAATATACTAATAAGTATTTAATAAATAAATGGGGCTGTCGAGTAATATTGACATTTTCCTTAATTTCTTTGGTGAAATTATGCCTAATTTCATTTCTTTTGTTTCCTTTTTTGACATCCAGAAAACCAAAAATATACAGTTAATACCAAACACGTTTAAAAGAGCACTTTTAATGCTGCTTTATTTTCATATTCTCTGTTTTACTATAACGTAAATTAAAAAATAATAATAATAATTATATTTATTATGAAAAAATGTAACTTGTCTCAGGCTTCAGTTAGGACTCAAACCTGAAACTGTTCCGATCCCGGGGACTGCATTACCGTTGTGCGAACGAGACCCGACAGACTTTCTAGTGTTCTCTTTGTGCTGAGAAGTCAGAGATATGCCTGCAATGTTGTATTTAAATATATATTTACTTGGATGCCATACTTTTACGAGTTTTAAGTAATTAAAATAGAAAAAATTGTTGCTTGATTATTTTATAGGTTCGATGAAGATGCGGGTTAGAGTTCTGCTTGAAATCTCATTTATTTTTTATATAATCTTTTATATTAAAATTTAGCATTTCCCCATGCATAAAATAATTAGATTTACTCAAATACGCAAAATTACCATCTACGCCTACAGATGGCAGTGATACTGTCTAGTGCGCCATAGGTCGTGGGTTTGATCCCCACCCAGGAGAAATATTTTTACGATGATATTTATGTTTGAAACAGATGTCTGGGAGTTGAATATATGTATTTCAGTAGCATATCTGTGATTCCTCTTTTGTCTGATATCCGTTACACAAGGGCTTTAATGATGAATGTTATTTAATAAAAAAAAACATAATTGCTTAATAAATATCTACAACTTGTGGGTAATAATCATTTCCATATTCTAATCTAAAATAGTAAGTTTTAGTTAGCACGTAAAAATGTGTAAAATAGAACATATTAACAATATTCCTCACTCTACAAACTAATAAAGTTATTTCGTCAATAACGCAGCTCCAATACCCTGCATTCTCCAATACTTGCTCTCCACGTATTTTCATGAAGCTGCAGTAATTAATTTTCCAAACAGGCTTTCATTTGCATGAGATACGTTTCTGTGATTGGATTCACTGAATATCAGGATTTGCTATACCTTAGTTTTATTAGCTGACAGTTGAAACTATTGAAGTCAAATTTCAAACATGTGTTTGCTACTTAGAAAATTTGGTTTGCTTATCTTCAAGTTAGCGTTAGACTCGAGCTAGTACGACATCTGATACAAGTATCGTACCTGGTACGAGAGAGGTACTTTTCATACCTGCTGGTACATCAAGGCTTATAGTATTATAAAATTTATAAATATAGATTTATTATTTCGGGCTTTGGAAGTTTAATGCTGAATGTAGCGCTCGACGTTTAATGCTGCTGCTCATCCCGGCCTGTGCATTTGAGCTGCACAGTTCTGGATGGATAAACCATCATTTGTCGGTTTCGATACCTTGGTGATGACATGACTACGATACCTGGTATTAGGGGAGGTATTATCTTACTCTGCCGGTACATCACGGCTAATTATAGACGGCTAATATATAAGCAGTAATACTAAAAGCTGCACGAACAGCATTTACATAAATTAATCTGTCGTCTGCATGCATAACAGGTCACCATTAGTTTTATGTGTTTAATTCGTCTCGCATTCCAGATCCAGACTCCTTAATAGGTAGTCAAATGTTCTCAATGGATTTCAAGTTAGACTGTATTTTAATGCACTCTACAACGTGCACAGAGCTTTAGAACTAATTTGTTGACTGGTGGAATCGGACGTTTACGTTGTGCAAGGTTTTAGTGAAATGTACACGGGAAGCTTAGAGATCTGCGCAGCGAGTAATATAGGAACAGGCGTTGCAATTTAGAATACACGGGCCGTGGGAGGTCTTGTGGGAGCTGGGGGTGTTACTTCCGAATCCGTATAGTTTAATAAAATACCGGTCAGAAATTTAATCTTGGTAAATATGCTTTATTGTTATTCATCGTCATTATTATCACATCAGCCATAGGACGTCCACTGCTGGACATAGTCTCCAAGTAATTTGCAATAGAATCGGTTGTATGCGACCTGTGTCTAGTGCGATCCTGCGGTTTTAGTCAGATCGTCTGTCCATCTTGCGGCTGGACGGGTCATCGGTTCTGCGAACCAAATGCTCTGCCCCCACCCCTAATAAAAATTATTGATATTATTTTCAGTAAATTTACTGAGGTGTCTTATTAATGTAGGTAGAGTTGTCGTTTTAACTTATACCTAACTCTAATTTTCTATCTATATATTTATACAATAAGACACATGCGCTCGTGTACATATACAATATAATATAATGCGTAAATAAATTAAGTGACTCATGTGCAAATGAAAAAAAAGAACTATGTTGGAGTTTTAAAAAAGTTTTAATTTACATAGTTACTTTTATATTTATTATTTTAACTACAAATAATATGCAAATAACGTGTGCATAATATTTTTGTATAACGTTTTAGAACTTTTTTTAGATTTTTCACTGGTCTATTGGCGCATTCAGTATTGCCCCCACCTAGGCCCTCCCTAGTGCACCAAGGGACGAGGGCTTGATTATCTACGACAAATATTTTTATGATAAATATTTATTCTATGTCTGGGTGTAAGAAATATATTTAATTACTATATTCGTAATTTCCCTGTTGTTTTTTTTACCAAAACATAAGTGTTTTAGTGACTTATCCCTCCTAATATTATAAATGTAAAAGTAACTCTGTCTGTCTGTCTGTTCTCTTAAACCTTAAATAACTGTGAGAAAGGACATAGGCTATTTTTTAATTCGAAATAAGGGTTGTAAGGGGTCAAAAGGGGGATGAAAATTTGTGTGAAAGTATCGCTATTTTTAGAGCTAGAAACTTAAAACTTATTTTTTAAGCTTCAAGATTCCATATAAATAAACATGACATTCAAAGTATATAAAAATTAAGGTGAAGAGGTATGGTACCCAAATAAACTATTCCACGTGGACGAAGTTGCGGGCACAGATCTCTATTCCGAAAACTTACGTCTTCATCGGTCATTGATTCTGCGTACGCCTTGTGTCATTTCAACTTGCTGATTTGTTGAGCTAAGTCGGTAATTTAAAGCCTTCATCTACTCATTTAATTCGAGATTATTCCTGATCAAGCAAAGAGGCTTCGAGTATTGCCCTCTCTATAGCTCATTGGGCGGTTCCAAGTTTGCCAAAACGCCATTAGTAAGACAAAGTGAATAACTATTGTATTGTATATATTAATACGAAAATATACTATTAAACCATATTTATTCCTAAATATTTTTCTCGCGCTGAATTCTTCATTTTAATCACCCTTTTACCTAAAACAAAACGCAGCTCCCACAGATTACCAACAACATTCAGAAAACATAAAGCTTTGCACGTTCCACTAAAACCTCTTCCAGTGAAAACGTCCAATTTCGGCGGCCAACAAATCTGTTACTAAGCCGAGTACACACTCTCGGACGCTCAGTTTGGGACGACAGTCTATTGGGGCATTAGACTAACAATTAAGGAGTTTGTTCGTCGTGCATCGACGTGACAATAGGAGCGATGAAGCAATTCACTTCATGGTTAGTTACTTATATAACCTATACAAAAATAATAAAATTTTTGTTTGTAATGATATAGTAACTAATTATTTTTATATGAGTACAAAAGTGTATTCTTTTTTTTCTGTTTTTTTGTTTCGAATCATATTCAAAATAACTTTTACTGGCAGATAACTGACGTTTGAAGAGGAAACATATATTACTTAATTTTATAAAGAAACATAATTTCACGCATTTTCGATTCCGAAATAGAAAAGTATTAATGCTACCCACTTTAACGCGTGATTTAAAAAACGCGTTATTTATAAATCCAATGCATTACCGTTGATCATCCACTGGACGTAACCGTAGGCCTCACGAACGAAGGAGAATTTGCCGATAATTTTGTAGCATTAAATTGCAGATGCTGTTCCCCGTCGCGACTTGAATTTGAGAAACGCTGTTTTGGATGGATATATTACTAATTGTCAACTCACGGCCCTCATGGTCTATTTTATAGAATAACACACTTACGGTCACTTTTAAATTGACTTACCATACCTGACTCCGAGATAAGTCGCTCAAAGCACTTGTGTTACGGACATCAGACAACACAGAAAACACAAAGATAATACTTCAATACATATTATTACAGCCATACACTACAAACAAGAATATTAGTCCTTGGTGGAGATCGCACTTATGAATTTTAGTGTACAAGATATAAGTACACTAGAAAGCGCCCGTATCGGGTCCGTCAAATATTAAGTCTATAGAAAGTAGAAGGCGAATTTGCATTTGAGCTGATTTTCTTAAACTGGCTCTGTTTTTACCGAATCAGTCATTTCAACTGTCATAAGTAACTGTTTGTTGAGGCAAGAAGTTGATTAATGAAGTAAGTAGGTTTATCGGGTTCAGGATCACTACTTTTTGATAAAAAGAAGGTCTAAATCCAACACTATCTGAATAGTGATGTAAATTCGGCTTGTGCTCACACCGAAATGTAATACATTTTGCCCCACATATTACTCCCTGTATCAGGTGTTGTAAAGTGACTGACTAAAACTGATAAGTACGGTACCTACGAAACATTGTAACTCAAATGCAACTGGGAGCAGCATTCCCGTGGTGATGCTACGCTATGTGATCGCCACCACGCCTGCTTGACGCGTAAATTTTGGGCAAATTCACCCTTTCTAGGGAAAACCTATTGTCTACAATTAATAATGTACATCAATTAAACACCAAAAAATAAGGGGTTTGTTCGTAGGTCCAGTCTAGTTTGAGCGTGTAATAGTAATAGACATACATCCACATTTTCCTCAGAAAATTTTACGACACTAAATGAAATGAATCCCGTTTGATTTCGTAGAAATTTGGGACTATATTATATAACCTTCTCCTGGATTGGTTGGGACATGTTTAAAAAAATTAACGTAGCTTGACGAGTATTATAGTTTTATATAAGAAATACTAACATCTGCTATGAAATAAATTTACCGAAAAATTCTGAGAACAAAATGATAGGATTATCATGTTTTTTCGATATTTTAACCGAAACCAAGAAACAATTGCCGTATGATATAAAAATTCAACAGATTTTATTACGTGATCGTGTTACTGACCTCTCGGCTAAGCCGCCATCGTTGTACTCTCAACTATGATTTATTGCAAAACTCCACATTGCACACTCACTAACAATATACCTTCTGTCAAAACTACATGCAACTGTCACCCTTAATGCGAAGCGGTAGCAGCCATAATGGCGTAAACAGATCCACTAAGTCAGTTAAGTTCAGTAGCTACTTGCAAAGCAGTTTTATATCGCTTTAAGCGAACGCATTAGCGAGTTATGTGAATATGTTTTTATGGCGGTTGCGTTTGGTTAGTGTTGACAATATTTTGGAACAGTTCTTCCTATCATGTTCTTGAGTACATCAACAGTTGTTTTTTGGTAACTGCTATTTACAATTGCTTTGGTTACTAACTTTTATTTTTAGTCTATTTTTATTTTCGTTAATATCAACTCATCTTGATATGTCAAAGTTCAATTTATACGGTTTGAGTAATTTTAAGTTTCCTTCTCTCACAGATTGATCATTTATAAAAATGATTTATAATATAAAATATAGAAGCACAGAAAATAGTTTTCTTTCATATTAATGGAATCCTTAAAAAACCTGACTGTAATTGTACAAAAGTCTGACCTTAATGTGAATTATCAATATAGAGTCATGTCAGGCCGAAACATTCATGTTCGGGACCTAATTAGTTTATAGCAACAACAGTTGATTTTCATTTACTGGCTGTGCATTATAAAGTCGTTACGTCAACATTATGTCCTAGCCAAGGATTCGTCCGGTGCCGACACTCTTGTAAAGTTAAGTGGGTTGAGGGCTTATGGCTAAAGACACTGCCACGAGTGCACCCGAAAACTCCCGACAGCCACTCGGGCGTCGCTCTTGCACAAACAATGACTAATTTCGTTAATTATCTTCTAAAATGATTACATTCGCTGTTAGACATAGGTTTCCCCAAGATAGGAGATTTTTTGCTCATACTTGCAACGCTGGGCAGACTTGGTAGCAATCGTTGGATTTGCAACAAGGATGCTTTTGCCCCTTCTCATCTTGTCGTATTTGAGCTGCATTGTTTTGAAATATACCGCAATTAGTCGAAGATTTTTGCGATGCTTGGTACACAAGAAAGTGCTCTATTTTTCCATGAGCATTCTACAGCACTTTCTTGAATAATATTATTATAAAAAAATCAACTTGTCTCAATACTCTCAGGCCTGACTCGAATTTGTATCTTTTCTATGCCAAAAGAATTTACTTTAATTTGCAATTCAATATTTTCCAATGCATACAACCTGTAAAGGTATTCCCACTGCAAGGGCAATGGCCTTATTTTTGGGTGAATAGATGGATAGGCGCGATATGCGGATTGGCACGTATTAACGACCGCCAGTACCAATGCCTCAACGTACCATTTGAACCAGAGAGAAGCTTGAGATAATCAATTTAGGGTCACCTATCCCAATATGGTCAATATTGGGATATTCTTGGGATAAATAAATATATATATATAATTCAATAATTCAAACGTAGCTTAACTTTAACGATCTCCTCACATATAAAAATATTTTAACTCTTTTGAATCGAATACTGAATTAAAAACCGTTTTCTTTTTATGAAAATTGTAGTATATAAATGTACTACAATTTTAATATATTATAAAGTTATACATTTTAATATAAAAGATAACTGAATAAAATTGATCCCACTTGAAGACTGTGATAAGTTGATCTTTTTTAGTAAATATTATCTTTAATAAATTCAGATTTACCTAGCTTCAGCGCTTCACATTGATGGTGTGTTTATGGATGATTTATTTAAAACACGAGTACTCTTAAAACATAGCTATATATGTTTATCGCAAGGTGCAAGTAGACGTTGTCCTTAATTTATGTCGGCCAATTTACATATAGCTCCGTCCTCCAACCTTGTGCCTGAGACGGGGTATTTTATCCTGCGACGACAAATGTCTTTCATATTTTGTTATTCCGACCTCTGTAGAAAGTTTAGCTCGTAGCTACTGTCTGCGCTTTGATGTAAATGCGAACATGTTTCTAGTTATTATTTATTTATATGTGAATTGCAAATGTTATGATGTGTGCTAAGATTTTTGGTTAAATTAAAGAGACATATATGTGGTTTTGATGTAATATCATTGTTTTAAGTGAAAACTTCTTTGAGCAAGTCGGGAATTTATAGTAATACAACATCTTATACATTGACCTGACTACGTGATAAGTTATTTAAAACACTTGCGTTATAGACATCAGACAACAAAGGAATCACAAATAATATGTGTTTGTGCGTGCATAGCTATATATTACACCCAAGCACAGAAAAAGTATATAATCAATAATTATACATGCTAATGGATCTGATCGTGTATACTTCCTCGGATTAAATAAACTAGTTTAAATAGACCATTCGTAAAAATTACGATTTAGTTGGCGATTCAGTTTGAAGCCGTTCTCAATCAGCACACTTCTATAAAGATAATGTCTAGTAAGCAAGTCAAAATGTTTTGATTTGCGATACTGACTCTATATATAGGTGATTCATATTAAAGTCAGACTTTTATATAATTATATTCAGGTTTTATTAAGGATACCTTATGGAATATGAAAGAAAACTATTTCCGGTTATTCTATTAATTAGTGACAGCGTGTCAATTGTTTTTGTTGATATTTCATTATTCGAATACTATTTAAAAAAAATATTTCTTTTTATCGATTATCTTTTAGTGAAATCCTCTTTAAATTTATTTTACCCTATTGGTGATTAGCAGGTACAAATACAAAAATATTTAAAAAAAATTTTTTTTATATTATAAATCATTTTTATAAATGATCAATCTGTGAGAGAAGGAAACTTAAAATTACTCAAACCATGTAAATTGAATTGTGACATATATATATATATATATATATATATGTCACATTACAATTACAAATTTAATTTTTAAATATTTATGTATTTGTACCTGCTAATCACCAATGGTGTAAAATAATTTTAAAGAGAATCAGTTTATATATATATATATATATAAACTCAACTGGCATCTTTGCTGGTGTGAGTATATAGTTCATCATAACCATCATATCAACCATTGGAAGTCCACTGTTGGACAGACATAGGCCTCCTCAAGAAATGGGGAATTTTGCTAGTAATTGTCGAGCCGGGCAAGAGTGTTGGCAATCGCAGAGCGCAGCATTCACGACGGGGTTGCTGCTGCCCATAACCACCCTGTGCATTTGAGTTACTCTGTTTCAGATGAATGTTTCGCCATATGTCTGTTTTGGTATCCTAGTACTATTCAAACATCCATATATATTTTTGTCGTTGGAGAAACAGCTTGACCTTTCTTCCGCCATATAGAAGTACCTAAATGAAAAGAACAAAGAGGCAGCTAAAGTAAAAAGTTAAGAATATGATGATATTGTCTTAATATTGACCTGACTCCATTGCAAGTCGCTTAAAGCACTTGTGTTACGAATGCCAGACAACAGAGGAATCACAAATATACTACTTAAATACATATATTTAACACACAGATACAGAAAAAACACAAATATATATATGTATATATATAGATATTTTCTCTGGGAATCGAACCCACGACCTTTGGCGCACAAGATAGGATCACTACCATCTGCGCCATCGGGCTCGTCGTTCAATTTTGAAGACTTTTTTGAGGTAACATGTAAAGCATATCACCGTTTCGTACCGTCACTAAGCACATCCTATCCGTTAAAATACAATGCATCACAGGGGTATTTGATAGAACCATCTATCTTTGCGGAGGTGAATTTCGCGTTGATGTGTCAGTTACGTGACTTATATAGGAGTGATACATCATTACTCGGACATAGATTGAATAGTGCAGCTTGATTCGAAATTAATTCACACTATCAATATATTTGATGGCTTTGTAATTTCTCGCGGTTTAACGGAAAGGTTTATGATCTAGAAAAGGTTAAATTAATTAAGATAAAATTGTTTTTAACTTAAAACTTTTGTGGTTGTCTTTTGTTTATTACCTTAGTTAGGGGTTGTGGTTTTGAATTCCAAAAAAACATACAGGCAATTTTATTGATGATCTAATAATTAATATTTACATTCTGTCTCACGACTGATCATTACTGTATATAGGCCATTCTAAGAGATTTCTAAAAGGTCCAATCACATGTAGACTGCATCAAATGTCATCCTGCGGCTATAATCACATAGTATATTGTATGTACGTCCTACGCCCCCTTATCTGAAATATATAGTCCTATCGGCCATTAGTTACGCACACTCTAGTTATCTGTTCAGCGTCTTATTTTAAACAGTTTAAGTGCTATGGAATTTTCGTTTTTTGTTTAAATCACGTCAAAACTCGTTACGGCTACAAGTTATCATTTTTTCCATTACGTCATCACTTATAATGTTTATAAACCGTCGACATTCGTCATACTCGTATTTATATCAAGG
>JACJUM010000875.1:17027042-17104812 GCA_020976665.1 Heortia vitessoides | reverse complement strand
AAAAAAGCCGGAGAGTTCTCTTCCGCAACATTTTTATATTGTGTATTATCTTTTTATGTATTTTTTATTACTATTTATTATTATTTATTATATTCACTATTATAGCGACAAGTAGTGCTTAAAGTTGTTTGTTTTCCATTAGGCAAATAAATAAATATATGATTGTTATGAATATATAATTAAATAAACATTCAATTTTAAGTACTTCGATCCTGAGAGTTATGTGTAAATATTCCAAAATAATCTTTTAGCGAGAGCCAGTTTTATCTTGTCAATACTAAATACATGCTATTTATTTCTTATTTTTACATTACAATTTCTGCTTATGAATAACTCATTCTTGTGTGACTTGGACGTTTTTTAAACTTACATTAAACATACGGGTAATTGAATCCGCAACTCATTGATGAGGTAAGACAAATATCTTTACCGATACGGCAACATTTAAAATACTTATAAAAAAGTAAAAAAATAGCGCTTTAGAGCTCTAAAACGCCAAATAATTTATTATTTTTAGTGAACGCGTACATTTTAGAAAGTTTAAAGTTAACACTGATTGACTGAACTTGACAAGGTGAGAACTAATTGTAATTCCTCTATTATATGATATCCGGGACGCAAACTTAAAGCTTAAAGCAGGTCAATATATGAAATTTCATCATTATACAAGCCACTAAAAGTCCACTGTTGGACATAGGCCTCGCCAAGAAAGGGGGTATTTTGCTCATAATTGCCACGCTGGGCAAGCGTATTGGCAATCACAGAGCCCAACTTTCACGACGGGGAAGCTGCTTCCCATCCCCTCTCTGTACGTTTCAGCTGCCTTTTTTTGCATGGATATACCACCATCTCTCGGTTCTGGTACCTTAGTCACGACACCTGGTACAAGGGGAGGTAGTTTCAGACCAAGGTCCAAGTTTCGGACGTGTCAAGGGGCGTCGGTCGCTTAACGCTTTAATTTATTTTGTACTATTTGAAGTGATTTAAGAAGCGAAGGGGCTGCGTCAGTAAATGCGGGGCTCACGTACTCATAATGGATTTAACTGAATATTTTTCTTTCTAGCACTAAGCTGGCCGCTGCTGCGGCACGCTCGCTACACTCGCTCGACTTTATATTCCTAACCTAACCTTTCCAAACTTAGACCTTTTGATAATATTGTTTAAACGATTTTTAAAAATATTATGGCATATGATAATAAAAATTTTTAATGAACGAATGAGTGTATGCGACACAAAATTTCTAGCACGTGACCAATACAGTAAACAAAATAATGTACGAAATTATGAGAAATAATATTATGTCTATTGACAATCGTAGCAAATAAAATGATGGCAAGTGGGGGTAGCCCTGTGCGACATTTGGATTATTTATCCAAACATATCCAGTAGAACGAGAAGTGCTCCTGACAAATAGCTACGCCGTTTGGCAAACTTTAATCAGTAATATATAAATTTACACACCATCTTGTACGTAGGCCTGACTCCGAGTTCAGTAGTTTTAAGCACTTATATTACGTATATCAGACAACAGACAACTATAATACTTAGAAACTTATAAATCTAACACCCAAACACAGACTAAAGCAAATATTCATTAAACAAATATTTGGCCTGGGTGTGGATCGAACCCACGACCTTTGACGCACAAAATATGAACAATTCCATCTGTGACATCGGGCCCGTCAAATTTATTACATTGCAGAAAACACGAGTAAAATAAATAAAGATAGCATTTTGTTTAACGAACCAATGTATACAGGAGCAGTTTTCCCAAAGTTATTTTTAGAAATTCTAACGTAACAAATAGCTGCCCCGGTCTACACGACTTTGGTAATTAAAGGCTTTGAATGATTGATGCGTTGGCCAGCAAGTGTTGCAGGTACTCAAATAAATGTTTCTTTTTAATTAACGCCATTACATATTAAGCATACAACCGAACAATTTTTTTGGTAAACTTATTTCCCAAATTTATAAAATTGTTGGTGTGTTAAATATTCTACATGAGGTAGACCTCACACAAAAGGTCGTCTGCATTGGCCTGCACCTCATACTCAACTATTTCTACCGTCATATAGCAGTGATCGCATTGCTGTGTGCCGGTCAAAGGGTGAGAGAGGCAGTGAAATTACTGCAACGTAATAATTACTTTAATTTACAAGGTTGTCAATAAGCAAGTGATATCGTTATTATATTACAGGCGCCTATAAGCTTTATGATGTGTTAATTTTATCCTTTATACAAAAGCTCCTAAAATTATTACCTTCAAAAGTAAAAGATAAAAACATTATGTTGAGGTTTTTTGACTTGATGTTTTCCCAACAACTTTTTGAGATTTAAAAAAATAATTAAAGCTCTGAAAAATAAATAAGTTTTGCTGATTTTATTTATACATGGTAGAAAATGGTATCAAAATGTAAATGACTACATAATACAAATAACTTTGTAACCAAAATAACTTAGAAAATATGATTTTTTTTACAGTTTGCCATCTATATACCTAATGAGTATTTTGTAGTATATTTTAATCATTCAAGGTTTATGTTTTTTGTTTGTGTAACATATTTCCCGTAACAATCAAATGCGCACGGTCTTTGCCGGTATTTAAGAGGAGAGTGGAGGAGAATCATATATCGCTACGATTAATCTGTTTCTAGAACATAGTATTCTTGCTTTCCATTTTATTTATTTATAAGGTATACATGAATACTGATGTTGAATATACGTATATTTAAATATTGTTTTACGTTTTTGTAGTATTTAAAGATTTTGTTTTATTTTTTTTATATTTTGGTACACCTGAAACTACCTCATGTATTTTCCAACCATTCAACTAGGCAGCCAGATATTTTTACTGCGACACTTTCTCTTCATATTCTAAAGGCATTAAAATAAATGTGTACAAAACACAATTGTGTAATAAGGTGTTCATTCACCCAACTTCTCATACATTGACTTGACTTTGATAAGTCGCTAAAAAACTTGTGTTACGGATAGCAGATAACATAGAAATCACAAGTATGATTCTTAAATATATATGCTTAACCCGGTGTCATGGGGGCTGGGTCATAATTACCCGCACTTTTGTAGTTCGATTGTAATTTTACAACGACGCGCGTGACGTTGCTGCTCTTGGCAGTAGCTGGAGTTGTTGAGTTCCTCTACACTTTTAGCCCGCGAAATCAGTTTGGCAAAGGCCGCGTTGAGTTACAAGTGTTATCACGGGAAAAGGGTAATATATAACCTATGCCTGTATTCAGTGTAACTGTTTTAAGCCATTTATTTAAATTACTGTTTACATGATTTATTGTTTTTTATAATGCTTTATATTAGTGTAACTGCATTGTTTTGAGGTTTTGATGTTTTTATTTATTTTTACGGTGCAAGTTACGAGGAATAATGGATCGCGAAGAAATGGAAAGACGTCGTATTATGGCGGTACTCGGCGGAAGAATTGGACTCGGATGTTATGCCGTCTGATCAGGAATCTTGAGAGAATGATGACCACGTAAGTGAGTGTATAGAAGCAACCAATAAGAGCAAGAGATTTCGGATGACGACGAGGTTCACCCAGACACAGAACACACAAATAAAGGATTAGTTAATCTAGTGGTCGTATAAATACCAAATATAATATATCAGCCAATCCAATATGTCCGGTATTAGACACAAGCCTCGGTAAATAAAGAAACATTTTCACGCTAGGCAAGCATTTCGGCAACCGCAGTGCATAGCTACCTGACGGGGATGCTGCTGCCCTACGTTTTAAATGGATTCAACATTAACAAAAGACGGTTCCAAGTACAAATTATGCCGTATCAGACATTTCGCAAATATTTTGTATTTGACTGTCACTATTTTTCGTCTTGTTGTATTTCAGTGTTGAAACATGTTTGACTTATCAGTTGTACTTAAATAACTATATGAAAATTTTAGTTAACTTCTTGTACTATGCTCATTTATCAATCCTATGGAAAACTCCGTTCTTACTTAATTCCCACCAAATAATTCACACAACATCTCATACTTAGATATGACTCCTAGATAATTTGCTTAAAGCACTTGTGTTACGGACGTTAGGCAACAGAACAATCACAAATATAATACTCAAAAACACATATTTAACACCCAGACACAGAACGAACGCAAATATCATGATATCAATATTTGTCCTAGGTGGCGATGGAACCCACAATACAGATGAGAGAAAGATGGGATCTCCACTAGTTGTGCCATCAGATCCATTAAAATGATTTCTCACCGCATTCATTAGGGAATGTGAGTAAACCGAGAACGGTCACCCCGCTATTTGTCACCTAACATGTGATATTGTAACTCAGACTAGTTAAATTCCAAAACCTGTAATTATTAGTGACAACACGAGTGGATATCCTGTAGTAAAAAATAAAACCGCTATTTGAAGCGCTATGGTTCATCATTATCACATCAGTAGTAAAACGTCCATTGCTAGACGTAGACCACCCCAAAAAAGGAGGAATTTACCCATAATTTCCGCGGTAGGCAAGCGATATAAATGCTGCTACCATGCATTCTCGCCCTACATTTAAGCTACACTAATTTGAGGGATACACTGCCGTCTGTCAGTTTGAGCACCTCAGTCGCTTCTTACGACACCTGGTACTATTTTATTCTTCCGGTACCATGGTTACAGACGTACTATCCCGTTGAGAGAAACGTAAAAATTATCTCACTTCACCACCCCACCCCTTAACCAAGACTACTAGCTTTAGATCAGGATAGGATACCTACTATCAGTATCAGTCACGATTATTTTTACCACCATGATACATTTAAGGTATCTTGTTTTCGGTAGGTATATCTGTCAGTTCCAGTACCTCAGTCGCCTTTGACGACCCCTTTCCCGACTATTCTGCTTTGCTGGCACCCCACTGCAAATATACTGATCGCACTAATGAAGACAGACACAATCCCTGAACTACAGTCCTGCCAAACGACGACCAGTCATGCTAAGGTATTTCATAGTTCCTACGTAGTAGGGAGTTTGATTACCGCTTCTTTATATTTAGCTGGTTGCTATATTTTATTTCAGTATCACAAAGGTAGTCTTTTTAATTGGGATAAGAATGTATATTTTACTTTCAACGTAATCTTATAAAAATGTCTTTTGTATATCAAATATTGTTTCTGGGTACCGAAAAAACTATTGGATTTAAATAGATGACTAAAAGATATATAGATTTGTATTTACAGTATTTAACCAAAAACGTTGATTATTAAATACAATAATATATCCATTATAATTCTAATTAAATTGAGCGTAGATTGGCGGATTTGCTTATTGCATTACATAAACATAATTTCCTTATTTCAGGGCTTATATGTAAAAAAAAACGTTGTCTTTGATTTGAATTTTACCCTACTCTGAGGTGTGATAATATAAAAGTTAGCATTACACAGTTGAATGAAATTTTGGGATAATTGCGTCACATTCATTTAGATTAGGGTTAAAAAGGGTTGAGAGGAACAAAGACTATATTTAGCCAATTTGTTTGTTCAGATAAAGTCTTACCTGAGTGTTGCCATATATACAAAAGATTTATCAGAACAGAGGTATCAATTGTCCTTCCCTAGTGTTTTTTTGCAACCAACATCACTTTTCTTTACTATACTAGAGGTAGATTTCATAAAAAGTTCATATGCGTCTCTACTACCAAATAGCAGTGTGCTATGTGCTGGTTTGAAAAGTGAGAGAAGCAGTAACATTACTAGTAATGTGTCATTATATCTTCAAGTAAGAAGTTTGACAAAGCACTAGTAATGTATGTATATTAAAATGTGAATTATTGCGTACCGAATTGACCGTGAAAATTTAAAAGATCTGTGGAGGATGATGTTGTTTTGGGTACGTATTATAATCTGTTAAACTATTTATTTCTGTACAGTTTAGAAAGTCAATTTATATTATTTTACTTGTATCATTATCAAGTTAACTGTAGAAACAGCTAGGCATAGGTCTTCCCAAGAGATTTCCACATAAAATGAGGTTCACAGCTAGTGCGATCATGCGGTTTTAATTAAATCGTCTGCCTTATAGGTGAATACATTGCGCCGCGTGGTCTTCATTTGATAACTTTAGCACCGCGGTTATGAGCGTCAGAGAGACTCAAAGTTCTGCAAGATAAACAATAATAATCTTTATTGTGTTTTGTTACCATAGCAACGAGAAAACTTTCATTAGGTCTAGAAAGATGGATGTTATTCCGTTTATTTACGAAAGAAAATAACAATGAATCAACAGTCAAAAATCATATTTCTAGTGTTTTATTTGATTTTACATTGCACTAGCAGTGCTCCATGGTTTCACACATGTGATCCTTCCTTGAGACAATATATAGATATTATATGTTACTTATGTAACGTAATACTAATGTTATATTCATGAAAGAGAATAATATAAGTGCAGTAATTTCTGAGTTTATTACAAACGTACACAAATACAAATCAATTTAAAAAAGAAAATATAACATAGTATAATATTACTCGGTGAAGAAGTAACAGAAGGAATGTGAAATAATTTTTAAAAACGGTCTTGTAGTTAAGCCATATCTTTAATCTTTATAATATTAATATAGATTAAAATTGTATCAATATTCTACATCATTATCATCATAGCAGCCGTAGATCGTCCACTGCTGGACGTAGGCCTCCCCAAAACAGGGGGAATCTTCCATGATTACCGCGCTGGGCAAGCATGGTGGCAATCACAGAGCGTAACCTCACAACGGCAATACAGCTGGCGTTTGGGATTAAAATACCGGCATCTGCCTGTTCCGGTATTTCAGTCGCCTCTTACGTCACCTAGTACTATTCTACCGTTTGCCAGTACAACTCGGCAGAGTAAAATAGTCCCTATGCTTTTTATCCAGCAGATATATGACATTGTCTTACATTTTTTATTACTTACATAACATTACATACATTTGCTAGCAATTGGTCTTATATCGATAGCTTTAGTGGCCTAAGCAGGGTTACCCAACCTTTATTTCACTAAGCCTCCCAACTTAAAAATAATATTTACATGCCCCCTTAAGTTAATGACATTAAAAACACACAATATTTTTAAACTATATTATTTATTTGATTTAAAAACAAAGAGTTCCATACAGATATTGTACCAATTACCCCCCCCCCCCCTTGGTATTCCACTACGCCCCCCTGGTTGGGAACTCCTGGCCTAAAGCAATGTGTGCCCTAAATCCAAGTCGTTCCGTATTCAATACTTAGCTAAAACGTATTAAGGAAACTGGTCTTATACAGTCTTGTCAGAGATTTCTAAAGTAACATTAATATATTTTTAATAAGATTTTTGTTTCTCATTATTCTGATTAAAAAAACTTCTGATTTGGACATATAGATAGAATGGATGAAAGTAAAATGACAAACATTTAGAGCGACAGTAAATGGAACATATTTAAACCAGATGTAAATAGAAAAAGCGACCTAGGCGAACATAATGAGGTAGAAAACGTGTCAACGAAGGGCATAATCATGTTTGAAAGGATGAATGTGGTAAGGAAACGAGAGAAGTATGCCGAGGCTGTAGCTAGTAGAGATCCATAGTCTCTGCCTGCTTACACACGTATGTAATGTTTGTATGTACGATTCTCAAGGTGATTAACATAGAAATGGTCCTATCGTGTTATTTCAAATGGTTGCTCTGGGTTCTCGGCGTGACCCACTGGGTCTCAGGTGTTGTGAAAGGCCACATGGTGATTACGGCGTCGCAGTGATAAGGCAAGAGTGACAATTGTAGGGCATATTTTATTCATTCTTGCCCATTCTTCTCTCTGATCATGTCTTTATTATTCTTCTTTATGTGCTTGTAAATTAGGGTTGTCTAAGTTTTAATTCCAAAGGAAGCCATAAGGATGAAGTTTATATACAACTTCTATAGTTTAATTGTAGTTACAAAATTAATAAAAAAAAAGTATTTATTTTAAAAAAAATCTAAGCAACTTTTGCGAAAGAGTATATTTTACTCGAGGGAGTAAGTTTATTTATAAAATCTTTTATAATATAAAAATTATCGTCTGCTACCTCTCATAATAAAATATGAACAAAATCTGATTATTAAAACTCTAGTGGGCACGGGATTGAAGGGATAAAATTGTGTTGTCATATTATGTTGTTTATAATTTTTCGTAACAAAAAATCTGGGTTTATTTTTAAATATTGCGGTCTTCAACTTTTACATTTTACCCTCAAAAGAAATTACCCTCTACAGGAACTATTCACCAGCGGTAATTAGCAAACTTCAAGCAAAGATTCCCTGGCAGTTGAGTGAAGACTCAAACTATTACCTAGTAAATATTGAGCAAAACCTCTTTGAAGCAGCCTGGTACTGCTTGTAGAGAAGTCCATTTTAAATAAATTGAGTATTTCCTAAAAATATCATGCTATGTTTAGTCAGGTTTACTTAAGTCAGTTCATACAGTAAAAAAAAAATATTATTTAATTTATTCACATTTGTATTAACAAGTTAGCTATCACAATCATAACTTTTAGAATGTTACTAATGGAGTAATGGAAATAACATCCAGGACTAAGATCGTCCACATCGTCCAAGTATTATCGTGTTATTCCCGTTACGTAACGAGTTTCGATTTGTTTTTTAAATTGACGTTGACAATTTGCGTCAACTGTTTGTCAGAAAGTATTGCTTTATTCAAGGAAAGTGAAAATATAAATGAAGCCACAAATATTTAATACACTACAGATTAATTAATTTAACTTTAAAAATTACTTTTGTATTAATTTATCTTCTCTTTTCTCTTCATTAAAATCATTTTGATTCAGTGTTTCTTAAAGAAAATCTGAAAACAAAAATGCCGAATTAGTCAAGCCGTTCTTGAGTTTTGGATTTAGCAACATTCATTTTTATTTATATATGTTTACATATATATACATATACATATATATGCACTATAACTTACCTAAGTTATAAGTATAATATATTTGCAGAACTCAAAAAGATTACGTTCTATGTTCACTTATATTCACTTATGATCAATATATACACAAAAATATAATTTAAATGTCAGTTTGGAATATTTAAATAACTGCTTTATAATAAATGCAACAATTTGTATATATAACAAAATTATATTTTTAAAGGAAAATTTTTGTCTGTCTGTCTGTTTGTTCAAGGTAATCACTCAAATGGCTAAACCGATTTTGATAAGACGTTCACTGGTAGATAAACGATAAAATAAGGACTAACTTAAGTATGAGCAGAGCATCAATAAAAAATGTAGCAAAAACGGGAGAAAATATGCTGCCCTACTCTAGTCCTTGATAAAATATAACATCGATTCATAAACAATATGTATACATGCCTATTTTGGATATTGTCAACATTGCGTAACGTTATGAAGGTAGTTAAACGCTCCACACTTATCTCAGTTGACGGCTGTTCCCATAAAATCTTTCGATATTTATGACGACGCCCATCGGGTGTAAAGCATAGATTTTTATTGCAACCTTTTAACAATTTTACAGTTATGCCTCGAGTCTACGAGGTCGTTGGTATTGGGTATTTGCAACATTGAATAAGGGTTTGAGTGCAAGTAAAATTTATTCACTTTAGATTAGCTATACTTCGATTTTATAACAATAAGTTTAAGAATAAAGCGAAACTGGAATCAACTCTTTAAAACATCTTGACAGCCCCAAATGCGTAGATGGTAGAGATCCTTGATGATTGAGATGACCTTGTGCACTAAAAGTCGTTGGTTCAATCTCTACCCAAGACAAATATTTGTATGACGATAAGTTGTATATTTGAATTTATCTATTGTCTGATGTCTGTAACACAAGTGCTTAAAGCGACTTATCGCGAAGTCTGGTCAATGTATGAGATGTTGTGGAAATTAATTATTTTATTCAATTGCATGGCCACGCTCTAAACCACAACATATTGTTCAGATCGCTCAACATAGTCCGTTCAATTTTGTTTGTTTGTCTATTTTATTTAAATGTTTTTAAATTAAATAACATTTAGTTAATATTTTCAGTAACAGACACAATTCAATTGTTATTTCGTTACAGAATAATAAATAACTGACCCTTAAGTATTGCTGGATTAAAATGACAGCTGTCGACTAACATATTTATAAAAGTATTTTGCCTTAATTTTAAATAATATGGGAATCCTATGTAGAGCAATATTACTAACAAATGACGACGCCAAATAACATAATGTCAATATAAACTTGTGCGATTCTTCTACATCGAAATCTGTCAGTTTATTCCAGCTATATTTAAAATAGTATAAATACACCAGAACCGATAGATGGCAGTATATCCATCCGACACAGTGTGGGTGAAATGCATACAGCGGGGATGGGAAGTAGCATCTCCGTCGCAAAAGCTGTGCTTTGCTATTACCAACACGCTTGCCCAGAGCGGCAACTATTGGCAAAATTCCCTTTTATTAGGAAAGCTGTGGAGAGGAGTGGATTTTCAATGGCTGGTATTATAATGATGAAATAATACTCTAAAAATAAGTGCTATTGAAATAGCAGCTTCCTTTTTAAAGCAGTTTTTAATTGAGTGTAGTATTTTGATAGAACAAAAAATTAATGATATTCAGATATTTCTCTTAATATTTGCTGTATGATTCTCCTTTTTTGCCAAATTTCATGATTCTAAGTCATTAGAACGTATATAGGTATAGTTTTCCTACAAAATGTTATAATGATAATTAAATGACTAAAATTTTTCATTATGACTAGCGTCAATTTCGAAACAAAAACTTCTCTATGCTCAAGGTCTTAAGAAAATACCTTGAGGATATGTATTAGATATGAAATTAATTTCTAGATGAACCTGATAGCACATTCGATAGTGTTCCTACTTTGTACAACAATGGTTGTAGGTTTAATCTTTACCCAAGGCAAACGTTCTTATGAATAATATTTGTGTTTGTTCTAAATCTGGGTGTTAAATATGTATTGTTTTAAATGGCTAATATCAGGGTCAGTTCAATGTATAAGATGTTGTGTGAACTTATTATCATTACTCGTATTAATTTAACTAGATACCTCCACACGTTCCCCAGAAAAAAAAAACTTGCCAGAAAACCAAGTTGCAAATATACAATATTTTATGCTGAAATAAATAATATTTAAACAATAATATTGAAAGCAAAAATATAAAGATCAATTAAAAAACAAATTCAGGAATCGAAATTCTATGAAATAGCATTCTATGAAATAAAATACCGTGTGACATGCAACTACATCCCTACCCAGCTGATTACACTATTTGATGTCACCATTACAAGCTACTTTGTGACACAAGTTGATATTGCACTCTAGAGTAACTTAACAAAAAAGTCTTGATTAAACTTTGGCGTTGCTAAGAGAAAAATATCCTTTATCAATTACTTCATGGTATTTAAGAGGTAGATCTCATAAAAAAATTATATTTGTTTAGTTTAAAGGGTGGGAGAGGAAGAGCAATTGCTGGGTAGGGTGACAATATCTTCAAGTTACAAAGGTTGTCATTGCACTAGTAATATCTATATGATGATAGATGAAGATGATACGAGCGTCTAGAAGCCACTGTGACGTTTACTATCACGCGGATCATAAGCTTGTTTGTAAACTTATTCATGTAAAAAAGTACTTCCGGGGAACTATACGTTTTCAATAAATCAAACTAGGCTTAATGACTTCTTATAATATTGGCCATAAGTAAATCAAAGCTAGTTCTGTTGTAAGCAATAAAACAAAATGATATACATATATACATCACGTCAGTGTCCCATCGGGATAGGCAGAGACTATGGATCCCCACTCGCTACGATCGTGGCAAATCTTTTGCTTCCTTTACTTGCATTAGTCTATTCATACACGCTCGTTTATTCTTGGTACTTTTGACCTGGCTCTTCTTTTACACCTTTTCTACCTGGTTAAGATATGTTCGCCTTGCCTGTCATACAGTTGTCCTATAACAACCCTTCTATTCACTACCGTTTCATATATATGTGCAGTCATTCTACTTTCATCCTTTCTACATGTCCTTACCATCTTAAAATTCCTTTCTATATTATTTTCACAACATCATCTTTCACACCACATCGATTTCTTAATACACAATTCTTTAATTTATCTCTCAAACTCACACCACACGTTTTTCGAAGTACTTTCATTTCAACAGCATTTATTCTACTCGCGTGTTTCTTTTGCCATACTCAATATTCACTACCATATGTCAGTGTTGGAAACAACACACCTCTATGAACAGCCAGTCGTGCATTGTTCGAAACATTTTGGCTACCCATAAAAGCATATATGAAGGCTTCCATTGACACTTTTCTATCTTTCATTTTTTATTCAAAATATTGTTCATAAAACCAGTGGTGGGTTTAATTAAAAGGTTATCCCCTATTTTTTTTGTTAGTGAAAATAATAAACATGATTATTTTAAGTAAGTCTAAAGTAAAAAATAAGACCAAAAGAACAGTTTTTTTACATATTCATTACATAAATAATTAATAAGCATAATTAACAAAAATTTAAGAAATAATAAACAAATCTTTCTAAAAAGTCTTATATAATAACTTATAGGTCGCTTCTATCAGCCTATTTGTATGAATTTGATAAACTCAAAACTTACTCAATTTAATTTCATCAAGCAACACGATAGGGCGAATTAATTAGAAAAGTTTAAATGTTTACCGACAACACAATAATATTTTACTTAAATTATCTGATATATGACGATATGATATATGATCTTTGACAGTTATGTAAAAATCGTACCAAATGGCGTCATTATTGTAAAGAGAAAATATTATGCAAAAACTTAAATGTAGTTAGGTAGAGACCTAAAAGGTCTGGGCTTATCTAGTACATAGGTATGTACTATATAAGACCTTCTTGTCTCCGTATGAATATAATCATCTCGATCATCGAAGCTTAATAAACAAAACACTGTAGGTAATTCTGAAGGGTGTCACTTTGAAACGGGCAACTTCCAAATTGTTGTGCAAAAGTTAAATTTATGCGGTAAGTTTGTCATCAAAATTAAATGATACACAAACACTTGGCGGATGGTTAGTTTTATTAGTTTTTTTTAATTATTGTTTGAGTTGGCGATCACTAGCACTTGTCAAAATTCGACCATGATTCAAACAATTAATATTTACTTCTTTTGTATGTTGTATTGTAATGTGTAATTGAAACAGTGTGTAATGTTCATTTTTATGAATTATATTTATTTCTAGTGCATTTTTATGCAAGAAATAACTTATGCACATCTTCTTAAAATGTAATCTAATTGTTTTCATTTTTTTTATTATCATTAGAGGTGATAAATAAGTTGCAGACCTTATTGGTATTATTTTTTTTAATTGACAATTATTTTTTCTTCTTCTTTTATCTCTATATATATCTTCTTTTATCTATAGGTACACTCTTATCTATATCTGCTGTTAATGTTTAAATAAATGAAGTAAAGGTACTCCTTCTTTCTCACTAGAATATTGATTAACGTGATAAAGTAATATACAGCGACACGCTAGTGTTAAATAGCTTCCTTACGCTATAGTAAACTCAAGTGTCCATAATTGATACCGTCAAGCTATCTCAGGGTGGGAAAAGAAGAATGTGTGAGAGCTAGTGTGTATCTCTCTAAATGATATATATGTATTAAAGTATATATATAAACCTTCTATTTTCTGATATCTGTAACATAAACGCGTTAAACTTTTTGCCAGGAGATTTTTGCTTAATGTGTAAAGTTTTTATTATTATTATTATTTTATATTTATTTACAATTAAATGAATAAATAATTCGCAGACGAAGTATGGTTATTTTGGGTTATTTTTATTAAATGGTTATTTATGGTGCAAATAACATGAAATATACATACAGAATAAATAAAATGTGTTATTTATTTTATTGGGTTAACTTAAAACCTATTGGCATATTAATTGTTACTGCTTATCTCATCAAAAATTTGTAATTCAGCTTCTGCTGCTTGCTTGAAAATCATTGGAAAGTTAGCTATGAACGTAAATAATAACAATATTTGGTGTCAACATCTCATACATTAATTCTGAGGTTAGTCGCTTAAAAGCATTTGTGTTACGAACATCAGCCAAATATAATACTTAACTATATTACATAACTAAATATACTACTTACTTACATTTTTATCAAGACACAGAACAAATACAAATGTCATCAAATAAATAGTCATCCCGTGGGGGAATCGAACCCATGTCTTTTGGCGCATAAGATAGGATCACTTCTATCTGCGCCAACAGGCCGATCAAGCATTTATGTGGCTGAAAACTGTGTTAGTTCTGTATCTTTGCTGATTTTTTTTTTAAATATATACAAAAATATTTGTAAATCTATTGTTGCCTTAACCAGTGACATAAATGCATTAAGCTAAAAATCTTATAATCAGATCAACTAATGAGTTTGTGTGATTTTACTTATTTTTATCCGGACAGATGACGATAAATCCGTTCAAAACAGCATAGCTCAAATATCAGTGGTATAGGCAGCTGCAATGCCCGCCATAACCGCTCTGATCGCTAACCATGCCTACCCAACAGTTATGATAATGATAAAGAGACGCGTCTTACTGATATGTGGATAATCTTTTAACAGGTCATCATCATCATCATATCAGCCATGTGATAGTCGATTGCTGGACATAGACTTCCTCGAGAAAGAGGCATATTTGTCTATTATTACTGAGCTGTCTTAGTAGCAATTGGCGAGCGGAGCTTCGCGACGGGAATGCTACTTTTTGCATTTGAGCTTCGCCATTTTGAATGGATTTACCGCCATCTGTTAGTTCTAGAACTTTAGTTGCCTTTGACGACACCTGGTACAGGTATGGGTGGAGGAAGGTACTATTATACAATGTTATTCGAACGTTTTGCTCGTGTGTATCTTTTAAAGCGACTGTATCGAACGAAATCTCGATAGTGACATTTAGCCGAGTTCAACTATCAATTTGTCATTCCTTTGTGAGGGTTTATTTCATGATTGTGAACTTAATGAATTATTAGCTGTGTAGTAATATTCTGTTATAGAACAACAGAATATTCGGATGAATGATAAATTGAAAATAAGAATCTATTTAAAGTTAAATATGGTTCAAATTTAGATTTTAAGCCTTTGTAGAGTCGAAGATGTAAAGACAAGTGTTAAAATGCCTTAGATGCTTGATATTTGGGCTCTGCGATTTTAACCACTCATATTTTGTTTTAGCGACAATAAAGGGAGAGAATATATATTATATTCCTTGCATTTAATGCTTGCTTATCACTAGTGAACAGAAGTTTATTCTTTTTCAAAAATAAAAGTTGCGTAAGTTACTTTTACGATATTAGATTTCTGCTAGTAAAAGTCCCGTTAATTTCGACGAAAATAATGTTTTTTTTACGTAAGAATACTTTCATATTAATTTAATTAATTATATAAATTTAATCAGAACAAAACCTTTAATAAAAGATGCGTTGTAAGAATTGTTGGTGGCTTGATAAATTTACTTAAATACTAACAATAAGAATAACTCGTTTAAAGTTTCGTGATACATTTACTTTCTTTAATTTAAGTATTAGCAGCCTTTATAACGTCATAAAACTTAAGTTAAATTATTTATTTCTAAGATTTGAATAGAAATTTATTATAAACAACCCTTATTCTCTTCTTTCAGGTATGATAATTTTATCGCGTTTAAATAGACACTCATTAGTGCTTAGGGGCTTTGTTTATGAAATTATATGTATTATAATAATTAAATGTTTAATCAAAATTAAACGAATCGCTATTACAAAAGCTTAGAAACAGTGAAAATTATTATTATGAACGCGTCCATAGAATAATCTTAATTTCAAAAAGAAAACAGAATTAGTAACTAATAATAATAATAAATTCCCACAACATCTCATACATTGTCCTGACTCTGTGGTAAGCCGATTAAAGCACTTGTATTACGGACGCTAGACAACAGAGAAATCACAAATATACCACTTAATTACATCTATTTAACAACCAGACACAGAACAAACACAAATATCATCATATTAAATATTTGCTCTCAGTGAGTATCGATCCCACGACCTATGGCGCATACGATATATGATCACTACCATCTGCACCATCGGGCCCGTCAATTCCTACTAATATTAAAAATGCGAAAGTAACTCTGTCTGTCTGTCTATCTGTTACGTTTTCCCGCTTAAACCTTTTGTACCGATTTTGATGAAATTTGGCACAGACAATCTTTAGACCCTGAGAAAGGACATAGGCTATTTTTTAATTTGAAAAAAGAGCTGTGAGGGGTTGAAAGGCGGGACGAAAAGTTACATGGAAGTATCGCTATTTTTGGAGTTAGAAACTTGAAGCTTATTTTGCAAGCCATTGATTCGATATTAAAATACAAGATATTGAAAGTTTTTATAAGTCGAAGTAAAGAGGTATGGTACCCAAAAAAAAACTATTCCACGCGGGCGAAGTCACGGGCACAGCTATACTATGTAAATGCTAAAACAGCCCGGTGGATTTACAAGTTGACGAAGCAATAAGTAGGGCATTTAACACGCAAAACCAGCGGTTGATGGAGCCGTAAGGTTTTAGAATGTGCACCGGCATGTATGCATAGTGCAGTTTGCCTACCCACAAATTGACTGACTGATCTGAATTAACTATGCAAGCCTAGATGGAACTAGTTTAATGAGTAATCACTCAAGAAGACCTATTTACTGCAATGAACTACTTACGGCTGATTTGATTATGATGATAAAAAAGTAGTACCGGTAATGCTAAATCGTATATACTCGTATATACTACTTTATATGCTAAGTATTGTGAGACTATTGGATAATGGTGTCGGAATCGACAGTTTGTCGTATATTCATCTCAAAAAGCGTAAGTTAAATGCAAAAGGGCAATCATATATAATAATAATATAATATTCCCTCGACAAACATTGTCCTGATACGGGCTAAGTCACTTAAATCACTTGTGTGAATCAAAAATATAATACTAAAATAAAAAAATTAACGCCCAGACATAAAACTAACTAAAAACTAAATTAAAAACCAAAAATAAATAAGAAATTGTGAAGATCAGTATTGAAATCGGTTGCCGCAAGATAACCAAACCAAAAGGTAAAAAGTTAAATAAATCACGTTTTAAAACCGATGATAACGTCCGTAACAGAAGTTCATTACACTACTTATCTCAGATCAACGTATGAGATATTGTGTGAATGAAAGAATGAATTAATGAATTGATATTAGCAATATTACACCGTATGTGAAGTCGTGAAGTTCAGTCTATGTATGAGATAAGCAAATTTATTTATTTCACATATGCTTGTTGGGTTAAACCCACACCATCAATAATAACTTTTCATTAATTTACTCACCTGAATGACCGAAATAACTCTTAATCAAGCAAAACAAATCTCTTGGCTCATGTTCAAATTGAAGTTTATTGATGACAGCTATTGTGTTTGACGGAATTGGTGCCTTTGGGAATACTTGATTAGGTACTCAATCGTTCAGTCAACGGTGATAAAATCGATACGCCTTTATCAAATATTGAAGAGGAAAATCAAGGATTAAACCCAGAGGACAGCTTAAGTCTATTCAAATTTAAGACTATCCTTGCTTGTTCATTAACAACCATTGCTTCGATGTTATAAATACAAAAAAAATGAATTAAAATTTCGGCCAAGAAAACGAAAGGTCAAATGATCACACTAACTAACACTAATTACTCCAATAATAGCGACAAAAAAGAGCGGTTTGTATTCGACATTGTAGTCTTTTATTTAAAGTTCTAGATTAGATACCGGCAAAGTAGAATAGAACCACCTTCTGTTCCAGGTGTCGTAAGAAGACGTAAGTAAGGTTCCAGAACCGGAAAATGACGGTATATCTAACCAAAATAGTATAGCTCAAAACGCAAAGGGTTAGGCGGCAGAATACCCGTTGCAAAAGATACGCTCTGCGGTTGCCAACACGCTTACCCATCGCAGCATTTATGAACAAAATTCTTCCTTTGTTGGGGCAGTCAGAGCTATGTCCAACAGTACATTACCAATAGCTTATGGTATTGATATTGCTTGGTTGGAATGACAGTTGTCAAATTAACGTATTTTTAAATTGTTTTCATGGCGTGTTATTTTAATTTTAGGTTTATTTTATAAAATTATATTCATAATATATATAAGACAATTTGATAGTGATCTAGGAATCTTGTAATAATAAACGTGTTGCTCTGAAAATACAAAGAAGCGACATTTAAAGTTTATTAATTTTAGCTACTATTTAAAAATTAGCTAGTCGATTCCTTTATCACAATTAGTAAACTTTTTATTAATCTACCCTATCGCCATATTTTAAAAACGTCATTAAGTTGGCACTGTCAGTCGCGCCCTCTATTCATAGATAGGCCCATAGATAATTAAAGAAATTTCTTTACATATATACAATATTAATGATGCCAAATACCAGAAAGCCTATATAAAAACCTCTTGCGGTGCTACTAAATTGATATATAACATTTTGATCAAGTTAAATTTAAAGGAGTATAGATAGTAGATAAAAATGTCACCTCAAATTTTATAGTTAAAACGATCTGCAACGAGCTTACTTCGCTGCTGGGTTCGAACCCTACTTAGAAAGATTTATAGGATACTAGCTGTTCCCGCGACTTTGTCCGCGTGGATTAGTGTTCTTGGGTACCATACCTCTTAACTTTAGCTTATATAAACTATGAATGTCATGTTTATTTATATAGAATCAATGGCCTGAAAAATAAGTTTCAAGTTTCTAGCTCTAAAAATAGCAATACTTCCATTCAACTTTGTATCCCCCCTTTGGACCCCTTATAACCCTTATTTAGAATTTAAAAAAATAGCCTATGTCCTTTCTCAGGGTCTAAAGATTGTCTGATTGATTGAAATTTCATTAAAATCGGTTGAGAGGTTTAAGCAGGAAAGCGTAACAGACAGACAGAGAGACAGAGTTACTTTCGCATTTATAATATTAGATTTCGCATTTAGAATTTGTGTTTATTCTGTGCCTGAGTGTTAAATATATGTATTTGTAATTGATCTGTTGTATAACGTCCGTTACACAGGTTTTTAAGTGATTTATCTCGGAGTCCACAAAATCTATGTATATATATATATAACTCTAATATGGCTGCACCAAGTTTTATTTTTGTCTTTTAAATTATCTTCGGACTAGGTATTTTAATTAGTCGGGAACTCGAAAGGTTGACATGGATAGTATTTTATCAAAATGGACTCAAGCATCGGATTAGAGCGCATACGTTACCGATGAGGTGAAAATGTTCTCTGGTGATCGGATACCACATGATGCAGCATGAGACGATCTCCCCAACAATAATTGGTCAACCATCATTAATCTAGGTCGATCGATGCAGCAAGGGTAAATGCTGGTAGTAAGATACATATTATCGTAAAACGACCCATTTTGGGGTTAAAGTGGACAACGTTCTGTTGTTATATCAATGCTATGATTTAGTACTTATATATTAAAAAAGGGGGTATCATAATTAACGTTAACGTATTATGTTTTTCATTTAGTCAGTCTGTTTCTTCGGAATTACTTATTTAAGCTTTATGCTCGCGATTTGGTCTGAGTTATCATTATTTCATATCGTGTCAAGCAGGCACTTTTCATGAGTCCTTAGAAAGACTTTGATCTGAGGTACAAACTATTTAAAACTATCCATGTCGATATCAAAATTGATGCAATTCGGATAAGCCGTAAATTCACAATGAATATACACAATTCCGCTTTTATAATATTATTTTAATAATAATTGAAATTCACACAAAATATCATATATTGACTTGACTTTGAGATAAGTCGCTTAAAGCACTGGTGATACGGGCATCAGACAACAGAGGAATCACAAATGTCATACTCAAATATATATTTAAAACCCTCGATCTTTGTCAAATAAGTTAGTATCACTAACATCTGTGTCATCGGCACTTTAATGATATGATATGAATGCACGGTTCCGTGTTCGATGTTCACCAAATTAGTTACTGAGTGCAAATAAGCACCCAGTTATCACGAACGTGCGCTAACACTTCATAAAGTGTTTTTAACTTTAAAATCCAAATAACTATGCAAGCTGAAGACTTCCGAAACTGCCCCTCTAGGATTTGAGCCCATTACATAAATTTCTACGAGCTACGCGATCTAATTTGTTAACTAATATTTGACAGGTGACTGACGTTTACAAGGGTTCGCAAACTGGAAAGTTTGCAGGATCAAAAAGAAAGGAGTAATTACACGAACAGTCTAATGAGATTTCTTTTGTAAGGAAGTTTGGAATGCGGTTTTTTTAAAAGAACGTTTTTAATTTATCTTCATTGTGCATAATATTACACATTTAATTATCTGATGATAGTAACACATAAATTCTACACTGGCCAACATATAACAGAATAAATATGTTTTAACCATTTTTACATGTATGATCGTACTTGTTCTTCATTATCATTATTGCAGGCTTGGACTGATAAACATAGACGTCCACATTAACTAAAAAATCTCCTGGATTTCTAATAAAACCGGTTAACGCAGCCAAAATATATCACGATCAGTGCGTTCTAGTCAGTTTTGTGAGCTATAATAGTTGCTGATGTTGTTCTTAACCCTATGTGAAATTATAAAATTATTAAAGAGGAAACGATAATAGCAGACATTTTGATAATTTGTAATAACAGCAACAACACAACGTAAGGGACTTTAGCATAATTAAGAACACTACAGAAGTATATATAGAATCTATTTTTGAAAAATTGATTTATTTTGAGTTGTGTCTTTATTGCTTAATGAAACGATTTATAATATTGCTATTTTCATTAATCTGGGCGTCAAATACCGGCAGTGTAGAATAGTACTTTCTCTTATACCTTTTGTCGTAAGAGACGACTCAGGTACCACAACCGACACATGTGGAATATCTATTGGAAATACTGCAAAATGCCAACACGCCCAAAACAGCAATTATGGGCATAATTTCGCCTTTATTTTGAGAGGCCTATATACAGCAGTGCACTTTGAATGGCTGATATGATGACGATTATAGCATTACCGAGAATAGAAACGTTAGATAAGCGCAATTAAGGAGCAGGTATTGGCACCACCAATATCTCTCAATCGGCACTTTTATGTTATATATACAGTTATTCAGATATTACTAAAATGCAACAAAAGAATAAAAATTAATATGCCATAAAAGAATTCATGTTCCGAACTATTACAGTTAATTTTGCAAAGCGCACTCGTATAATGAAATTCCCTGGAACGCCGCGCCACACGCTGGGCAAGTTTCAATATTTTTTCGCAGTTTACGTCCTTAGTTCTAATAAAAGTTGAAGTCGTTAGAGCAAGAATTCCACCCACAATATGGCGGTCGGTATCTCTGGTGTAGCTGCGGGAGTTTAACTAGTCAACGACCTTGTAAATAAGACACGTGATTATGGTTAAATTAACTTTTGTGGAAATTTGTGAATATTGTTTGCAAGATTCAAGTATTCTTCATGGAAAATAGCTGCAGCAAAATTTAAATTTACTAGGAAGTGTTCTATTAAGTCTTATAATATACGACGGGCTGCAAGATAGTAGTGATCCTATCTTATGCGCCAGGGGCCGTGGGTTCGATTCCCACCCAGAGAAAATAATTTTATGATGATATTTGTGTTAGATCTGTGCTTGGATTTTAAATATATATATTTAAGTAGTATATTTGTGATTATCCTATTGTCTGATGTCCATAACACAAGTGTTTTAAATGCATTACCACGGTAATCAACGTATGAAATTTTGAGATAATTTTATTTTAATTAACAATTAATGCTTAAAAATGAATACAACTGTATACTCTTTACTTATTAAATAAACATTTGTTAAATTACTGTTTATCTGGCTGAATTAAGGAATACCTAGATTAAATTTGACTATTTAGGTTACCAGCTATGTTAGGTCACTTCTATTAATGGATCGGAATCTCAAAGCGTAGTTTCGCGACGGCATTGCTGCTGCCCATGCCCGTTATGTTGCCTTTGACTTGGCATATTTCAAATGGATCTCAACAGGCTTCAGTTACCTCAGTTGCCTCTTAAGACGCATTACAAAGTGGGGTATTATTCTGCTTAATTGAACCCTAGAACTAAATTTGATTATAGATAACGGCCATTGCATGACGAACATTGCGAAATAAAGACGAAGTTGTGTTTTCTGAAATAAAAAAAAACAACATTTAAAGCCTTTACTTCTAATTTAAATAATATTATAACTACTTCTTTTTACAATATTTTCCACGTTTATCTAAAGATCACATAATCTAACTTTTATCTTCTCAAATTTATCGTTAGATAGTTCCATAGATTATAATAATTTCATACATACTAGAAAAGGAATGCCGCTGGCGTAGGTAGTGATATCCTTTACATATATTACATATATGTATATGTAAGTATGTAAGTATGTGTATATATGTATATATGTATATATATGTGTGTGTGTGTGTGTGTGTATTACATTACATACATTAGATAATTTAGTGCGATTGCCAAGTCAATATATTTATTTAAAACGTTATATCAAATCCTAAATGAAAATGATAAAGGTACCCCAACCGGCGTCGGCGCAAACAAACCATCATATTAACGCTAACTTAATTAGGCATTAGAAAGTAACAAATTAAAATATAGTTAATGTAAAACTAATATTACGATTAACAAAAACAACAATAATACTTCGCGATACTTACATATAAATTGTTTAAAGTCAATTAATTAGAAAGTAGAAAGTATTTTCAGGGCAATTGCATATTAGAAGAGCTGTTATCAAAACAAAGAAAACAAGTGTCAAATCTAGTAACTCTAATCTTCTAAATATATAGAGATAAAACACAACATCCCCAAGGTAAGTGCTTAACTGCGCGAACAAACAGTCGTGTAATAACTCAAAGTGGACCAGAACATAGCGACGGGCCCATTATGACAGTTAAGCTGTATTAGACCCAAGTTGGTCTAAGTGAACGGGAAACTTGCGCTTAATGGGTGCTCGAATACATCTGGACGATTTTTATTTAACTACGAATAGTATATGCGGTTATGGATGGAGATAACAATTATGCTTTTAGTATATTGTGGGCAGGGAATTGCTGGTATTATAGAATACATAAATGTTGATCACTGATAATAATGCGGCTTTTTTTAAATCGAAAAGGTTTTGTGTTATTTCGGCACTTAAAAGCACAAGGTCTGTGTTACTGACAGCAACACCGCAGTCTTTACACCCTTGTGTCATCACAAGGATATCACTACCGCAACCAACCATCAATCTTGCGAAAATGGGTTTTATTGACATATAGTATTATTTTTTTTATGTCTATTTTTCCAATAGTTTTTCGCTGTCGATATATTTAATTTTTTAGAGAGAGCTATACTTTATAGCTTGCATGCAGTGTATAAGTTCGCTAACTCAATATTTTTTTACTTCTATTCGTAAAGCCCTGTAGTAGCAGTTAGTGTTTCATCAAGAGAATATATCAATAAAATTTCCTTTCATTTACGCGCACACTACTGTTTCATAAATAAAAACATATTAAACTTTAATAAGCAATTTATGAATCTTTCAGGTTCAATGTTTTCTTGTAGTAATTTTAAATAAATAAACGTTGTATAAAAATAATTCTATACTATTAAGCATAACATGTTGTATATTTTCACGAATTTTGTAAAATTTTTGGGAAATTATAAAATTTGCGCTTTTATTAATAATAATATTATTCTTAACACTGTTACGAAATACTAAATTTGTTACAGTATAACCAATAATTTTCCGCTAAGTAGGATTAAGTGGAAGTAAACTTAATTTCATCAAAAGCGTTATTTATATATCTTATTATTTTATCTGACTTGAAATGACCAACTTGACGCTGACTTAAAATGGCCTTGGTTAGGGTGGAAATAGTGAAAATCATATTTTATACTTACAAATAACTCTTTGAAAAGCATAAATACCAATTTTTCTGGGATAAAATAGCCTATGTATGTGTTTATTCTAGACTAAAATCCCCACAGACCTTTAGGATTAACGGATCGAATGCCAAAAATATGTACTAAGATGAGTATAATTTATTTATTATGTAAATTCCAAATGCAATTTGCTCAAAATATTTAAAAGTTGTAACATGTTTTTCTTTAGATGTTTACGTCCAGCAGTGGACGTATTATAGTCGGTGTGAAGATGACAAAATGGTAAACAGAATGTGTTGGCAATTTTTCTGTTGACCAGTGTAATCATTAGTTTTAAAACCGCTACCATGTTTTTGTTATAAACTTAAAACAAAGCACAACGTTCCAACACGTGATTACGAAATCCATACGGTTGACACGCTGCCATTACTCCCTGACCGAGGTCCTAAGCAAAAACTCTAAAATATCTCTAACAATAATTGTCCACACCGAGAGCGACTGTGTTCCCATAAATCGACGACGCCAGCGGAGCCCTAGTACAGTTGTTACATCGTTTTAATGGTTGTAAAGGTATTATTTAGTATCCAGTTGCTTTTAAATGCAATTTACTGGGAGTCTCCGTGTTTTTAACGGGCAGTTTCAGCAATAACAGCTGCTTTACGACTGCGCTGCCAACTGTGTACTGACGTTGATGAGATGCGTTGAATTACTCTAGGGTTTATGGTTTCTAACGTAGATTCGGGTGGGGTGCAATTTGGTTCTTAATGCGTGGGAATAGGAAACATATTTTTCATTTTTATTCTTTTGTTTTTGGAAATCAGACCCTCCGAAATGTAAACTTTACATGCGCGTTACTAGCTGCCAAGATGTTGGTGTTAAATATATAAATTTTATCATTTCTTGTACAAAGAAATGTAACGGCGTCGTTGGCAGGATTAAAAAGATTTTATGCATTTTTTTATTAGACCATTTCGACAAACAAGTATACAGAACGTGATAGTAAGTGCCACTGCAGCCCAAAGACGCTTGTAGTATCACGAGGATATCACTAGCAAGTTGCCAACAAGGTGGCTTAATGATATTAGGTCACGTTATCAGTAATTTCACTTCTTTTCTTACCTTTTAAATAGAAACACGATCAAGTAAAATACCAAAGCAAACGATATTTAAATAAGGTCTACCTCATGAAGAGCTTTAGACGGTTATACATTTTTATTTTGTCAAACATAAACCGATCACTTTTACTATTCGTCAACTAAGTCTCCTGTTTGTATGTAAGTATTATATAAACTTTTGTGGTGCCCAATTTTATTAGTTCGTCATCTGATTGTATTACTTGCAGATTTATTAAACTTGCAAGATCCTCTGCATGACATAACACTGAATTATGTATAATTTTTGTTTATTTGAAATTGTTTCTACTTAATAACTAAAAAGTAGAAACAGGAAAAATGTGTGAAAACTTATACAAAGCAACCCTCAAGTGTGTAACATAATGTCGCAGTGACATTAGGGTTGCGCGTAAATCTGGCGCACATACTTGGCAAGCACAAATCGGGAACTTGGCGAAACTCCAAATTCAATAACAGGCCACGTCAAGACAGCCGGTTGTAAGTCAGCCTCATAAAATTTAGTAACCGAAATGCATATTTTCAAAATTTTTCCATTCAATAAAATATATATACCATGATTGAAACCACGTAATCTTTTTTAAATTAAATAAAAGAAATTAAAATAATAAACCGCATTTTACATAGTTGAAAACAATAGTGTAGCCGTGTGTTTTAACGTAATAAATAAAAAAAAATACATAACATTGTATATTATGAAACGGAGTGTATCATTATTTTTTAAACATTATTTTCTAATAGAAAATGTTAGTTAAATTGAAGTGAAATATAGCGCCAGTTAATAAAAATATCGTATCTCATGCGTATACCAATATAATAATAATAACTTTATTCAACAACAAAAGGAAACTTAAACTAAAATACACTTTCATACTTAAGTACCTAAACTAGGTCTAGCCTGTTCTTATAGGCACCTATGCTCTGTAGTGTGCATGTAGGTGTGGATGTGTGTATGTATGGTCTAATGTAATACAAGGTTTGTAAATTATTTTTTTACGCACATTACATTACAAGTACATTATTTACGCACACAGTACATAGATACACAGAATATGAAGCTATACTGTGTATATACAGTATACACAAACAATAATAGTAACAATAAATATAGTTCAGTCTAGCATAATATTTTTAGCCATTCCTCTGTCTTGTTGTAGTCCAATGTCAAAAGCTTGCCCTTACTGTTGTTTTGCAAGTGTATATATTCATGTAATGAATATCTATTATGTTGTGGTGGTTTATATTACTTCTATTTTCACGGAGAACAAGGCCGAAGGCGAAGAGAAGACCCACAACCCATATTCAATATCAACATATCCAGACCAGTCCGCTTTACCCGCGTTAAGTTGTAGAAATTCCGTGCTACCTTTGCGCCTTAAGGAATGAATAAAAAGAAAATATTTTACACGAGTTTCATGATTTTCAATGAAGAACCTTTGGACTGAATTTCACACTTAATCACAATTAATTTAAAAATAGTTACATACTAACTTTGCACCCCTTTTTTACCTTTGAAAGGGGTGAATTTAAAAAAAATCCTATTTTAGTATCTGTGCAAAATTGCAAGTGATAATCCTTATAGTTTAGGGTTTGCGTTGTGTTCAATTAACCATTCAGTCAGAATCTCCTTTTATATTATACAGATGAAATTGATGGTTAATATACCAAGTCCGAAATGTAAATTTACATCGCGATCTAGAATTACCGGCGATCATTCTACAAAAGAAAAGACCATTTTACAAATAACATTTGAGAATCTTTCAAAAGAATCATTTGAAATAAAACAGATCTCGCAAATGTTTTACTTATGAAATATTTTAATTGTTAATAAATAATTTTGTTCTCTGGTACTTGGTCACTGCAGTGGCACGCTCTCTTTGCTCGCTTGCAATTCTAACCTAACCTAATCACCACGTCGTTTCAGTTGACCCTACACATATTATTTAGTGAAATAATATTTTGGAATTACGGTTAATACTGTGTAGTTTCTCATTTTGTCTTAATTCAGTAGACATTATAAATAATGGTTGGATAGTACATGTATATATATAATCTTCTTTTAAACAGCAACATAGCAATGCAAACACTTTTAGTTGTCAGCAGAAATTGTTACAACAGAGACGGCCGTTGTAGCTCTAAAGGAACTAACGTAGTCTACAGAGTTGATTAATACAGAATTTCATCGCACAGTTCATAAGACGAACACTATAAAGGAAGGAATTCTGACACATTCTTGCTTTCAGCGTCGAAACAGACCAGACTGTTTACAATTTTATGTATATTATAAAATTGTTGTAGCATGTAATTAAGAATTTTTTTCTAAACTAGGTATCAAAACACTTATCTCATATTTCAGACAGGACTTGAAATTTACTGATTAATCGACTTTTTAAGATTTGTTTGTCTCGTATATTAAGAAATTAGCACTGACCTTCAGCATAAAGTTTAAAAAAATCGACATGTCTACTTATCTGTTGTAAGATATTGCTGGAATAAAACAGTACTGTATACCAGGTTTCATAATACTGAGGTACCGGAATCGATAGATGACGGTATATCTATCATAAACTACGCTTTGTGATTTCCACGGTCCATGCCTGCTCAGCGCGCCAGTTATGAGCAAGAATCTGGAATTCTTTGATAACCATGTACCATCCCGACACTTATCTTAATTTATTCAGAGCTCAGGTTTTTAAGAAACTATTTCATAATAATTATAGCTTCTTGTACTCATTTTACCTAGTTTTAGAATCCAGATATCTGTTAATATTTTATTAAATCCACTCTCATCACCGAGATGAAGACATGGTTCTGAGCTACAAGTCTCTAGTTCTAGTTTAAACAGCAGAAATTTTGCTCTTACAATCTTCTCTAATGAAAACTGCACTGTTCACATAAATTCGTTTCCTGCGGAAGTTGTGGAAGAAATTAAATAAAATATCGTTCATACAATCTGATACAAAAATGTCGATTAAGTAACTTGTAACATTAATTGTATTCTGTTTATCTTGAATTAGAAGTTCTCTTAAGATTTGACGTAAATTTACATCTTAATGCATTTCGGAGAGCTGTGACCTCCTTCCTTTAAATTTATTTGCTTTTTCAACAGTAGGCAATATCTAATTGTTTAGTATTTCCTTTGAATTACTCCAATATTCATACTTTGCTTTGTATAGCAACATTTGGTAATACTTTTACAATCATGAATTTAACACCTTAGACATAAGTTAAAGCGAGTGAAAAATTTTCATAATTTAAAAATGCTTATTTTGAATATACATTGAGTAATTATTTATCAGAATATATAAAATATGTTATTTCCTTTTATGTAAAAATAATAATAAAATATTTATTATTGTACCTATCAAAATGACAGAAAGTTGTAAACAATAAAGTGTGTACTTTGCGACCTTATTACTCATAGCAATCTTTTCATGAAAATTGACATCGTAATCGGACCCTTACAAATTATGATTTCGAAGTTATTTTAATTATTGTCTACGAATTTAAAAATAGGTTTTTCGAATCAAAAAAATTGGTTAACAGTTATCATGGGGTACTGGCAGAATTATGCACTTAGATCGAACTCTACATTCATAATTTGTTTAGTTGGCAGGGCAAATATTTCGCGGCAGTAACCGAATCTCATAGTAATTGTAAGGTAAAATGTGTTTTGTTGTATTTAATTCTAGCATGAATATTATTAATCTTTATTTACCATTCCACTTCCAGATTTCTACTTCTACCAGTCGTTGATTATGCCGATGCCAGTTATTAAGACTTTACAGAGAATCAACTTTAGAAGCTTCAGCGATTTCAAAACTTCTGTATAAGATTCATTTTCGGTTTACGTAAGTTTGATCATGTGTCCAACTTTCGTACTAAGCTCATATGGCTTCCTATTTGACTTTGCAAAAATGCTCTCTCTCTTTGCTATATAAGCAATTGTTTTGTCATTTCCCTTCTAATTATCTTGAAAGTCGCTTCGTGTTCCTTGGGGACAGCAATTAAAAATTCCTAAGATCGTCAGAGAATTTATCACTCAAAATGCCTCCGCATTCCACAACCATATATAGCAAATCCTTTACAGTTCAAGTCGTTCGTTTGTGAAATGTACACCCCCTTTATGTGAGATTTCGTTCTCTTTCTATTTTTAAGAGAATGGTGAAGGAGTATTATCTGTCACTTTGATTTTTATTGTTCTGTAATTATATTGTTTATATGTAAGTATTTGTATTACAAATGTTTATATGTATGTATGTTTGTTTTTCGTACTAAATTCGTCTCAAACTTCCACCAGTACACTTAACATTATTTCTATCCGAAGGTTGTCGGTAAGAAATTGCATTTAGCGATAATTCTTGTGATGTTCTTTTGTTGTTTTCATTGGTGTGCAATAAAGAGTATTTATTAGTATATTAATCATATTAAAGTTGCAACGGTTGAGTAGTAAAATAGTATTTCCTTTTTAAAGAGATGACAAGGGTATTCTAACAGACAAATGACATGAGGTAGCTGCGGTAATAAGTAGCAGTATCCTTGCTCCGCGATTGGTACCACGTTTGCGCAGTGAAGTAATTATGGACGAAATTCCAATTTTCTTCATAGTCATCATTTGTTATAGAAAGTCCACATATAGACATCTATGGTTTTTTCCATAATTGCTGCGTTAGACTTGGTGGCAATCACAGCGCGCAGCTTCCCGACGAAGATGCTGCTGTCCGTCCTCACTTTCTAGTATTTAGACTGTGCTGTTTTGGATGGGTATACCACCATTTAATTTTGGTACCTCAGTCGCCTCTTACGACACCTGGTATGGAGAGAGGTACTTTTCTACTTAGCCGGTACCTCTCGGTTTCTTTCCTTGGGAAAATCTATTTTAATTTGATTTGATTTTTATTGTCTGTAAGCTCTGTGGGTGGATGTCCCGTGCTGAGTTTACGTTATACACAGGCAAGCTCTCTTCGCTTCTTATATTATCATCATCATATCAGCCATAGAAAGTCCACTGTTGGACGTAGGCCTCCCCAATATAGGGGGAATTTTGCTAATAATTACCGCACTGGGCAATCGTGTTGGCTAAAATAGAAAGCAACGTTCGCGACAGAGATACTGCTGCCAATCCTGAACCTGTAGCATTTGAGCTGCGCTATTTTGGATGGTTATACCGCCATCTGTCGGTCCCGGTACTTCAGTCGCCTCTTACGACACCGGGTTCTGAGGTACTATTCTACACCACCTTCTGGCTTCTTATATATTCTGGTACTTTAAATTATAGATTGTGCATTTGATGCCCTTTCGCTTTTGTTCCTTTGGATACATCATTTTTAATCTCGTTGATCAAAAATGATGATGACCTCGATCAATGGGAGTTTTGCTGGCAGATAGCTGATGTTATTAGAATAAATTAGGGTACTTTTATTATTTATTATTTAACGAGAATAGCTACTATACTGGTAAAACTGTGGGGTGCCGTTTGTTCATATTTAAGAAGAGATAGAATGTAAAAAAAGTTTGTGAAAATATGTTTATTTGTCTCTATAGTTTGACATTAAGTAATACCTTAATACGCTGTCAGTTTTAGCATTAGTTGTTTTAGAATAAAGAAGAAAGAGAATTACCAAAGAAGACTCCATCTCTTTCGTCTTTCACTGGGGGGCACATCCCGTAGGGGTTGGTGCTTTATTTCACTCGGTTCTTTATATGTAATTCTAGTTGAGGATTCCAATACAAGTAGCAGTGCCCAACTGCGACATGATTTTAAGAAAATTTGTCGTAGCACCCATAGGAGGTTTCCTGCTGGACACAGGCCTTCCCAACAATGGGGAAATTTCAGCTATAATCGCCGCCCTTTGCAGGAAATAACAGAGCCTAGCTTGGCAAAGGGTCACTACGGTCAAATACGCTATTTCGGGTGGATATATCGCC
This sequence comes from Heortia vitessoides, assembly GCA_020976665.1. NCBI lineage: Eukaryota > Metazoa > Arthropoda > Insecta > Lepidoptera > Crambidae > Heortia > Heortia vitessoides. Next base: position 17,073,699 of record JACJUM010000875.1, on the reverse strand, counting down.
ATCTGTCAGTTATAGTATCTCACGACACCTTGTAAAGGGTATGTACTGTTCCACTCTACCGATATCTCACGTCACGATACAAAAATAACCCCAGAGAAAGAATCTTCAATAATACAATATCGACATGATTTGATAGAAGCAGCATAAAACTATCCGAATATAAGTTAGTTGTATGTTAAAATATTAAACGGGTAATCGTTTAAACGTGCCAGCTTAGCCTAACCAGCCTGACTGAGGATAGACTTAATTAATGTGTGTATAACGAGACGGGTAATGCATTTGTAAGTTTAAATTTTGCCTTAGAGCTAGCTTGTAAAGTTATCACGAAGCAGCCTTTCCATGACGTTAATTTCGCAGGAACACGGAGCTCGGTTTCGTCCAGTTGAAAAAATGACTTTAAATTGTTCACACCCCAAATGTATCACATGATTTTATTATTCCATATTTGTTTATTTACTTTTAGAGAAAAGTGTGAAGTATTTTGTTCTGTAAATAATACTTGTTCATTCATAGTTTAATATTTTTACTAAAAAAATATTGTTTTAATTTTTAGTTTGATTTATCATAAAGCGTGTTTTTGGTTTTTAAAATTTATATATGATTTCTAGTTTGAAGGCGCATTCGCATAAATCCCATTCTAATAGTAAACCTAATTTTAGTGCCCGAGCTTTCAAAAAATGAATTGTTTAAGCTAATTATATGTCTCATTTAATGTAATATATGCTTCTAAATACTTCAATGAGAAACCGACTCCACTATACTGCTTTTCGTTATATTTCTTTTGTAAATATTTTTATTTTGTCAAATAGTCATATTGTGAATTGATGTTATATTAATGTGTTATATTGATGTTAGATAAATGCTCTATACCACCATAAAATCCAACGTTTTACCTCCAGGTAGCACACGTTGCCCTAATCAAGTGACTTGGGTAATCAAGTCAACCAACTAAATTTGGTTCAACTGCGCGTTGTAGTCCTAATTTTAAGCAAACCAAACGGAGCGAGTTCAGACGTACCTATATGATTTTGTACAAAAAGTGACCTTTACGATATTATACACTTATATAACCAAACCAGATGTATTCGTAAAAAAAATCACAAAATAACAATGTAGATAGCAGCGTCTGCAGTATCGCTAGAGATCGCTAGTATTCGCTCGAGGGACGTGAACTGCACGCGTTTACCGAGATTGCACTGTAATGCTCAACTAAGAGAGTGCGTGTGAACTGTTTGTGATTGTGAAGGCGGGAAGGCATTTATGAAATCGATGCTATCGGTAGGTCGTCGAGAGCTTGTCGTGGTCAGCCACGACGGACAGAATATGGTCAGCCACAAGATAGCCTGTGACTAGTTAATTGAACACGAAATCTAACTTAAAAATAGTGTAACGTGTTGAAGAAAGGCAATTCGTTTACAAAATATAATACAAAAGCACCTAAAGTGAAATATAAGAATTCAGATAAAAAATTCAAGAGTTAAATTGCACTATGAGGTTTTACGACTCAGATAAAACGAGCTATTCTGAGGTTGAGGTTAACGAATGTATGATGCCACGCTTCGCCTTGCTACATTATTTTTATTATGAATCTTTAATTTTACCGCAAGGACTTAAACCAGATTCGTTGGTGTTATTTTTACTTTATAAAATCTTTATAAAATTGTTTTATTATCATAATCATCAGGTAAACTTCGAAATTCGAATGAAACCTAATGCACGAGGGTCACGATCTATCACCCAGACCCGATACAGCTTAATGGCCCTTCCAAAGCACTTTGAATAATCAATTTTACGTCAACCATCCATTTACTAACAATTTGAGCGTTGCTAAACTTGCAATTGGTTTGGCAGTTGACAGTGTATACAGGATATACTGTTGGCGGGGTGCACATCCAACTAATAACCGCTACAAGTGCAGCGTAGGACGTTGATCCACATAGGGGACAAGCAATCATCATGTAGTTATGCTGTAGATTTATACTAGCTGCCGGTTACATACAAACGGTCCTATTGGAAATCTCTTGGGGAGTCTTATGACCAGATATACATTTTTTACTGCAGATATTATGATAATTGTAGAAGATAAGAAATCGAAAAGAAATATAATTGCTTTGGTGTCTTTAAACGTGAGGTTGTTTGCCGACCCCAAACATTTACAAAATGTGATAATATTCTCAAAATACCACATTCGTTGAGCCAATTTCCCGCGGTCATTTGATTGTGATTTGAATTATCATATCAACTCACTGACACATCACGTCGTTTTAACAAAATTATTCGTTTTAGTAGAAAACAATAACGCCTACATATTTTAGCAAAATTTTTAGTAAATATTTTTTTAAATACAGAAACAATTTTTTTAAAACAAAACAGCTCTAGATGTTTTCTTTTTATTTTAAAGTAAACAATAAGTAATACAAAAATATAATTATTTGAAATATGCACAGTAATGTTTTAATACATGTTCTCTACTCATATTAAAATTTAAACGGATATAAAGACAAAGTAAATAGAACTTCTTTATATACAAAATAGAAGCTGACTGACTTACTGACAGATATATCGACGCAAGATCTAAACTATTAAGGTTAGAATCTTGAAAGTTAGAATCTTTTGCACAGGGGTTTTTTATATAACGTAATTGAGCACTTAAAAATTATTTTTAAAATTCACCTTTTAAAAGTGCAAAATACGTATAAAATTTAAATTTCTTGAAGTAATTCACATTAAATATTCAGTTCAGTATAAAAGTTATGAAACATGTATAAATATTGTTTTTTTTTAAATAATTTCTCAAAGTTAGTATGAAAGTTCTGCAGCTTAATGCGGTCGAAACTGTGACGCGTCGCTTATCTTCTATATCTATCTATATAAATTACTACATCGAATACATAAATATATATTTTAAAAAAGCCAGCGGTTAGAACCTGTTAAAAAGTTGTAATCTTCTGAATATTTAATATTGGTTATTTATATGTTTATATGTCAATTATGTTCATTAATATATCGCAGTATTAATTAAAAAAGAAAAAAGTAATTAATCCAATTTTAGGTGAACTAAATAGCTAACAAAGCAGAGCGTGACCAACAAAAATCCTTTATTTATCGCTCAGATCAGTAATTTGAAACAGAATGTAAAATTTTTCGCCCACCAATTTTTCATTGTCAACAAATTGAATAAATCATCGGATGACCGTTAATCTTGCGTAGCAATAATTCTTTCGCGCGGCCGAAATTAAGGAATTCTTTTTCAAGGCCTAATCTAGATGAGGTTTCACTGAATGTGTGAAATAAACAAAAATATGACAGATTTGAGTTATAACTGTATATTGTCTATTGATTGTGAAAAAGAATATTGTTAGTGTTTATATTGTATAAACTGTTAGATGAGGTATATCTCATACAAAATGACGTCTCAACAAATGCATTCTCACTTATTTCTATAATGTGGCATAGGGATTGTGACATGATATCCTCCAAGTCGCAACGCGCTAGTGATATCCTAGTGATATCACGAACGACAATAACCAGCGGTGACGCTTATTATCACGCGGACTTTTGGCTTGTTTGTCGACCGGGTCTAATAATTAAAAACCTGTCTTCTTCCATTAAAAAAAGCTATAAAAAAATGATTTAAGTTGCCAACAAAGGACAAAACTGTGGTTATTTTTACAATCTCCTTTATTGGCAACTTATGGCTATAGCTTATATAGCTGGCTCTTGGCATTGGTAGCCTTAGTCGATAATTTTGTAAGGAGCCTAATAATGGCTATTGTTAGCAATATAATTATAAAAACAGTTACAAAAATCAAGTATCTTCGCTTTTACAACCAAACAAAGTTATACTAATTCGTACTTTTCCTAAATTTTGCTAATATTAATGCAGGACGAAAATACCTTGGTTAGTCATTATTATATTAAAGTATGGTAAAATCCGCATATTGGACCAATATTGAACTGTTAACTGTAAATTTCTCCATGCATCTAGTCATTGGATGACGAGACAGTGTATACTTTCCATGTAGAAACATATTCTTCAAAAAAGCAATGCCCGAAGATTCAGTTTGCTGTTTTGTAGAAGCTTTTGAGGAATCAATTTATTCATCGTGTATATCAATGTACACTGGATTGTAAAATCTCTTGAGATTCTTTAATCTGACATTGAAATAATTAAGGCCCTAGATTAAAAGGTATTTGTACTAGAGAGGATTTTTTTCCTTCCAAGCTAAGACCATACTATGTTTTGGATTCCATATATCCGAATTTATATATAAAAATAACAGTTTTAAAGAAAATTAAAATTTTGCTCATAATAACTATAACCAATACAACAAACGAAGTCCACTACTGGATAGAGGTCTCCCCAAGAAATGAGGAATTTTACCCTTGATTACCACGCTGGGCAAGCGTGTTGGCAATCTCAGAACGTAGCTTTCACGATGGGAATGCTGCTGCCCATCCCCATCCTATGCATTTAAGCTACACTGCCTCGGATGGTTAAACCGCCATTTGTCGGTTCTGTTACCTCAGTCACCTCTTACGATACCTGGTACAGGAAAGGTACTATTCACCTCTGCCAGTACCTCATAGCGAAACATTATATACTATACTTTATAAAGTTTAAAATAATTTTGCCCAACCAGACCGTCATTTGTTGCAAGTGACCCACAAACTATCGCCGGACTGTTTAACTACATTCAGTCAATATTAATTGTAGTAAATTTACTACTAACTTTAATATCTTTGAGAATACATTGGTTGGTTGGTACCAACCAATTGGTTGCTTTGATATTCCAGTGTAAAACCACATACAGTGGTTTTACACTGGAATATCAAAGCCGTTTAATTGCCACTTAAAAACCTCATCCAAAAAAATGGGCATTAATAAAAAAATCTGACTCGGAAAATTCCCCAAAACACGATGTCATGTTTTGTATTAAATCTCTATGGACAGTTCAGGCCGCGTCACTGCCGTCATTAGATTGAAAATGATTGATGCGCCATTTTCAATTCGCAAAGGTAATTTTTCAGTGGAAGGTGCGGGGAGAGGAGTTCTCAAAAACAAACGACTGGAAACCGCCGGTCATCACTTGAACGTTGGCCGGTTCACAATAATCACTATAGCAATTTGAATTTTTAAAACAAAAAGTATCACTGAAAAGGAACGTTACCTTACTTTTTGTATTTAAGATAAAAAATTGTAAAAGAAAAAGATAAAAAAATAAAAAACCTCCTAGTTTTAAATTTTCAAACATTTATGCATTGTCTACTCTTAATAAATCTACTTCTAATAGTGTTGTAGTGCGGTTTCAATAACGTCTGACATACTTGACAACGGTTTCTCTAATGTTACCAAAACGTCAACCACATAAGTATGAATAATAAATAAACCGCGTTATTAAGCCGTTAAAACGTGTTCATTCCCATCGAAATTTGAAAATTAAAAAAAACTACATTAGCGTTTTATTACTTTCTTTTACTCCTCCATTTCACACATCTGTCCCTATACGTAACGTTTGGAAACATTAATGATTCAAATTGCCAATGTAGGATATAATTGGAGTTTGAATTTCGGCAGTACTATTGTGTTCATGTCACATTCAAGAGAGTATAATAATAGGAAATATCGTAAGAGGTGACAGAGGTACCAAAAATGGCAGATAGCGGTATATCCATCCAAAACAGAGTAACTCAAATGTACAGGGCGAGCATGGGCAGCAACATCCCCGTTGCGAAAGGCTGACAATATCATGTTCATATTGCTGGCTCTCAATATTGATAGCTTTATCCGATAATTTGGCTAGAAGTCTAAGAAGGGCTATTGCTACAAATTAATATCGTACCTATGCAGTTAATACCATTATGCAACTTTACAGTAAAGGCACACTTCTTCAAAGAAGTTAATGTATGCATGTAAATACACTACACTTAATAGCTATTGTATACTACTGCCTGTAGTTAATAGCTATAGTTTTGCGTGGGTAGTAAAACCATATTTTTCATAAGTGTACATGAGTTTTGCAGGCATATTTATTCCTATAGTTTTTACAATCATTACATATTTCAGCTAGTCAACCGTGAAGTATGTATATGATAAAATCTTTGTTATTGTCTCCAAAATAAATTAGTATAAATCATATAAGTTTTGTAATGAAAACTTTGAGTTTATCTCGTTTAAATATACAAATTCTCGTCTTAAGATTTATCTTTTAATTGTTTTGTCCAAGAAAAATTTGATAAATTGATTAGGAAATAAAATTTCATACGTTAACATATACGCTTGTTTTTAGAGGTCTGAATTTTATACCTATAATGGTGATATTTTTTGGTTTTGTTTAAAAAAACCAAGGGCATTATAATTTTGTATATCATATATTCAAAATTTACTCTTATTAACTTAATTCTTGTTAAGTACAGCGAATGCCAGATTTACCTCAAATTAACCAAAATAATTGTACTAATCCGATAAATTCGTCAAATAATGTAGTGAAGAATCTGTAACAAATTATGTGATGACAATACTTTGACGGGCCCGATGGCGCAGATAACTACCATCTGTCTTGTGTGCCCAAGTTCGTGGGTTCGGATATGGGGTTGGTCCTGGATGGGGCCCAGGACAAACATATATAGATATTTATATTTATTATGTGTCTGGGTGCTAAATATATGTATTTAAGTAGAATATTCGTTATTCCTCTGTTGTTTGATGAACACAAGTGCTTTAAGCAACTTAACACGGAATCAGGTCGATGTATGAGATGTTGTGAGAATTTATTATTCTCACATTAACTCTAGAGTATCCGAAATTAAACCCCACCAATTTTGGTTACGTATCCCAAAAGCAGAATCGACGATCTTAGAGCCACCGAAATTGCCTAACAGATATCCGTCTCGCTCGCATTCATCGCTCTCATGCCACAACCGAAGTTTTGTTAATTTACCAAGTGGAATTCCGTTTCTAAGCACGTATGTAAAATATCAATGACCTTATGTCGACAGCTGAATTAATGTTTCAATCAATTGAAAACAAGTTATAAATTACATATTTTAAGCTAACATCACATACATTGTACTGGCTCCAAGTACATACCAAACTTAAATGATGAAAGTACCAAATACCCAGCAATCATTGCGTCTCAACAAGCAATCACTACCTCTAGACTGTACGGCTCATATATAGATTACTAACTCTAAAGATATATAGTACACAAAAAAGCATTTTGGCTCACAAAATATCAATAGAATATACGTGAAAGCGTTCACAAGAGCAATAAAATCACACTATTAAATCCCGCCCGAATATCAAGCGAACGAGCATTCGAAATATTCACGAATAAAATATTTGGTATATCATATACCGTACATGAAGTTAACAATTTACCTGCAAGTACAAAAAAAAACTCTTATTGCTATACAACTGTGTGGAAAGTAAATCAGATAACAGTTACGATTAATTACTTAATATATTGGACATCTTATCAGCCTTACCTCAAAAGAGATTACAAATGACCGGTTGTATCTTGCAAACAGATACTATCGAATCGTCAACAAATACGTCCTAGGCTTACCGCTTCGTGATATCTATTAGATTTTGAAAAATTTAAAGACGATTTGGTCTTTTGTGACAATCATGCAGTAAACTTAGTTTCAAGTCCCGTCTAATACCAGCTAATGTTAGACAAATCCTACGATTCTGCAAGGTCATCAGGGTCATTAGTATTATATTACAATATATTTATAATAAAAAGTAATAATAATAATATTTCGAATTATTTAGTCTTTAAAAATGTATGGTACCAAAATGATTTTAATCATTTGTATATGTTACCGGCCGGTTTTAAAAATGCCCTGGTATTTAAAACAGTACGTTCTAAATTCAAATTTTCGTTTGATGCTCGTTTTTAGAGAAAACCGCTTTTTATCATACATTTTTGGTGCCAAGTTTAAAAGATAACATCGGTTTTCATAACATTTAGTTAATTTTTATGAATTTATTTCATATTTTTAATTGTCAAGGCTTCATTTATTGATGTTTAGCTGTCTTAATAAAGTTAAAGAAAGTGGTAAAAGCTACCAAAATCATTGCGCTGCTCGGAGAGGGCTGCAGCTAATGCTTCGTGGCTCAGAGGCTAAGTGTGAGTCGCTCGACAGTTCAAAGGACCTGGCAGCGATATCAAGACACAATATCGATATCAATCTATTAAGAAAAGGCCTGGTTCTGGATGAAAACCATGGGATGATCGTTTTCTTGTGAGTCGTTGATTGAGAAATTGCAAGTCTTGTATGCGGACCTTTAGCGTATGTGCAAGAGGTCGGCATTCGTCGTTTGGATTCGCCAGATTGAAGTCCCGACCTCAATCCTATAAAGCATGTCTGAGACGTTCTGAAATGACGCGTGAGATCCGTACAACCGGCTCCTCAGACCATCAGAGAGCTAAAGAATGTGATTACCGCGGAGTGGGAACGGGGATATCCTCGCTAGCATACCCAGACAAATTAAGGCCGTGATTTCAGCTAGAGGGGGTCACACTCGGTACTAAACAATAATCTGCTTTTATTTTATTAAAGAAAAATCAAACAAAAATCTTTGTTAAATTTTACTTCACGAGCATATACACTACTAGCGAGCATACACTACTAGTGTACTTTAGCATTGAAACCCATAAATTTTATCAAAATTGTATGATAATACTGACGAAAACGATTATTTGCTTATTAATTTACAATATTGTGAAAGTAAAACTACCTATAATTAACAAACAAAGCAATAGTAACATTTAAAATAGTTCATTAGGTGCCCGTTTTTTTTGCAAATGAGTGTATATATTATGACTTCGCGTCACTCGAAGACTGTAGTTTTGTCAAACGTTGTTCAGCCATGAAGTTAAGAGTGTAGTCGGAGAGTTTCTGATGTTTATTTAAACTGCGGGTTCCAATAAAATTTCGGACCCACCATCCCTAAAGCTTCTACGAGACTATCTTTAATCTCGTCCTCTGACGCAAGGTTTTTCAAGCTCTCAAAATGGGTTGAGAGCTCGAACTGAAAGCTCTCGGGATTTTGGATATAGGTGTAAGTAGTGCGGAGCGTAGACTTCATCAGGCGAAACCTTTCATGTTCAACGTTGATATTCAATGAGCCCATTACTATCTTGTCGTCGCTACCGGTTTTGACCGACATCATTAAAAATTAGTTTTTTGTTCGTCAAGATGAAGTCTCTCTTATTTCTCGTGGAACCATCGGGGCTCATCCAGGTCCATTTCCTGTAAGGCGGCTTGTGGAAAAAAGTTCATCATGAAGAATCCCCCTTTCTTCAGAAATTCAGCCACCTCATCAGCCATTCTCACCCCTGAGGTTCCGTTGCCCTTATACAAGCTATCCCACTCTCAGCTCATCACCGTCTTTATTGCCCAACCTTGCGTTAGAGTCTGCCATAGCAACTGTCTTCTCTTGGACATATGTATGGCCCAACTTATGTCATACATAGTCTCCACTGCGTCATCTAAATGTGACAAAGTCGGTGCATATACCTGAATGACCTTCTACAAATATTTCTTAAATATTCTGAGTATTAAGTATACAACCCTACTTGACACACTTTCGATCGATTTCGTGATGTTGTTAATGAGAGACCTGTGATCAAAAAGTCCGACATCACCTTGGGACTGTTGATCTTCCTCCTGGTTGTAGAGCAGATTGCCAGACTTTAGGGTTATCGTAACCTAGCCCTCTCTTCGGACTTCAAACAACCCCAAAATATCCCAACGCATCCTACTCAACTATTCCTCCAACTCAACAATCTTCTTGACAGACCTCAATGTGCGAATGTTGTGTGTTACCAGGGCCAGTTTTTGGTTGGGCTCTCGCAACCCTCTGCTCCGTTGTTACCATAACCGCTACCGTACCATAGGATGTCGGAGCGGCCGGGACCTGGGGACCTGATTATATTGTTAATATTCATTAGGGGTTTTCCCTATAATTGCCACGCTGGGCAGGCGTGGTGGCAAGCGCAGAACGCGACTTTGTGACGAGGATGCTGCTGCCCATCTCTGCCACATGCATTTGAATCACGCTTGTAGAATGGGTATACCACCATCTGTTTATTCCGGTACCTTAGTCACCTCTTACGACACCTGACACAAAGGGAGACACGGCAATTTCTGACGGTACCCTGCAGTTACTCTGCTAAATGAACTGCCAACCTGGTTATTATTAAAATTCAACATGAATTTATTAAATTTCTCTAGTGATACAAAAATTCATCCAATACTCTGTTATTCATCATACATTGATCCATTACCGCCAATATCTATATTTCTTGTAATATCACGTGCCCAAATATATTAGGCATAGGCAAATGTTATACCAATCCCAACAAATCCCTATAATCCCTTCTGAAATCTGAAATATCATTCATTTATAAATTCAATTACAATTTTGTATGACACATCAAAACGGATACCGGATTTACATACATCGAAACATTTTATCTGTTTGAAGTTTTAAAATTATATCCGCGTATAATACGCGTAATATTAAATGAGGTATGATATTAAATCCGACAGCAAAAAAAGATGCCGAGTGTGGATTTTGTTACTAACATAGATTAAAAAAAATAATTTAACGCCACTACCTTACTGTTTATAAAAACCTTTGTTCTAATGATGTATTGTTCAAACTAGCTGTAGATGTAGATTCTTTCTAGTCTTAAATTTGTAGTGTTAATGTTTCTTTAATAGTATTTTATTAAAAGCAGTGCTATAAGTTCTATAGTGGACTGACGTCAATTCAATATACATATTTAAAAGACTTACTTATGGACGATTGACTATTATATATAAGTCAGCGTAGTACTGTAGAGCTTGTACCTAAAGATATTTTTTAAAGCTATACAGTATATGTAATATAATGTATAGCTATAAAATGTATAGTAATAGTAAGATTCACAGATAAAGTCAGCAGAGAGAAAGAGAGAGTCACGGGAGAAAATCTTTATATTTTATCTACATTTAATTTACCAACAGTAATATTTAGGTAATATTATTTATAATGAAGGTTTACATGAACGTCATGATATATCATGCTTCTGAAATAAAGTGTGACCTAAAAAGATATTCAATAAAAAAGTGTTGTTAAAGGATCTTTTGTTGGAATAGAGAACCAAATGTCTAGAGGTCCCTATCAGGTTGCGATATTAAACCCTTTGTGTGATTGTCTGCTCAGACTAAGAAAAACTGTAGACAAATAATACAAAAACTTGACTAGAAAGAAGTTTAATAGACATTGTCCACACTGACATTATTCAGCTTTAATTTTGAGTTGGCACATATTTTTCTTTTGATTGTTTTAATAATTTCTATTAATATTATATTTGAAACATGAAACAATATATTTAAAGTATACAGAGAAAGTATTCAGATCTGTTAACGGTCTTACCATTTAGACAACTATTAGGCATTGAAAAAATTTAATATGGAGATGTTGTAATGTATTGTTACTAATTTCAAATTTTTATTACATTTATTACTACTTGTATGTAAACGTCTCTAAAACGTTTCTGAGGTAAGATTAAAAGAGTAATTCTCCAAATTAAAAAGTAACTCTTATTATAATAAGACATATATATATACGTTTAATTTCTTCAAAAAATCTAGAAAGACAAAAGCAAAAGTTAACACGTATTGTTATTTATGTCAATATATAAAGTGAAAATTCATAACGAAAGTAAATGAAACATACTCGTACATTACTATTGTGTGGTCTTAAGGAGATAATTTATTAATTATAAGTATATTTTGATTCGTTTTCTTCATTACAGCTATTGGAAGGTCACTGCTGGATATAGGCGTACCCAAAAAGGGGGAATTTTGCTCCCACGGCCGCTTTCTACCTCTCCGCTCACCGGGATGCTGCTGTCCATATCCGCCCTGTGTATTGAAGTCACACTGTGTTGGATGGATTTAATGCCATCTATCAGTTTTGGTTTATTTCATCATTGTTTTGTACTGCAATTGGAAGTCCACTACTAGACATGGGTCTTCCTAAGAGACGGGGAATTTTGCCCGTAATTGCCGCGTTGGGCAAGCGTGTTGGCAATTACAGAGCGCAACTTTTGAGACAGGATTTCCCGTCTCCCACTCTATGCATTTGAGTTACACTGTTGGATGGATATACCGACATCTGTCGGTTCTGATACCTTAGTCGCCTCTTACAACACCTGGTATAGAGGAAGGTACTGTTCTACTCTATCCATACCTCACGGCGGTATCACGTATTATGGTTATGTACTGATTATTTCATTGATCATTGAAGAGTCATATCTATTCAGTTTACTAGTCTGTGGAATCTCATAGACGTATATTGGTTCAATGGAATCGTAAAATATCTCAGGTAACGACAATTGTTAAAGGTATTTGTTTTGTCTCGGTTTGATTGAAGTGATTCCATTCGCTACCTTGAGACATACCTTCGTTATTTTAGTACCGTGCCTGCTTGTTTGATTTATGTGTATTGGTTTAATAATACTATAAATGATCTGCACCCTACTTTGTCATATCAGCCCTCCCCCTGTACCAAGTGTGGTTCGATGCGGTTGAAGTACCGGAACCTGTAAAGTGTAGCACAATGATTGCGGCGAAAGAGCGGTTGCCACTACGCCTGCTTAGGGCGAGAATTGTGGGAAAATTCACCTTTTCTAGGGGAGGTCTATGTCCAGTAGTGGGCTTTTAACGTTTGCTATTATGGTGATGAATAGTTAATTTTGCAACTGAGTAGAATATCTCCAAATAGCAATATAACCTTCTACATAGTGTAGCCAGGGCAGGGATGGGTAGCAGTATCTCCGTAGCAATGCCGGCCTGCACAGATAAAAACTATGAATTATGAATGAAAATTGAAATATGTATGGTATCAGTGAACGTTCTATAAATAACATGATTATTATAACTGAAATAAATATGACTGGCTTGATGGTGCAATCAGCTGTTGCCATATCTTGTACCTTATGTGTCGTCGGTTCGATCCCCACCAAGGACAAATATATTTATTTGATATTTGTTTTTATCCTATATGTAGGTTTTAATTATATATTTAATTATATTTGTTATTCCTCTGTTTTGTCTCTATGACCTATGAAGATATAAACGATATTGACAGTTTGTTGTTTAAAATTATATAATAATACTAATTCTCTTTATTGTACATAGCAAACCTAAATAACCAGAAAGAATAAAAAGTGATAAATTCTAATAAATAGGCGATCTCATCGCTCGGGGTGATCTCTTCCAGGCAACTTGTATACTTAAATGTAATCTTAACGTATTTATTAGGATATAAATAATAATGGTAAGCAATGTATTATTTTTAAAAGTGCATTTCTAACACACTTTTTAAGGTACTTTCCTAAGACACTTCTTTATGCTTCACGACCGGAACCGACAGATGGCGGTATATCCATCTAGAACATTGCCGCTCAAATACACAGGGCGGGATGGGCAGCAGCATCCCCGTTTCCAACTCACTTGCCCAGCACGGCAACTATGGGTAAAATTCTTACTTTCTTGGGGAGGCATATGTGCAGCAGTGGACTTTCAATGGCTGGCATGATAATGCTGATGATGTATTATTTTAGAAGAAAATTGATTTCTTATAATAATACTATTATAGTGAGTTAACATTAAGTGATAGACATAACCAGACTCGGACTTTTATTTTGCATTTAAAGGAGAATTCTTCCATATATTTTTCGAAACTTAAACCTTTTAAAACATATATTTTTCGCCCGTTTTAGCCACATTTTTGATTGATGCTCCACTCTTAATAGACATAGCGTGATTTTATATAGCCTTAGTCAGTCCTTATTATATCAACTATCTGCCAGTGATTACCAGAAAAGTTTCAACTAAATCGATCAAACCGTTTCAGTGATTATCTCAAACAAATAAACAAACAGACAGACGGACTAAAATTGAATTTAATTTTAGTAAGATTTAATCGTCCTGTTCCCGCGCTGTTCATCAATGGAATTTTTGATACATATCACGTGACAATATCCTACAACTATTCTATCTGTCAGATTCCATTTAGGGGTATTGTTACATCAAACCTATTTTTTTGGCGACACAAAACGGGCCAATGTTACTGAAGTAAAAAACTTTTTATATTTGACAGTCGTATTTATACGATGGCGTTGTGCCAATAAATATAAAGCACAGTTCACAGCTGGTTAGTTACAAATAGATAGTGATCTTTTAGTTTCAAAGCTTATTATAAAGTCTATTATAGCAGCGATGATACAAAATAACTATATACAATATTATTAGAAGATCGCAGCAAATAGTTTTGAAATATCAAAAATGTAGAGATTAGAGCTATAAGTAAATAAGATGATTACTAATATTTTGTGTAAGTTTTGTTCAGTGACAAATTATTTTTATTTTAAATTGGAATTTTAGACGGCTTTGATGGCGTAGATGGTGATTCTATCTTGTTCGTCATGGGTCTAGGGTTAAGTTTATTAGTATATTTATAAACATTAATATATATTTATTCTGTGTCTAGATCATATAGGTAATTAAGTATTATATTTGTGATTCCTTTATTATCCGATATCCGTAACACAAGTGCTTAAGCGACTCGAAGTTAGATTTAGGAGATATTGTGTGAATTCATTTTTATAAATTCATATGAAACACCTTTAATTTTTAAGGCTATTAAATCAAATGTAAAAGTTAAGTAAGCCATGGCCTAAAATTGTTTGTGTCCTTAAAATGCGGAGCAATTTGTCTTGAAAAGGGGGGTATGATTAGGTATTCCCTTAGGCATTACTTCATCAAATTGGTCTTGTGCCCGAAATATCGACCAGCTGAAAAGTTGTACAAGGAAATGTAAGAAATTAAAAACCTTAATTGACTTTGTTTGTCTATATACATAGTTAGAAAATACTGTGTATATATTCTGATAGGATATAAATTCTCTCTACTTCTCATACAATACCTGACTCCGTGGTAATTCGCTTAAATCACTTATGTTAAGGACGCCAGACAATAGAAGAATTAAAAATATTCTATATATATAACACTCAGACAGAGAACACATACAAATATAAATATACAAATATTTTCCCTGGGTGAGAATCGAACACACGATCCATAGCGCACAAGATAGGATCACTACCATCAGCACCATCGGGCCCGTCTGTATAGTCTACATAATTGTCATTGTTAATCTTCTTAAAACTTTCGCAATACAATAATGGACTGCAAACCTCACTATCAAACAGTACGATCGGTTATAGAATAGTTTAAGGATATCTCTCAACCCAGTCATCGACATAGAAACATAACTGTTTTAATTCTTGTAAAGCAACAGCATCCAAATTGCTGTATTTCTTTTGAAAAAAACGATGAAATAGTACAGATGACGAAATATTTTTAATATATTTTTAAGATTGCTTTAAGACGCTCATATTATCATAAGGATATCACTATTACTACCATCTTACTCACATTTCTCTTCTCTTACCCTCTTCAATGTTTTTCTCACCGGCGGTGAATAGATGAGAGGTACCAATGCAGAGGACCTTTGTTTGAGGTTTTCCTTGCGTCTGTATCATGCAGTGATATTTTAAACATACGTTAATCTACTAGTATTAAAGATAATGAGTTCAACTCATATACAAGTTATGTTCTAAGTTTTAGAGACCACGCGCAGAGTGAAATGGATGAAAACAATCGGTCCTTTTAGAATTTGATTGTGGAGACCTAGATCTAGAAGTAGTCTTATAGCTGGTATAATAATGACGATGATGACGTAGGTATGTGTATTTCTTTGTTGCATGATACGTTTATAGGATCAAGCATTTGCGTCATTTGCGTAGAACGTAGCTAGATTCGTCTAAACCCAGCTTTACTGTGCCATAGTTTTGCTCGCCAACTGACGCAAGTATAAAAACCCACAGATAAGTATAGTTTATAGCCGTTCGAAGCGTCCTATCGTGCGGACACTCTTTTACGTCTTTGTTATATTTCGAATCAGAATATTGGTTATAAATTTAGCAATTTTATAGAATAACTAGCGGCTGAAAACTTTCTATTTACTTTTTATAACTTCACTTTCATAACATTTTTATATTTCTTCTTTGTATATTTGTCTAAAGTCTTTCTATTTTCTGTGAAATAACTGAATTTAAACACCAAGTACTATATTTTACTTAGCGTAGTTTGATCATGCTAAATATACAGCATTGTGTAGCTTTAAATGCGGGATATTGATGGCGCTACAAATTTCTAATTATAGGTTACAAATTTTCCAGTAAGGATAATACGATCAAAATTCAATTAATCTCATCATGGCCCTCAAAACTCAAACGCACTATAACACCAGTTTTTGAACAGTAACCCTTACCCGCTTCCACACACAGCACACAGAGCATACTGGCTGCACTAACGCTACTTGCATTGTGCCAGGTAATCCATAATCTGTAATGCATCCTTTCCAAATGACGGTTTCATAAGTCGAGGCCCGTGCCTTAAAGTGCTTCACGTTAAATACCTTCTAGGCAAGTTTTCTTCAGGTCCTTACCTAGGACCTGAAGAGCCTTGCTAAACCTAATAAGGTTCTAATAAAAGGAATGCTGTTGCCATTCTCGCCCTGTGCGTTTGAGCTACGCTGTTTTGGATGGATATACCGCCATCTGTCGGTTCTAGTACCTTAGTCACCTCTTACGACTCCTGGTGCAGTGGGAAGTAGAATTCTACTTTGCCGGTACCTCACGAACGCCTGAGTAGTCTACAAATAGATATGAAGAAAAAAGTACAATCGAATCGAAATTTTTATGGAGAGATGACAAGCTTGAAGCTCCGCTCTAAATGAATTAAATGCACATCAAGTTCATTTGCATGAGCAAAGTCGCGGACATAACTTGTTTACTACATTAACTATATCCAATATTCGTCTCGAAGGTCCCAATAGAAATATCAATTAGCGAACAAAAACGAAGGCACAGACGAAGATTGATCGCTTCAGGTCAACAGACGGATGGAAAAAGTATTTTTCACAGGTAAGCGTACCCCAGACGGTATATAAATCAACGTGACACTTTTTCACAGTGCGAAATATCACATTTCAGTAATAGCAGTTACCACAAAAATATCACTCGGTAAAATATGAAAATTTCCGTAAGCACCTCGGACTTTGAGTATATCTGCGCAAATATTTTGTAAGGGGCTTATAATGCACAGGATAGGTGCCTTTGTGTGTCATGTATTAAATTTTGCATGAACTACTTTCTTGTACGCCCGGCTGAACTGAACATTTTGGCTTCTCTACAACTTTGGAATTGAAAAGAGATTAACTTTGGAAACAGTTTAGGCATTATTTCAATAAGAGTTGCTTAAGTATGTTTCAGATAAAATTGTTGCAAAGTATTTAATTTGTGCATGAAGTTAAAATATTAAATTATAAAAAAGTGTAATTTTATTACGGGCCCGATAGCGCTTACAGAGGTGATTCTTTCTGGTGCGTTAAAGGACATAGTTTCAATCCCCGTATAATCAAATATTTATGAGATGCTATTTGTATTTGCCGTAAATTACCGGTAGAGTATGACAGTACCTCCTTTTTAACTGGTGTCGTAAGTGGTGACTGAGGTACCAAAGCCGACACATGGTGTTGTATTCATCCGAAACAGTGCAACTCAAACGCACAAGGCGGAGATAGGCAGCAGCATCCTAGTCGCTAAAGCTACTCTCTGCGATATTCAACACGCTTGCCAAGTGCAGCAATTGTAAGAGACCTATGTCCAACAATTGACTTCTAATGGCTGGAGTGATGATGATGATTTGTATTTGTTCTGCGTGTGGGTGTTAAATACACGTATTTAAGTATTACATTTATCATTCCTCCGTAACACTAGGGCTTTAAGCAACTTATCTCGCAGTCAAGCCAATGTATAAGATATTGCGTGAATTTAATAATATTATGAAATGGTATAGTGTGTAAAGTGCTTATGCAAATTTTACAAACAAAGGTTACGTATCTTTGCTCGACCTATGTTAATGTAGTACATAAATCTTTTGTTTACTTTACAAGAGGTACACCTTATACAAAGATTCACTTATTTACACCGCCAAATAGCTTTATTCGCATTCCTGTGTTTCGGCTCGAAAGGTAAGAGAGGCAGTGAAATTACTGGGTAATGAGACAAAATATCTTCAAGTAACAAAGTTTGCAATACGCTAATAATTTCATCATGATATAATGAGTGACCATAGGCTATTAAGAAGCTTATTATCACGCGAGTTGTGCGCTTGTTTGTCGACCTAAGAACTAATAATGTTGTTTAAGTATCACATGATTGTTTGACTTCAATAAGGTAGTAAGCAATTTGGATAACACATATTGGTTCCATTCAACAGGTAATTCATCTTATCATTATACCAGCCAATAAAAGTAAACTGCAGGACATAGACCTCTGCGAGATAGGGGTAATTTTTCCATAATTGCCGCGCTAAGCAAGCGTGTTGACAATCGCAGAGCGCAGCTTTCGTAACGGGAATGCTGTTGCACATCTTCGTCTTGTGCATTTGTGCTGCATTGTTTCGGGTGGATATACTGCTATCTATCGGTTTTGGTACCTTAGTCGCCTTTTACGACACCTGGTACAGCATGGGAGTACTATTTTTCTCTGCCAATACCTTACGGATTAATAGAGAATAATTTAGTACAAACTAATGTCTAGTTTTAATAATAATAACACTTTATTTGTTTTTAAATGTAAATAGCAATTTTGGCGTTTAACTTAGGACTAATCATTATTTTAAAGAACAAGGCGTTATAACCGTCTGATATCGACAGAATAGTTAAAGTTAATTCTATGTCTGATTTATACAATAAACCATGTTACCAGGTTTATTTGTATCTATACCAAGCAGGGTATCTGCTGCTGGATATAGGCTTCGCCTGGCACTTTATTTCTTTAGAATTTTATAGTGTTTATTTTAATTTTTGTCTTTTAAATTGCCAATTAAGTTTATATTTTGTTTATTCAAATTTCCTTCAATGCTACCGCAGATTTCAATAGTAAATAATACTAGTATGTTAGATTATCAATAATTAATTTAAATAGAACTGTCTGTTTTGAATTTTATACGAAGGTATTTATAAGTCTTATGATTTTAAAGAGACCATTGAACAACACGATCACCCAAATACTTACGGTATTAGCAGGCTTTAGAGCAATAGAAATACATAGCTTCAGGAAAACCCTCAAACCCTGTCCTAAGCCACGGTTCTAAATTCACTGTATCTTTATGTTGTAGTAGTTATTCATAAATTAATGAAAAACCGATAGTTGCAATATAGATAGTAGTAGTAAGTAGACTTCAAATAATTGACGGGCCTGGTGGAGCATGCGGTAGTGTCTATCTTATGCGTCAAGGAACGTAGGTTCAATCTCTACCAAGGACAAACAATTTTACAATGATTGTTTGCGTTTGCTTTGTATTTGCGTGTTATATATTAATTTATACATCCATTTATTAGTACATTAGTATTATATTTGTGATATGTGTAATATAATTGCTTAAAGAAATTATTACGAAGCTAGGTCAACTGGTATATATGACTAATCTAAAATCTCTATATAAGCTCTTTCATGCCTTCCAGGAAACGTTTTCATAGAAACGTTTTCTCGATTCAAAGTAAACCCAAATTCATTAATAGATTTCAAGTCAAATTTAATTAGAATCGATACTTTTGTTAGGCCTTGAAAATAACAGTTTGTTGTTGTTTGTGAGTTTGTTGTAGATTGAATAAGTATCTAACCTAAGTATGATGGGCCCAATGGCGAATACAGTAGTGTTTACATCTCATGTGTTAAGGGTCAAGAGTCTAATTCCCACCCATTTTTTCATTACGACTCACGGATTGTGTTATCGTACTTAACTATTTATTTTTAATTACTCTCTGATATCCGAAGCTTATCCCAGAGTCAGGTTTGAGGTGTAGTGTAAATTATTAAGATGAATGGACACAGTCAGAGAAAGGGATAATGTGCCCATAAATGTTGCCATGAGCAGTTTTGATGTCAATCGTAGAGCATAGCTTTACGACGGGGATGGAAATATACCTCTACCTGTTGGTTCCGGTACTTCTCTCTACTCTCTCTGCAACTACTCGGTTTTGTCGTACCCATACGGCAAAGAATTTTAATATAATTATACCGGTTTGAAAATTCACTAACCCCCCCCCCCTCGAAGGAGTCAAACAGGTATGCAAAATTAGTTTAAAACTTTGCAGTTTTTGAATGAAATTTTGTATAAAAGGTTTTCATTAAAAGTTATGTATTACGTGTATATTTTTTTGCAAAATCGTCAATAAAGGATTTTTTTACATTTAACTTAAATAAGTTACCAAAATTCGCATTAACAACTACACTTCACGTAATCAAACCGCCATTATATTAGCGGAGCCATTAGCAAAAGTGAAACGACCGAACGTAATTCCCTGCAACACTTTTTAGCAGAAATATTCATTTTTCAAATGAAAATTTTACTATTTCCAGCATCGTTAAGTCCAGATGCGATTCATCATGCAGATAACGCGCGCTGCATGTCGCCCGTGACGTCATCAAATTGCAGAATAGGCTACACCTGGTGGAAAAAAGTTTTAAATAAACAAACCGGGGCTCAGCTGAAACTAGCTGTTGCGGGTGGGAAGTTCGGCCATAAGAATGGAGGTTCAATATGGCTCGTAAAAAGTACAGTTACGATTAGTGGTAACAAATGCTGAGATCAAACGAAGATGCAACTTAGTGTAGAGATATTTTCACATACGATTTCTTATAGAAGCTTCATAATGTAGTAAAGTAAAAAACTAAAAAATGTATATGTTTAATAGTAGTGAAAGAGGAAAGACTAAGTATATTTGGAACTCTTCATCATCATAACAGTATTAAAACTGCTTGATAATGCTTAAAGACCTCCCAAGAAAGGAAGATTATTTCCCAAAATGGCCTTGCAGAATAGACGTGGTAGCCATGGCAACGGAAATGCTGCTTTTTATGCCGCCTCTATTGAATTTGAGAAAAGCATATTGCTTAGAGTGGATATAACGTCATCTATAGGCTTTGATACGACAGCACGACGCTGGTTTTAAAACTAATATCACGATCTCATTAAAAAATGTTTTGTTTCAATATATATTTAATAAAACTTGCCTAATATAAGTAAGAAAGGGTCACGAAAATCATTAGTTTTTAAATGGCTTGATTTTTTTATGGCACGTTTACGAACATTGTTTACTCTTCCGTTTCCTATAGCAGCAGATTTCTTTTCTTCTACAAATCATTTCATATTTTCCTCATATTTCCTTGTTTTATCGTTAACGTCTAGATCTTTATCTATTAACTTTTTTAGGATATCGTTAAACTTTACCCTTTAAAATAACTTCTCCGGAGGAAATAGTAATAAAATATAAGACGTCTAGTTGTACAAATCTCTATTTTATAGATTTTATTATATATGAACATGCATTTTCATAGACGTATGTTTAAATGAGATTGATAATTTTCAATATGGTCTAATTGATGACCGTATTATTCGAATCATAATAATTTAAAAAAAATGCTTTCCTGATTCCTGAAAAAACATGCATTATACCATCTCATACTTGTACAATTATTCTTAAGATTGTATTGTTTTTTGTTTGTGATACAAACAAAAGTCAATTAGTAATTAAAAACTAATACTTGCTAGTTGATATCTTCTAATTGGTTCGGATAACGGACCCAATGGCAGTGATCTTGTACACCAAAGATCGTAGGATTGATCCTCATCCAGGAAAAATATCTATATGATTTTATTTGTATCAGTTATGTGACTGGGTGTTGAATTTTGTAACACAAGTGCGTTAAGCGACTTATTTCAGAGTCAGGTCGGTATTTGAGATGTGTGAATGTATTTATCCTATCCCCTCATAGATTTTATACTTGTATATTATAATACTGTAAAATGTGACCCTTGAATCTAGAAATGTGAAAACAACTACGGCTAAATGAATATTGAAGGGACTGATTAACAAAACCACTGTGGCCCCACAGCGCAGCGGCCTAATAAAGTGGGTCGGGCAAACATTCTCTCTGCTAAAACTACGCTTTTTAACTAGTATTTTTAGTTGCTTTTATACAAGCACTGTCTCGTCTGGGCTCGAGCTTTTGCCTACTTTTTGTACCTGCCTTTTTCCTCTCTTTTACGCTTGCTTGGTGTAAATGCAGAGATCGGTGGAATCAGTGTTGCATTGTTTCGTTTTTTAGCTGAAATATTATTTTTGTCTGAGTTTTGGATGAGCACCGTTTATGCATCCACTGTTATGAGTGCTGTAATTAAGACAGCGAGATTAGATTGATTGATGTGCCTACGGTTTTTTCTACGGCTCCAAGTAGCCACAATGACTACGAATTTGCATACTACCGCGAGTATAGTAAGGAAATTTTATTAGTAGAGTTTTTTATTATACATTTTATAAGTTGTATGTGTCTGTTCAGAATCTGTGTGTTAAATATGCATTTAATCATTATATTTGTGATTGCTCTGTCTGATGCGAATATCTCTCATCTCTCTCTCCAAGATCGTCGCTTAAATTACTAGTTATCCGTAATATGATAATCTCGGACTCAGGTCAATGTTTAAGATGTTATATGAATTATTTCATCACCATCATCATCCACTGCTAGACATAGGCCTAGAAAAGCATGTTGGCAATCGCAGAGCGTATCTTTCGCGACGGAGGCGCTGCTGCCCATCCCATCCTATTCTATACATTTAAGCTGCACAGCTTTGGATGAACATACCGCCATCTGTCAGTTTTGGTACTTTAGTCGCCCCTTACGACACCTATTATAGGGGGAGGTACCATTCTACTCTGCTGGTATGGCTCTGTGAATTATTTATTATTATTTATTCCTTTTTTAAGCTTAGGATTTCAAGGCATGATTTGCGCAGAATTAAATCAAATCTTTTAACTATGTTTTATATTTTTTACTTCAAGGTTGCGTTAGGGTATTGGCAGAGTATAAAAGTACTTCTCTTTGTACCAACTATTCCATGTTTTTGTGATATTCTTGTGTTGTTTTCATTGGTGTATAATAAAGAGTTTATTATTATTATTATATTTAAGTATCATATTTGTGATTCCTCTGCTGTCTGACGTACATAATACAAGAATTTTTTAGATGTGTGTTCTTATAGATATATGTATTACTACGTCTGGTGTACAATAAAGAGTTTATTTTTATAACTTTAAGCAGCTTATCTCAGAGACAATGTATGAGATGTTGTGTTTCAGAGATAGATAGACAAAGCAGACTTTTTTAATAGTATCGAATATTCTTTCATATGCATTAAGTGAAAAGCTGCTAATTTGGAAACACTATAGAGTGTATAGGTTTTATCCGCGGCTTCACCGTGAGTTTTGCGTGAAAATAGTACTATTTTAAGGATAAAATATAGACTTCCTCGAAAAATTCCTCGAAGAACAGGTAATAAGATAAAACATTAAGAGGTAACAAGCAAACTCACAAAATTGGAATCCAATCAGATATTCCAATCAGATTTTTTTTTGCTAGACAGCGCAATTTAAAGTCGTTAAGTGGTTCAGAAGATATAAATGTTATAATAAATTAATCTTAAAAAATATAAATATGCTATTACAGACTATTTGTAACTTAAACTCTCAAAAAGGAAACTTTATCTCGTTTTTGTGACATTTTATATTGATAGTCCGATCCTATTAACAGCTTAACGATATATAATTTAAGCCTTTCAGAATAAATGGACACATATATACAACAATCTATAGTATAATATATGATATATATATTACAATAATAATCATTCAATTCAAACTAAAGTACTTCCTGAGATTAGTGATTAACCAAACATAATCTTAATTTTTTCATCTTCAAAATAGCAGTATTAATATCAAAGTTGATAAAATTTACTAAAAATAGTTGTAAAATATAGATTAATGATACACAATAAAATTTAAACAACAAAGAAATAACAAACAAAGAAATTTAAATAATCGCAATACAATTTACGTATTGTCATATTTTAAATTTCTCTAGATAAATTCAAATTCATACACAATATATTCAGTACTAATAAATAAGTAGCTATCGCTACCTCATTCGATAAAATCCAATATTCTACATAAAAATAAACACGTATTAAATTTTCTGCTCTGTTTGTTCTATACTTGGTGGTTAGCAAACACCTGATACAGAATAAACAGATTAAGGTTGAACATGTCACACATTGTTTTAACAAAACTCGTACAAAGCCGAAGTTCAAACGAACCGAGAAGACTGCCCCGACCAAGTTGGACACAATAATAAGTATTACAAAGTCAATGATACGAAAAATTGCGGTTTGCCACGCCATAAGGGGAAGTTTCCGAATCAACGCGGTATTACGCCGTATTGTTTTTCTAATGTTATTTATTTTATTGTATTCTGTTTTGGCAGTAAAGCCTTGAAGTACCGGCAGAGTAAGGATAGAACTTTCTCCCCGTACCGGTTGTCGTAAGAAGTGACTAGGGTATCAGAACTGACAGATGGCGTTGTATGCTTCCGTGATAGTGTAGCTAAAATACACAAGGCGGGTTTGGGCAACAGTATCGCCTTCGTGAAAGCAGGGCTTTGCGATGGCGAACACACTTGGCCAGCGTGGCAATTAAGGGCAAAATTCCCATTTTCTTAGGGAGACCCGTATCCAGCAGTAAACTTTCAATGGGAGATGTGATGATTCTGTTTTAATGGAAGATTGGTGTGACGTTTGTGACGTTAGTGTTTGGAACTGACATTACTCAAAGGAATTTCAGCATTTCTTTGAAACGACAATTGATTTAGTAACAGTTAACTACCGAATTTTGTGAAGTATATAATTAAGTAATATATCGATATAAAATCATTAGGGGTCGTGGATTCAATCCCCATATAGGGCAAATATCTATATGATGATACTTATGTCTACTCTGTGCCTGGGTGAAAATACGTATCCATGTATTTTATTAGAGATTCCTCTGTTGACTTATATCCGTAACACAAGTGCTTTAAGTGACTTATTTCGGAGTCGGGTTAATATATGAGATATTGGGTAAATTTATTTTTTATAATCGTAAGTATAGACTGCGCCGATTTTTATGGTCTTCACCAATCGCTGAAGTTATTCTTAGAGAAAGTTGATGTTTAGTTTGTGATATTTATGTACGTTGGAAACAATTAAGCCGTCTGAGATCTTTCAATGAAAACGCAGACTAAACATTTAAGTTACAACAAAACACGGCATGGTAAGATCTTTTACAGCTTTAGAAAAAAGTCACTGATGTGATATAACCATTTCATAATATTAAAAAATAAATTAAATATTATAGTTTTCAAAAAATGCGTCACTTTTACAACAAGTTAATAGAAATTCTAATATGATAGATACTTTAGTAATCCATATTATGTAAATACACTAAAGGACTTAAACTTTTCATTAACATTATTGTACTTATTTTCACCACTTTGTTAAAATGAATATCTTAGAAGTTATAGAATAAAACGGGTGCAAGAATAAAATTCAAACTCGTTATCGCAGCCATTACTGGACTCTACTACCAATGCATCTGCGAGCGCCGCATCCCCAAAGTAATGTAAATGATATAATCGAAAAACTTCTCTATTTGTATATACTTTAAATAATATTATAATTTCAAAATTACTTAACTATTACATATTTACTCTTCTCTTTTCAAAGAAACCAATAAACTAACATGTCTTATAACGGATTATTATTGCATTTTAGATTTTTTCTTCCAGTATTCAAGCATTTTTTGTATATTATCTGATACTAATTATTTAAAAGCCTCATCTCATTAAAACAGCCGTAAAACGTCCACTGCTGACAAGCTTGGTGGCAATCACAAAGCTTAGCTTTGTCACGGGAATCCTGCTCATCCCCGCCCTATTGCATTTGAGGTACACTGCTTTGGGTGGATATACCACCACCTGTCGGATTTGGTACCTCAGTCGCCTCTTACGACTCTGAAAAGTACCATGGTACTCTACCGGCATATTTTAGATATTTATTAATAACACTAGAAAAAAGTTGTTTCGATCAAAAGCAAATGTCATGTTATCTAATCTTATTATTTTAATGTCTCTCTCCTATTTATTTCAATATGCTATATGCCTATAAAATGCAAAATTAATATGCCTAATTAATGAAATAATTTTGCATAGATTTAGAAATGAAATGATTCAGCTGAATAGATTTTCTTCGGACAGCTTCCGACTACCGTAAGTCACTTTAGGGAAAGTATGTTTTTTCTTACTCAGTTCAGGATTGTTTTCTTCCACAGCATGTTGATATCTTGGAAAGCCAAGACCAAGAGAATATTATATTTTCGGTAAAGAACCCGTGTGATATCAGCAGATAGATAGCGGTGTGTATCGGCAGAGTAAAATAGTAACTCTCCCTGTACCAGGTGTCGTACGACCCGACTAGGGTTCTAGTACTGACAGATAGATTACCACCCAAAACGATGTAGTTCAAACGCAATTCCATGATTGCCCAGCGCGGAAATTAAGGGCTAATTCCCCCTTTCTTGGGTAGGCTTATGTTCAGTCGTGGACAATTGTATTTTTTCATTTTCAATGCATCACTGAAATTACCCGCGCTAAGCTGGTTATTAGAATTTCCATATATTTACCTTTTCTCAAAAAAAATAATTTACTTACCCAAATTTATATCAAAGTAGTTACGTCGACTTTTAAGAATGTATTTACTTACAAAGTAACTTGGCCAATATACGAAAGAAAACGTTGGAAATTAAGATCGATAGTCTGGTTTTATTAGATCAGTCAAGATTTTAGTTTGTTCTTGAGATTAGCTGTAAAAGTAATTTATCTGTTAGACCAGGACCGCCTTAATCCTAAGTTAATTACGAACAGAGAATGTTTTCGTCTCGAATTACCTACTTGGAAACTTATAATGTATCCATGTTGAATGTTATTTTCGCTTAGAACTAAATCATTAAAGGAACTGTAACAATTTTGTTGTAGTGTTAAGATTATATGTATAATTTTTTCTCATTAAACATCAATTGAGGTTAAGAAAATGTTAAACAAAAACGATTTTTTTGCAACTTTTAACGCTTTGGTAATGGCAGAGCGTAGCTTTCGCGACGTGTATACTGCTGCTTATCCCATCCCTATTTGAACCACACAGTCTCGGATAGATATACAGCCATCTATCGGTTCTGATACCATCTGCCAGTACCACACGGCCTAGAATCGACATCGTTGATAGTAAATATCTAAAATTAATTTATCTTTATACAACCACTAGATGACACACACATACACTATCCAGTCTGAACAAGTATGATAATTGAATTTAAATAAATATTTGTAATAAAATAATATTAATTATTTTGCCTGATGCACTTGTTTAAACATGGGGCCGATGGCGCTTTCAGTATGTTTATTTCATGCGCCAAGGGTTGTGAGTTCGATCCCCACCTAAGGCAAATATTTATGTAATGAAATATTTATAAAATGTTTTGTACATATTGTTTAGTTATATAAACATATATACGTGTGTACTATACATCATCATTCCAGACGTTGGAAATCCACTACTGGAGATAGGCCTTCTCAAGAAATTAATGGGGAATTATTCCTATAATTGCCGCGCTGTGCAAGCGTGTTGCCAATCGCAAAACGCAGCTCTCGTGACGTACATACTGCTACCCATCCCACCCTGTGTATTATATATTTAAGTATCATATTTTTAATGCGTCTGTTGTCTGATATCCAGTGAGAGAACTGCTTTGAGGCACTTATCTCGCCAATGTATCAGTTCTTGTGTAACTTAATTTGTCAAACGTCAAATGACTACGATATGGTTTTAATTATTTCTTAAAATTAATTTATTTTCTACACAACTTACACAATTTCTTTTAAAGATCCTTCTTCTCGCTATAACAAGCGTAACAAAATATAATTAGTGTGGTCTTCACTTGACGCCGTGGTCGTAGAAATAGTGTATTTTTAGTTAAATAGATTATTTATTCAACGATGATTACTAGAATGAGTAGGGACGTTATAACGCAGATGTTAATGACCGTAACGCGGTCGTCCAAATTAAAGAGCTTTCGCAGTGATTGGTATTGGAATTGATGACCCATAATAGATTAAATCTTACTCCTTCATCAATAAGTTGCAATCTAACTTCAAAGATGGATAATGCATCGACGCTGACGCATCCATACGCAGAAATCAGAGATCACTGTTAAAACATCTATGTTGCTTCTCGATTCTTTTTTTGAAGATTAACTGCACACTGTCGATACTACTTTATTCTTAAAAGTATCTGAGCGTGAACCGTGTAAAGATTACGTTTTGGCGTCGCTCCAGAACTTAAGGGGGGTTCTCTAAGTTTTTAAAACCATTCTCCGTGAACCATTTAGAAGACAACTTTATTATTTCATCATGCCAGTTATTTTAGCGATTTAGTAAAGTTTAAATTACGACCTAAACGCCCTTTGATAAAGGTGACATTTTGAAGGTTGAAAACTTATTGTGCCAATTCAATTGAAAGAACAATGCTAACAAAGAGTTAATGATAACTTTGATACAAACATAACTTTTCAAAATCTTAATGATTGAAATGTTTAAATCAGAAAATGATTACGTAAGATAAATTCACATTTTGAGAAGAACTTATCGCAGTAACAGAATTTACAGATATTCTCAGTGAAATTTACGTTTCTACAGAATTTTCAAAACTTTTAAGTAAAATTTACGTTTATTTTGTAAAAGAACCAATAATATTTAATATAATGTTTGTAGTACTAGGCGTCGTTAGAAGAGACTAAGATATCAGACTAGATAGATGGTGGTATATCCATCCGAAACAGTATGGCTGAGATAAACAGGGCGGGGATTGATAGCAGCGTCACGTCGCGAAAGCTACGCTCTGCGATTGTCGATACGCTTGTTTATCGCGGCAATTGTGGGCAAATGTGCCCTGTTCCTATGTCCAGCAGTGGACTTTCAATGGCTGATATGATGATCACGATGATTAAGTTTGAATGCAATGTTAAATTCATCAATTAAAGATAGTATTGCTTAAACCTATCTTTGTAATAGAAATAAACAGTCAGTAATAATAAGTCAAATAAATTTTCAATGGGCGGAGTAAGCAGACGTCACAGGTAGGTAAGATTTAATACAAACAATTTCAATTTGGTTTTTTTGCTCTAAATAAATATTGAACTTTCATAAGTAATTCATTGCTCATCTTTTATTCAGATAGAGAATCCAGAATCTAGAATAAAAATGATTTATCTTTTCCAATTGATGTAGTTGCCAAGCAAACGGTAGTGAAAACCTCTGTTTCATGGAATTACTTCACGGACCGCTTTTTAAATTTCTTGGAATAAACGAAAGGCGAGAATGACCTATTGTTTCTTTTATTATGATTTTTTTAAGTTAAATTTTCCTGCGAACCCATTGCCTTAGGAAATGTACTATCTGAAACTTGGCGCACCGGCTACAATTTGTCTGGTAAAAATGACAAACTTTTACATTTAGTTTGAAGTAAGACAATAGTTGTTCTAATTACCGAGACTTAGTTTTCATTAGCTTTAATCATTTTATATTTTCTGTGCCGCACTTTACCGACGGAATAGTACCTCTTTCTGAACCAGAGGGACGTACTAGTAAGGTAAACTTAGGTTATCGTAACCGACAGATGGCGGTATATCCACCCAAAACAGCATAGCTCGGCAAAAATGCGCAGCATTCCCGACGCAAAACTACGCTCTGCGACTGTCATCACCTCTGTTCATCGTGGAAACATCCCCCCTTTTTGTGGAGGTCAATATCCAGCTGTGGACGTTACACGGCTGCTAAGATGATAATGATTAAGATGATTTCCCTTGTTTCCTCCACATTCAAGGATAGCAAATGTTTTAAAAATTTGGAATTTGAAAATAAGTTAAATAGATCGTATATATCTTTCAAGGCCTTAATGGCTTTTACAAATTGTACAAACATCCTCTTGGTATTATGTCATATTTCAAACAATATCTCTCAATAGTATAATCAAAGTTTGCTAAACAAAAAACCAATCAGTTGATCCCTGAAATTTGTATTGGTTAGCCAAATATTTACCATACTTTGATTTACGTTTTATAAGATAGAAGTTATTTATAACAATATTTATTTGATTTGAGGTAATAACTTGGTATTCATATACTTGTACCTACATAATATATTTCGCTTATTTACAAGAATAAAGACGGCACTCAGAACAAATTAGTATTTAAAAATAGCAACTATTATTTCTGAAGTTCGAGTTCAGTTTTGAACATCGATTACATTAAATTTGTAATAGTGTTTTGTTCTATATATTCATTCGTTTAATTAACAATCTTTAATCGTTTAATTACTTAACTTCATTCGTTTAATTATTCCAATGATCGTCTAGAAAATATAGCGCTAAGGGATAAGACCAATAATTGTACTATATGAGATAAAATACTTATGTGTAAACGAAAATATGCTTCAATACGATGCGCAAAAAAATATTTATGATTATTTTTTTGTTGGTACATATCAAGACTCTCTCGGGACCTGTTGTACCATCTGTTTTGAAATAGGTTTGTCCAGATTCTTTTTCACATTTTGCAATTCACATCCAAATGTATATAGAGCCAAATAAAATAAATTCAAGTTATCTGGTGTACTTTTGAATTGGGCTATGTGCTTGTCACAATAGATGTCTGCCACAAGATATATTTCAAGCCTTTAGATCAAATTTCAATTCGGTCGGCTAGTCAAGACATGCCCGAGACGTAGGGCTTATTAGATTTTAGGATTATCTTGTACCCAAAGTGTCCATGCTCACTATCGATTTACCACAAATTTCTTTATGCGTCTATTATGAATTTTCCAAAACCCATGCGGTTGCGACTTGCAAGCTCAATAGGTGTGAACAATATGTCTTTGAAATTGTTTAACACCACCGAAACTGTACACCGACTTCACTTGGACCCATAAATAGGTCTCTTTGTAAGCAATTAATGTGCTAACAGGCAACTATTAGATTTTAAAATTTAATTATTGTTTTAATTGAACGGGCGTAACCTCGCCAAGTCAGGATCTGATGATGGAATCCCAGGGAAACCCTCAAGTTATAAATGTATGTAAAATATCTAAATTACTCTAGTATTTTCCTCGTATTGGTTTTTTTGTTGTTTAAGGATTATATTTGTATATCTTGTTATTATTTATGTTATGTGTAGTTAGAAATTTAAAAAAAAGTTAGTTTTGCAACTGGGCACCACCTGTTTCCTCATCATCACATCAGCCATGAGACGTCCACTGCTGGACATAGACCTCCCTAAGTAATCTCCAATAGGCCAGATGCATACGGCCTATTGGAGATTTTGCGGGTGGACGTCCTACGCTGCGTTTACCGGTACGTGGTGTGCGTTCCAGAACCTTAAGACTCCATCGGCCATCGGTTTTGCGTACCAAATGCTCTGCCGAATGCCACTTCCACGTTCTAATCCGCTGGGCAATGGCGGTAGCTTTGGGTCTGATAAGTCTCTCGTCGGTCTCCTCATTCTCGTGGATCGAAACCATGATATTTTTTGAATGAGGATATCACTAACGCGTTGTCAACCTTGTGACTTAAAGATATTATGTCACGATAACGAATAATTCCCTGTTTCTATCAGCCTTCAAACTGGAACACAGCAATGCAAATACTTCTATTTTACTTTTTGTATTTGCCATTGTATCTACCTACTGTTTTATACTGAAACAAAATGTATTGGTATCCTACACTAGTTTAAAGCAAAGTTTGTCGCACGTCGACCAATTTGTTTGCACTGTTGTTGACCTCTCGTACGTATCTGTGTTTGTTTGGTGCTTGTAGACTTTTGTGGCACTTGAAAATATGACAGAAAATCAGTCAGTATCAAACCTTCGACGTATTTGCTATATTAAGATAAGAAAAAACAAAATTGTACGATAAATATAAAAAAATAAATATAAGTGACATATCGATGTATAGTTATTTTATATATTTTTTTAGATATTATGAGAACTGTCAAAGCAAGAGTCAAATATTTCTTTAATTAAATTGCCTAAAGGCTTTTTAAATTATATAAGTATAGGTTTGCCTATCACATAATAAGAGTCAATTAAAAAAATTGGTCATTGAGTTAATTTAATTGGGTCAATTTAATACCAGTCTGCTGGCACCAGACGGGTTACCAAACTAAGTAAATAGCAGGTTCATAACGCGAGTCACCAGAAAAGAACCTGCAAGAAAAACTGATAGTAATAAGGGTTCCAATAATACTTAACGATAGGTATTATTGGACAGGCAAGTTTTAAAGTTCGACACTCTATAACCAATTTGTTTGACTGACTCTTATTATGCCATAAAGTTATCAGGGTCATCAGTTATTTGATTATAACAGTTTATTTTTGATGTTTAAACGATTTAAGTGCCAATGATAGGCCTATTTCAATAAAGACACATTAGAATTTTACTTTGACTTCAAAGTGAAGTAAATGTTTCAAATGTTGTGAACCGTAAAAACTTACGCGTGCTGAAAAATAGATTAGCTTAATGGATAAGCCTATATTTTATCCATAAATATTCAATCATTTGTTTCCTTTTAATATCACTTATGATTAAAATAAAAGTGATACATGGTGTATAATATTACTGGCGTTGGCGTTCGCAAACCGGTGTCTTAATAGTAGATGTTAGAGCAATTCAATTAAATCTCATGCACTTTCATCATTAATACAATCTTATAAGCAGAGATTTTATTATATAAACTTACACAATTGCCCTTGAACGAACTACTTTTTCTTTGGGTCTAGCAATGGTCAATGCGAGCTTTTACTTATCTCTTCTTGCTTTTTATTATTCACATTTATGTTTTAAAGGGTTTTTAACCTTACCATGTTAGTTATTAACTATTTCTAAAGATTACAAAATTATACTATTTGAAAATTTACTCCGATATTTGTTGACAGATATATATATTATTTTTGAATTAATATATAATTCGGTATATACTTTTAGTTTTGATGACATTACAATCGTTACATCATTACAACAAAGAAGAAAAGCTAGCTCTTAAAACACAAAATCACATTATATATATATATATATATATTACAAAGTCGACATACAGGCATTTGGTATGTGTGATACAAATAGCCTATAGTCACTGAGCCTGTAGATGCTCGTATTATGGAATAGAGAACTAGCGCGTTGGTACCCTTGTGACTTGAAGGTTTATCACATTAACCAGTTATTCAACTACCTCTCTCACCCTCCGAACTGAAACATAGCAATTAAAATACTGCTATTTGGTAGTAAAAATTTGTGAGAGTGACCATATACCCATGCAAGCTACATCGTGTTCAATTGTCTGTATAATTCAAAGAGAAAGCATGTATGACTGCGGTGGATTCTACATCTATTCGTATTTTCAGTCAAACGATCGGTGCTCTGCACAATACAGGGGATCGTTTTGTATTCTTGGGAAACAGAGGCAGTGATGCTGGCAGAAGTATTCGGGGGTAAATAAATAAATCAACACAACATCTCCGACATTGACTTAATTCCCAGATAAGTCGCTGAACGTACTTATGTTACGGACATGCTAACAATAGGTACTTACTTTAATAGATATTAAAGACCGAGTCATAGAATAAACACAAATAGGTGTCTATAATATAATTGTTTTTTCTGAGTGAGGATTAAAGCTGTGTAACTAATATTTTCTTTTGTTTACATGGCGGTCGAAATTCGACTGTTAATTGAATTTTGAAGAAACTCTTTCGCTATTTGATTGATATTGAATAATCAATTAGAGATTACTACATTTGAGTATGTCAATGTGTTATTCATACATATTTTAATAAATTTGATATATATGTTTAGCGTATTTTAATTTTAAAAAATTGCATTATTAAGAATAAATCTTCATAACAACTATAGCTGAGTCAGAGTTTATGTTCATCAGTTAATGAAATAACCTTAAAAAGGAGTAAAAAGTTTTTGCTTCACATATTATTATATACACAATTTTAACATTTAATTTATTTTGTAAATCCATAGACACCAGAGATTAAAGGTACAGATAGCGCATCTAGGAAATTTATAAAGTAAGTAAAGTTGTAAGACTCAGACTGATTTTTAGAAAAAATATAATTATAAACCTTATGCCACTAAACTAATACAAAAACTTATACAATACACATCTGCCCAATAAAGTCAGAATTTGCCCATATTTGCCGCACTAGGCAAGCGTGGTGGCAATAACAGAGCGTAGCTTCGCAATGGCAATGCTTTTGCCCGAATCTCCTTGTTGCATTTGAGCTACACTTTCAGTTCTACATTCAGTCAGTTTATTGTTTTAAAATGTAATTCCGTGTGTTGTTTTGTTTTGCCTTCTGGTGATTTCTTTGCCTTAAAAAATAATTACAGAAATATATCTATCCACACTATTTGACAATAAATATAATTGTTATTATTATTTACACTGTATGTCAATTCAAACCGTTTATAGCGTAATATTTTTTTTATTTTTTGTTATAAAATACTTCTTACCGTTAACACCAATGTCCCATTGTGGTAACTTCTGTAATAATTATGAAAAGAAATGATAAAAATGAGTTCACTTTGTGTTTTCATTTCAGAGTAATTCAATTAATTAGGACCACAATACTTATTTTCACGGTACTATGACTTCATAAACTAAAAGGACTCTGAGTTAATTCAAAAAGCAAATCCATCAAGAACTGTGTGCCCAAACAAATTAATCCATTAGCACTTCACTATGAAAACAATGGAAAATTCTAGATTCTCTCATTAACATTCCTCCCGAAATAGTCTCGGACACAAAAGAACAGAATAATACAAATCAATTAGCGTCTCCAGTCGGAATGGACTCTAGCGGATTGGATAGACGGGCGAATTTACAATCTTTTATGAAATGAATGAAAACTTTCTTACTTATTTATACGAGTAGGCTGGTAAATAGGTTCACGTCGTCATTGAAGATACCCATCTTGTTACAATCACTGACGCATTACCTTTTCTTTGAAAGGTATTTTCCTGTGGAACGCGTATTCAACCTGCAAAAATCTTAGTTTTAGGACTAATTCCTATCAAGTCATGGCAGTCTTGTCATGTAATAGCGTAACAGATAGACGACGAGTTCAGGTTGGTTCTTAGTCCAGTAGGCAGTTTTCAGCTGAATAAGTGTTGCACATGTGCATATAGTTGGCGACCACACTTGCTTAGTGCAAGCCTCCAGAAGCATCTCACGCTCCAAAGCGTGACTCAGACGTGACCCGTTAAAAACCATGTGTCGGGTCGGGTTAAGCCGCAGGACCTTTTTCTGAAGTCATGCGACTGAAATTCACAGGGTCCCACTTTTCACAAGGGCTCGTGTGTGTGCACCCTAAAGTTTTTAGTGGATTTGAGCCCCACATAGGTCGACGCTCTCCCTTGGGATCACAGTTATGAGTCAGCCATTATCGCTGTTATTTCAAGAAAAGTTAGATGTATTATAATTGATAGGTTATATTAGAAAATTCAATTGTTTATATTTAAATAATAATTAAGTTTATTATACACCTCAAACTGACTTATAATTGTTGTATTTCTTTCCTGTCCAAAGGTTGTGTGGAAGAGATCACTCTATGCGAAAAGGCCGCCTATTGTACTGTACAGTTGTATGTTTTTTTATGTTATTTGAATGTGTTTTTATGGTGTGTACAATAAATAATAATATTATTATAATTACTACCGTCATATAGATGTAGCAAATAAATGTCTGGTGTACGGTTTAAACGTATTGGCCATATGAACTGGATACTTCGTATTCACATACCCTTTTTATTTCTCTCAGTGTAAATTAGGTCAAAACGAAAATAATATAAATTATTTATAGTTACTCTATGTATCTGCAAAGTTAAAGGGTAGTTGATCATATATATATATATATCTATGTACGTAGAAATTAATCTCCCGATATATCATACTGCTGCCCATCCTCATCCTATGCATTAGAGCTACACTGTCTTGGATGGATATACCAGTTCTGGTATTTTAGTCACCACTTCCGACACTTGGTACAGAGAGAGATACTACTTCTACTCTGCCAGTACCACACGAGAGTCCGTTAAATACGAAGTAAAATAGTGTTAAGGCAGACCTATTTTAATTCTGCCTAATATGGTGAAACAACGTTTAAAGCCCATCTCTTGATACAAGAGCGCTGAATATCGATCTATATTTATTTCTATACCAGAAACTTTTATACAAATGTACAGAAGTTCATTAATAACAATTTTAATTCCCTTTCTGCATAAAAAAGCAAGTCTGCTACGACTCCGAAAGATTCCTAAAAAGTCCAAAGCGAGGCATTAATTCGCTACCTCCAGTAAAACTGTCAAAACTTTTGTGCGACGTCACTCTAATTGGTCCATTACCTTACAATCTCCGTAAAGAGATATCATCCATATAATTATCGAAACACGGAAATTCTTTCAAATGTTACATAATAAATAGATTTGGTGTTATCATTTTCATCATACTCTTTGATTTATTAATCGACAGAGATGAAAAAAAAATCAGATAAAAAATTAGGCAAATGGTAATTAAGAAATTTTTTACTTGAACTTAATATTCTTTCTGAATATATTTCGCAACATTTTTATTTATAACTAGCAGCGCTCCGTGGTTTCTTCTGGAAGTTTAGAATTTTAATTATATTATTTTACTAATTTTGCACCTCCTTTTTACCCCATTAAAGAATGATTTAAAAAAAATTACACATGTTTCATAGCTTTTAATGAAGAACCTTTATATTAAATCATCTTTTTAATATTATTAAAAAGAGCGAAGTTTCATACTAACATTGCACCCCCGTTTTACTGGAAAACGGTGCGTCCAGGAGGCAAACAGCACTTTATATTTTTGCCACACATATATATAGTTGGAATATAGAGTACAATTTTAGTAAAGATAATAATAATTAGAAAAAAGCAAAATATTAACGGAGAGAATGGTATATATTTAACAGAATCCATCGTTAATAATATTTTAAAATTGTATATCAGATTTTCTTTATTCACTTTATGATAATAATAGATTTTAATAGATCCTGCCACTAAACTTATCAAAATCATTTTGATATTTCATGGTATTTGCCTTTAGTGCCAGCAGACTTTCCTTTTTACTAGATGTATTGTAATGTATTATAAAGCGACTTAGATACCGAAACCCACAGAGATTTTGGTATATCGACTCGGAACAACGTACATATTTAACTGGGCGAAGATGGGCAGCAACATTCCGCTAAGCTATGCTCCGCGATTACTATTTTTTAATGAACAAATACAGTTTAGTTATATGATTAACGCAATATAACATAAACTTAACCAGATGGTTTGTTTAAATGTAACAACTTAATACAAAAATAGTTATCATATATACAGTTAAGGTTTTGTAAATAAGAAAACCGCATACAACAATAAATCTATTATCTAATCATAATCTGGTTTATAATCTAATTGATTACTATTATCTAATTTATAATCTAAATAATTTTTTTTTGTTAATCTCTCCGCATAATTAGTAAAGGTTCTATAATACAAACGAATCGTCTGCATACGTTACGTATTAAAATAATATTCTATTTTGTGTTCTAAATAAGAAAAAGGGAATTGTGTTTCTCCGAATGTTAGAATGCAAGCGGAACCACGGAAAAAGCTAGTGATTAAATAATTCCTATTAACTTAACGTACACACACAATTTATATGTATACATGCCCGTTGGTGAATTCGGTAGTGCCCCTATCTCGTGCATCAAGAGTCGTGGGATCGATCCACACCCAGAACACATATTTAAATTATAAAGATTTGTATATGTTATATGTATAATTGCTTTATTGCATCGTCAATATGTGTTGTTCGGTGAATTGGGTAAATTATAATTTTAATTGAAGCAAATAATTAATTTTATAACCATTTTCAAGTAAAACTTACGCAATACAATTTAAAGTTTCCAATAAAGACGACTTAATCATACCATAGATTCCCCGCCCGATAGCATACCGTGCCGCAATAGATATATCCTAACTGGCAGAATAAACACTTCGTACAGAGGGATGCCCTCTGTACCAGGTATCGTAAGAGGCGACAGAAATATCATAGCAACAGTGGGCAATATATAAAATCGAAACGGTGTACCTCACACGGGTATCCAAAATAATTTGTCGCGAAGCAACACCGACGCATTCCAGATATCTTATGCACCAAGGGTTCGATCCCCACTCAAGGCAAACGTTAGTATTTGTTCAATATATGGTTGGTCTATGTATGTATTTTATTTTTATGTCCTAGTATAAGTACTTCAAGTAACATACTTCAGAATCAGGACAACAAATGAGATGTTGTATGAATTAGTATAATGAAAATAAACAAAACCTACAACCAGTCTTATTAGAAAACTTGGGGAGGTCTTTGTACAGCAGCACACGTCCGTCGGTTGTTATGACGATAACGTTCTCTTGCTTATAATCACAATAACAGTTACATAAAATCAGTAAGTTCCTCAAATTACATAACTCCATCAAAATACGGGTACGTGTTGTATCATGTTTTGAGTCAATAACTCGGAAAACTCACTCGAGTGTGTGGATCGTGAATTTTTACGCGTACGTATACTAATATCTGTGTTTGTGGGCGTGTATGGGTAATCTAAAGTATCGAGTGGTATCGAGGCCAAACTTTGTGCAAACATAAATGCCACGAGCTTGCGTCACAGAGTAGAGAAATCAGCAAATCGAAGCGTTACTCTGGAAACCTTAAGTGTGTTTGTTGATAAACGTGAATGCGACAAGGTCGCCTCATTTGTTATCTTTGTGAATGTCATGCAAATCAATATTTATCTTTAATAAAACTATGTTTTTGCGCGTGACTTATTCCTTGTAAACTTAATTTTTAAATTAAATTTATTAGGAATTTCATCGAAATTTAAAGTAGTTCATCCTTTACTAGCGCAGAAGCTGTTGGAATATCATAACGATTGGTTCACCCGTTTAAAAAAAAATTATTATCATCATCATCATTATATGAAACGTAGGACGTCTATTCCACATAGATCTAACCATGTAATATTCAGTAGAATCGAATCGGATGGTTGATTTACGGATACCCTCATTCCTAATCAAGCAAAATGACTCCTGACATTGCCCTCTCGACGGCTCTATAGTTTAGCTCATCGTTCTACTTTAAGCTGGTGTAAGGCCTTCATGAAAAGATTGTGATTCAGAGGCAGAAGACATTGATAGTAATATACATAAAAATACTTTTTTTTTTTGGTTTTTTAAAAAAGAAAAAGTAAAATAAAATCTTTTTTTGTCTCTTTTCCATATAGCGAGATGAAAAAACGTTTAAGGTTCCCAAAAAAGCATATCTTGCAGCAGTTACACTTTAATTCATATATTTAAAATAGGGATCAAATCTTTTGTCTGTCTTTAGAGTCAGATTGATAAATTGGCAGATCTTAAAAGATTAATAAATTATATACGTAAACCTCTCTCTTCTTCTACACTTTTTTAATTAATTAAGTGACACAAAGAGATAAACAAAGGACAGAAGCAAATTTGGTAGAGTCGTAATAAATGAAAGATTTAATTTTCCTAGAGGTTGTCTCCGAACTTAATGTTCCGAATATTATTAGAAGTTATAACAAATTTTCATTTACTTCCTTGACTTATATCTAATTTTCACATCTTTATTGTAAATTATGTGAAATAAATTTATTTTCTTAAATTTGTTTCGATCATCAACATAGGCCTCCACGAAGGGGGAATCCTCCTATAATTGCCGCGCAGAGCGTCGCTTGGCGAGGGAAATGCAACTGCCCATACCCGCTTGTTACATTTGAGCTATACCGCTTTGGATTGGTATACCGTCATCTGTCGGTTCCGGAACCTCAGCCGTCTCTTACGACACCTAGTAAAAGGGGAGGTGCTATTCTACTCTAACGGTACCTCATGGCTATGTTGTGATATTCGCCTAAAACATCTAACACACATCATATTAAAAATCCACCCAAGAAAGGGAACATTTTGCCCATAATTGCCTCGCAGGGCAAGCCGGTTTGGCAATCGTAAAGCGCAGTTGATGAAAGCTGCTGCCCATTCCACCCTGTGCATTTGAGCTGCTCTATTTTTGATGGATTTCTCTCTGTCGGTCATCGCCATATAACGGTGCTGACATATTTATCACCACTTATGATACCTGGTGCAGGGGTAGGTACAATACTACTCTACCGGTACCTAACGGCCAAAATCTAATACTCGCCGCTATTTAATAACCTTTTTTTATTTAAGTAATTCCCTAAGTACAATTTTGCTTTTTTAAATCAACGGTATATTCAATAATGCAACGACTCAATGCGATTTTAATTTAAAATCTGAAGAGTACTTAAACAGAGATGATGGTACAATTAAGTTAAAAAACATTCTCTTATTATTTTTTTTATATCGCGTAAGATAAAGCGTATCTTATATCGCACGTTAAGAGTAAACTTACTTCTAAAACATATCATAGTGTGCCTACATACTTTATGAACTATCATGCAGCCATCTATGTACCAAATATTTAGAACATATTTATCACATGAGCGTTGCACATCGACAGCCGACAATCGATCACATCGAAAGACAACGGCTAGTTAGCGCCGACTACGGTAGGGGTTACATGAACACAATCTATTTAGTATTTATTGATACTTGATCACCACCAGTCTTTTTTGTAAGTTTTCTGGTGGCTTTCTGGTGGCTCGTGTACTGAACCTGCAGAAAACTTAATTTTAAGATCCGTCTGGTGCCGGTAGACTAGTATAAGGTAAGCCTAATTTATATTTTAAATGACTCCTATGATTCCGTGGGGTCATCAGGTTCATCAATATTATAAGTATAATAGAATTAAAATTAGTACAACATATTTTTAAAATAAAATTGTTTTATTTAATATTTTTTACGTTTCGAATGGACCAGTGATTGTTATGTGCCTACTTGGTTATAGAATATTTTAATTTGAATAAACATCAAATTTTATGCTGGAAGAAAAATAATATTTTAAAAAATATATAGGTAACAAGAAACTGCAACAAAAATTATACAAAGACAGATAATTTGCTTAAAACAAACATGAAAGGTTATTTCTCGACCAGCAAAAATGACAACATCCTGGACCTTTGTCAAATACGAGTTCAAAAGTTGACAGCTGATGAAGGGTGGTCGCCGCGGGGGACAGAAACAGCTTGTTTCTACACCGATGTCCACTACGTTCATAGTTTCAGGCTATATGCTCCAACATTGCACGGCAAATAGTTTCCTTGAGTAACCTTCTACTCACCCGTGATGAGTCCAGTCTTATCTAAGCGTAAACAAACAATGACTACTAGAAACGGAAATCCAAATATTTTCTAATATACAATTTGTGCTATCTATTGTAGATTCCCATACCCAATGTCTATCTGTCCATCTATTTGTCATCAGAGATGAGAAACACTTATGAACCGTGATTGCAGAACATTTTAAATTTGACAGATGATGTATTTCTATTACCCCTATAACAACAAAAATCCCTTAAAAATTTCACTTAGGGGGCGTTTATTTGTAGTTAAAAGTGTATTTTTGTATTTAGATCCAAAACGGTACAAGTGTATGCTTGTAGTATTCAAACTAAAGACCAATTTAGCGATATCAGAATAGTGGAATCGGGAAGTAATACACATGCTGAAACCCATTGTCTTTGAAACGTTGTTACTGATTACAATAATGTGGTTGCAATAACCAAACCATGCTCTGAGTGTTACTCAAAGAATATCACAAACATCACAAAACCCGTCTATTGGTACCATTGCTATCGTATATATAACCGATAAAAATTAAAGACATTGCATATATATTTTTTTATTTGACGGGCCGTTTGCGCACATGTTAATACGTCTATTTTGTGTGCTAAAGATCGTGAATTCGATCCAGGATAAATACTTATATGAAAAATTTGTATCTGGGTATTATTTTCATGTATTTAAATATTATATTTGTGATTCCTCTGTCATCTGATATCCGTAACACAAGTGCTTTAAAAATACTTTTTAGATCAAGGTTAGAGATGTTGTTTATGGTACTTCAATTTAGGTCTGCGCGTTATTTATACCTCCATCAAGGTAAACAATTTTGCAAAGACGACATTTAAAAAAAATGTTGATCAAATATAGTATGCTGATAAAACACATACCAATTCATGAATAAATTGTCTTTAGACTTCGCCGTATGAAACGGTATCACCGTGCTAAGTACAAAATAACTTATTCACAAAGCCGTGATATTTAAGACAGGATAATTAGAAATACTTATCATTTCAGGCGCATTTCGAACATACGTTTTAAGGCGCTTTCCTAAGACACTCCTTCATGCTTCACGACATGAATGTAGCTGTTGGGTACCGGCAGAGTACAATAGTACCTTCCCCTGTACCAGGTGTCGTAAAAGGCGACTAAGGTACCAGAACCGGCAGATGGCGGTATTTCCATCCAAAACATTGCAGCTCAAATGCACAGGGCGGGAATAGGCAGCAGCGTCCCCATCGCAAAAACTCAGCGCAGCAATTATGGGCAAAATTCCCCCTTTCTTTGGAAAGCCTATGTCTAGCAGTGGACTTTCAATGGCTGGTATGATAAGTTAGAAATATTATGTGTTACGTCACCTCATATTCGTTTTACGTGATCACAATCCGTAATGGGCGGACTGAATATTTTTATCCTACGTAAATAACGATAAAATGGGGTAATGGAGATTTATATAGGATTTCACCTTAGCAGAGATTATTGTGTATACTACGTTGGAATTTAACCTCACAAAGTATGCCGCACGACGATATTTTTTTATTTACGCGCGCCCGTAAAAGGAATACGTACGGGAGAAATGTCTCAAGCCTGAAAAATACATAGACTATCGTCATCATCATGCCAACCAATAGAAGTCCACGGCTGGACTTAGGACTTTTCAAGTGAGATTTTTTGCCCATAATTGCCGCGCTGAGCAAGCGTGTTCGCAATCGCAGAATGCAGATTTCGCTACGGTGATGCTGCTGCCCATCTCTACCCTGTGCATTTGAGTTATACTGCTTCGGATGGATATAATACCATTTGTCGGTTATGGTACCTTAGTTGCCTCTTACTGCCTCTTACGACATCTGGTGCGCCAAGGCAAAAAATTGCATAGACTATACATAAATATAATTGCTATTTGCAAATGCGATTCAAGCGTCTGTTCGAATGAATTTTGATTAAACTT
This sequence comes from Heortia vitessoides, assembly GCA_020976665.1. Lineage (NCBI taxonomy): Eukaryota > Metazoa > Arthropoda > Insecta > Lepidoptera > Crambidae > Heortia > Heortia vitessoides. The sequence goes on along the minus strand of JACJUM010000875.1, from coordinate 17,030,224 downwards.
ACATAGTTACATAATTTGAAATGTCTGTTGGCCGTTCGTACCAGCAGGGTAGAGTAGGAAATTTGCCCATTTTTGCCGAGCTGGGCAAGCATATTGGCAATCGCAGAACGTTCATAGAGTCGCTTTCACGACGAGGTTGCTGCTGCTCATCCCGCCTTGTGCACTTGAGCTGCACTGTTGCGGATGCATATACCATCTGCCAATTCTGGTACCTTTGTCGCTTTTTACGACATCTTACGTATAGGGTAGGGTAGAGGTTCTATTACTCTGGTTTCTAGATTGGAGCAATGACAAACAATTGGATAAATACTAGCTTTGTGACAAAATTGTGACTATATGTAGGTCCCAACTATTCTATTTATCAAAGTAACGTGTGAACAATGTTTTTTAAACATACCCAAGTCACGACTATCGCAGTTTTTCTGACCAACAAAGAGAACAGAATAATATTGTTACAAGCCTCATATCTCAAAATAAATATAGCGAAATTCTTTTGTAAACATTGTATTTTTTATCAGCGTGGTTAAATGAGGAAGAAGGTATGTATGAATAAATGATTGAGGTCGAGGTTTTTAGAAAATATTGTGGCTTTGTAGTTCTTTATAAGGCAAACCGATTTTAATATCAGTGAGTTACAAGTCTCTATTCTTGAATTTTATACCAAAGTACTTTGGCAGTGAACAATGATTGGTACTTATTTTTTAAAAGAAACACAACATATCTTTGACTAAACTAGCGTTTATAAACTACTGCTCGTCATCCATTGCTTTGCTAAGTTTGATTTAACATGTTCAGACTATGTGCGTGTGACTTCGCAGAATCGCATAAACTCGCAATGTACTCAAATTGCACGTGAAACTGATGCAATTAGAAATTTATTGACGGAAGAAGGTAATGATGATGACGCTGCACTGTAGCTCATTTTAAATTAATATATGAATATAAAATTGTAATATTAAAATAACTGCTTTTTAATGAATGCATATGGATGTGTATACGATACATGTAACCAGATATTTTTTCTTCTAAATTTTTGTCTGTATGTTTGTTTGGTCTTAAACAAATATACAGACAAAAATCTCTGAAACGGCTAATCAAATTTTGATGAAACTTTCACAAGCAGATATCCGATATAGAAAGAAATAATTTAGTCTATATAACATCACTCAGTAATGTGGTAAGAATAATATAAGAACGCAGACGAAAACACCGACACACCCAGTTTTTGAATATAAAAACTAAGTATTAAGGTGTTTATCCGTAAAAACTTCAAATGACTCGACTGATTTTATTATCTCTTTGTTTACTATCTACAATTTGATTCAACTTAAAGATAATCCTAACTAAGTTGGATCTAATTTTATATTTGAATTTACAGTACCAATATATATTTTTTTCATTATTAACGTAGGTATATAGTTCAGACAAGATAACGTCTAACGGGCCAGCTGGTTACATATATATTATAATATATATGTTATTATAATAGTTAATACGCAGAGACTGAATGAATTTAATGTATTGATAAACATTCACAAAAAATGTGTTAAGGTCATACCAGCCATTGGAAGTCCACCGCTCGACATAGACTTTCCTAAGAAAGGGGAAATTTTACCTATAATTGCCACACTGGGCGAGCGTGTTGGCAATCACAGAGCGCAGCTTTCGCAACATAGATGCTGCTGCCAATCCCTGTCCTATGCATTTGATCTTTTTAGGATGAATAAACAACTATCTGTTGGTACCTTAGTCGCTTCTTACGACTTTTGGCACAGGGGTAAATACTATTGTACTCTACCGGTAACTAACGGTTTGTAAAGTTATTTAATTAAATATACAAAAAAGGAAGCCCTTGAATGTAAAAACCGAAAAAAAACAGTTTAAAATAAGAAAAAATAACATGACGCCCGCCAGTCTCAAAGAAAATTGGTTGCCTTTGAAGTTATCTAGCAGCGTTCGAGGTTCACACTTTTTAGGAACACTACACTCACACCGGATGATTAAGGCAATCTCCGGAAAGATCTTTGCTTCGACGTTTTCTTAGCGTCGAGGCTTGGCGATGGCTTTGATGACCGTTAAAAGGTGTCTCTTTTGTACAGATATTTCAAGTTACTATTTTAGGCTTGAACTGTTACTATATAGCTTAAAATGTCACGCTCTGCTATCAGCAGCTATGTATACTTAGATCTTTAAAATTACACTACGGAATTTAATGCAATTTTTTTAATGGATGGTGAGGTTTGAGGAGAGAGTTTCTATATATAATACATGGACAATTTTTGAAGTTTGAATTATGATGTCATAAAGAAACATTTTTTGCAATTATTTTACAAACGCTCGCTGAACCCAATGAGATAGATTAAAAGAACTAACTTACTACAGTATTATCTATGTCCATCACTTAAGAATAACCAATAATAACCGTTTTTTATCCCCAAGGGAAGCTGTAGCGCGTCGCTAGTTATTTATAAGTCTTGATCTATTGTATAACTAATATTAATATTATCTATTACATTAAAAATTTATAAATATAAATTAATAACAGGTAATCCGTAACACAGGTTTTTTAAGCTTCTTATTTTTGATTCAAGTCAACGTATGAGATGTTTTATGATTTAGTGACGATCTTGATAGCACACATGCTGGAATAATATATAAATAATAATGATTTGAGTATAATTACAAATATTAGGCCAGACTAAGCAAACCCAACCTTGAAGATGAAATAAGTAGAAAACTACTAGATTAATTGTGTGGGAATAAATATACATGACATCTTATATGTCGACCTAAATCAGAAATAAGTATCTTAAAGCCGTTATAATATATGATAAATCAGACAACAAAGATAATACAAATGTCCGATCGATGTTCTTTTGTAGGAGTATTGAATGCGCCATTGAGGTGAAATACATATTTAAGGATAATATTTACTGGACAAAAACCTGTCTCAAGTTTCAGATGGGACTCAAATCTGCACATTTTTGTTGCCGCCCCGTCTGCTTTCTTTTTGATTTATTAGGTAGACCTCACACAAAAGTGTTCTGCATTGGTACCCCAGTTTCACCTAATTCTAACGCCAAATAGTAGTGTTTGAATTGCTGTATTCCAGTTTAAAAGGTGAGAGAGGCAGTGAGATATATATATATATATATATATATATATATATATATATATATATA
>JACJUM010000875.1:16966467-17027032 GCA_020976665.1 Heortia vitessoides | reverse complement strand
ATATATATATATATATATATATATATATATATATATATATATATAGATTTAGAGATTACTAGGTAATTTGACGTAACATGGTCAGCAATACACTTAAGCTAGAGAGTTATACTATACTGTAGTATAGAATAAGCAACAGTTAAACCCGTGAGGTACCGGCAGAGTAGAATAGTACCTCCCACTGTACTAAGTATCGTAGTCTACTAAGTGTAGTAGTATAAGTCGAATTAGGCGACTAATGTTCCAGAACCGGCAGATGATGGTATATCCATCCGCAACAGTAGCTCACATGCAGAGGGCAGAGATGGGTAGCGGCATCAGCAAATGTGCGCTCTGCGACTGCCAAAACTTGCCCAGTGGGGTTATTAAGGGCAAAATTCCCTCTTTCTTGGCGAGGCCTGTGGCCAGTAGTGTATTTCCAATGTCCAAATGTTTGTCGACCTTGTCTGATAAAAAAAGGTATATGTATTTTCATCAGAAAAAAAGCAATACATTATACATATGTATATATAGTTTATTTTTATTAGAATATCGTCATCATCATCATCATACCAGCCATCGGAAGTCCACTTATTGACATAGGCCTCCCCTAGAGAGGGGGGAATGTTGCCCATAATTGCCGCGCTGGGCAAGTGTATTGGCAATCGCAAAGTGCAGCTTTCATGAAGAGATTGCTGTTGGCCATCCCCGACCCGTGCACTTGAGCCGAAATGTTTTGAATGGATATACCGCCATCCATTGTTTCTGGTACTTTAGTCGCCTCTTACGACACCTGGTACAGGGGAAGATACTACTCTACTCTGCCGGTACCTCAAGGCATATTAGAATATATATCGTAATTAAGTAGATGCACCTTGTACTGCCTAATTAATTTTATTTACTCTCTCCATCCGAAGGTTGCCTGAAAGAAATCTCTCTATGCAATAAAGCCACCAATTGAACTGTATCAATCATAAATTTTTGTTTTATTTTTCAGGTGATACAATAAAAAATATATTATTATTATTAAATTATTTTTCATTTATATCATCATGATGAAGATAAATGTTTATTACCTAACCATAAACCTACAGCCCTATATTCAAAGAGAAATATCCTTCCAAACTTTGAACATTCAGAACGACAAAGTAATTAGCGGCTGCACAATAAACTGAATCCAGAAATATATTTGCTGGAGTTACATGAAATTTTTTACCTCACTTAATCCTTGTATTGCTTCAAAGGAACTCGTACGAACGAATGAAAAAAAAAGATAAAAGGGACGTGATATGAAACGGCCTCGGATCTCAGTTTTTCTTTCTTTCTTTCGCGAAACGAAAAAAGATGGCGTCAAAGATTAGATGTTCAGATATGCAGATGCGTGAATTCTGTTCCGTAAGATATTTTTTGTGTATCTTTTTGGGTGATGTGTTTCTGTTATATTGGAAAAAGATCTTTTTTTTAAATATTTTTTTTGTAATATTATATTAGAATGGTAGTGGTTTAATAATAGGAACATGGAATTAGCCATGGTCTACCGGTAGAGAAGAATTACAACTCTCCAAATATTTATTATACATGGTGCTGGTATCGCTAGATACACTAGACACCAGATACTAGAGACACCAGAAATACAACAAGGTTTTTTGGCGCCCGTGTTCAACGTAATAGTAAAAGGCAAAGCTTTCCTCAATTAATTATAAATTTTTTTGCGGCTCTGTTTGTCCAAGTCTTACTATTAACGAGCCTACTGGCGATTTTGATGGTATATTTTATGCCACGGGTCGTAGGTTCGATTTCCACCCAGGACCAACATTTATATTATGGTGAATATTTGTGTTTTCTTTAAGTGCTATATTTTTTATGCTTCTGTTGACTTATATCCGTAACATTAGTGCATTAAGTGAATTGGTCTAAAGTAAAGTCAACATTTGAGATATTACATAAATCTATTTAATTAATATTATTACTAAGAGTTTTTAGATATAATGTACTTTAAAACTGAAAATACTAAACGTTAAAATGGTTTGCTTTTTCTATGATTTTCGTTACAAATCAACTATAAAATTAACTTATTTGCCTATGTATATTTTGGCTTACAATAATAATAATATATTTACACAACATCTCATACATTAACCTGACTCCAATATTAGTCGTTTAAAGCACTTATGTTACCGCCATCAGACAATATAGGCATCACAAATATAATACATATTTATAACCCAAACACTGCACTAACACAAATATTCATAATATATACGTCCTTCGTGGAGATCGAACCCACGACCTTCGATGCACAAGATACGAACCGATTGCGCCAACGGGTTTGTTAAACTATGAGAAGATGTGCAGTTAATTCGAAGATTTAAAACAAATGTTTTATTACACGCATATCTGTATGTCAAATGAACAACGCTTTTAGCGTGTTTATAATCCAAATACGTTCTATGTTTAAAATGCATAAAACCTTTATAGCAAAGGTCGTGTGATCTGCAGCTAGCTTTGTTTTTGTATACAGAAAAACCAAAATTTAGCTAAGTGATTTTTTTTCTAACAGTCGCTAACATCGCATCCTGACCTGATTCCATGATAAATCGCTTAAAGCACTTTTGTTACGGACAACAAGCAACAAAGGCATTACAAATAAACTACTTGAATACATATCTTCAACACCCAGACACAGAACAAACATAAATATCATCACATAATTATTTGTACTGGGTGTGTCGATCTCCACCTAGGACCAAGGCAGGTTGACTATCAAGTATACAGTCCGCGTGATAGTAAGTGTCATAGCAGCCTATAGACATTCGTTGTCACTAGCGCGTTGCCAACCTTGTGACTTGAAGATATTATATCACATTACTTAGTAATTTTACTTGCGCTCTTGCCCTTCAAAATGGAACACAGCAATACGCGACTACTACTATTTGGCTTTAAAATAGGCGAGAGTTAGGTACCAGTGCAGAGTTAGGTACCTTTGTACGAGGTCTACCTAATTATAGCAGAATAATATAAAAATATTAATTTTCATAACCTATCCGAGTGTTTAACACAATTTAATACTCTAACAAAACAAGCGAGCTGGCATCCACAAATTGAGTTTGCCAAAGCACGTGGCTCGAGTGAGGTCACCGCAGGAACTATTAGGGCTGCGGTTAGAGGCGGCTCTGTGCGGGCCTGATATTTATCGAAACCAGTTTGCCGTGGGGTACTAATTGAGTAGAATCGTACCCTTCTTCCACCAGGTGGCATACGGTACCAGAACCGACAGATGACGGCTTAGTCACCCGAAATGCGTAATTAAAATGCAGCAGGACGCTGATGGGCAGCCGTATCCCCGTCTCAAATATACGCTCTGCGATTTCTAATACGCCTGTCTAGCACGGCAATTATGGGTTAAAGCAGAACTATTGAAGGTTTGCCGTGGAGTATTGGTTGAGTAGAACCGACAGATGACGATATATTTACCCAAAACTGCGTAATTCAAATGCAGCTGGGCTTGAATCGGCAGCAATATTTTCGTCTCAAATCTATGCTTTGCGATTGCTGCCACGCCTGTCTAGGGCGGCAATAATAGGCAAAAACAGAACTGTAGAAATTTTTCAGCTGTTAGTTTGATGACGATGACATAGAATCCACTGTTTTCGGAAAATTTAAATTCAGAGTTTTGTAGTATTTTAAAATTTAATAACTTAGGAGAAAAATCTGTTAAGAATAGCAAACTGTGTAGAATAGCTGTGTAGGACATGGTACATATTCGTAGTTTATTGAAGGTTGTGTATCGAAACTACGTATTGGCAAGCGCAAAGTGGCAGGATTGCGCTGAATTTTAGCTGCATACAAAACGGTCCTTGTAGAAAGCCTCTTGGGGAGGCCTATGTCTATCAGTCAACATCCTGGGGCTTATATAATAGTGATGATGAAAATATCAATGAGGTTTTTTATTTAATTTATTATTTTGTTTTTTTTTGTGCATATTTTTATGTTTTGATTACAAACATTAAATTTTGTATTCGAATCAACTCCCAATATTTCAAAAACAGACAAGTTAGACAAAATCTTTTTTAAAAAAGTAATCATTTGTTTTTGTGGCTCTAGATATAACCTTGTAGGAAATAAAGTTTCTCCTACATCTTTAATCTATATATTATTTTCTAATATTTACTCGTAATCGACTACTTAGCAAATATTTCTATGACAAATGTTCGTATTTCTTATGTATAGGTCTCGTAGGTCTTATTCATATGCATATAAATAATATATTTGTAATTCCTAAGTTATCTGCTATCCGAATGGCAGGTCCACGCATTCGTGGGCGATGAGATGTAGTGAGCGAATTTATAAAAAAACTACTTTTATATCGGCTTCATAACGCGGTTTATTTTTCTTTTTACAATATGTGTTTGATGTTTCAGTCACCCCGCTGTAATCGTTAGATTGACAAAATATATCGTGGCAGAATTTAAAAAGTAACTAAAACCTTGACCAAAAAAACAATCTAAGTCAAATATATATTTTTAAAAATTTTACAAAAGTCACCGTTATACCTGACAACATTATGATGTTATAAAAGCCATTTAAACAAATAGTTCGTGGAGTGTCTACTTTAATACTAGTCTGCCGGCACCGGACGGGTCGTATAACTAAGTTTATAACAGATTCATTACGTTACAACCACCAGAAAACAACCCGCAAGAAAAACTGATGGTGATACGGGTTCCAATAACACGTAATGGTAGGTATTATTGGAACGTTACGTTACGTACCGGCGTTGGCGGTAACAAACTGTTTCATCATTAATATAATCTTATAAACATTAAAATAATAATAAGCTCCACCAATAATTTTATACTTAATGCAACTCGTGGATTTATTTAAAAGCATAATAGTATGTAAACGCCACGCCGTATTAGATGTAATTTTGATTTTTTTTTAATAGGTTGAGAGAGAGTGCTACAGCTGTTTTTTCAAATAGAAAAATGTTTCAGGATATTAACAAGCTGTTACATTCAATCACAATACAACGGTAACTAACTAGTGTCCACTAATCGAATTCGCAGAGTTGGTAGCACACATGGACCGTCCCAGGATCCATTAGGGCTGCGGTTTGGAACGCTCTCCAAGTGTTTCTGGTTAGGGTTGGCGACGATCTGAGGAACAAGCATTATATAGATGATCGTCATAAATAAACGCCCATGTTGAATTGACGCCGATGGCTTTCGATCCCCGAGGAAGTTAAACTTTAAAATAGTGCGTTTACAATCATTTTGCCTCGACTGCGTTTGGCGTATGGATGCCATCTGTGTGCTTATTGTGCTTATTGATTAGGTAAAATTTTAAACGCTTGCAATATGTTCCCTATAATGTGAAAAAAAATTGATTATCGATCTAAACGTAGGGAATAAATTGGTACAATTTTATGCATACATGTCCAATATACTTTTGATTCGGGCCCGATGGCGCAGATGGTAACGATCCTGTATTATGCACCAAAGGTCGTGGATTAAATCCCAAATCAGGACAAATATTTATATAATCACATTTATGTTTGTTCTGTGTCTGATTGTGAATTGTGTGTATTATATTTTAATTCCTCGGTCGTCTGATATCCGTAACACAAGTGATTTAAGCGACTTGTCATAGAATCAGATCAATGTATACGACGTTTTGGGATTTTTTTAATACTTTTAATTCAATTTAAGTTACCTATGATGGTAAACAATAATGTCATTTATTTTATTTAATCTTAATATATAAGTAGAATTCCTATTTTTCCCATATCCATTCATGTCTTCGCGCCAGTCAAGAGTTGTATTTAATCAAAAATTATGTAATAAAATTATCTCTTCAATGTCATGCTATAATTAAGACAAAAATCATTACGAAATCTCTAGAACTATAACTCAAATTCCTAGAAATATATTCTGATAATTTAAAGACATGAATTTTAAAATAAGGGAAACTAAAGAAAAAATAAGGGGTTTCGTAAAATAGTTATCAAGGTTCCGCGATACTTTTCTTATTAACTCTTTTATAATATCAAGATTACAAAAAGTATTTTAAAATAGCGCAAATATGTAATCTGAAGAATTTATTACTTTTTTAAGATAATATCTATCACAAAAAGTTATTAATAATTTTATTCAAAATACAAGGACAGCGATCGTAATGTGTATGATATATGACTTTTGTTGTATGTAGCCTTTTGTATTTAACAAACATTTGTGAGTAAATCATTATGTGCACATTTACTTATTTGCACAGGTAGCAGCATCGGGCAGCACTCGTCCCTTGTGGAACTAAATTAGAGACACAAAGGCTGGCTATTTATCTCAAGTTAGTTCGGCAATTGAAATTCCAATTTTGTACGATAGTAGAATTTTAATTTTGCCTGACGGAAACATTTTGTGAAACGGAAAAACGTACGGAATTAAATGAATTAAGAATTGGATAGATTGGTCTAAAATTGGTATATTGTTTTTGGATATAAATAAACTTCAATTCCGCTAAATCAATAACTCAAAACAAAACAATCAATTTAGTCTAACATACAATCAACTTAATGAGATGAATATGAAAATATTTTGGATTGATTTGATTTAAGCTAATATAACGACTTATACTTGACTTGTCTTCGACATAATTGCAAAAAAAATATGATTGCTTTTTATTAAACACTTGCAATTTGATAAAACACGTGATTTGTGTATAAAGGTGCAGCCTCATGTGCAGCCTTTATAATATAATATCACTATCACAAAGCTATATAGCCTTCTTTATTATAGTAAGCGTCACCGCCGGGCAGACACTCGCTATCAATAGCGCGTTACAAACTTAAAGATATTACGTCACATTACGCAGTAATTTCTCAGCCTCTCTTACACTTAAAACTGGAACACAGCAATACGTACAGTGATATTTGGCTGTAAAAATAGGTGAGAGTGAGGTATCAACGCACACAACCCTTTTCTAAATCTGGGTAAAGTAATTATAATTAAATTCCTACAACATCTCATACATAATCTGACTCCGCGATAAGTCGCTAAAAGCATTTGTTTTATGGTCATCAGAGAGCAGTAATATACTACTGAAATACATATATTTCCCACCCAGACACAGAACAAACATAAATATTATCATATTAATATTTGTCCTGGGTGGAGATTGAACTAACTTTGGCGTTCAAGACTGAATCACTACCATCTGTGCCATCGGGTCCATCAAAGTTATTTTAGCTTGACAGACTTAATTCAACTTGAGTGCTTTATTCATGTTGTAGGTTTGAGCTGACGGATCATTCGACATTCGATCCGTTTAAACAAAGCGCCTGGCTATTGTATTGTTCTTGTTTAAGTTTTGACGTTGAAATAACGAGGGTCATTAACTGCCCCTCCTCAAACTATTGTCAACTGTGATTAATCTTAATTCACCTAGAGTGGTGAGCGGCGGCTATCCTTTGTGATCAACACGTCTCGAAAGTGTAATGGTGTATATTGGGTGAATATTTGAGATTGGAAATATTTGGATCGTTGTTAGTATTTTATCCAATTTATCCAATATTGGTTCTGGGGATTTTTTTTAAAAAAAGGCAAGAATATTTTTTTAGAAGTTCTGTGAATTTTGAAGAGACCAAGATGTCCGTGAAGTTGCCAGGAGTCCCTTTCCTAGCAATTTCACGGACATCTTGTTCTCTTATAAAATAAATCAGTTATACGTAGCAAGAGTATTGGTTTCTTAGTAATAATATTGAATTAATTACTGTACACCAGATACAGTAATGGAATGAGCTTCCGTTGAATATTAAGCAATCCCCAAACAAATTTATCCCAAAACGCTTTCTCCGTAATTTATTTACTGATGCTGCTTCGCTTACTTTATAACCCTTTTTCTGATGTACGTTATTTTATATGTATTATTATATAATATGTATTTATTGCGTTTATTTTTACAAATATGTATGTAACCTTATCTATTTTGTATATACACCTAATGTCTGCACCGATATATATACTTTTTACTGTTTCGTATAATGGTTGGCTGGGAGATAATGCCAACTGGTATTAAGTCTGCTATTTGTACATTTTGTGCAACAAAGTTCAATAAATAAATAAATAATACATGTAAACTCAAAACTAAGTAATAATTATAAATTACAAAGGGTAAAATACAAAAGCAATATTTTCCAGGCAATATCTGAATAGAAATGAGCAGGGTTTATAAAACACTTGCAACTTCTCTAAGAAAAACATTTTTTTTCTCACGTGACCACGACTGCCAAGCGGGCGCAGCAATACTGTGCAAAAAACCAGTCTACGGAAAGCGCGGCCGCCCCCGCTGGGTTCGCGGGAACAATCAAGCGTAGGGTCATTCATTAACGAACGGCCTGGCCCAACCCTCTGGTGACACTTGAATTGACATCTCAATAGTCCAGCATTAGGTACATGCATATAAAAATATGAGGTGAGGTACCGGCAGATTATAACTGTACCTCCCCTGTACCAGGTGTGGTAAAAGGCGACTAAGGTAAAACTACCAGAACCAACAGATTTCGGTATATACATCAGTACAGTCCGGGTCAAATGCATAGGGCGGGGATTGGCAGCAGCTTTTCCGTCGCAGAGGCTGCGCTCAGCGATTGCCAACACGCATCCCCAGCGCGGCCATTATGGGCAAAATTGCTCCATTTTTTAGGGTGAACTCTGTCCAACAGTAGACTTCAAATGGCTCGTATGATGATGATAAAAAAAATATGATAACTAGCTAACCCGGTGAACCTCATGTCGCTTAACAGTCGATAATAAATTTAATTACTACATAAATATACATAAATAAACTATAATTAGCAATACATTCAGTATTTCATTTTATATTATAGACACAAGAGTAGAAATCCACGAATATATCTATTTATATGATTAGTAAACTAAATACATCTATAAATAACACAATAATAATAAGAATAAATAATTTGTTGTATACCAAAACATAAAAATATATTAAAAGAAAAACAGTAATTATAAAGTAAAATAGGCGGCCTTATCGCAAATAGCGATTTCTTCCAGGCAACCTTTGGATGAAAAGATAGATAAAAAAATTTATTAATACATTTAATATGCAAAGTATAAATAGGTTTTATATAATATATATTATATAAACATATGGTAGTGAATGTTGGGTATGGCAGAAAAAGCATGTCAGTGGAACATATCTTTTCACGAGGTAGAGGAGGCTTTAAAGAAGGGCTAGGTCAATATTTATAGGAATAAACGAGCGTGTATGAAAAAACTCGCATTGAATATAGGAAGCGTTAAGGGATTTCAGTGCTTTTGTCAATGGAACACAGTTGTGATATATGTATATAAGATTATAGATATATAGTAGACAACCTGCTTTCACAGGCATTTTTCGACAGGTCGAAACTCTTAACAAATTTAAGCACTGAATTTATACTCTAGTCTAATTATTAAAATGATTTCGCCAGGAAGTCACTTAACTTCCAAAACTAAACTAACATTAATTTACTGGAATAAATTACCTTACAAGTGCATGTCAATCAAGACATAATTATCTCAACGAAACAACCAGTAGCTACGTATTAAACTTCCATTCAAGAGGAATTGAGTTTGTCATACACACGCCCGATACGCCTCCAAGCAATTATCGCTAACAACCGAGTGTTAAGACCTCCAAACTAACTCCATAGAGAAGCATACTGTTAAATGCCTGTACATACTATATAAACCTCTTCTAAACATCTCCATAGTCTGCAACTCCATACACAGTGTAAAAAAGTGTACGTTCAAAGTCGTGCAGCTTCACCAGTATCTAAAACTTTATGGTGAGACTATAATATACTGTCGTCTAAGTAGGTTGTTGAGTTAAGGCACTCGTGAACTGCTTAGATATGGAATATTAAGTCGCCGTCTACTCGAGACTATCGTCAGATATTATGCATAAGAAATGAATAGCTGTTGCAATAAAAAATGGTCTTGCTATTTTCAAGTGCCTCCTTCACTGCGTAAAATAGAACAGTGAGTGTATATTTTTAAATTTGTGTTAGGATATTTGTAAAAAAAGAAAATGTTTACTGTATTTTCGTCATTTTATGTCAGTGTCCGACATATATGCGTAACCAATTAGACGCGGGAGGAACCGCGGTTCCTCCCGCGTCTAATTGTAGAATTTTCATCCAACTTTGCAACCCCTTTTTACGAAAACGTTTATGAAAATAAAAAACCTTTATACTGAATTTTATTCGAATACATTTTTAAACAACAAAGTTTCATACTAACTTTGCATCCCCGTTTTACCCCTTTAGGGATAAATTTTAATTATCACTTTTTTAGTTCTTTCCTACGTTATAAAAGGAATCCCTGGGAAAAATATTAGGTTTCTAACCCATATATTCCAGGCCTTGCATTAATATATCTTATTTTATATTGCATAGTCAGCTAGTTAGTCATGTATAAAATGATATTATTCTAATAATTGGGATAAATTAAGTTCTTATATTCAACATAATATTACTTTACCTGTAATAATGAACTTTTAAAGTCTTTACTTCTGGTCCTTTTGTAATTAAATTTAAATAAACCTTATTGATGTGGAACATATTATAGTGATATTTTTCCATAAAATATCACAACCGTCAGTCGTGACATCTAATTTAAGCGCTTTATTAATTAACAATCTTAAGAAAAATATTGATAAATCAAAGAAGTTTTCTTCATACACACACACATATATGTATATATATATTAATTTAAAGAGAGTATCGTGGGATGATATAAATTTAGTATATAATTTACTCGTTTTTATAAGTTGCTCGTTTTTACAGAACACCATTTTTTATCCTACATTGTTGGTGCGAAGTTCCAAAAGATAATATCGGTTTTCATAGTAAATTTTTATGAATTATTTATATTCTTAATTGTCAAAGCTTTATTTATTGCTCTTTTGCTGTCTCAATAATGTTAGAGAAAGTAGTAAAAACTACCAAAATTATTTGAGAAATTATTAAGAAATCGCATGTATTCGTATGTGGACCTTAAGAACAACCTTGAAGAAGTAAGAAATGTGCTTATTAGTCTATGGACGGTGAGGAGGAGGCTTTTTGCGGTCAATATACGCCGTCATCGCCTGGCCCGCGGCCCTAAGTTACTCCGTGAGCACAGAGTTGCCAGGCATAGGTTTGCTCGAATTTGTGAGTCATGGATTCAAGAAGACTGGAATAGGGTATTGTTCTCCAATGAAGCCAGGATATTTCTATTCGGTGAAGATCTACGTAGGCGAGTGTTACAAAAACCAGGAGAACGCTTTGCAGAGGCTTGTTTTGAAGAAATCACTCCTTATGGTGGGGGCTCGGTTATGTTTTGGGCAGGAATAAATTTAATGGATCGTACAGAGTTAGTCTTTATTGAAAATGGCTCACTGACTATACATCATTACATAACGAAAGTTCTAATTCCTCATGTACAACCCGCATTGGCCGCTTTAGGCAATTACTCAATATTTATGGACGACAACGTTTGCGCCCACCGGTCTGACGATGTGGAAGCGTATGTGCAAGAGGTCGGTATTCGTCGTTTGGATTGGCCAGCTCCAAGTCCCGACTTCTATCATATAGAGCATGTCTGGGACGTTCTAAAACGACGCGTGAGATCAGTACAACTGTCTCTGCAGACCATCAGAGAGCTTAAGAATGTGTTTACCACGGAGTGGGAACGAGGATATCCTCGCTAGTATACCCAGACAAATTCAAACTATGATTTCAGCTAGAGGGGGTCACACTTGATACCAAACTTTTATTTGCTTTTACTTTATTAAAGAAAAAACAAACAAAAACCTTTGTTAACTTTTATTTCAATAGCATATGCACTACTAGCGAGCATACACTACTAGTGAACTTTAGTTTAGCATTAAAACTCATCAATTTTATCAAAATTGTATGATAATACTGACGAAAACGATTATGTGCTTATTAATTTACAAAATTGTGAAAGTAAAACTACCTATAATTATCAAACAAACCAATAGTAACATTTGAAATGGTTCATTGCTTAGGTGCCCGTTTTTTGTGTATAAATGAGTGTATATTAACGTAAAGTGAATAGACTTCCTACTAAAAATAAATAATTCAAAGCGTTTTATCTTGATTACCCTAAATTGGTACTTTTACAAATTTAGGAAAAATAAGAAAGGTGTCACATTTATTTCATTTTTGATATGAGCTTCGTAAAAAAATATATTTTAACAATTTTTTGATACACTGAAAGCTGGTTTACTCTGATGTTTGTCCCAGCGCCAAAAGGAAATTTTTAGAGCTTCGTGCTTC
Organism: Heortia vitessoides; assembly: GCA_020976665.1. NCBI lineage: Eukaryota > Metazoa > Arthropoda > Insecta > Lepidoptera > Crambidae > Heortia > Heortia vitessoides. The sequence goes on along the minus strand of JACJUM010000875.1, from coordinate 17,014,713 downwards.
GCCTTTTTTATATAAGAAAACCATTCTAGTCAAAAGAATGAAAAAACTTTTATGGCTTGTCGGATTCGATCTCTGGACTCCTGATATGAGAGGCTCTCTGGTCTAGTCCTATAATATGAAAATATATCAAGGTTGTCATTTCTAAGTCATTTATTAATAAACACATTGTAATATTTAAAATAAAAAGTTGTAATAACTTTGAAAAACGGGATCTTTTAAGGCTATTTATTCTGCTTTTCTCTCCAATTCACTAACTCTTCCATTCACTTCCGCTCTATATATTTACCATCTTAACATTCATTTTTCTATTGCTGTCACAACATCATCTTTTACACCAAATCGGTCTCTTAATTTTACGCCGCACGTTTAAATATTTTAAATATATATAATTTTTATAAAATGGATAAGTTTACTGGGGAATAATATTTGTTTTGCCTCGTAATACTCGTTTATTGGTATCTTTTCTCGAAGTATATAATAAAATAATTAACACACTCGCAGATTTCTATTATTACATTGTACCTACTTAAAGATATTGAAGTTTGCAAATTTACAACCAACCACCGTCTCATCGAGTTATTAATTTAGTGGCGACCCGCCTCGGTTTCACTAGGGTATTTGATAAAAAAAATAAAATATTATTTATAAAACACGCTTCATTTTGCATCAGGTTACTCAAAAAGTGAAAAATAATAAAAAAAAAATGTGGCAATTATTATATATGAACAAAACAGAAGCCATTAAATTTATTGCGTCAGAGTTTCCTTGGAAACGATATTTCATGTTGTTTTATATTGTGGCAGCAATTTCTTGACATTTATACCCTTCCTGTACCCTGGTGACGCCCACATCGCATATTATTATCGTACCTTCGACCCGAGCAGGGTGAGCGGCGACCTCTTGATTTTTTTCTAATGCTTACATTTTTGGACACGTTGTTTATTGCAAATGTCTGAATGAAATGACTTCAAAAGTTATAAAAAGGTATTGAAGCATTTCTGGATATAAAGTAATTAATTTTGATTTAAGGATATTTATTGTTTTTTATTTTTTATTTATTTATTTAACTTTATTGCACAAAATGTTACAAAATGTACAAATGGTGGACTTAATGCCAGATGGCATTATCTCCCAGTCAACCATTACACAACACTGAAAAAAATATATATATATATTGTGGTGCAAATACACACTGAAAACTACGATGATGAAAAGAATATATAGTGCCTTTCAAATGATATTAAAACTTCTAGTACTAAAATAAATATCCTTAAACTATTGTAATCACGATATTATAGATTTTCTTTTATTTTAAAAATATGAATTGAATGTCGCGTATATTTCATCACTGACAGCCGAAGCTGTCGGCCGATGACATATGAATAGACAGCTCGATATAATTACTTCATGCAAGCTAGTTAAATGCTACTACGATGATTGTAAATTCTGACCGTATCACCATCATCAACATATCAGCCATTAGGAGTCCCACTAGTGGATATTGGTCTCCCCAAGAAAGGAGAAAATTGCGAATAATTGACGCGTTGTCAATTGCAGAGCTTGGCGACCAGGATGCTGCTGTCCACCCCCACCCTGTGCAATGGTGTAATACTGTTAAATGGATATACCGTTATCTGTCGTTACTGGTACCAACTACCAGAAAAGACAGATAACGGTATATCCATAAAACAGACAGATAAAACTTTACTTTCGTGCTTAAGAATATATATTTTTAGCCGTGACATATTTCAGATTTTCTCAAAATACTAATCATAGAACGTACTCTCACTGAATATATTGTAAATTACGCTTGTGTATCTTCGGTCATAAAAGTGGTAAGTATATTCCATTCCAAATTATTTGATTCTTAAATTCTATCCAATGTGATTTGTTCCAATAAATGAATTCCGGGAGTTTTACAAATAGACTTATTATTTTTGTAAAATACACGAAAAGAAGCACAACGAAGAGTGAGAAGAGATTTTAACTATGCCGAAATTAGCTATAAATTTTTAAAGTAAAGTGTAAGTTTGTGACTTATATATAGCGATCGATAAAGTAATATAACACTTGTGAGGACACAACATACTGGACGATGCGATTTAACAAGCTCATTACAAGATGGACTAATCAAATGAAGTCATCGGAATATGATGAACATCGTCCGGCTGTTACGTTGGTATTAAATTAATGATTTCATTTAAATTAATAATATAAGGTCAATTCGTAAAACCCTTGCATTCGTAAGAGAAGACATATTTTTGTAATTAGGTTAGGAAACTTAAACGCTTTCATCATACCAGCCATTGGAAGTCCACTGCTGGACATAAGCATCTATAAGAAAAGAGGTTTTTTGCCCATAATTACTGAGCCGAGCAAACGTGTTGGCAATCGCAACGAATATGCTGCTGCTCATCCGCACCCTGTGCATTTGAGTTGCACTGTTCGGTTTGATATACCACCATCTGTTGTTTCTGGTACCTTAGTCACCTCTTACGAGACTTGGTGCAATGAGAATTACTATTCTATTTTGCCGGAACCTTACGGCAACTTTAAATACATTAATTCATATATTCATTCATGCTTTTGTTAAATATATTCTCAGATTTGTCTCTAGGTCTTATTGTAACCAATGCAATGCGCATTCAAAACGCTACGCTAACTGCTTTGCCGGCACCGTTCCAAATTATTCGTGCTGTTAGCATGTATTAGATATACAACACTGAATTGAAAATAATTCAACGACATCATATACCGTGAGATCACTTGTTACTGTTCTCTATGAAAACTTACAATACTGAGTTGTACATATTGCCAGCTTAAAAATCTACTTGATTCTTTTATGAATAACCCAATAATCTATATATATATAAAAATGAAACCCGTTTCGCGTTGTCACGGCATCACGTGTGAACGGCTGAACCGATTTCGATAATTCATTTTTTTAAATGTTTGTGGAAGTCCAAGGATGGTTCTTACGGAAAAAAATATTAAGAAAATCTCTGAGAAATATTGAAAAGTATACATTTAATTTTGCATATTTTAAAAAACGCGCGTTACGAATGTCAATTTTTTTTTTATACGAATGTCAACGTCATTCACAGCCATAGACTATATTAAAAGAGCATCGTTTGTTCGGAAACGTGGTTACTTAATTAAGTTTGTTCGGAAACGTGAACGGAAAATAATACAAATAGTAAACCTATACAAATTTCGCATATCCTATTTAGTAATCTGTGGTAGTATCTGTTTCCCTAACTTGACATTGGCGTCATTGGCGAATGGCTGAACAGCCAAGCCAGTTAAAAAAAAAAACTGTGGTAATCTGTGGCATCACATCCATAACCATCCATTGCTTTCATTCCATATTTTGTTTGATAATTACGGTAAGTTGACAGCTTCATATCGATTTTTGGTAACTTTTGGTGACTACATAATATTACAATTTGGTTATTTCCGTGTCGGAAAACCATCAGCATTATTTATTTTCGCGCCAGAACATAAAACTAAAAATATAGTGTACCAAAAAGCATTAGATTAAAGAAACAGCAGCATTAGAATAGAGAGAAACAGTGAAGGGTATAGAGGCTATTAGTTGTTTTCTAGAGCGCGCGTGGTGTTAAGCTCAGTATTTACTTCAAAATGCCAAGTTGTTCAATAGCGATTTGTAAAAATATGAGTGGAATTATTGAATCCTATGGAATAAACACTATTATGAAAATATATATTTTGTTTTGTATTTAATAAAATTAGGTCCTTTTCAGATATGGCGAGACCAGGGAAATAGGGATTAATTTATATATGGAGGATATTATAGATTCCAGTTTAAATTGAATAGGTACTCATACCTAAGATAGGTCAACTATACAGAATAAAGTAGTGCATCAAAGCTACGCTAAGGCGGTACGAAGTTCGCCGGGTCAGCTAGTGTAATATAAAATTAAGGAAAGCGTAGATCTTATTCCACGCACATGTTCGCGAGGATATACTTCTTTGGAACTGCATTGATTTAATCTATTTACTAGTCCAAGCTTTGAGGTACCGGCAGAGTAGAATAGTACCTTTGCCTGTACCAGTTGTCGTAATTGGCGACTCAGGTACCAGAATTGACAATTGGCGGTATATCCATTCAAAACGTTATAAAATCCAATCCAATCCCCGATTGCCAACACGCTTTCCCAGCACGGCAATTGTGGGAAACATTCCCTCTCTCTTTGGTAGACCTATATCCAGCAGTGGACTTGCAATAGCTGGTCATCATACCAGCCGCTAAAGGTGCTAGTCTAAGTATGATCCTAAATCGTAACAAACAATGCACTTTTGTATGACAGCGGCTGTAAAAACGCAAACTATTTGAAAAACAAATTCCATGTATATTTACCGTACCTAGGCTGTTTATTATTATGCATGGCACTAATAAATGATTTAGAACTTGCATTGATTTTATTTTATACTTGCTTTCACACGCGGCATTTCCCGCGATAAGTTTTTAATACAAACAGTACTTTTTTAGGCAAGAAAATTGGGGTAACAAAGGAAGGTAATGGGTAGATAAGAGGTAACAAACAAATTGCCTTTAAACTTCAAAGTATTAGTTAGAATCGTATTGCGATATTCAGATTTAATTCACTTTACCCGATAGCGCATTTTAAGAGCTCATTAGTTCTGCTTTTCATAAAATTATAGTTTTGTGAACAACTTTGAAGGAAGTATATATCCATCAAAGAGTTTTGTGTAAGTTAAACAGCATACGTTACGTAACAGAAATTTCTATCCGATCTTTGCAACATTTTATTGACGCTCCAGTCTTATTGGTCTCAGTTTAACTTTAGATAGCCTCCCTTAGTAAAAGAAATACACGATACAATTATAATTTTCAATTCAAACCAGTAGTTTATGAAATTAGCGCATTCATCCAAATAAAGAAACTCTTCAGCTTTAAAATATTCATGCAGTTTTTTTTTATATAAATAGTAAATTGAATATAGGTCTAAATGTAATGGGACAATATTTCAACTTATATTCGTCTGATCACAAAGCGACACTGGTTAATAAAAATGTATGTATTTTGGCGGTGACAGTACAGACAGTTAGCAAGCGGTACGGATGTTGGGTTGGTACAGTTATATTAAGCAAAATGTTTAGGTAAAAAAAGGGAATACATGTGAATTTATGTAACGAAAATTCTCTCTTATGTTCCTAATTGGCTTCATTATCTACCTCTGACGTTGTATAGAAAATTTTTGTACCATACGACATACCTTTGAAATTATATACATATTTTCTAACAAATGTAGCCAAGATGAAAATGAAAATATGTGTTTCAAATAAAATAAATACAGTTAAACGCATCAAGGATTCTTAATAGATAGGAAAATCTACAAGTTGGAAATTGAATTAAATACATATTGAGATATTATGATATATAGTTTTAGTAAAACAAATGAATGCTTATAATAAAACGCAAATTGTTCGTACACGATATATGAACATTTCAATGTAAAATTGGGCTATTACTATAAATTTGTCGCTTAGGCGAACAAAACTACAATTTCTGGTTTTATAATAACTAACAAGCTGGGGGTACCGGTGCGCCTGAGAAGAATAGTATCTCTGTCTGTACAAAGTGTTGTATGAGGCCATTAAAATACCGAAACTAATAAATGGCGGTATATCCATCTAAAACAGCACAGCTTAAATACTAAAGGACGGGGGTAGGCCACAGCACATTGCCACAACGCCAGCCCAGCGCGGTGATGATAACCAAAAATCCCCTATCTTGGTCAAACCAATGTCCAACAATGCACTTTTTACAATTGATAAAATGACAAAAACTTACAATTTAAAATTACAGCCAAAGAACAGGGAAAGTCTAAAAACAAGATAATTTTTTATTTGCCAATGTGTCTAAGCTTTGATTAAAAAATATTGTTGTAAATATAAATCCGTCATATTATTCTAGCCTTTAATATACTTGTGACATTCCCTGTTCTTTAATTGTACCCTTACATGTCGTGAATACTGCAAAATATATATAATATTTTTTATATAATGTTACACAATTAAAACATTGAAACAACAAACCAGCAGATCTTGAAAACAATAATCCGACAAGAACGTCTCCGGCGACGAGAGGTAAATATTTGTATACTATCCAAAGGAGTAATACCGCCGGTTTTGGATCTCGAGTCGGTACTCGTGAATATTTTATTGCTGTGAGCGAAGCTTTGAATGTACTGTTTTGTCTACAAAGTCATTTTTTAACTGAAACATTTGTAGACAGTTTCTTATTTGTTTATACTTAAATTAGGTCATTGTATTTACACTCTTTAGTGGTAGGCGAAGGGCTCTCACATAAGGCCCAGGCCTCCCGAAGAGATATTTTATCTTCAAATTTTTCGTACACTATTGCTATTTTTTTTCATTCGCATTTTTATTGTAAATCTACATATATTTTACTCTGCCGTGTTGTACCTACAGGCTCTACCTAAAAGAGAATATTACCTCTCTCCTTATAGAATAGTACCTCCCTCTTTACCAGGTGCTGAAAGAGATAGTGTAGCTCAAATTCATAGGGTGGGGATGGGCAGCATCATCACGGTCGGGAAAGCTGCGCTCTGCGATTGCCAATACGCTTTCAATTAGCGTTGACATTATGGGCAAAATTACCCCTTTCTTGGGGAGGCCTATATCCAGCAATAGATGATTCATTATTAAGAATTAACACACTTTCAATTTGAACAAACGGTGATTTACGTGACATATATATGTGAGTGATGATATATGTGACATTTTTTTGACACATATGTGTAATGTATCAAGCATTTTATATGTAACTAGCCGACCGACATAAATTGTTAAAAAATACTTATTACATTTATTTACACTGATATCTGTTAGAATCTTATGGCACTAAATAATAATTATAACTCTTGTTTATGTAATAAACAAATAGTTTGCAATAAAAAATATATTGCAATCATAAAATGAAAAATAAACTGTCCTTCCTCTCAAGTTGGAAAAAACCAAACAAACAACGTGACATATTTTTTTACGTATAAAGATATTTTTCTTATGTATCAACAAACAATCTGACTAAAACTCATCATTGTAAATAGCTTCCGCCACAACTTCTGCGTATCTAATTGGTACCTAATTACTACTTCGCCGTAGAGATAATGGGATCCAAAGGCAGATACTCTCTGATGGCAAGAAATTGTATTCTGCAAAGTGCTTGGCAAATGTTCCGCATAAACATTTACGTGTTGGCTTAGAGGAAATTAAGGAATTTTAAACATCTCTCTATTAGATCTTCATTTACTTTGAATTTCTCAGTTTTAGGCCAGGTTTAAAGTTCCTATAGGATTTTGTGATTATTTACTTAGGAATTTTAACAATGGGAATAGTTCAAGCGAGAGCTTTTAGATTTTAGGCTATATAAAAATCATTAACTTTAAACAATAAACCTGAGTCTTCAATACTAAATCTTTTGAAGACTGATTAAATTGTTGCTCTCCTGGTTCTTCTTCAATTACATACATAGGTCATCCCTGTACTCTTTATGGTATAATAAATTTTCAAACTGTATAGTATTCTGTGACAACACTATAGAGTTCTATTTAAATGGATTTAATATACATTGTTTATAAAATAATTTTTAAAAGAGATTCGATTTATGCTTTATATTTTGGTATCCAAAAAATACCAAAAGAAAATGTGGAAGACAATACTGAAGGTGGTATGACAAAATAAAGGCAACAGCAGGAAAAGTATGGACTAGGACAACGCTAAATAGGAAAGAATGCGAGGAGTTAGAGGTCTTTGCCAAATTAGGAAAAACGGACTGACATAGTCTGTTTGCCCTAATTTGGTCGATGTTGACAATTCACAAAATTTAACAGCAATTCTTAACTGATGAAAAAACATTTTATTTTCTAAATATTATTATTGTAACGATTTGTACAAATTTTAAAAGCCAGACGGTTGGTTTAAGTTTTTTCTTTAATATTAGACCAGATTGACAGCCAGGTAAACAGTACGCACAGAAGTCTATATAATGCGGTATGCATTATATAGACTTCCGTAATATTACAAAGATATTATTAGCGCGTTGCCAACCTTGTGACTAGAATTAATTATATCGGTATGTTACCCGGTAATTTCACAGCCTCTCACTCCCTTCCAACCGGGAAATATAGTAAGAGTGAAGTACTAAATCAGACGGCTTTTGTATTAAGTCTACCTCATGTAATGATTTCCAATTTGATACGGCAGAGTAAAATAACCCTGAACTGGTGCTGGTGCCCACTATGAGCATAATTCTTCGTTTTTTCTTCAGATCTATGTCTAGCAGAAGAATTTCTACAGCTGCTGATATTATTATTAAAAAAATAATATCCTTATTCTAATTTACTAAGAAAAAAAAAGAAAAACAAGTGTACCAACGTAAGGAAACGGACCTTAAAATTCATTTTCAATTTCCAAGAAAATACAAGTACAAAGCTCATTAATTGTCTGCTTGTTTATTTGATTATAACTTTTTAACGCTTTCTGTCTAAGCTCTAGGTGGCATGGATCCGTTTTACTCTGATGAAACATTCATATCTTGTATCTTGTTACCGATACATTTTAATACGAAATTATATTTTACACTAATATTAAAAATAATATTTACAAATCAACTTTTACTTGATTGGCTTACAATTAAGATTAGTATTATTAATATTATTTACAGCTTCGCATTAAAGAAAATATTCGTTTTAAACTTTTTGTAATTAACTTTATAAAACATACAGTAAAATTCGATTAGTTATTGCAAGAGCGAGAAAACATGAGCATATCTATTGTTACCTATAATTTTTGGTTTCGGAATGTTATTTCCTAATTAAAAGTACATACGTTCTGTTACTGAGACGTATTAAAAGAATGGGGCCTAGCAAATAGTAATGGGAAATAAGAGAATTATTAAAAAATTAATAGAATATAATAAATTGACCTTACAGTTCATAAGGAAAATAATACATTTAATAGTACACTAAAATTGAGAGGGAGTTCAGATACCCCAATACTGCACAATAAAACAAAAACAGCTCAATTTGTAAAAGGAAAGTAGTAAACTGGCGTCGAAAGATTGGGCGGTAACAGAGGCTGTAAAAACCTTTGTTCGCTTACCGTTCACCGCTACAATGTTGTTTAAACTGGAAGTACTTTATGTAATTTCCATAAAATATAGTTGGATTATGGACAATGTGTTACATTCGAATATTTGGCGATGGGACCATTAATTTTCTATAGGATTAAATATCTTATTTTTTAATAGATCACATCAACTATCTAATCTAAGTACTAAATCAAATATTCATATAACGAATAGTTCAAATAACGAATGTACATTTTATTATATTTAAAATATAATAATAAAAATTAACTCGTGGTAGTTTTAGTAGCAGTAATTTGTATTTACTCAAAGGAATGTTTTGAGTATCTCTGAAGAGAAAACTCAACGAAGTGTTTTAAGTATTTTTGAAGAGAAAACTCCAAGTCGTGTTTTGAGTATCTCTAAAGAGAAAACCTAAAGAAGTGTTTTGAGTATCTTTGAAGAGAAAACTCAAAGAAGTATTTTGAGTATCTCTAAAGAGGAAACTCAAAGAAGTGTTTTGAGTTCTCTGAAGAGAAAATCTATCATTGCCTAAATCACATTCGTCTGTGATTAGGGTTTTATGCACACTTCAATAGGATTATATGATGTTTTGTAAGGCAAAAATTGTAGACTAAGGTTCGTTCATGCATAGAAAAACGAAAAAAGAACAACAAAATGGAGTCGAATAATTTCAAGTTCAGACTAAGATTACACTACTGCTGTCTTTCAAATTTATCTTAAATGTTTATGAAATCAAAGTCCTTAGATTGACGCGCACAACACTTTTATGCTAACCTTTGAAAGAGTTCAAAGGTCCCTGATATAAGTCATGACCTTTAGGTTTTACATATTCCCAACTAGGTTTCTCTACGAGAAGCATGAAATTCTGGCTATAAGACAAAAACAAATCGCTATTACACTAATGAAGCAACGTAAGTCAATCCAATTAAAAAAATACTGTATTAATTCTTTTAATCAAATTATTGTAAACCTCAAAATTTCTCCTCTGCGATCGGTAACTCACATCACATAGAATAGTTTAAAAACTTTTATCACTTACACAAAGTAAGAAGTAGTTGCTAACCCTTTGACTTTGTTGTACGACTAAACACCACACATACATTTAAACTCACACTTACATATAAATTTATGTAATTACTTTAAAAATACGTAATTATATTATTAACTTAAAATGTTTAGTTCAGTGTATATAAGGAGGGCACTGACCTCTGTAACACCGGTAAAATTTAATCAAATTAAATGTAAAGGCCTACATAGGCATGTATTATGTTACCATAATAATTATTATTAAAGCCGACATAATACAATAGGATATAAGAAATGACTGAAATAAAAGAGTCAAGTAATTGCAAATAAATGTAATTTATTAAAATAGTGAAAATAGAAATCTTTACTTTTGTTTTTAACAGTAAATTAATATCTATACCTCATGACACTATACTAATAATGCAAAAGTGTAGATGCAATATTTACTGAGTGTATATAACAATATAGGGGCAAATGTCTCTAAATAAAGTTTTCCCGAAATTATTTTACTATGTTGCGCACTCTAATGCCATATCGAACGTAGTTCAATTTTTAGAGCAAAGAGCAGTTTGTCTATGCGGGTGGGATAGCGGTATTCATTATTATTCAGTATGCAATCTGCAATAGTTCTTTACGTTTTCACCAGAGTAAATACTCCATGTTGCTGATTTTCGCTGTAAATTTTTATAAAGACCCAAAAAGGTTCGCAAATAAAAATCATGTGATTGTATTCGTGACTTTTATCGTTATTTTCATATCAGCCACGACATCCACCATTAGACATAGGCCTTTCCAAGTGATTTCCATTAGGACCAGTAGTGTGCATCCAACGCTATCCTGCGATTTTAGCTAGATCGTCTGTCCACCTTGTGGGTTGGACGTCCTACGCTGCGCTTGCCAATACGTGGCTTCTATTTCAGAACCTCACTTCTGCGTGCTAAGCCCTGCTCACTGCCACTTCAAATTGCTATTCTGCATAACCCGGCAAAACTCGGTGACTTCGTCTCTTAGATGGATCTTCTCATTTCTGATTCCATCGCGCAAAAAGAATTCGAGCACTGCCCTCTTCATAGCTCATTGGAAGATTTTGAGTTGCTTCTTGATTTGCATGTATATTGTTATTATTAAACATTTTTAGTGCTGCGTAAATTTACAGTATTAAATGCTGAAGTGTTAAATTACTCACCTCATTACCTTACGGCCAGGAGGAATATTTAGCGGTGTAGGAGAATCTTCCTTAAGCATTCCTGCTTGAGCTGCCCTTAACACTTGGGGCAGTTAAGGTAAGAAGAAACTTGCAGCAGCACTTCACGTGAACTTCTGTAAAATATCAGGTATCCATTCGAATTTAAACTATCTTTATTACCTTATAATGGAGAAACGAAAAAGAACTCAGATATCCGCCCTTTCTGAAATTTCATACCTACGTTAGCTTAGGTTCACAATAGGACACTCATTCAGTCCACGTGTATGCGTATAACAGAGAAGTATATGCGTATAACGTAGAATATAGTATTTTGTTGATTTGACAAGGGCTTAGTATTAGAATGTATACACCAAACAAAAATGTTTTTTATTAATTTATATTAAAAAATTTATTACATTGAAAGTACATTTTTTCGTTATTGTAACCTTCACAGAAAATATTTCCGTTCAAGTAATAAAAGTCAAAGGTGACATACGAATTTCAGATCATTGATAAAGTTATATCTTTGTGATACATTAAATATTTATCTCTTTAGGGCATGGTGACCTGTTTAATACCTCGCACTAGAATATTCCTGAAACTGTCAAAGATCGAATAATAAAGCACTACATGCATCCTATCAAATATTATGAACAACTGACAAATGAAACTATAGTCCAAACTATTTAGAATGTTTCTATAGTGACTACAAAAGTGAACAGCTCACTCAAAGTAACAGGTGTCTTTCCATTAGTAGTATTAAACGCGGGATAGAAGATTGGGCTTGTATCTCTTTGTCCACGTCGCTTCAGAGATTAAGGTTATAGCCACGTTGTTAAGCACAAGCGAGCATCTGATGGATGCCATTGATGAATAAAACCTATTTTTATTAATGAAAACATACATTTATTTAATAAAATCATAGTTTTTTTTATTAATAATAACATACTTTTAATTATTAGAAACCATACTCATATACGTGATATGTGCCGTGAGTTACCGATAGAGTAGAATAGTAAGTACATCTTTCTGTACCTAGTAACGTAAGCGGCGACTTAGATAACAAAACCGACAGGTGTCGGTATATCCATCCGAGACAATTTAACTCAATTGCAAAGGTTGGAAAGAGGTCATTGCCCCATTGCGAAAGCTGCGCTCTGTTGCCAACACGCTTGCCCGGCGCGGCAATCATGAGCAAAATTCCCTCTTCCCTGGGGAGGCATATGTCTAGCTGCAGTCTTCAAATGTCTATAATGATGATGATGATACTATGATACTCATATCACTATACGTACTGTGTTATCTGAGATCAAATACATAATCTTGCTCGTACGTAGTGACTCTGCTGAGAAAGAAACTCTTAGATTGTACTTTCGGATTAGTACTGCCCCCCCTTACCATGTTTTGGACCCGAATTGAATTGAATGAGAAATTGATTATGACATTGTGATCAATGTGATAAAAGTTGAACAAATAAAGGAGTTTATATATCTAACAAGTGTTTTTACAATAGATGCGAGATATTGAACGGAGTGGGAAAGTGGAATGAAGAATAATGTCAATAGAGCCTTACATTTCCGTCACAAGACGTTCACAGAAGTGTGTTGGTTCCAACATTGACATGTTGTTGTAAAAGTTGGCTATAACTGAAGAAATACGCGAGTGAAATAAATAAATATGGTGAGAGTTTGAGAAATATATTGAAGAATAGTGTGAGTACAGTAATATTGGATTGTTACAGCTTTAACATTCAATCCAGCAGGTAATATTTCAATATATTATAATATCATAAAATAAATTATATTTAATAATGTTTTTTGGTACTTCACTGGTTGTTTTAAAGTTATTTTTTAGGAGAACCTCTTTAGAAGAAGAAAAAGTAATATTAAATAAATTCACACATATCATACATTGACCTGAATCCGAGATGAGTCATTTAAAGCACTTGTGTTGTTTGACAAATATAAAATTTAAATATATCTTTTACACAATGATACAGAACCAATTTATCACCACCAAATACGCCATTAAAATATGATAAAGAACTAAATTATTAATAAAACCAACATAATACTATATATATAGAAATTATAACGACTTCTTTGTCTGTATATCTAATTCTACAAAAAAATATTTGCTCCATTTAACCAGAGAAAGTATATTTAGACAATTTATAATACATATATAAGTAAGGTTTTTGATGGAACTATTCTTTTGTTCTATTTTAGTAATTTTCCAGGTCGGCAAGCATGCAAACAATAATCTTACTACTTGTAGATAGTATGTTACGTTACCATGTACACAGCAATGGGAACAATGTATGGTATTATGATGATAATGACAACTTTAACACCCAGACACATAACAAACATCTTTAGCTCCACCGAATACGCCATCTTGACTGTCAAAATATATTAAACAATTGAATTATTAGTAAAACTAAGAAAACAGATACAGATATTATAACGAATTCTATGTACGTATATATGATTTTACATTATATTTATACGCCCGTTAAAGTATATTTAAACAATTTATAGTAAAGATAAGAAACGGTTTAAATAAACCGTTTTCAATTCCATTTTTTCTTTATTCCCGGTCGACAAAAAAACTATAACCTCGTGACTTGAAGATATTATGTCAAATTACCCAAATCAATTTCACTACCTCTCCCACCCTTTATACCGGAATACAGCAATGGGTTCATTTTAGGATGTGATGATGATAATGACCACTTCAACACCCAGACACAGGACGATCATAAATATATATGAAATAAATATTTGTCCTAGGTGGAGATCCTGGCCTTTGGGCACACAATAAAAGAATACTGCTGAATGCCCAAGCACTAAAGTGGGTAGGAATTTAAAAAAGTCGCTAGGTGGCGCTGCTTTGAAACGGTCATAGATCGCTGAAAGTAAACCATAGGTGTTCGCCGCTGCTCAGCTCACTAAGGTATAAACCGAACAAAAACACGAGCTATCTCCCTCAACCGCGAACTATGACAGTGGGCGTCATTAATCACCGTCCAGGTGATACAAGGAGCGGCTGATGCGGGTTCATCGCTCACCGCCGATAAGGGTTTATAGTGGTCCAATTATGTCACTAGATCTATATGATGAGGGTATCAGATGTGGATTGTTAATCATTTATTGAGTGTAATTAATAATGTTGGCTTAGAATTGTTTCCGTGTAAATGTCGGTGTTGTCTAGGTATAATTATTAAGACATATTATTTACCTACCTATATGTTACTGAGTAAATTTGCTAGAAATTTTTATACGTAGGGATACTACTTGCCATCTTATTAATGTTGCAAATACGAAATTTTTAAAGTGAAATAAAAATTGCTACCATGCTAATATTAATAAAACTTAGCTATAATATAGTCAAAACATCATAATGTCAAGGCTTTAGTTTTAAAGATAACTTCAACTGATGTTGTATTCAAAATCAAACCAGAGCCTTCGACGAGAATAAGATATATTTTTTAAAGACATAACCTTCATTTGAACACGCAATTTTTTACATTTTTTTCTAAATACGTAAACTCTGAAACACCACGTGAAGAACATAAAAGTCAAGGATAAAATAGCATACGGTTGACATTTCCATTTAGGAAAGAAAATCTTTAAATATCAAAGACATGAATAAAATGGCTCGGTAAAATTGTAATGGAACTATAACTTCTTGTATTCTCTGAAATATTTCTGCAGTAGAAAAATTTTAAGTCACCAATTTTGATTTTATGGTGAAAATGTGCAGTACAGTGACGCTTTTATGGAGTTTTCTTCGTTCGGAATCATACCCAGAGAGAGAGAGAAATTCTTTCGCATAATAAACAATTCTTTTTATTCGTCGGCACCAATAACTTTTATGATGTCAGCCAGTGGAATTACTTTAGTCGGAATTACTGGACTTGCTTACGGGTCCTGCAAGGATTAGTGATTTTAAAGACTGCAAATTGCAGCTGGCATCCCCAGCTTAACGCACCTTCTAAAACACCGAAGAGCTCGGGATAATCCATCTTTGGTCACACATATATATATATATATTAACCAATGCGAAAATATCTTAACGTTTACTATCAAGTGGTAAATGCATTTCTGCTTGATACAGCAAATATAAAGATTAATAATCCTAAACTGACAAAAATCTGATATTTTTTGCTTCTGATATAAGAATTTTTTCTTCAAGGTTTCGCTTGATTATTTTCGCTTTACGGGATCACACTCAGTATTAGATGATATTATCTCGACCATTCTCTAAAGTTCTTAACTATCAAACGGACAACTAAGAGATTCTATCATATCATCATCACTAGAGGGGCCGTAAAACATCTATTACTGAGCACAGGCCTCCCCAAGAAAAGGGTAATTTTGCACCTAATTGTCGATCAGCGCAAGCGCAGAGTTCAGCTTTGCGATGGAAATACTACTACCGGGTCCCTGTCATGTTGCAGTTAAGCTAAGCTGTTTGGGATAGATATACTGTCATCTGTTGGTTCCGGTATCATAGTCGCTTATTACGACATCTAGTTTAGAAGAAGGTTTCGTTTTCATTTAAAGATATGACGGGCTTGACGGTGCAGATGGTAGTAATCCTTTTTTGTACGCCAAAGGGTTCGATCCCACTCACCTAGGACAAATATTTATATGATGATACTTATCTTTGTTCTGTGTCTGGGTGTTAACATTGTATATATATGTATTATGTTTTCAAAGTGGTATATTTGTGATTTATCTGTTGTCTGATATCCGTGCTTTCAGCGACTTATCACGAAATCAGGTTAATGTATGATATGTTGTGGGAATTTCTTAATTATTTATTATAAGTAGTTGTGGAACCCTAGCATACATGGATACTTACATGGTAATATTACATTACTCACAGTGCAAAACTTTGATTACTTTATTTTTTTATGTATTACTTTATCCTCGTGTCTGAGGCAATGTTTAATTTTTCCTCACGTATTTCCGTGTCCAATAATAATATTGAATTGCGGAGTCAGTAAAAAGACAATGTGAACGTTATCACGTAGGTAATTACAATTTTTATGTTGCTGTTAATGGCTCAAGTACTGGTGACCTAGTAATGTTGACTGCTACATTTTAATGTGCTGAGTTGGAATTATTGTATAACAAATACGACGTTTGACTTTTATATTTATTGTTTTAAAACTAGACTTAAGTGATTTAATTAAAAGAATAAATTTACGGTAATGAAGCTGGATGTGTTTATTTATAATTCATACAATTACAAAATATTAACCTACCTTGATAAATATTGCACTAGTTTAAGCTTTTGTTTTACGAATATAAAATAACATTTCATTAAATTACAAAAATTATACTTTCTTTTGAATAAAAATTATATAAAAAGTAACTCTCTCTCTTAAAATAGGTGCATTTACATCATTACACTAACCGTCAAGTGTTTTTCATATTTTTGTTTTGTTTTAGTTGTTTTTTTAATGTTATTATATTATTTCGTATGGAAAACTTATTTTTTCTATTTGACCTTATAATTTGATTTATATTTTTATATTTATAAATAGGAATACTCTTCTAATATTGTTATGTAAAAAAATGAAAAAAAAAATTAATTATCATACCAGCAATAAAAAGTCCACTGTTGGACACAGGCCTCCCCGAGAATGGGGCTTTGTTGCCTATAATTGCCGCACTGGGGAAGCGAGTTGGCAATCGCAACGCGCAGTTTTCATTATTCATTACATTTGATCTAACTGTTTTGCATGGATATACCGCCATCGGTTGGTTCTGGTACCTTATTTGCCTCTTACGACAACTGGTACAGAGGGAGGTATTATTCTCCTCTTATCAGCAGAGTAGAAGCCTCACGGCTAAATAATAATAGCTTGTTATTTTTACTTTTGTTTATTACATCTCAATTTTAATATCATTTGTATTAGGAGTTAATAAATGTTTTGTTTTCTTTATTTATTTTTATTTTTGATCTTCAATTTGTTTTTCGGATAATAATTCAGTATTTGTATTAGCACCAAACGTCGGCTGGTATAGGCGTACAAGCTGTCGTAGATCGTACGTACCATTGCAATCGTCAATGACTCTACCCATCCCAACCCTGTTTTTATTACACTGTTTCGGTTAGCTTCTGATCCTTCAACTGCCTCTATTCATACTTTACTTTTTAACGAAAAATTTGACAGTATACATTTAGGACGGTATTTCTATCTTTTGTCAGATGATGCAGTATCGAGTCCCTATGGATACAAATCATCATATCTGCCAAAGGAAGTCTACTGTTAAACATAGATCTCCTCAAGATAGGGGAATTATTTCCCATAATTGCCGCTTTAGGCAGGTGTGTTGGCAGTCACAGAGCGCAACTTCGCGACGAGGATATTGCTGCCTATCCCCACCCTACAGTATTCAAACTACGTGGTTGCGGATGAATATACTGCCATCTGTCGGTCCCGGTACCTTAGTAGCCTCCCACTGTAGCAGGGTATAGAGGAAAGTACTATTCTACTACGCTACTAGCGTACCCCACGGCTATATAAGCTAAATAAAGTTATCAATTTGGAAATACAACCACGCTTGTTTAGTGCCAATAAAGCGGCTACATTCACTCTTTTTAAGGAAGCCTCTATTTAATAGTCGACGACAATTGGCTGATTTGATTATGATAAAGTGTATTCGCTATAAAATACACTAACTTGCCGTCTAAGACTTTGTCTGCGAGTCTTTATCGCATATCTGAGAAACTTTTATTGTTTCGGGAGGAGTTCTTTGTGACTCGCGCATAGTTAGAGAAAAATAAATAGCCTCTACCTTCCAGACCTTTTCGCACCGGAATATGTTTCGAGATAAAAAGTACCCTATATATTAATAATCTCTTATAAAATATCATTTAAATCTGTTTAGTCATTTCAGCGTGAAAGAGTAAAAAACTAATAAGTTCTATTACAGTGTTTGTTACTCTTTAATGCCGCTTCACTTTAATTCCTGAACATGAGTAATTATATTTTTTTTCAAAGTCTTTCCTTAATAACTTAAATTAATAAAGAGCACTGTTCTAAAATTTAAGCTCACTACATACCAAATTACAAAGTCAGATTATTAATTGATCTGTTAAAGCGTAACTAACAAGATTTGATTGTGACTTAAGAATTTATAAGCGTGTAAACTATGTCTCGGTCCGAGTATAGAGTAATGTTAAACTTTTTTTCTATCACACTAGTTTGACAAACAAGCATACAATTCACGTGTTAAGCGTCACCACAGCCTATTAACGCTTATGATATCACACGGATATCACTAGCGCATTGCCAACCTAATGACTTAAAGAAATTATGTAACACTATCCAGAAGATAATTTCATTACCTCTTTCAGTCTTCAAGCCGAACAGAGCAGTGCGAATATTGCCATTTAGCGGCAGAAATAGGTAAGAATTAGGTACCAATGCAGACGAACATTTCAGAAAGGGTCCAAAGACTCGAAGTACCTTTACTACTGAAACAATCTATATTGAAGTAATGTGGATGCGGGTAATAGAAAGTTAATTAACAGCGCTTCAGTCAGAATTTGTGTCACTCCTTTCGATTACTTACGTATATGTTTATTTTCACGCAGATAAGCGAATTATTTACATTTCTTAATTATTCAGATAAGGAATTCCCAACATTAATTAGCGAACCGTTAAAGGCTGACATTTCGATAAAATCTTAATTAACCCAAATTCTATGTTCCTTTTTAATTTATTCATATAGACAGATCAATTGAACCCCAATTATTTCGGAGAAACAATTTAATTTGGATATAAAAACTTTTTAAAACCTAAACAATATTAATATTTTATATTTTAGTTCCTATTGAAATTTAATTTGAATGTTATATCTTTAATACTTATAAATACTAAATAAACTTACAACTTTTGCATTATGCTTATGCATGTATAAGTATATAAAGTTTATTAATTATTTTGTAATGTTAAAAAAACCATAATTACACTTCATTTTTATTAGGCCAGATCGACAAACAAACTGAAGTTCACATACATTTACAAGGATATCACTAGCACGCTGCCAACCTTGTGACTTGAAGATATTCTTTTACCTTACCGAGTAATTTCACTACCTCTCATTTACCTTCAAAACCGGAACACAGCAATACAAATAATACGATAGAAACCGGTGAGAGAGATACTTATCCAGGTGACTTTTTGTATGCCATGTGATAATGTATAATTCAGAAAAATATAAGCTTTTATTTCATAAAATTTTAGTGCACATTGAACTACCCTATCATATTTTCTTCGCTTATGTCCATCTAAAGGTTGCTTAAAAGATATCGCTCTGAATACTAAAGTCGCCAATAGTATTATAATAATATAGTAATTATATATAGAAAATTATAGAAATATAATTTTCATTTTTATTTCTATAATTTTCAGTATACAACAAAGAGTATTATTATTATTATTAAATGTATGTATATATTCAAGTCCACTGGAAAGTAGGAAAGTCCACTGCTGGCAGGCGTTGCTTCACTGTGGAAATTTTGCTGGGCATCTAAGCCCTAATGAATTCGAATTATGCTTTTTCGTGTGGATTTATCTGTCGGTTCCGATTCCTAACCACCTCTAACAAAATCTGCTACTTGACTCTGACATCCCTCGTCAGATGAGATGTTACTTACAACATGTTCCAAATATCATTTCTTCAAAACAGTCTGGTAGTTCTTTTTAAATATATAAATCAATTTAGACGACATTAGCTTAAATAGGAATCACGACGGCGCATTTAACATCCAGACACAACAAAAAAACAAATATTCCAATAACCATAACTAAGAAATGCATAGGACGTCCACCAAAGGTTAATTGATGATTTGACTAGAAACGCAGGATTGTACTGGCTGCAGGAAATATTTAACGGCAAGCTCGATGATAGAAATCATATAGCGCTTAAGGTCATGTGTTCAATTGTGTTTGTTCTATATCTAGTTGTTGAAAATATCATCATTACAGCCATTAGAAGTCCACTACTTTTTGGCGGGATTTTGGCCTAGAAATGCCGCGCTGGGTAATCCTGTCGGCAATCGCAGAGCGCAGCTTCTGTGACAGGGATGCTGCTGCCCATCTCCACCCTGTGCATTGGGAATACATTGATTCGGATGAATATACCATCGTCTGTTAGTTCTGTTATCTGAAACGCCTCTAATGACACTTGGTACAAAGAAAGATACTAATCGACTCAGCCAGTATATCACGGCAAGTATATGAATATTGGATGTATGTATTGAAGTATGTCTGTATAAATAAGCGTCTGTATGAGATGTTATATTTGTTATAATTATATTTAAAATTGCAGTTCATGTAGCTTATATAACAATCAGATAAAGAAAACTTCCAACTACAATCCATTCCAATACAAGGTCCCAAGAACATGATTTGGTATTTTAATAACTAGTAAACTAACTATGTTGTTGACCATTGATAAGCTTTATGCTTGCGAATGATAAATGGTGACCTTATTGGGATTTCTACAAGCGCAGTGGATTGTATTTAATTGATCAACATTGACACAGGCACGTCATTTCTCACGGGCGACTGTCGAGGAACGCACGTGTTCGCTATGAAGACCGCTCTTGGATTGTTGTTGTTGTTCTGCGTGGCTGTATCCGGCAATGATTGCGATTATTGTAAGTATTTATTGTTTTATTTTTAACTATGGACCTATCACGTTCCATAGAGAAATAATATTGGATTTTTGTACGCGGAGTCTGATCAATGTATTATTATTATGTTATTATCAAAATGTTAATATTTTATTAAATGTCTTCTTTATTAATTATTCGAAAGTTTGTATGGAAATTTGTATCTCAATAAAAAATAAGTAAATTTGGTAAAGATTGATATTATTCCTGTTTAATTACATAAATTTTGTTTATTTTCGAAATTCGAGTGTATTTCGAGATTCTTAGGATATAAATTAAGAAATTTTATTTATATATATGTATATATACATATATATAAATATAAGTTATGTGTGTTTGTTTGGCTAGTCTCCTAAAATTATGTTAAATTATGTTATTTTGGCTACTATTGTTACATGTCTGTAAAGACCTAAAAATGTCACCATCACTCTTTAAGTGTCTGAAATAAAACAAGTATTAAGAGACAGTTTGTGAAATAACTATAATTACATTATTACATAAATTTACTTAATTAAAATATTTTATATTATAACTTACTTTAAAATAAAAAAAATATTTTTTTAGGATACATATATATATGTACTTTATTATATTATATATAAGAATTGCGTGTAACGGAGTTTGTTCAGAATAAACTTTTGAACTACTGAAATGATATATATTTTTAATGTGTAAAGTTTGACCCACATTGAGAGATATAATTGTTTATATCTCAATTTCATAATCAAAATGTTTTCATATTAAACACAAGTATATATAGTCAAGGATAGACAAAGTCTGATAGATCCGATAGTATCTATATAGTATATGTAATCAGATAAATCAATAAGAATAGAGAAACATACACAGAACTTAATCTTGCAAATAGATTTGTAAATAAACGTTTATTATATTACAGTTTGAATGTATATACTCAAATAACTGATAGCAATATATTTATTAACTGAATTTATTGATATCTGCCTGTATATGTTGTTATTCAAATTTATTTTAGACCAGCGGGGTCCCGCGCTTTTACTCGCGTAGTTCCCGTTCCCGTGTAAATAATAAAAGTAACTTAAGCTACTTCTTTTAACGTAAGCTATTCGCCAGTGCAAGTTCTGTTAAAATCGGTTTAACCATATTGAAGTTTACCTCAAACAAACATATGAACAAAAACTTTATGGCTTATTTTTGTTATAAGTAATGATTTTCATTCATACACTTTAATTTTATTTATATGTATACAGGTGCAACTTGCGCGCTTCTTTAATTATAATAGTATTTCATATTACCTAACTGTTTTAATAGTAAGTAATTAGTGATAATGACCATTTGGTACCGATTAAGTAGAATAGTACCTCCCCTAAACAAGTGTTGTAAATGCGATTAAGGTACCGGAACCGACAAGTGGCGGTATATCCATGCCAAGCAGTGTAGCTTAAATGCAACAGAGCGAAAACGGGCAGCTGCATTA
Source organism: Heortia vitessoides (assembly GCA_020976665.1). Taxonomy (NCBI): domain Eukaryota; kingdom Metazoa; phylum Arthropoda; class Insecta; order Lepidoptera; family Crambidae; genus Heortia; species Heortia vitessoides. The sequence goes on along the minus strand of JACJUM010000875.1, from coordinate 16,992,183 downwards.
CCTTCGCGGATCTTCGCTCTGTGTTTACCACCACAAGCGATTTGCCACCACAATTTTTTTTGGGAGATCTTCCAGCTGTAGACGTTTTACCTGCTGTTATAATGATGATAATGAATTAGTGTTTTAGTCGTTTTCAATCAATCGTTTATCGTGCTTAGATAATAAATTGAATATATATCGTAGTAGTTTTTTAATAATTTCTGTACAAACTACAAATACCTATTTTATTACTCCTTTTATTAATACAAATTGGAGCAGATTTTAAATATGTTTTAAAAAAAGTTTAGATTAAAATAAAGCACGAAACACAAATTCACCGATGCAATGTTTTAAGAGCATGACTATCAAAATCGTTACTAATTTATAGATTATTCCAACTTTATTATTTTGGGTTATTTTTTGAATTCCTCCAGAAAATGTGATTTGAATTAAAACAACTATAAAAAATATATATTTCAGCCATTAGCAGTTACAGCTGTAATTTTTTTTTTGCGCGGTATCTTCAAGTTTCGAAGTAGTTTATTTATTATGAAAAATATTACCAACATTGTTACATTACAATTTACACTTAGTTACAGCAATTTAGAATAGATTTAAATGCATAATCACTTAAAGGTAAACATCACGAGCAAATAAGTAATTACGTTAACAAAATAAGCCGACAAGCATTAAACATACATGCAAACAGTCCGCAATTCTGATAAATGTTGATAGACGTGGTACACGCTCGTGTATTTCAGAGATATTACTAGAGTATCGAAAATCTTGTTATCTGCAGATATTTTGTCTCATTTCTCAATAATTTCACTACTTCCCTCAACATTGAAACTTATCCATATACATAAATTAAACGTATAATAAAAATATATGCACTTATATTTGTAGTAACTAAATAAGTTGTATTTAAACGTTGGGACGTACAAAATTATCTATTATATTTTTACTAAATTCATTGATTATAAATATAAACTTACCGATAATGTTTGTCCTTGTCAAGTTATAAAGGTCTAACTTTATAACCCTATTTCTGATGTACGTTATATATATATATATAACGTACATATATATATATATATGCATTTATTGTGTTTATTTATACAAATATGTATGTCACGTTTATCTACTCGTATTTTGTGTATATATTGTCGGCACCACTATATATTTTTTTCTGTTTTGTGTAATGGTTGACTGGGAGATAATGCCATCTGGCATTAAATCCGCCATTCGTACATTTTGTACAATTGTGGGATAAATAAAAATAAATAAAATATGCCTAATAAGCATTTTGCATATGCCTATTAAGCAACATTGAAAGTAATCGTTAAACGGTAGTAAATCATCAACATACCAGACATTCAGAGGTCAACTGCTGGACATAGACCTCTCAAATAAAACGCGGTTTTTTGCCCATAAGTGCCGTGCTGGGCACGCAGAGTGCAGCGTTCGGAATGGGGGTATCCCATTTGAGCTGCACTATTTCGGATGGATATACTGCCATCTGTCGGTTCTGGTACCTAAATCATAGTTACTATTCTACTCAGCCGGTACCTTACGGCATCTGAACCGGTGATTGAATACAAAACAATTATTTAAGTTATATATGATATTGAATAAAATAAAGATAATATTACACCTTTAAACGAGAGAAATGTAGTAATTACATTGTAAAGGGCAATTTTGATCTACATGAAATATGCAACGTATGTAATGTATTAAAAATCGAGTTAGAAATAGAACTATGCCGTAGAAACTGCCTGGTAATTAGTCCATTTTTTGTGAGGCATAAAACCTAAATATGATTACTTTGGGTTATCTTTAGGAGTTTAATAAATAATATCGCGGTCCGATTTATCGATATTTTTAACATATACAATACCTTCAAATAGCGCCTGTTCTTAAATCATTATAGCTATGGTTGAAAACTGACTGATCAGTTGGGTTGTTCTAACGATCGTAGCGCTAACAGAGAGAGAGGGCACGATATAATTGTGTACTAGAATAAGTTCATACATTTATAATTCATTTATTAATATTCAATATTGGAAAAAATGTCTGCTATTTTCCGATTAAACATGAGCCCAAAGGGAATAAGGGAAATAAGGGAATCCGAAGGTCATTCCCTCAGTAGACCACATATGATATTGTCGAGAGTATATACTAGAGTATCAGGAAATCTAAACCAAGGCGTTTTCCATCAAAGAAGAAATATCTGAACCGTAAATAAAGAACTTTTTGAACCAGAAAAGAAAATTGCAAATAAACTGATGGTGGTAAGGGTTCCAATAACATTTAACAGTTGGTATCATTGCAACCTTTAGTGAGGTCGGTGCTAACAAACCGTTGTTTTAACGGCAAATGTTAGATCAATTAAATTCCAAGCAGTTTTATCATTAATATAATCTTTCAAGTGATAAACCTTAGAAATAAATATCTTTTACGCAATCCTTGAATTTATATAAAGGCATATTTGTAACTCTACTCAGGATATTATTATAAAATCTTACACTATTACCCCTGAACGATTTACTTATCTTTAGAGCCTAGCAATGGGCACTGCTAGCTTGCGTATGTCACTGTTGTATGTCACTTTATATAACTTTTATATCGCTTTAAATCAATTAATATTTATGTGAACATAAATAATATTCGTTTTTATTTTAATATATATTTATTTAAAAGTATATTATTTATAACATAAAAATTCATAAAAAAACATTTGACCACATCGAGATAGCATTACCAACATCGCCCTAAACTATTTGTTGTCTTTCTATTTTAAATAAGAGTGATATTTTATCTGCAAATGACACTTAATCGTGGTTATCTTTAACAAGAATTGATAAATCATTTATGTAGACGAGGTACAGGAAAGAGGTAAAGAATATATAAGTAATCGTTTGCTCTTTATTTTTTAAATATGCCTTAAATCAGTCTAAAGCAGAACTAATAAGTCTGTAACTCCGTAATGGCGTAATTTTCTAACCAATGTTTCATGGTGCACATAATCAAAAGCTTTGGAGTAATCGCTAAAAACTCTTAAAGCATAATGCGATTCCTTCTAAGCATTAAAGATATTTTTCGAAAACTCAACACCAGCATCAGTTGTTGAGACCCCTTCTGGAACTAAATTGATTAGCGGGCATTATTATTATAAAATTTTCCAATACTTATACTTAAAATAATTTTTTCGAAAATATTCCTTGAAGTAGGTAGTCTTAAACAACAGATCTTAAATTAATTAAGTCAGAAGTACTACCAGATTTAAATAGCAGAACAATTTTACTCAATTTCATTAGATCAGAAATATCGCCGCAATCTACACTATCAATTCGTATTACTCTCAGATCAGAGGCGACAAGTTCTATTAGGGGTTGAAGTATTTGAACGGAAAACCCCCATAAATAACCAGTTTTTTTACATGAATTAATTTAAAAATCTTGATTATATTTTCGAAGGTAATATCTATGTTACACTTGTATTTTAGGCATATTAGTCTCAAGCAAGGTTAGGCTGACAAGGGTGAAGAATTTAAAAAAAATGTTAGATATTGGTTTAAAAAAATATTGGATACTGGCAGTGAATAAAGTTTCGAATTCAGCTGCAGCTTCCGAATCAATTTTAAAATGATATTCCATTTCACTATGTTTCGACTTACCAGTTTACTTACTTATTAATTTCTAAGTAGGTTTTATAACATTAAAACTATTTTTTATTTTACGACTTGAATAATTTTGCTCTAAAGGAGTCGGTTAGTACATTCCGAGGTAAATCGCTTAAAACACTTTGTGTTACGGACATACTTAAATAACAGAGGAATCACAAAGAAAATACTTAAATACAATACAATTCAATATTTGTCTTGAATGTGGATCGTTCTCACGACCACACACAAGATAAGATCACGACTATTATTAAGTCATTCTGTTATTTCATCATTTTCAGTTAAAAAACTAGACGAAATACGGCCAGAAGAACCTTGTTCGCGAGCAGGGGGCATATGCACCTTCGCCGCGGATTGTCCACTGTTAAGTGAAGAGAAAAATCTTTGTCCAAACCAAAGGAGTCAAGGAATCGAATGCTGTTATGGAGGTAAGCAATAAGTGTTATAAATAGATTTATACTTTTATCTAGATACCTTTCATAGGCACATAGAATTTCGTTAAAAATTATGGGATTATTGATTTGTAACCAAAACAGTCCAATTGGAACCATCCACCCGCATAAGGCAATGAATGCGTTGACGTCAATGCTGTACAAAGTGACAAAATTTGCACTACAATAAAACAGGAAAAACCTAAAAATAAAATAAAAAGTTATTTTCGGTGTAGATTCCCCTGTGAGATTCGCAAACCATCGGGTTTACCCGTTGCATCTTTTGGTTACGTTGGCTTTGAAGTTTGATTCTTTACAGCTCTAAGGGACAGTAGACCTAAGTATTTGATATGATTTTCAACTTGATAAAGTCACGCGTTGCTAAAGAAAGGGTTACGACAGACAGACAGAACTTTTGACAACGAAGTGACTCTATTAGGGTTTAGTTCTATTTTGAGAGACTGAAACTTAAAAATTTAGTGAAATATACAATAGTAGAAATTGCGTAATAATAATAATGTTATACTGACGTAAATACAATATTATTAAATTTTTATATGTTTGTCAAAAAGTATAAGTAAGTAGTATATGTATATCCACGCAACCTTACGAGTTTTGAATTAATGGTATTCACGTGTCTTAAATTTTATCATATACAAATACATATAATATAAAGCCTAATAATTATGTATTTTGACGTTTATACAGTATTATAAATATATATAGTTTCCCTCGTAAATTTTCAGCTTGATGGTATTTTCATAATAATGTTCTGTTATCATCATCAGAAACAGTTTTCGAGAGCTGTGAGGTACATGCAGAGTAGAATAGTACCTCCCACTGCAACAGGTATAAGATGCAACTTATGTATTGTTAACCGATGATGGCGGTTGAATCCATCTGAAATAGTGCAACTGTACCGGGTGGGATGGGCAGCAGCAACCCTGTTGCAAAAATACTTTTTGTTGTTTACTAAAAAGTTATATCATAGTACAATTTTTATAAATCATATTACAATTAGCGGCCTTCTTGCTCAAAGCTATCTCTTCCTCACAACCTTTGGATGGATATAAACGAAGAAAATGTGGCAGAGTAGTTAGATGTGTAATATTTTATAAAAAAAATTAAATACTAATACTATACCGTAGAAAAATAAACATTTTAATATTTTTTTTTCTTTTCAGTATCAATAAAAGAAACGAGATGCCAAAAGCTTGGTGGACACTGCGTTGCGAAGTCCTCTTTCTGCAATCCAAAACTCATTGCCAGTCGGGCAAAAGACTGCGCCAGTGATGAAAATTGCTGCATACTTGTTTAGTTTAAAAAAATATATCTTATATAGACATATAACTGGATCTCTTGTTCCATACGAAAATAATATATATTTTTTATGTATATTTATAACTTTGCTCTCACAGTGTCTGTAAGGCTTTTTTGTTTTACTGATTGTAAAGACATGGGGCGAAATATAGAGGGCCCCACATCAGGCGCTATCGGCTAACCCCAAGACTTGCTTGCTACGTTCTGGAAAATTGTAGTGTGGTATATCACACAGCTTGTTTTAAAAACCCGCTGCAAAATATTGTTAAAATACTATGGATCGAAAAAGGTTCAAAGCTACAGATGTTCAGAGATACTTCTTGAAATTAATATCAATAACGATAAATCAATAGCCATTGACGACATTAATTGCTATATTGATGATAACTAATCAGATGTCCAAAACTCTGAGTTGTATAAGTTCAATACAGTAAGTACTATAGAATGTGATTTGTTTATAAGGTCTGATAAAATTCCAATATGATATGAAGCAAAGTGACACAAGAAAAATATAATACACTGCTTTATAATTGTTTTTCAAAATGTTTAGTCATATAGAACCAAGATAGCTCGAAATGTCATTGATCTACAATCATACTCGTATGATTTATTATTTTGTAACTATTATATTGATTATATTTGAGTTAAGTGATTTTTTAGGTATCATTCACTTCACTTAGTTTCTATTTAAATATACGCTGGAATATGGCACCATCAATTGGGCAATAAATCGGTTGCTGGGCCCAATAACGCATGCCATAGTGCGCCGAGGGATGAGGGTTCTATTTCCCTCTAGGATAAACATTTATATAATAAACATTCTTTGACAGGGTTGCCTGATGTTGATAATACAAGTTTTGATCAAATCTAGCATCATTATAATGTATATAACATTATAAGGTATATATTGCTGATATATTTGAGCAGCAACCAGCAACTTTAAACGTACATCCATTATAGAATTAACACGGATAAAATTAATTTAGTTTAATAAACTAAAGTAACTATATAGTACAAATATTATACTTGTTTATCCTCATGCACAATTTTACCCTCTCTTTCAATAATTCCTAATGTAATGATATTTTACAAACGTAAACTGATTTTTTTAAATCAAAGAATATGCAATTTTGGTTATGCATTTTGTTTTATTATTATGAGAGAATACGACTTAAGGATAAGTTTGATTCTAAGATATCCAAGTGTTGTTTTTTATTTATTGAGTTGTGTTCATTTATATTTTAATTAAATTATTTTTAAAAATTGTTTCTTTATTTTGCGTACGAAGTTTCTAGATTCTTATTGCATCATGATACTTCTTAAATAGAATTTCACTATGAATACGAGACACCATTCCATGTTTTGGGCAATCAAGCAAATATAGTGTTGAAACAGGAGTTGAGCCCGACTTGACTCCTGCGTCCTAAGTTACAAATAACACTCCTAACTACTTCGCTGCACCTGTGTTATGGAATAAATAAAGACATTTACAGAATTTTTTGTCTAAATGTTTATATAACAGTACAATGGTCTCGGCTGCAAACATAATTCAATTTTTGAACGGCTTTAAAACATAGATTTCCAATGAAGACTCAATTTTCATTCACATCCATCCTTTGTATGCTGCAAGCCAATCGATTACTACTCTCAATACCCATCTGACACAAAAACTCCGCTCAAACCAATAAGTTCCCCTTCGGTTGGATGGTCACAGATATTCTTCTGTAATTGGTTGTGTGGCTTTCTCGTCTATGGAGCAAGCGGGACGTGAAATCGTCCTTGATATCATAATAGAAATGGTTTGGATACCCGCTATTCAATTGGATTTTTAGTCGATTATTCGTCTAGGATACTATGAAACGTGGTGGAGCCTTGAGCGTAGAATGCTTCTGCAAATAAATCGTTTTAAATAAAAATGATATGATACATTGCAAGCAATTGATATACGGACGTATGCATGATATTATAGTTACACACATACAAGCTATTCTTTTAACGGTTTTAAAAACGGGTTACATCTTTTATCAAGTTTTCGACTACTTTCCCGCAACAATTTTGAGTATTGTCATTACGTAATTAATGTATCTAACACTACTCTAAAAATCGCTCAACGCTTTTATCCGTATAATTAATAACACTTAAATACTTTATTGAAGTATGAGTAGCTGATGTATGGAATTAAGATCATGGTTAAATTTCTAATATGATATCGAATTAATCAAATAAATTACTACAAAATAATACTTTGCCATAATATTACTCCAGGCGCGTACTTGAAACACCGAAACACTTAAAAAAAACCTCTTGCAACTTTTACATCCTCGCAACAGATATTTTGTACATTAAAACAGATTCTGTATAATAATATACCTGCACATTAACCTGAATAAACACAGGTGTTAAAAAGTTTAACAGCTTTGTACACCAAGCTGTCGCTAATTCTACACTTGCATATCTAACTGCAATGGTTAAATAGAGGAAGTACCCATAAACATGGCGAAGGTCAACTAACGGTGAAAACCAATAAAAATATTGCATACAACATAATCGATATTTCTCTTACGAAACTAAATTGAACAAAATAACGAAAGAGCTAAAGGACATGATAAAAGGATTCGATAATTATCGATAATGATTATAATCAGTGGTTATGAATTTGCCTGTTTCATCCCATAGTACAAAAGCACACCAATTAATTTTTATGGCACGCAACCAAGAACTAACTATCACTTTCCGCCTAAAAAACAGAATAGGAGTTCAGCTAGCAATGAAGTAGTAAACGCATTCGTTGAACACCTTCAAAACGTGTTTTCACTGCTGCTATGACTTGATCTCACTTCAAATGATAATGAAGCATCAATATGCATAGTGCTTGCTATTTCACTATGTATCACATTAAAAACAGTGTAACTTAAGGAAATAAGCCAAGAGATAAAATCTTTAGCACGCAATAAAACGTTTCGGGGTTCCGTCTTTTAGACTTGGTGCTATTGGGCAAACTTACGAAAATAATTCTCAATAGAATGCAATTTCATTTATGTTTTATTCATCCTGAGTAGTAATTTGAATTTATGCAAAAACATGGAACTATTGGGCAAGTTTAATCTTTGACGGATATTACCAGCAACACTAGAAAATAAAAAATACTCGGCAGTATTATAAGACAAACGTCATGCTTGCGATAAAGTTTGGCATAACGGCCTTCTATTCAAGATTAAGACAAGAGCTGCCATGAATGAAAACTACACATTATTACATCTGATCTGTTCCATATCAGGTCAGAGGTACCCTAGGGAAGCATCTTTATCTCTTCCGATATAAATGCTAATTCTTTATCTCATCTATACTATCGAGTTTCTGTTGATGATGGTACTATCACCACGTATGCTGATGTCAGTAAATGCCAACTCTAAAATGTTATCAGCTAATCTTTAAAAGCTGAATCACTATATTGAAGATATGGAGAAAAAATACAAACCAAAACAAATCGGCCAACGATAAATTTAGCTAAAAAAAGATTGTGCACCAATATCATGGAATTGAAAACAAAGTTCACGGGAATTTACAGTCAAATAAATACCTTGGCATGTATTTGTAAAGGATGCTGACCTGAAAAATGCACATCAAAAGAAAGACTGGATGAAAAACTGAATTAATAAAAATGGCGCTGACATCTTTGCACAAGAAGAAAACTAAATTCGGTAAAATTCGACATGTCTGCTAAGGTTTCGGTAGCAAAATGTTAGTGCAAGTCTCCGGTATGGGAAAGATGCGGGTTCGAGTCCCACCTGACACCTGTAACTAGTAAATTTTTTCTAGTAAATATTATCTTAATTATTATTGAGTATTGCCTATGTATAAAATCATATATAATTCAATCTACGTAAATAATATTGAATGGGGAAAGTTGTATTTACACCTAAAGACTATTTAAATGTATATTTTATCTTAATACACAGATGGTGTAGTCCGAAATCGAGAGGCAATTTAAGAATGATTTCAATTTGAATAAGATAGATATCAATTTATCACTACAACTTTGTACATTATTGAACAGCTTTAATAAAACTTAACCATATATTAAATAATGTGAGATTCAAAACCGACTGGACACTAGATCCATCTTATCGAAGAATCATAGCATAAGAATTACTTGAACACAATCAAAAAGGCAGACAAAGTTGCGAAAAGCTAGAATAATTTAATATTCTCACGCCTACATCAGTGATTTCCAACATGACCAGTTGTACGCGGCCTGCGCGATGCTTTATATATACGATGTTATACCTACTTTATAAATAGACCCTGGTAAACGTGGTATGTTAGGATTGCCGTACCTGGTTTCTATATACCTATGGATCTGTTGGTTAATTATTCTGCACGCTACAAGCCTTTACTTGCTAATACATAATCATGATTATAATAGTAGCCGTAGAACTTCTATTTCTCTGACATAGTTCCCGCTAATAAAGACGTATGAATTCCCATTTTGCCGTGTTGAAATCGCGCGGTGGTAATTGTAGAGCGTAGTTTTGAAACGTAAAGGCTGTCTGTCACCCATTCTCGGTCTTTATATACGCATACGTTGCTTTGAGCTACCCATTAGGGTGGATTTACTGCCATCTATTAGTTACAGAAAGTAAGACACCTCTTACCACGCTTGGTACAGCGAGTGGTACTCTGACTGAATCTTACAACTGATCCATAATACAGCTCATATTGTCATATCCTCATATCAGACATTGTGAGTCCACTGCTCCTCAAATGAAGGAGCAATTTCGCCCATAATTGATGTGCTGGGCAAGCGTGTTGGCAATTGTAGAGTATAGTTTTTACGACGAAGATGCTGCTACCCATTCCCACTCTATGAATTTGAGCTACGCAGTTTCAGATTGATATAAAGTCACCTGTATTATATACTACTCTGCAAGTACCTCACTGTTCATAAAACTTATGGTATTGATTAAATGCATAATAAAAAACATTTTCATACCCGACCCAATATTTAAATTTTTCCATTTACATAATACCTCGATATTGTAGCAGAAGTGAATGTTTTAATCTGCTCTTGTCGCCTATTAAAGACAACTGTTCCGAATCGCCCGTACAGAAACTCATTTCTCTCAAATTGCATTATATAGCGGCCGCGTATGCCACGTCGAAACCTTGATATAATTTTAATTAAAACGCCGACAAAAATAGGTCAGATAAAACTAGAGGATTTTAAGAGCAGTTAGGGGATTGTAATTGTTTTGGATCTAGTGAAGCAAAGAGCCGGGAAATTCAGTGAAGTTGGGAGTTAAAAATACTATTAAACTGGTGTGTGTCAATCAATACTGACAAGTTTTAACTATGCATATTTGCGTTAAATAAGGTATTATTAAGTTACCTTCCTTTTGATTTGATAAAATTAACATATATAAAATAAAATTTACAATAAAAAGTATAATATTTTTTATAATATTTAATTCATAATAAAGTTTTAAATACTAGTTTGAGAAAATAGTTTTTTAGTAATCGGATGAGTATTACTTTTGTCTGTACCAGGTGTTGTAAGAGACGACTGACCATAACGACAAATGGCTGCATATCCACCCCATAACGACAAATGGCTGCATGGTGAATATGCAAACCAGCGTAGCTCAAATGCTTCTATAATTGTCACATTTCGTAACACTTTTTGATACTGAGTAAACCTATTCCTGATAATTAGAAATAAAAAAAAATCATCCAATTTGGTATAGCCAGTATAGAGTTATGAAGATATACATTTCAACGATTTAGTATTATGTGTGTTCATTTCTATAACACCAACATTACAATGAAAAAAAATCTAATCCATAGCGACACGGTATTAACAGCTCACAAAAACAATACAAATGAGTTAACAGCTACCGTACGTTATATTCTCGCAAACATTTCCTCTATCTGACCCCATAATTTGCTCAAGCGGAAACTATCGTGTTAATACTCGCGAAATTGGGAGATAAACAACAGTTTTTTTTTCTATTGTTAACTAAACCGCCCCACGTTCTGCTCGCGAATCACACAAAAAACATTTTTATTCGTTCCCTTATCAGGCTTTGTCATCTATTGTGGTACAAGTTACGAGCGATGTAACGTATTCTAAGAGAAAATGCCGTGGGGACAAGCAGGGTAAAATTGTATCTCCTGCTGTAACAGACGGGGTAAGAAGCGACTAAGATACCGGAACCGATACAAGGTTGAGTTGGGTAGCAGCATTCTATCGGAAATCTTATCTCTAATCTATTTGTGGGATTAATTGGCTCTTTATTTTTTTATATCTTGTTGTTATGATTTATGTTTAGTTTAGCTTTTAGTGAGTGACAATTCGTTTTTGCCGATCCTAATGCAGAGAGTAGAATAGTACCTCTCGCTGTACCGGGTATAGTAAGAGGCGACAGAGGTTTTGAAATCGACAGATATTCCATCAGACAGACAGTATTTCCATCCAAATCAGTATAGGTCAGATGCAACAGGGCGGGAACGGGTGCCAGTATTCCTGTCGCAAAGCTACGCTCTGCAATAGCATGCTTGCCCATCGTGGCATTTATAGGCAAGTTCCCCTTTTCTTTGGAATGCTATTCTTTTACGGCTGCTATTATGAAAAACGCTAGCGGAAGAAAAAGCCACGCTGCTGAGCGGCGTATATACCAGCGCAATTTCCGCATTGCCCACCCGCGATCGCTCTGCAGCCCTGCTCATTAAGTTCTCGAGATTGGAATAAGACCTACAGCGATCATTTATGGGCGCCTCTAAGTCCTCGCCCAGGTTGGCGTCTTTTGGGAGAGCTTGCAAGAGGATAAATCGCGCCCAGAAAAAAGTTCATTGCTATACTTCTCTAGGTTCACTTAGATACGCCACTTACAGAACCACTCGCCTAAGGTGCTGATACTGAGGCGCCTACCAACCTACGCGAAAAGAACGAGTCATAAAAAATCGGTCAAATGAAAAAAAATGTTTTCGTGTATATTTACATCTAAATCGCTTACGCTTAAAACTTACAGCAGTAAGTAAATCGTGATCAAGAGAGTGCGATAAATCCCTCCTTATGTGATAGTGTAACGGGCCCTTGCATTACATCCCCGCTAAAATTCTTATTTATGTCCCCAAAAAGAAAACAACAATGGCCCCATTTTTGAGTTATTCGGGTTTGAGGGAAGCCAAGAGAGCCATGGGTTTTTATAGTGGAATAAAAATGCGGGAAGGTATTTTAGGTTATGACTATCGCGAGATAGATGTGACGCCTGCGCAGAATTTATTTAATAGAAAATTGCAGAGAACTCCAAGGGAAGGATTTTGCGAATTAAAGCACCGACTTGTCAATGTTTTAACAATTATTTATTTATATTTGTTCTGAATTTTCAAACATTTATGTGTTCACTACCCGTAATAAAACTACTCTTTTAACGGCTTCAAAACGCGGTTTATTTAAAATTTCACTATTTTATTCAACGATTTAGTTATCTAATATAATTTTGAGAATATGCGGAACAACCTGCGGTATAGAAAGGTGAACTTCACTTTCACACCGAATCGAAAACTCGTACAATAACTATTAGAACTCGTTATGCAGTAAATTTGTTAATATGAACTTATAAGTTATTGTTTAATTCAATTTCCTACCCTACCTATAAAATACCCCAAAAAAAGAAAAGTGATCATAATAGTTTTATTCTGTATTCAGTGCCGTGAGATAAATATTTTTTTAGCAATATCATTATTTTGTCGGCAATTATGGTGGTGCGTTTACACGCGCATCATTTCAAAGCTGTAGCATTAGCTGTACTGAAGCAATAATAAAGTTAAAAAAAAACCTTTTAATCTCATATCACCTACAATTACAATAAAATATTTGATTAGTGCATGCATCACTTATTTTGTAGTAACTTATAATATCGTTAACACATATATAAATTAAATAAGTGCATTGTTATACATTGCACTTTGTAATGCACATGATCGCTAGGAAGATCTAATTAAAACTAGGCTCCAGGTGGACCTTTTATTTAAGATACACGAAAGTCGTCTCATACTAAGGACTAGATTCCAGAACTATCAGATAGCGGTGTATCCAATTAAAAGAGTCACGCTCAAAAGCACGGGGCGGGAATGAGCATCAGTATCCCCTACTCTAGATTTGCCTAGCGCGGCAATTTGAGGCAAAATTCTCCTTTTACAGAGGACTATATCAAACAGTGCATGTTCATGATGATATAAAACATTGCAAAATCTACTTAACAATAGCACAAGAGGCACGTAAACCACTAAATCATGCAACTTCATGAGAATTGATGTTTTTTGTTAAAATTTAAACAAGTATTAAATAACACATTATTATATTTGACCTGATTTTGTAGAAAGTAGCTTAAAATACTTATGTTACAAATATAAGATATCACAGGTATAAATATAAAAATACGTGTAATACCCAGACACAGAACAAACGAAAATATTCTCACTCATAAATGTTAATCCTATCCTATACGAACCTTGGCGCATAAGATAAAAATATGCTATCAGAACATTCAAGTAAAACTGTAATCAAATCGAGCGAGCGGTCAATAAAGCGTACCCAATATTTATTCTTGGATTCAAGTGAGAACACAGTTTGCTGCAAACATTGGTAGAATAGCTCACACTCCACGCAGTTGGAAATTTCAAAACTATTCAGCAACGGGAAGCGTCGAGATCGAAGTTATTGGAGTATATATAAACACAAAAGAATGGAATAGTTCTCGATACAATGACAAGTTTGCGATGTCCTATTGATTCAGTGACGAGTTACTCTTTTAACTTTTACTTTCCAGATTTGTTATTATTGTGTTTCAGATGTGCGACTGTTGTGATACTTTAAAGGCTTTGGAGTTGTCACATCAATACTTGTAAAGAGAAGGGTAGAAATGCAACAGAAAGAAGATATGCTAAACAACCTACCTATTACTTATTTACACTGTCTAGAAAGGTTCAACAGCACTAAATCGACATTGCGCAAGTGTTATCAATGGTGTTTGAAAGCGTGTAAAAAGCTACATACGAAAACCAACTACTATCAGGCGGGTCGTAGGCTTGTATGCCACTATTTGTGAATTACAATAGCGTGAATAGTAATTCTTAATCAATCCTCCAATCTCCAATCAAAAAATCAAGTCCAGGACACGTCCTGCACTAATATCTTTCAAGAACTCCTTTATAAATTGGATCGTCTATTAAACAACTGTCGTCGTTTCATTTTCGGTTTGTGTAAATACGATCATATTTCCCATTACCGTTCTCTTCTCGGCTGGCTTCCTATTCGAGAACGTCGCAAATTTCGAGTTATAACCATACTATTTTCAATACTTTTAGATCCGTACGCACCAATTTACTTGACGGACAGATTCCAATTCCTATCTTCCTCTCACGAACGTAATCTCCGTTCTTCTAGTACTCTTTCACTCTTAACTCCTTCTCATCACTCTAATTTTTTGACAAACTCTTTTACAGTGATAGCTATACGACTCTGGAACGAGCTTCCGTTGAATATTAAGCAATCCCCAAACAAATTTATCCTGAAACGCTGTCTCCGTACTTTATTTACTGATGCTGCTTTTCTAACTTTGTAACCCTATTTCTGATGTACGTTATTTTATGTATATGTATATATATATATATATGGTTTTTATATCATATGCATTTATTGCGTTTGTTTATACAAATATGTATGCCACGTTTATTTATTTTGTATATATATTGCCTGCACCACTATATATACATATATATATTTTTTTTGTTTTGTGTAATGGATGACTGGGAGATAATGCCATCTAGCATTAAGTCCGCCATTTGTACATTTTGTAACGTTTTTTGCAATAAAGTTAAATAAATAAATAAAAAAAATAGGAGAAAGGAACAGTCAATAAATGTTGTGGTACTTTGAAGACTGAAGAAAGAATGAAAGATTTGTCATATTAATACTTGTAAAAAGCAGGTTAGAAATAAGCAAAATTCTAATAGTGCAATGCAACAGAAAGAAAATACGAAGCCTTATTTTGGTCAACAAAGTTCGTTTTTTATCGTTAGATTTTTAACTATAATCACGGCAGCGCTAGAACCTCCACTGCTGAACATAGGCCTCCCCAGCAATAGGGATACCTTTGCGCATTAATATCAATCTGGGTAGGCGTGATGGTAATCACTATTCGCTTCGTGACGAAATTGCTGACTGCCCCCGTTTTATTTGAGGTACACTGTGTTCAATGTTCACAATTTTAATGAGTCATTGAACTTTGTGTGCAGCTGGTTGCGCCCATAGTTTTTTCCCTCCCTTCTAGTCTTACTTAAGTTACAGTAGTTTAACTCAATTTATAACATCGCTTCAGTGTTCAGAGTTCCGTACCCAAAGTTTGAAAACGGGATCCTATTACTAAAACTCCGCTACCTGTCCGTATGTCTGTTACTAGAATGTGTCTTACAAACAGTACAGATAGCTAGACAGTTGAAATCACAGATTGTGTATTTCTGTTGTCGATATAGTAACAAATACTAAAACAAAATAAATGTTTATTTAACAAGCTCGATGGCGCTGATGGTTGTGATCCAATCTTGTGCGCTACAGGTCGTGGGTTCAACCAAGACAAATATTTATATGATGTTATTTGTATTTGTTCTGTGTCTGAGTGATGTATATATGTGATTCCTCTATTGTCTGATGTCCGTAATGCAAGTGCTTTAAGGGTCTTATCACGGAATCAGGTCAATGTATGAAATATTGTGGGAATTTATTATATTTATTTACATAGTCTTGTAGAACACGTAATTTTTACAGTCTTTTGATCGATTAATAACAAATTATTTATGTAAAACAAATATCTATCTCAAATACAATTTTTATCCAATAAGGGTTCAGCACACAATATGCGCAAGTCTGACTCACACTTACCGATTTTTTATTGTTCAGTCCAACTATTGAGATATCGGCAGTATATGCCATGAAGATGAGTAAAATAGTACCTCCCACTGAACCAGGTGTCGCAAGAGGCGACCAAGGTACTAGAACCAACAGATGGCGGTATATCCATCCAAAGCAGCGTAGCTTAAATGCACAGGGTGGAGATGGGCAGTAGCATCCCCGTTGCGAAAGCTGCGCTTTGCGATTGCTAACACGCTTCCCCAGCGAGGAAATTATGGGCAGAATTCCTCTTTTATTTGAGAAGCCTATTTCTAGCAATGGTATTCAAATAGCTGGTATAATCATGATGAGTCCAACTATTTACTAAATCCTCAGTCTATTCAATAAACTAATAAACTAAGCGTACCAAGTAATTTATCCAGCACCATTTTTAACTGGAACAGACAGGAAGATACATGAACATTCTCCTGTAAAAGTAATAGTGTACCAGACATTATCGGCTCTCGAAGCAACAGCGTGGACTCATCGATCAATTACGGGCGCTGTCCAGTACTGCCCTCGTTCCTTGTTACCAGTTTACCGGCTTTAGAATGTATAGAGTGGCCTTAAAGTACAATAAAAGGAAATGACTTACCTCACAGGCTTAGGACTAAAAGATGTAATGTCAGTTAACTAAGTGATACTTCTAAGTTCTTGTTGTTTCAAAAAATACCAAAAAAAAGGTTTTAGGGGAGACTTGAATCAGAATTTTTGAGATGCCTGGAGGCTGCACTATCAATGTGCTACCGAAGCCTTTAGGTTCATAGTTCAGCCTTTTTCTACATACAATATAATATGCACTATTATTGCTTCGATGTGTTTCACTGGTAAGGCAAGATAAATTTTATAACTTAAAAAATTTATGTAAATGTTATATTCTCCTAACTTTACAGTATTTTTAATTCTTTTCATTCATAATTCTCGTCATTTATAGTAAATTATTAAAAAGTCCGATAGCGCATGCGGTTGTGTTTCTATTTTGTACGCCAAGGAATGAGATTTTGACTCCCACTTAGGACTAACATTTATATGATGAATATTTGTTTTTGTCCTGTATTTAGGTGTTAAATATGTATTTATGTATTATATTTGTGATTCCACTGTTACCTGGTGTCTCTAACACAAGTGCTTGAAGCTACCTATCTCGAACTCTGGTCGGTATTAGATATTGTATGATTATTTCACAGGCAATACTAAATAGATCTTATAATTTTCATTCAATAAATATATTCTCCTAGCCTTAAAGGTCAAATTTCTTTATTTTTTTTATTAACCAAGTCATGAATGTAATCAAAGAAAATAAGATAATGAATTTTACAACACCGCTATACCATGCGCTCAATGTACAATTGTCACTGTCAAATTTTCTTAATAGTTCAATTTAAGATCCCCAATCGTTTTATTTGTTCACCAAAGTTATTCTATAGAACATTATTATTAGAAAACAGAATATTCCGTTCTTTAATAATAATATATCAGCAAATTATCCCATCTGCAGAATGTGCAAGGAGAATAATGATTTTAATAATATTTTAGAAAGCTATTCCTATTAAAAGGGGTGTTAGACATCATATCTCCAAAACAGTTTAATGCCACTCTGGAAAACGCCTTCAAGCACCTGGAATGGCAAGGATTTGGCTTCGACATTAACGGTGAATACATCACTCACCTTCGATTGGCCGACGATATGTGATAATGGCAGAATCAATGGAAGATTTAGAACGAGGCTCGAAAAATAAACATAGACAAGACTTAATGTCATGCCCATGTTGTATCTACCTAAGTTATAAGTTGAGAGCTTGCTTCTTGAAATTTTTGACTCATATGTTTAACTAGGACAAATAGTCCAATTAGGTAAGTCCAACTTTAAGAAAGAGGTCGATTGCCGAATCCTTCTTGTCTAGGCAGCGTTCGGAAGACTGCGAAACATCTACTCGTCCGACATAACTCAGCGTCTCAAGGCAATACTTGGAGTTATTTGAAGAAGAAGGTAACGTGGAATGAGAAGATTCTTAACAGAATTAGAATGGGCAGAGCATTTGGTATGCAGAACCGAATGCTGATGTAGTCATAATGTTCTGGAATAGAGGCCACGTACCGGTAGAAAGGCGTAAACCTGCAAGATAGGCAGACGGTCTGATTAAAACCGCTGGATCGCGCTGAACATAGGCCGCATACAACCAGTCCTATTGGATATTACTTCGGGAGGCCTATGTCCAGCAGTAGACGTCTTGTAACTGATATAATGACGATAATTCAAAGGATTATATTATAGGTTTATTATCGCATGAGGTTTATTGCTTACAAAACATGTATCTCACCTTTTAGTTAAAAATTATGTATAGTTGTATTGAGTTATTAGATTTTAATGAATAATGTGTTTAAATTTATATGGTATCGCTTTAGTCTAAGAACTGTAACTGCAATTATTCATAAAAAAGGAAATAAACAAATGATCATTACCATGGTTATTTTTGATCGGACATAATCCTTATTATTATCCTAAAGAATATTAATATTTTAGGTTACCTTAATATGCTACATTTGATGTGCCGTTGGATTTATGTAGTACATATGTATATTTACATTCTTATGTATGTAAAATGAGGATTAAATTGATTTAATGTAGTCGAGGTAGACCTTATAAAAAGGTTCTTTACATTGCACATTCAACTTATTTCTACCACCAAACAGCAATGACAGTATTTCTATGTTCCATTTTGAATGTTTTACTGATGCTGTCATTCTGATGCAGTTGTAATAACAGATACTAAAAATATAATAAAATAAGTATTTATTTGCTCCTATACAACTCGTCATATTTTTGTATTTTTTTAAACATTAATAACGGCATTAAATGAAATGCTTAAAATATTTACAGGACAATTAGTTATTCTATTCGCTTAAACATTAAACCATCGTCATCATACCAGTCATTGAAAGTCCACTGCTGGACATAGGCCTTCCAAAGAAAAGAGAAATTTTTCACATAATTGCCGCGCTGGATGCTACTGTCCATCCTCGCCCTGTGCACTGTTTCTTATGGATATACCACCATCTATTGGTTCCGATACCTCAGTTGCCTCTTACAATACCTGGTACACGGGGGTACACTGGTACTCTACTGTGCTGGTACCTCACGGCTTAATAAATAATGCTATAGAATAACAAAGAATATTGCAGAGTTAGATGCAGTAAAAGTAGTTGGATAAATATCACATAATACGTGTATCTCTAGGCCATTTGATATTAATTTGATATTTCTTTTTTCTATACAACTTTTTCCCCTTGCTAATTAATTATCAGCCCAAAGATCCGTCCATATTTGTATTAGAACATTAATGTCAAAGTGTTTGTCTGAGATAAACTTACAAGTTGCTGTACTGATTTTAATATTATTTTGATTTAAACATATTATAAAGTTTGTTCCAACTTCAGAGATAGGTTAGTTTATATATATTAAGATGCATAGATCAAGACAAAATTTGTCGGGACAGGTAGTATAGTAAGGGGTGTTTTTTAGAGGTATAGAATTATGAAATTGAATAAACAAATATAATTTTTTTATTGATAAAAAACTGGCTTAATTCAAAATATTCTTTTGACACTATAATTTAAATACAATTTCTGGTATATAACCGCCATGGCTGGCTCGGGCGGAGTGTAATCTGGCGATTCGATTTTGATAACTTTTTCCTATGTTTGGTATATCGGCAATAACGTGGCGAATGTTATCCTTCAAGTGGTTAATCGTTTTGGGTTTATTGGTAGACTAGCGACTTAAGCGACGCGTTAAATCGTATGATTTTAGAAGCCAATTCACGGGTTACCAAATATTTTCTTTGATTGATTAATCAATTATAGTACGAGCTGTGCTGTGCCCTTTTTTGAACCACAACTCCTGCACGTCTGGTTATTCAAATGTTGCACGAAAAATTCTGTAATCTTAGCTCTATAGCAACTTTCATTGACTGTTTCGTTCTGACCAGCCACGTTTTTAAAGAAGTACAGACCAATTATATATATATATCAACATAAACTTGAAAATTATTATCACTCTAAATACGACTGTTTGTTTATTGACGCATCCATTCCACCAAAAGTGAACCTCATGGCTAAACTAAATTCGCCTATGAAAGTCGAGATCAACGGCAATCCAATTTTAGTCCATGTTTCGAATCCTTGAAAGGTGATAGCGGAGCTTAAATTCTTGCAGGAGTTCGTTTTGTAAGCCTGCAATCCAAGATCTTTTCGCAAAATCTTCCATAAAGTGGTCACATTTCCTATTCATGTGCACGATAGTGGATAGACTGATTTTGGTCCATCTCTACGCTACGATCTACAACAGGAATATTTTTTTATGTACGCACTGTATGACGTCTCTGTGGAGGCGTATTATTATTTGTAGTAAACGTGGTGCGAAAACGTTTTTTCTGGACGATTATTTTGACCGTACAATGGACGTAGTACGCGAAACGAAATTTCAAACAAAATCATGACTTTCGAAATAAATTTGTTTAATATGGAAGCGCAGTTCAGGCGTCAGTTTATTCATGTTTATCATATCAGCCATTAAAAGTTCACAGATGGACATGATTGTTGCGCTGAGCAGGCGTGGTGGCAACTGCAGAGCGTAACTTCGCAACGAGGATGCCGATGCCCATCCGCACTCTGAGTATTCTATTATATCCGCCATCTGTTGCATCCGGTATCTTAGTCGCCTTTTACGACTTCTCGGAATAGCATAGTAACTCAGAGGTAGAGAGAGATACTACGCTATTCCGCCGGCGGAGAAGATTCATGTTGAAAACAGTTAAAAAAAATCCAACTAAAAGTTCAAAAAAAAACACCCTTATTAATAGAAATGCCATATCTAAAATCCTATTTGTAGCTCTCTATCGGTTAACAGCTTCCGTCCAGACAACAAATTACTTCCTATATTTTTAATACAAACTTTGATTCCAGATTGTAATTACTTCTACCCTCCCTAGTGTGGAGTTGAAACTTATTTCGTGCCTGAAGCTAAGATTTAATTCGATAATATTATATTTCGATAGACATGCACCGTTTAGAACTACTTAATTGGATTCCATTCAAAGGAAATATGACATGATTTTACCATGGTTGAGTTTAGAAAATTTAATAGTTTTGGCATCGGAGTTTTAGAACATATAACAATTATATTCTACTACCTACCCGCCTTGGCTTGACACAGCTTACAAATTATACTAATGCCTAAATTTAAGCCAGCAAAAGTATTTAAAGCAGTAAAAAATGTTAAATCTTTAACATTGATCGTCTTTAGTCAGTAAGTTTAAGACAAACAATATTTAGTTCGCAACACTGACCGGGCTAGAACGTTTTAGAATGAAAACTACGCACCGCACTGCAATAATGGTATTAGATCCATAGTACCGCCTTGGATACAACCCAATTCGAAATGTTTTAAAAAATGCCATAGGCGTTTCTAGAAGTGCATATCCTAAGGCTAACGCAACTTCTGATGGTGCAAAAGGTGCAGATGGTAGTGATCCAATCTTGTATGCTACGGGTCGTGGGTTCGATTCTTACTCAGAAAAAATATTTATATGATGATATTTCTGTTTTTTTCTATGGCTAGGTGTGAAATATATGTAATTTAGTAGTATATTTGTGATTCCTTTATACGGAGTCAGGTCATTGTATGAGATGGGGAGACTGTAGGGATATAAAAAAAACGAAAAAACATATTTTAAAATAACATTCAGCTTATGTATACTAACTCAAAATTTTCAACAGCTGTAATATAGCTACATATATGTCGCTATGTGTGTTTGAGTAAACGGGAAATTACCTCGATACGCCCATTCATCGCGAAAATAGAATTAATTAGCGGTGTTAATTTATAGTACATTGAACAAGGCGATGTTACAAAATTCTCACGAGCGTGAAACGTATGGAGGCTATGAATAAATAATTAGTTTGTAAGTGATTACTCTGGGAATTGGTAAATGTAAACAATCATTGTTAAATCTTATATCTTTGAATGATCAATTCTTGTATACGACCCGTACGATATTTAGAAAAGGGAAGTTTTTGGTGTCAAAAAATTCATTTAGCTAAGTTTCATTTTTATAAAAACGCTTTTCCCAGTGTTTTCTGTCTTTGATAAAAATTGTAACTAGGAAACGATAGTTTCTCAGCTGACAATACTATATTGGTGAAATGCTGAAATGAATCAACATAAAAATATGATATCCGTGTTCAATTTCCGGTGAAGCTGAACTATTCTAATCCATTATTTTTTTATTTAAATAAAAAAAATTATGACGAAGAAATAAAAATGTTAAATTTGGTAAGATTAATTTATTCTTTTAGTTTTATCCTTTTATTGATTCTTTCTCGATCGTATTACTAAAATCA
Organism: Heortia vitessoides; assembly: GCA_020976665.1. Lineage (NCBI taxonomy): Eukaryota > Metazoa > Arthropoda > Insecta > Lepidoptera > Crambidae > Heortia > Heortia vitessoides. Next base: position 16,969,418 of record JACJUM010000875.1, on the reverse strand, counting down.
CCGAGAAAGTAACTCTAAAGGCAGATTAAATATATAAATAAAGCGTAAAGTCTCACAATACAGTATTATATTATGCATAAATAGCATTATGCCTTTTTTTAATATTTAAAGAATAATTGTCTCTTTTGTTTGATCTTGCTATCGACTAAGCTAGTTAATAAATAATAAATAAACTGGAAGCTGATTCGAAAATTCTGTAGTACTTGAGCCTTCTGTGCTAAGGTGCAAAATAACAGATTTAATTTAAATCATCAATTAGCCTTAGAGCGTTTACTATTAGACCTAGATTATCTTAAGAGATTATTCATAATTTTTGAGGACACTTTGGGCTTAATAATCAATTTAGGTTGGAGTGGTCGCAAAGGGTAATGAACTACTGAATTAGATGTAATAACTACTTTTTATAAATCAGAGAAAAACAATGAATAAAACTATGATCAAGCAATATAAATTTTATGTATAGTTAATTATGGGATTTAATATCTATAAAGTTTATCTATAAAACATGATTGGTAGCGTTGTGTACAAACTATCATTATAAATAATTGTTTACAAATAAGCAAATTATTAGTAATTCCATCATCAGTACACCTCATAAAAAAGGTCGTCTAAATTGGTTCCTCACTCTCACCTATAACTACAGCCAAAAAGAAGTAGCTAAGAGAGGCAGTGAAATTATCGAGTAATAACATAATACCTTCAAAACACAAGTTGAAAAAAGGCACTAGTAATATTTTGAAGTTTTCTAGCATGCGGACGAAACGCTTGTTTGTTAACCTAGTCTAAAAAAAATCACTACGGAAACCAGACTAGAAAGGTATGGCGAAAACATACTAAGTTGTATGTTTGTGTTGGAGAAAGAACAAACAGCAAAAATATAAATCTACCTGAATAATGTTATACGAAGGATAATTACATCCAGAGATACAAACACATCTAGGGACTGTACTCGTCACGATTTGGCACAAATTGACTCTTACTCATTCGAATCTTAGTCGGCCGCTTTATATATCGTTCACTATAAAGCCCAATCACGCTATCTACATTATTTTAAAGATATTTTGTCTAACGTTTATTGTACACTGTTTAATATATTCCAAAATGCAAATCATTATTACTTCTAATCGACAATTTAAAATGACATATTATTTTAGTTGCTCTTGAAAAAAAATATTAAAACCAAAAATAAGAGTTAACATAAACAAGTTACAAAGCCGTTAAAAAGGGTTTATTGAAATCGTCTTATTAGAAATATTTTCAGACCGTATGAAATTTTTAAGGCAGACACGAATTATTTATTATAATCTTGTTAATATAAATTAGTACTTTTTTGTAGAGTTTATTGACCTTCATATATGGTCAATAAACTCTACGAGGTTGGTTGGTTCAAATTACTCGGCGTGCTTCTTTACATAAATTAGATTTTAGATTTAACTTAAACGCTATACATTTCGATTTATTTATTACCTACTTTTTTCACTTTGATTTAATTTTAATCAAACATAACCGTTAAATAAAGGTTCTTTGAATGAGCTTTGTCAGCCAGTAAAAAATACAAGTAAATCTGTTCAGCATTCTTGCAGATTAATATAAATATATGGTAAATACAGATTTTTTCTCTAATATATACATTTTTATTATTTCCTATTACACATACATAAATTTTGATTTAGTTACTCAATATACAGAAACGCTTGGTTAGCAATTTTTTTAATAATTTTCAAAGGCAGACCTTTTTTCCTTCGATATTTCGACTAACTCTTTGTAACCATTGTCATGAGCGACCTCATTTCAAACAATAGGACATATTTTTTGACAAATAGCGTAATTTATAGGCTGAATTGTTTTCTATGCCATGATTTATCACACCACAAATAATATGTCAGGTGTGTAGTCTGTCTGTACGCGTGGTGATAATGTAAATATTATTCGATGCATTCGTACAATGTTTGACTACATTTTGAAATAGCCGCACGTTTACTATATATCGCCACTCAATCTCTATTAGTAGGTCAAACAAAATTGAGGTGATATCTTTGGTCTGATATATACCAATCGATAAAGGGGGTTTAATACTTGAGTAGCTGGGCAGGCGTGGTCGTAATTAGAGAGCATAACTTTGGGTCATACAGCTGGTCATCCCACCCTATTCTATGTTTATTAAGCTGTTTCAGATAGATATACCGCCAGTTGGTTCCGGTATCTTAGTCGTCTCTTACACCTGGAACAGAGAGAAGTCCACTAGTAGTACACGAACATTCCTTTAATTTGAATTCAACAAAAAAAATTCAAGCATATAGACCTTGTAAACAGGAAACCGTGTCATATTTACCCAGTAATTTCACTATTTTTCTCACTCTTTAAGCCGGAACATATCAATAATAACACTGTTATTTGGCGGTAGAAATTGGGGAGAGTGTGACCAACGCAGACGATCTTTGTAAGAGGCTACCTATATATAAAAGTTAATATGTAGTTATGTTTTGCTGACTGACTCTGACATCATTCAACTCAAGAACTTGTAAAATTCCCGAACAATTTGAAAATAGTGTTTAACGAGAAGTATTTAAAAGTATACTGTGTAAATTTCGCTCAAACATGTAAAATGCTTTAGGCTATTATCAAGAGAAGTATATAAAACCTACTTATACCTGGACCCAGTTTGGTTAGTAAACTCATAATCCGCTTATTTTCAAACACATCACGGCTGGATTCTCCAAGATTATTCCTGATGGAAGATATCCCATCTCAGGACTAATTTGCATGGGATTAGTGGCGAAGCTTATAAATAACAGCCGAATTAATGATCAGATTACGTAAATTCGTTAGGATATGAGCAGCTTCATAAATGTAAATGTGCTGGTATTTGTTGGGATGTGTCGTTGGAAAAGATTTGAGAGGTCTATTGTACTTTGTATTTGTCTGTTCAAATAAGAAAAACAGACAACAAT
>JACJUM010000875.1:16929126-16946127 GCA_020976665.1 Heortia vitessoides | reverse complement strand
CGTACTCAGACCTTTAATTTATTTTAATTATTAAACAAAAACAGTGCATAATACATTGTTTCATTTTTAGAACTCGTTAATCTACGTTATCATGTCCAGCATCGTTGGCCGCGACACGTTCTCGAAGATCATTACAAACACGTACACGTATTCTTTTTGTACAGCGGTACACTGTCATTGCAAGTAAATGCGTGTCCCCTCCTTCCCTGTCCCCTCCTTCCCTGTCCCCTCCTTCCCTGTCCCCTCCTTCCCTGTCCCCTCCTTCCCTGTCCCTTCGAGCGATTACGTACCGCACTAGTTTGGCCAGTTCCTCCTTTTTTACTTAACGGTATCCACCCGAGTCGAGGATGCGTCTCAGAGGCGCCCTCGAGTGGTCGCTATAAATCTAAAGCTCAGCTAACATCGGGCATAGGGTCGCTTATCAGTAAGCGGCCTTGCTCTGTTCTACGGTGATGCTGTAATTTAAAGATATCTGAGTAGTATAGCATTAGGTTCTCCAAAAAATATATATTATCGTCCCGTGATTATCTTTGTTTCCGGCCTCACGCCGTTACCTAGAGCCTGGGTAAGTGAACTGCTAGTCAGCTGAATGTTTTAATTTTTCGGTTAGTATAGGGTCCTTTTTAAATCAATATCATCAACATAGTAGCCGTAAAAGTCTTTTGCTGGACATAGGCCTCCCTGAAAAATAGAGTATTTACCCATTTTTTCAACCTAACCACCCAATTGCCGTGGCAAACGCAGAGCGTGCTTTCTACCCATTGCCGCCCTGTTGGATTTATAGTTAGACTATATTTATATAGACTACTTCGCATGGATATACCGCCATCTATTGGTTCCGGTACCTCAGTTGCCTTTTACGGCACCAGATATAGCAAGAGTTACTATTTTACTCCGACGGTAACACACGTAGCTTTTTGAAATACCTATAAAAAAGGAATTAAAAAACTACCCAGTTTAAACTTTAACATCTTTCAGCCATGTTTCTGGTTCTCTAGTCATGATAGTCTAATAAAAAGTTATTATGGAAACTCATTACCAGACTGCAGACTTTTTGGCGCTCTATCGAGAGATAATATTGCCTGAAATAAAACTAGTTTTAGTTGGGTTGCTCCGATGAATTATAAAAATGATTTTTATTCTATGATCACTTCCTTTAGCAATAATTGTTTTTATTGCCTGATTCTTTTACAAACTACATCTGTTTTAAATTAACCTTACCAGATTAAAGGTTACTGGTGGTTTTAAGTTTAAGCTAAAGTTATTATACGTCAGGAACAATAAAGCATTTTATATCCTTCGAACTTATGGTTCAATGAGGACGAAAATGAATAATGTGGAAAACTGGTTTTGTTCCAACTTCAAACAATATTTTAAGAAGTTCCTTAGTTTTATCCCATTTCTTTACCGTGCAGCTATTTTGGCTTATAATGCTATTTCGAGGTTTAATACAAATTATTTTGTATATAAACAAGATTTGGAACTCTTTTGATGTAAGAAAATTAACAAGATTAACAATTACAAAAATGCATTTACTAATATTAAATTTAAATATTATCAACGTTATTTTTTAAATATTACACTTTTATTATTAACATATTTTTAGTTTTTTTGCCGAAATGACTTATATTTTTTCATTTATTTCTATAGCAAACTGTCCCCATTTTGGTGCTGGCTTGACCAAACTATTAGCCACATCCAACTGTAATTAGCCCTAGCAATAGAGGAATAATAAATATAACACGCAAACATATATTTATATCATTCAAATCCAGAACACACACAAATATTCAATATATAAATACTTGTCCTAGAAAGGAATCGAACCCTTGACGCATAAAATAGGATCACTACCAGCCGCGCCATCGGGCTCGTCATATATAATAATGTATTAAAACCACAGTACCGTTATGAAGAACCATTTAATTATCAATATCCTACCTAATAACTAATTAATTTGATATGTATCTAACTAATCACATTAAATGACTATAAACAAACGATAGCAATACAATATCGCACTGTTTATACAAATCATATAATTGTATATAAATATCTCAGAGTATGAGAATAATTGATCATTTATATCTATATACAAGAATTCTCTTGAATTAAATTAGTTTATTAAAGTAATTTCGAGAAGAGACTTTAATTTCCAAATGGACCTATTGTGGAACCTAATACAATTGTTTTTTATAATTTTTGCGACTCTGTCCATCATTGAGATACGCTATTTTGAATGAATGTAATATCACTAACCTACATTAAGGTCTTATAAAATGATTGTAATAAGAAGCTAATTTTTATATCAATTAGATCTAGTGACGGATGGCATTACAATTTGGTGACCGGTATTGATACAGGCGTACTTGTAAGTTGCTTTCAGTCACGTCTCGACGACATAGCATCAATAATTCATTTTGTGCGATCTCCGACTCCAGCTAAAAACTATCCGAATTTAATTAGTATCCACATTCAAAATAACCTTGAAACAATAACGCTTCTTATTTCTTTGGAAAGAGTTTAGAACGATAAAGGTCGAAGCAAACGGGTAAATAAGAACCTTTTATTATTATATTCAAAAGAATTTGTTGTACTTTGTTTAAAGAATAAAAATAAATACCGACCTCGCGTCTCTGTTACCGTAACTGACACCGTGCGGTAAGAAATAGGGCTGTCGGTTCATAAGTACAAGCAAGTATCGATCCCGAAATTTATTGATATTTAATTTCATTGTAAAAAAATTTATTATAGTTTCTTTTTTTTAAATTATTTCATACATAGACACGTAATTGTTAAGTCATTCACTTTTGTCGACACTCCTCGAGTTTTGCTTTCGTTTTTTATGTAAATTTAGAAAGTTAGAACGCCAGCTATATAAACTCGTTCCAAAAAAAAGTTTGAAACAATTGACATGATTGCCTAGTAATAATAGCCTAGTGTTATAGTAAATATCACTTCTAATACTATACTATTAATAACTTTTTGTTTGTCATAAATACTCACGTGAACATTCTGCATGTATTTGAGTATTTTTAACAAATAAATGCATAATTAATTATTATTTAGAGCAAATAAAACCATAAGTCATCATGATATCAGCCATGTTGGACATAGGCCTCACAAAGACAAATTATGATAAATTAGGAATTTAGCCTATAATAGCCAAGCAGGGCAATCGTGGAGCGTTACCTTTACAATTAGGTTGCTGCTGCCCATTCTTGCCCTGTGCATTTAAACTAGACTGTTTTGGATAGATATACCGATATCTAGGTACTATTCTACTCTGTCGGTACTCCAAGATAAATACAATAAGTAAGATTGTGTAAAGAGATGCAACCGCAGTTATTAACGCCGTTCCCTAGTTCGATAAACACTTTTATATAGTCTGCGGTAACAGTCTATTTTGCGATGCATAGGCCATTTAGTGAATCAGCTATTAATTATAAATTGTACTAATTACATCAAGAATTATGGAGTGCCAGAATTATGCAGTTCAATTTAAAGGGTTATAACTAAATGATATTGCAATAATATTTTTTTAGAATAAATACTTACATTACTTGCCGTGAGGTGCCAGCAGAGTAGAAAAGTACCTATCCCAGTCGTAGGAGTCGTACTAGGCGACTGAGGTACCGGAAGTGAGAGATAGCGGTATATCGTCTTAAAACTGCGTAGCACAAATGCAACTGGACGGGGGTGGGCAGCGGCAATCCTGTCGCAAAGGTACGTTCTGCGATTACTAACAACCATGCCCAGTGCAACAATTATAGATGTAAATCATATTTTCTTAAATAGACCTATGTCGATCAGTGAACTTCCAATAACTGAAATGTAGATGAAAAAGAAAGTGCTGTTTTTTCGAAATAATTGGAATCTCGGTCTACTTAATGCACTCAATTGAGAAATCGTAATAGTGCCAATTTTATGCTTAACTGATATGACTATAGGCTTAATACCTAAGCTGTCATAATAATTAGATAACGTTTACCTTGCGGATTAAACATAATTATGTAAACTGGCTTAAATATTATATGCAATAATTTGATTTTAAGAATGAACAGTTTTCTACATTAGTAAGTTCAATTAAAAGTCCGTTTCATGCAATTTATTATACAATGACTAATAAATATTTTCGTTCTATATATTCCAGTGATTTAATGCTTTATTTTTTTACCAAAGTCACTAGTGACTTGAATCCCATGATTTAAATGTGACTTGTAAGGTCTTATGTGATTATTAACCAGTTTAAAGTAGTCAAAAGAGAATTGCTTTATCGAATCAAGACTCAAAAGTCACCAACATAGCCCTCGGTTTGTTAATGGTAGTGATCGGTAGGCGTAACTATAACTATTGATAAGTTACCTAAAATAATCCTGACATCCACGCCCACCAACAGAATACAACCATCGTTTAATCTGCAAAGAACATTAATCAGACACACACCGTAGGAAGTAGTAGGAAGCGGTTAATACCTACCGGAGAAAGAAACTTCGCTTCTCCTGGAATTAAAATCGTGGCGGGACGACTGTTGTTTTTCTTTGGACACTTTGATATACCGTTGTTTCAACTGCTTTGATTAGAATCCTGTTTTAAATTGAAGTGAAAAGGACGTCTTCTATTTATTCGCGAGGATGGAACAATGATTTAGTGAGCGGAGAAAATAAGGAACATCTAATAAGGCTGTTTAAATATGCAAATTTGGTTAAATGTATAATTCATATAACATCTCATACATTTACCTGACTGTGATAGTTCACATTGGTGTGTTCCGGTTGGGTGAAATTACTAAAAGTTGTGACATGATATCAGGGTTGGCATCGTGCTAGTGATATCCTTATGATACTACGAGCGTGTAGGCTACATGATGATTACTATCACGCGGACTATATGCTTATATGTCGACTGGGTCTAATGACATGTTTAATACTTAAATATATGTTAAACACTCAGATACCAAACAAATACAAATAGTCATCTTTTGACGGGCCTGTGATCCTATCTCGCGCTTAAGGTCGTGGTTTCGATCTCTGCTATTTGTTCTGTGTCTGGGTATTATTTGTGTATAGCACAAGTGCTTTAAGCTCAATTATTTGTCCTGGATAGAGATTGAATCCACGGCCCTTGGTGCATTACACAGGGACACTACAGAATGTACATTCATACCCCTCAAATGTTGTTTTTGTAAGATAACAATTGCCGCCTCCCTTACTCACTTCTTTTTTTCTCCGATTGATAGATAATGTGGCATAATATTAGCTTTTTATTACATGAGTCCTTCGCTTGTTTGGCAAATTCCATCATCATATTAGGTATAGAAAGTTTACTATTGGATATAGACCTTCCCAAAATAGGGGAGTTTTAGCCCATGATTGCCAAAGACTAGCTTTGCGGCGAAGATGCTGCCACATGTCCCCACCCTGTAGTGTTAACGCTGCGCTGTTTCAGAGGAATGTACCGCCCATCTGTCGGTTTCTTAGCCGCCTCTTACGCCTCTTGGTACAGATGGAGGTATTCTATTCCGCCAGCCCCTCACTACAAGTTACATTAAATGATATAAAACCAAGTAATATACACACAATACAAATACAGAAAAACTTTATCTTAATTAGGATGTTACGCCAATTAAATTTGAATTAACTAATGCTGATATGGAAGCAAATCCACTGATCTAATAATAAAGTACTATTAATAATAAATATAAATTACAGATTTATAATTTCTAACATAGACTCGTTTACTACTCGAACTGCTAAGAGAATAATTTTGAGAATTGTTGCTAAGTATCGGAATTAAATTGGAAAACGTTGAATAAACCATGTTTTAAAACCGTTAAAGAAATATATTTTCTAAAGAAAAAATATGTAACTGGCGACTGACATGGCAATGGTAGAAATAACTGAAGCAAATTTTTAATAGAAGAAAATTAAAAATTACTTAAAAAATATATTTCATCCATAAATTATTCAATATTTGTTAATAAATAATAATCTTTTCAAATTATTGTACTAGCTTTTTTTGTATAGATTAGGTCGACATACAAGCATACAGTCCGTGATAGTTAGCGTCAACTCAATAGGCTGAGAGAGACATTCGTATTATCACAAGGATAATATGAAGAGATTTCTTTTAAACATTTATAGCTAGTACCGAGACCTCGTCTACACAGGATTAGTATTTTTAGTCTATTCTTTTTTTAGTCGTGAAAGCGTAACAGACGGAGTTATTTTCAGAGGCATTTATAAATTTATAATAGAATGTTAAAACAGAATATTTTAGTTCATAGCACTATTACCTACTAGCTATTACAAAACGGCCCCATTCTTTTTAAAAGATTCGTCTACTCAAACTTTCTCCTTCGGCAGTTTTAGCTACAAACAAACAAACTACAGCTTTACAATAATAGTAGTCAAAACCTTGATAGTACCTGCGTCCAGGGTAGGTGGCTAGTTTGCAACATTATTTCATAGATTATTTTCATCGTCATTATCATATCAGCCATAAGACGTCTTGTCTACTGCTGGACATAGGCCTCCAAAAATAATCTCCAATAGGACCTGTAGTATGTGGCCTATGTATAGATAATAAATTGAAAATATCCCATTCAGAATCAGAGGTTAAGTGAGAAAAATCTCAACACAGACTGAAATAACTGTAATAATTTCATTTGTCTTCGAAATACTGAGAACAATAGATGTTGTATGATTCGTCACTATGAGCTTATAATGTACAAATAACGTGCGCATTCACTCTTCCACACAATAGGCCGAGGAACATTGTTAATTTGTACACTGATGGCCAATTTAACTGGTTGCTCACAATAAAATGTGCTAATATATTTAGTAAACTTTAGCTGTGAGGTATCATAAAAAAATGAAGTACACTCACCTATCTCTATCACCAAATAGCAGTGTTTGCACTGCTATGTACCTATTCTGAGACGGGTCTAATGGTGCAGGTGGGCAAATAGGTTCGATTCCCACCCAAGTAAAATATTTTCTATGATGATATTTGTGTTTGTTTTATGTCTGGGTGTTATATATATGTATTTAAGTAGTATATTTGTGATTCCTCTGTTGTCTGGCGTCCGTAAAACAAGTGCTTTAAGTGACTTACCACGGAGTCAGGCCACTGTATGAGATGTTGTGGGAATTTATTATTATTCTTATGTTCCGGTTTTGGCGGGTGAAAGAGGCAGTAAAATTACTGGGAAACGTGACTTGAATATTATAAAATATCTTCAAGTGAAAAGGTTGGCAACGCGCTAGTGATTTAACAAGTGTATATAGGCTGTAGTGACGCTTTCTATTATACACACTGTATGCTTGTTTATCAACCCAGAGAAATAAAAAAAAAAGATACATGTTTTAAAGCCGGCATAAATAAATTTTGTTATGTATGGACGCGTAAATGTTAGAAAATAATTTACGGGCCGGCTACACAAGCCGGCGCCATTACCGCTCGCGGCATACCGCACGATTTATATTCTGTAATATCGTTTTAAATTAATCATACCATTTTATGTACTTCAAATGTACGGTACATCAGCACTTTTCATATTCTCAAGTGTTTAGGGAAACCTAATCAATTATATATATATACAAATACTATATTTATATGAAAATTATACGAATGGTCGCACAGTGGTTGAAAGTCGATAATTCGTTAAAACTTTAGAAGGCCCTTTTATAATCTGTTTGGGTTCAAATTGACAATTAATATTTACTTGATTTAAGTATATCAATTTGTCATTCGGACAATTTAAATATCATTTTTAAAAATCGCTTTCTTATGAATAATCAATAACTTGCAACGATTTGATAACTGACCAAAACATAACTTATACAATCAATTATAATTAACAATGAAATTATAAAAATAGTAATTGTAATCCTTTCTATCGGGTAAACATCCACAACTGCCTGGTATTCCCTTCGAATTACCTAACTATGGCGCCACGATTACGCCATCGTCACGGTAGTATGCTCCGCTTCTTGGCTTGCTGATATTTGTAAATTTAATGTATTTCAGTTGCATTTTGTTAAAAAAAAGCTTTATAAACATTTCCATATTAACTTTAACTATGCCAAATATTATCGGTGAACATTTCATTTTCTAAAAAATCAATTTCCTTAAAATTGGTTATGAAAAAAAAATTCGCATCATGTATTGATAATAGATAAGAATTATTATTATTTTGCCGTGAGGTACCGGTAGAGTAGAATAGTACCACCGACTGACTGTATCAGGTGTTATAAGAGGCGACTGTGGTACCAGAACCGACAGATGGTGGGGCTGGGCATCAGCATACCCATCGCAAAAGCTGCATTCTGGGATTGCCTGCACGCTTGCCAAGCGCGGGATTTATGAACAAAAACCTCTTTTCTTTAAGAGGTTTATACTATCCGTCAGAAGTCTCTAATGGCTGGTATGATGATAATGAATATTATACCTAATAGGTAGGTATACCCCGAAAAAAACTTAAATAGCAAATCACTAAGCAAAAATGTGCATACATTTTGATATGGGTCGTAGGACGTCCACTGCTGGATATAAGCTCTGCCAAAGAATGGAAATTTTTGCACATAATTTTCGCGCTGGAAGGCGTGCTTATGTTCACAGAGCGTAATTTCATTACATTAATGCAGCCTATCCCCACCCTATTTCATTTGTTATTTTAGGTGGACTTACCGCCATCTATCTGTTCTGGCATGTCAATCGCCTTTTACCTAGTTCTCAAGAAGGTACTATTTTAATTTGTAGGTACCCTACGGCAAGCACATTATAGGGGTAAAGCTTTTAGAAAATAATAGGAACGTTTTTTTTAAACAAAGCGTTGTATTGTGTGTGGTAACTTTGATACGACTTAGTGTCTATAGACACGTGAGTAAATTGTGCGTCCGCGTGGCTGAAGCCACACAGAGCGCGAATCTCTGTGGCGCGAATGTTGGGCATAAAAGTGTAATAAGTACCCTCCATACCTCGAAATATTTCTTAAGAAGTGACAGAGATACCGAAACCGTTAACGCTGATAATACAAATAACAGAACAGAAGATAAAGTGAACGTTTAATTTTCCAGCAATAAAACGTTGCACTGCATGTGTGGTAACTTTGAAATGACTTGCAGTGTACAGGCGCGTAAGTAAATTGTGCGTCCGCGTGGCTGAAGCCACAAAGAGTGCGCATCTCTGTGGCACAAATATTGGGCATAAAAGTATAATTAGAAAGTAGAGTGCCGTTTTACTGTAGATTTTCAGAAAAATTTATTTGCGCTCATATAAAAAATAAAAGACAAACATTTAATAATTTCTATAGGTACATTACAATGGCACACAGTGTACCCCTGCGTAGGCAAATTGCGTGTTCGCGTCGCTACCACCACAAAGCACTTGGAGGCGCTAAAATGTATACAAAACTGTAATTAAACAGTTTACTCACCTAAGGTGGTTTACATAACGTATATAATTTAACTGAGCCAGCTAAATTTATTCATCTACTTACTTCGATGGAGTGTAAATCACCCTAATTTATATTGTTACCTTGTAATTCTGCGGTATGATTACATTGTGGAACGTATGTTATTCTAGAATACCTGTGCGAAGGCTGGCAAAGCAATTAAGGGTATTCGCATTATGTAGACATGTATATATGAACTGTCCCGATAGATGTTGTCCTTGTCTTCGGTATGAATATTGAATTTTCATTAGTTTACATAGATACAATCATTTATGCATATAATCGTACATACATCACACCTGAATCCTACCGGGGTTGGCAGACACTATGGATCTCTACTTGCTACGATCTTGGCATACCTTTCTCGCTTCCCTTACTCACTTTATTCCTTTCATACTCGCCCGTTTATTTTTGGCCCCTCTTTTAATCCTCCTCTTCTGCCTGTTAAGGTATATTCGCCTTGTAATGTACCAACTCTTCGATTCATTTCCGCATCATATATTTTGTGCAGTCATCCTACTTTTATCCATACTTTCTTCAAGCCAAGTCAACATTCTTTTATCTATTGTTTGTTACAATATCATCTTTTCAGCAAATTGATCCCTTAATACAATATTTTTTAATCTATCTCTTAAACTTATTATGTACACCATAAATATAATTGGCTAAAAAGACTGCTACTTACCTAAACTATCTCTAAAGACCTCATAATTAATTAATTAACACAACGTTACATTTATTATACACACATAATTATAAAAAAAAATAAAACTTTTAACAACATTAAATCCAACTGATAAATGTACAAAAAAATAATGTCACTCAACATAAAAAAATAAAAAAGAGTTAAAACTTATAAATATTCGCACTAATTACGGAAGACAATTTTATTCAAAGGAACCAGTACAATAGATTGCCTGATATAAAATATTGTTAGGACATTATTTAAGGAAAATGAAAACTCGATCTAATTACAATTGTAATTTCTGACGCGGTTGAGAGGTAAATATTAATTAATTTATTGTTTGAAACTATGTATCTCAATTTAAGAAGACTGTAATTTTTTTTATAAGCAATAAATGGAAACCTATATATACATAATGTACCTATATATATATAATATATATAGGTGTATAATATATATATAAATACCAGGCATTTTTATCATTAATATAATCTTTAACAATATTAATTTTCTTATCGCAAATGTAACACACAAATATTGATCATCAATGTTGGTTGTGGGTGAAGATCGAACCCACGACCTTTGGCGCACAATATAGCCAGATCACTCACGAATGCGCCATCTCGCCTGTATCTATATTTGCAGAACAACAAACAGATTTTTAGTTAGAGATGGAAATTATTTTGTTTACTGAGCTTATCTTAGTCATTCTTTTATGGTGTCAAAGAACAATTGGTATATATATATACACAAACACAGAACAAACATATTTAATCGAAATAAAAATGTACCCGTATGTTATACTATAGTATATTATTTGATAGTTATATTTATTGTTAATGAAGAATTTTACCCAAACCAGTTCTACCGTTCTAGTGTAAAGGAGAAATATATATTATCACAAACTTCAACGTTCATAATGGAGGTATGACAGACAGTGTTAGGGAAATTATGTTGTTACTGACTTGTGCTCACATCAGAGAATCCATTTTTAATCGAACAAAATATTCACACGTTTACTGCTTAAGACAAAATACATATTTAACAGCGTTAACACGCAGTATATTTGACTTTCACTTTTTCTTGACGTTTAAATGACGTTTAAATACGCAATGTTTTATTGATGTTAATAATCAGTTTGTTTAACTGTATTTTATTAATTATTTAAAAAACATTGTCTCATTTCCTTTATATCCTTAATAAATGCTAAGAAAAGTGTAATATATTTTTGTATGCAAACACTAAACGTAATGCACAGACGATCTGACAAAAACAGCAGAATCGCACTGGCCATCCACATGCAACCGATCCTATTGTAGGCATATGTCCAGCAGTGATTTTAGTAATTTGATGATGAAGATGAAACGCCAAAGTTCTACTGTTGCGATCGCCATATTAACACTCATTTCGATAAGAATTTGTTATTTGTTTATCAAACTTCACAGCTATCTTCCTTACTAAACCTAATACGATAATTTGGCATTACAAACATATAACAAAAATATATAAACACTTTACATAAAATATGTAAAAAACAACAAAAAAAAATGGTTGCCTGTAAAGTCGGTTTTACGGGCGAAGATTTTACGTGACAACGTCTTTTTCTCGGTAGAATATTTATTGATATGAATATAATTAAATTTCACAATAGAAACAAGGAATTGAATGAAAATAAGAATTGCACTAATTTTAACTATAGAAATATATTTTGTTTACTAAAACATTGTACATGTAAACTTAAACTTAACTAATTCCTATTTGAGTGATTTTGTTGAGGATAGGACGATGATAGGAGAAATATGAAATGAAAGGAAGTGTTTCTGCTGTAATGTGTCTTGCGAAAGTCAAGTCGATAGTTGTTCCTTTTAACGTAGTTGACTTAGAAACGTTTGATACGCAATCAAGATTATACGTATTTTTCATGAAATTAAGAAACGAGTTGTCAGGCTTTACGTTTTTGTTAAAATATAGATTAAATGGTAAATGATGAAGTTGAAAATTAAAACATTTACTTAAATTAGATGTTAAAATTCTTGCTCAACACAGTTTAAATCAAGTTTTCTTATATCTGCCACTTTTTCTTAATATTTGTAATTTTAAAGAATCAATTCGAAAATCAAAACATTTATTCAGATCGAAGGTTCAAATTTTTGCTAAATAAATTTGAAATTAATGAAAATTTGTAAAATAATAATTAATTAATTAATTAATTTTAAACTAATAATTTACTTAACACTATCAACATTTATCAATAGTATGACATAACCTATAAACTCAGTTTCTCAACTTTTGTGTCAATCTAACAATTAATCAATCAATCATAGTTTACGATAATGAAATATCAGTGTACAATTATTTACCTTTATTGTTGTAGTTGTTGTAAATGACGAATCTAAGCACTCCAATTTTCACTACAGACACAGCTGACGATACTTTAACCACACGTGTGAACTTGTATTATGACGCTTTCTTGTTTTTCCAACGCCAAGAACGTTCGAGAAAGACAAAGACAGAGACACAAGCATGCGCCGATTCAATGCACCTGATTCTCTAGTGCTGCGCGCGCAACAGACCGATCATAGTTGAGTGGGAGAGAGACGCAAGGCATTCGGCGGGCCTCTCTCTCGTTCGGTGACTCATCGTAACGTTACCGAGCGTTACACTTTTTCATAAGTGACTCCCAGCCACAACCTAATATAAGACGTTGTCACGTCGTTAAAAGTATAGAAGAACTACGGTAGCTTTTATACAATTTAACTGGATAGTTGGAATGCTATAAATAAAACAGCTATTGTCACATATAGCGTAATAATAATTTGTAGATAAACGGTTGACATTTAGACCTCGGCTCCCCGCGAAAAGATAGTGTTGATGTAGGCATATAAGATTATTTCTAGACCTTTAGTTTACCTATCTATATTTATGTATAATATAAATCTTCATTGTATATTCTGCTGTACGTGTGTTTCTCATAGGATGAACTTCTCATTATGAGTCAATGAGAGGCATCAAAAACAGCTGGATCGATTTAAACGATTTTTTTGGTGTACTTTTGAACAGCACTCTAATCGGTTTAGATTCACACATCAGCCCGGCAAATGTTACTGCAGTCAGTTTCTAGCTTATTTATCTATATTATTTTTCTCTTTCATTTCTAACTTTGATTGTTCTAATCGCTTTCAATATCAGGCAGGGCAACGTATGTCGGGTCCACTTGTTTATTTATAAAAAGATAACAATTACCTGCGCCATGGTATACCGGCAAGGTAAAATAGTACTTCCAACTGCACCAGGTGGCGGTAGACGCCATTGAGGTACCGAAACCAACAAATGTCAATATGTCCACCCTAAACAGCATGAGCTTAAATGAAAGAAAGAAATAGCGCGGCCGCAGCATTTACGTCGCAAAGATATGCTCTGCAATTGCCCCCACATCTGCCCAACGTGGAAATTATAATCAACATTCTCCAATTCTGTAATAGCCTGTGTCTATTAGTAGACGGTCGTCTATGTAAGAACACAAATGATAGACATATGATCTTGCTACAAAGATCAGCTACAGTCGTCACATTGTTTGGCCTGACCAATATGTCCAATATTCGTAATTAGAATTCCATATTTAAATACGTCTTTAATTACATTTTAAGATTTGGGTACTGGTGCTAAATTGCTTGAACCCTTTGCCCTTTCAAACATCTATTGCGCTATTATACCACTAAAAATATTAAAACTATAAAATTGCACCATGCAAAGTTGAAATCTAAAAAATACTTAACAATTAGATCTAATATGTGTTTGAGAAGCTTAATTGCGAAAGATGGTAGTGATCCTATCTTACTCATAAGCAGCGATCCCCGCCAAGGTTTGTGTAATAAATAATTGTTTTCCCTGTTGTTAATTAGTTTAAGTAAGTTGATTGTGCCTGGGTGTAAAATATGAGCTTTAGTATTTTATTTGTGGTTCTTATATTGTCTGAAGTTCGTGCAAGTGTTCGAACACATGTGCTTTAAGCGATATATCTCGAAGGCAGGTCAATATATGGGATGTTGTGTGAATATATTGAAATGTGTAACTTTTTTTTATGAACGAAGTAGTAAGATCAGTCGAGTGTCTCGACTTTTCATCTTCTATAGCGGCTTACTAAGTAATCGTTAATCTTGTCAACTAAAGTGGTTTTCATTTATTTGAGAAGTTTCGCGAAGATTATAATGCTACAAAACAATAAAACAACACAATATTTTGCTCTGAGGATATCAAATTCTTCATGTTTTATGTATTGTACAACAGATAGTAGGATTAAAATAATATTGTATTTTCGTTGTTGCCGTGGGTACCGGCAGAGCAAATTAATAATACCTCCTTTTGTACAAGATGTCGTAATAGGCGACTAAGGTACTAGAACCGACATGGTGGTATACTTATCCGAAACAGTGTACCTAAAAGTTCAGGGTAGGAATAGGCAGCAGCATTCTCGTTTTAAAAGCTGCGTTATGCAGCTACCAACACGCTTGCAAAGTGCGGCAATTATGGATATAGTCCCCCCTTTTTTGGGGAAGCTTATATGTAGTAGTAACTTCTAATTTTGGAAATAATGATGATGTTGAGGAATTTATTATTTCAGGTAGGTGAGTATAAATGTTGGTACCAATATTGATATAAGTGAGCTTGACCCAAATCCTTTCTATTCTTGTAACGTATTTCGTTACATAAATAGCAATTGTCCAGTGTTAACATAACGGCATATTTTCAAACACATTTTCTCCAATAAATATTCTATAAATAGAATGGCCTGATGACGAAGATGGAAGTGTTCCTATTTTATGTGCCGAGGGCAGTGGGTTCGATCCTCACCCAGGACAGTTATAGGAAAATATTTGTATTTGTACTATGTGGGTGTTAAAAATATGTACTGAAGTAATTTAGTCCGTAACACAAGTGCTTTAAGTTAGTTTAAGCCTTGGAGTGAGGTATAATATGTTGTATAAATATAATTTAATATTTATTTAGAAATATATAAAAATGGGTAAGTCGCGTTCTTTTATCTCCTTTTTTATCTAGATAGATCCACTGTCGTCTACCTTTTAAAAAGATGTCTTACGTTGCGGTGCATAGTCAGCATTTCTACACCTTACAGTACTGTCGGTTGTATGTTTTGCGAGCCAGATACTACCTACTGTTACTTCTATTTCCTAATCCGCTGGACTTGTTTGTAACTTTGGTTATTTCACGGTTCTCCTCATTTCTGATTAGATCGCGCTAAGAGGCTCCGGGAATTGCCTACCAAGTTAATTACTTCCTGAATGATGAAAAAAATTAAAAATGTTTATTTGACTTAAAAATTATTAGTAACATAAATAAAGTGACCAGTGCCTTTTAGGCTTAATGCATTCTGTGCCAGGAGACACAGACTCTTCCTTCAAAATATTTTTGCTTGTACCATTACCATCATATCAGCCATAAGACGTCCACTGCAGGACATAGGAATCCCCAAGTAATTTCTAACAGGACCGGTTGTATGCGGCCTGTGTCGAGCGCGGGTCCATCTTGCGGAAATAGGGCCGGGTCCATCTTGCGTGTGGACGCCGTACGCTGCGCTTGCCGATACGTGGTCTACATTCCAGAACCTT
Organism: Heortia vitessoides; assembly: GCA_020976665.1. Taxonomy (NCBI): domain Eukaryota; kingdom Metazoa; phylum Arthropoda; class Insecta; order Lepidoptera; family Crambidae; genus Heortia; species Heortia vitessoides. Next base: position 16,930,358 of record JACJUM010000875.1, on the reverse strand, counting down.
ACAACTCCATCGGTCATCGGTTCTGCGTACCAAATGCCGTGCCCACTGCCACTGCAACTTACTAATCCGCCGGACAATGTCGGTAACTTTAGTTCTGTTACAAATCTCCTCGTTCTTAATTCGACTAAGCAAAAAAAAAACTCTAAGAATTGCCCTCTCCATAGCTCGTTGTATTATTTTTATTTGGTTTACAAGGCCAATTGTTAGATACCACGTTTCACTGCCAGCCGTTTTATAATTATATAATTTTAATTGTGACGATAATCTACGTATGGATGAGTGTGTGGCGCGTATACGTAAGTGTTTGCGTATTGTGTGAGAATGAGACGTACGTACACACGTACGTGCGGAAGTGTATTTACTTGTGTGTATCAATCTAACAGTGACTCAATATCTTGTATAATTATCTGGTTCCAACCATTTTGCCGGTATTTTTACAGTCATGATATTTCATGTAATATATATCTACCTGTATCCTATTTTATAATGATGTCGTGAACGTTTAATATTCTTTTTTTTAGTCATTGCAACTTACATATATTAAAAATTATATATTTTTCATAGATATGAATTTGAGCCATGAACATCATTACGAAATGACCTTTAATTTAGCTCTGTTTTTGAGTTCATGATGCATGTAAATATATAAATATATCATTGTCATCTACAAATCAGCCGCAAGACAACCAGTGCTAGACGTAGCCCGCCCTAAGTAGTGGCCCTAAGTGGCCACTTCAACTTTTTAATTTAATATATGACCCTTTGTATACACATTTTAATAAAAAACATATAACTTGTTGGTTTCTTTTTAAATCAGTGTTTAGTATATATAAAAATAGAAATTACATTTTTCAAAACAACATCTCCAGCTTGTGTAACTAAAAAATATGTACATAAATAATCTCTTTTTGGATATCACTACGCTTTAATGTAAAAACATCAAGCAACAAGTTGTTTTTATTGCAAAACTATAATATTATTTAAATGGATCTTATCATTAGCGTTAAATTGTAGAGATACGATAAAAATAATGATGTAAGTGTTTGTAAGTGTTATAGGCGTGACTCGCAAAGTTAGCTGATATTTCTAATCTAACGTAGCATCCGATTGATATGCTCCACTCATTCTCTAAATTATTTATTAGTTTTTGAATGGTTAAATATATTTTATAGAGGAGGATTAAAAAATATACATTATCTTTTCTCAATTATACACCAACTATTACTAGTTTT
>JACJUM010000875.1:16908083-16919114 GCA_020976665.1 Heortia vitessoides | reverse complement strand
TTTTTTTTATACTTTAACATAACTATTAATGAGAGAAACGCTCTGAACTCAGGTAAACAAAGAGTGAAGCTATGAATGGTTCAGGCTAATATGAAGACAGCACACGGGGTGTGCAAGTAAATTGGCGAATGCCAGAATTGATTCTAAGGCGTTTTCTGTATGTACCATTATGCATTGCAATACTAGCGGATACCTGCAATAATGCGGTTCCTATTGGAAATCACTTGGATAGGCCTATGTCCAGCAGCGGAAGTCTTCCAGCTGATATGATGATGATGATAGATAAGACTATTTCCTGAGACTCCATATTTCAATTAAACCATTTTGTTTTAGGAAGACCGCTGTGCAGTTGCATTTACGAGCACGCGACGTGTCAATCCAACATAGTTCTTCGTAACGGCGCTTGTTGGAGGAAAAGAAAATGTTGCGTGACGGATTTCTTTAGCAGTGTACCGTATCCTAAGACCGGGAGTGCCGTTCAGATTTAACTTTCTTTATATCTAGGGCTTTGCTCCTGTTGAGCTATGTTAAGATACTGTATTTTTAGAAACTTTGGCTTTTTAGCTTTACTATTGTTTCGTACAGTATATATGAGGGTAAGGTTTTAAGTAATCTTCAGATTCTTTTTTTGATTCATTCAGAATCTTCAGAGAAACCGGGCAATGGATGTCATCGAGAATAGATAAATGCACAAATAGCGGGGTTTATTTGCTTACCTTTTGTTTTAGTGCTGCTTAAGCAGAGTCAGTCTAGAACACCAGTGAAATTACTTAAAGCATTTAAATATGTTACAGACAAAGAAAGGACTCTATATAGCATTTTGTTTATCTTTAATGTTATATTAATTTACTATAAGAGTAAATATCTTTTTGAACATTCGATAACATGTTCACTTTTGTTTGATTTTGTCTATTCGAAGATATTTTGCAATTTTATAACCACCATTTTGATTTAGTTTAAAAACAAATGTCACGTATTCGTTTATTTGAAGAAAGTGAATACGATCTCTAAAATATTTAATATTCTACATGCTAGCAAAAAATACAGTGCACTAGATAAACGATTATTCGGAAAAAAATATGTTTCCTTTAATATTATTTCTATTGCGACAATACGTACATAGCAATCTTACATCTTTTGCGATATGAAATCCGCCGTAGAATATGAATTTTTTATTTAAACATTTATACATAAGTTTAAATGACTAATTGTGATTAAGCAGTTTTAAGTCTGAGTTATTAGTTCTTTAATAATATGTATTATAGGTAAGTTTAAGTTAGTGATAAGAGGCATGGAGTTGTATTCAAGTCTCATTTAGATGTCAACAGCTTCACTTAGTTTATAAGTACTGCAAGAATGTTTACTAATTTTATTGTTTAAAAGCCAAAAGTAAAAAAAATCTGCTGCATTTTTTGTAAATAAAAAATTGTTCAATAATTACTGTATTTTGTTTTTTTGTATTTCGTAGATTACGTGGTCCTCATAGTATAATCTTATAAACCGTAAGATATGGAATGTCTGACCGAAAAAAGATACTTTATACTCATAATTGCCTCCCTGGTCAAACATGATGACGCAGCTTCCCAACAAAGAGGTTGCTGCCCATTCAGCTTGCCTAGATTTTTTTATTCAGATTAGTATAACTGCTATTTTTTTTTATTCATTGAAACTAGTTACCGAAACGTCTAACAGTAAAAGTAAAAATTGTTTAAAAGTAAAAAAAACTTTAATAAACTGCGTTTTAATGCCGTAGTTTATATGTTGAGTGGTATAAACGCGTGAGTATTACGCAATGTTTGCTGCCATCATTATATCAGTAATAGAAAGTCCTTTGTTGGATGGAGGTCTTCCCAAGAAATGAAGGTTTTGCCCATAAATGGCGCGCATTCCGTTTGGTCATTTGCCCCATGTAATATACAATAAAAAAATCTCATTACAAGCAGGTGTGGTGGCAATCGTGAAACGTAGATTTGTGGATGGTTTTTATGAAAAAAAATTCAAACTAACGCGCCGGAAATTAAAACTTTTCAGAATTCTTAACAACCTTATAATACCTACTAGCTAACCCGACAGACGTTGTTGTTAGCTTTAATCCTGAAAATTCATGTTTTTCAAATGACCGCCTGTTCTCGTGTCGGAATACCAAGAAAACTAAGTATATATGCGCAAGAAAAATACAAAGAATATTGTGTATCATGAAGCAGGAGAATACTAAATACACTTTCCTCAGTTATATCAATTCGAATTAAATAGTAATTTTTAAGACAGGTTAACGTTTGTCAGCTTAGCTAGTAATAAATGAAATCAACACTATTTTGATCTAATTTGTTTTTATCACCATTTAGTTCGATACACTACTTAGTTATTTTTCCGCTTTTCTTGCAACCACCGCGCTTGCAAAGACGAAACGAGACCGTCGTTGAGACGACATAAAAAAATTGGATGCGCCTAGCCGCACTAGTACGACCCGTGTGCGCTATGAAAGTGAGGATTTCACGCACTAGCCGGCGAGTGCGGTATAAGCCTAGTATTTTGTGTGCGAACTACGGTAATGGCATATGGAAATCATAAGCCGTGATGGTTTCAGGGCGGTCCAGGAGGACACGTCTCGGTGTACGTCCACGGACGTTGACACTTTGCTCAACGAAGTAGTTTGCGGCTTAAACTATTAGCGGGTTCGAGCGATAAGGCGTGAGCGAAAGGTAAATACGTCATGACTAGACGAATATGCAAGCTATGTAAATAGTTTTCTTGTGACGGAGGGACATTTTACTCTGCTTAACTATATATTAATAGAAACGGCTCAAGAAAAAGAGCACTCTATCGTGGATTATTATTATATGAGTTCTAAACGACATCTGCCTATTGCATGTAAAGCCTAAGTATTTGACCTGTATAGCCTACGGGAACGGCCTCTCGAAAAGAAAGATCATATCCAAGTCACGAGTTAGGATTTGTTACTCAAAAATTGAACTTCTACAACAGTACATCTATTTACTCATCTCGCGTTTCACTTACGGAACCACTTGAATAATGGGTTGGCGGGTGTTTCGAGACGCACAATAACGTAACGTCTATTTGGACCTGAGTAGTATAGAGCAGTATCATCTGTGAGGAGAGCGAGCGCTATCCCGAAGTTACTGGGTTTGTCGTTAACGTACAACGAAGAGAGAAGTGGAGAGAGAACAATGATCGATGCCGGCTGAATCGCAGAGAAGCGTGTACACTTCGCAAGGACGCAATAGCGAAAAGTTTCTTTACCATACCACTCTCAACCGACCATCATAGCATTCCCTCTACCTCGAATGGATGAATGTAGGTAAACCATGTGCAATTTCAGCGCCATCATCATTACTGTAGAAACTCTTGTGTTATAGGACTCCACAATAAGGAGTAGTATTGCTTATGACTACCGTGCTGGGCAGGCGTGGTGGTAGTCGCAGAGTGTAGCTTCATGATCTGAATACTGCGCCCTTTTCGAGCAACGCTGCTTCTAATATTGGTTTTGTCGTTTCTAATGACACCCGGTACAGGTATTCTACTCTGCCAATAAGCTATAGCTATCTTTATTTGAAAACAATTCGAAAGTGCTTTGAAATATTAAATTTTATTGCTAATTAGCAATTTCATTGATGAGCATCATTGTATATACATACAATGATTGCTCAGTTAATTTATTAGGGGCTAACACTTATTTAACATATACATACTATTTGGAAACCTGATACCACTCTCGATCATAGCTACACATTCATTCTCTAAAGTGGATTTAAAAGGCTATTAGAATGACTGGTCATTTGTGATCGCAGAAGTCAAATATATTACTATTAAAATTAATTACAAATGGTCAATTAAAAAATTGCATGCACTCCTTGTATTATGGAGATACAAAGCACATAACAACATTAATAAGTATCTTAAATTTTTGATATATCGATTTACGTACACAAGCAATTTTCTTTTGGTCTAGAACAAAGTTGAGATTTTTCGCACGATAGAATACAAACATCACTGTGGTTGGTCCTTTACTTGATACGAAAATACGCAAGCGATATTTTAGAGTAAGTGAAGAGATATACTCGTATTATCAAAAACTTATTAAAAATTACATGCCAACACCAATTCGGCAATTACTTTGATCGTATTTACCTTAAGGCACACCGAAAGTATTAATAAAGAGAAAAATAATGAAAGTGCATTTTAAAATTAATTACTCTGTGCGTGGCAGTTGTTTTTGTATTATATGAGTTGATAATAATAATAAATAAATTAACTCATATATAATTACACATTGACATTCATTTGACTCCGGGATGAATTGCTTAAATCACCTGTGTTGCACAAATTACTTGAATATATATATATATAAATAACACACAGAACAAACATAAATATTTATCATTTAAATGTTTGTCCTCGGTGGAGATCTAGTCCATGATCCTTCAAGGCAAATGATAGTATTACAAATATCTTTACAAATGGGCCCGTCAATTCCACACATGTTATGACCTAACGCGCTACGTGTCTCATTGTGCCTTAATGCTTAATCCTTAATGTAATTGTTACATGAAATATATTCTAGTGGTTAGTTGTATTTTATTTATATATATTTCTTATATGAGTTTTTTTAGTTCCAATTGTACTAGGTATAAATTGAACCTGTAACTTCACAAAATTTCTTGCAGGTTCTTTTTCAGTGGCTCGCAGCTGTATACTTAATTTAGACATAACTGCTACTGGCAGGCTAGTTTAAAGTAGGATCCTTAATGAAATATTAGTGCAAATAATATAAAAATATGCAATTTTTTAACCCGATACGGTCACCAAGGTCATCAATCAGCGTAGTAATGTTGTAATTACTAACAGTATTATGTCTGGTTGTAAAAATATATGTTTTAAGTGATTTATTTCGGAGTTAGGTCAATGTGCAAAATATTGTGTGAATATTGTTGTACATTTTTTTTTATTATTAGATAATACTTAAAATATGTTGTCTGATAAATAGTTTAATAAAATATTTCATAAGTACGGCCCTTTATAACCGTTTAAAGATAACCTACTCAGGACACTTATTGATTTAATTATCACATCAATACCGGCAGATCATAAAACGCCGCGACTGTACAAAATGGGAACAAATCCATTTAGAAATTTTACAAATTAATGCTTAGAAATTATTTATTTCTTAATATGGTACAAATTTATGAAGACACACAATTACAGTAGCAATTAACTCTTTTATTATGTTAAAAGAAAGATGTAGGTATTGCAATAAGGAACAGATTAAATAAATTATATCGGTTTAGTAAAATTACTATATTTGACATAACAAGCGGCAACCATTTGGCGTTATATACAATTTGCTAATATTGTAATAGCTTATAAAATTTGTATTAAAATTAGCGCTGAGATTTAGGAGAGTCTGGAATTACATAGGTTACTTCTACAGGGAAAGAACTACCTTTTTAGTATACTCTGTGGAATCAGCACAATTTTTGCATAGGTTAGCTATAAAGGAGTGACATAGAATTATTTTTGGAATAATAAGAGGGATGCGGTAAAGACCCCGCGAAAGCCAGTATTTTAAAAAATATCAAATTTTCATTAATGTCTCTAGATATAAAATTAATAGTATGTAGTAAGTATTTGAAAATGTTCGACTACAGATCTTCAATGCAGCATTTTTGGAAGATGGGGCATCCAGTTGCGGCCATGATGAAACCAGGACAGTCGTTGGTATTGGAGACGCAATAACCTTGCGCCTGGCAGTAGAGTGCATCTGAAATTTTAAATTTTATAATAAATATGGTATCATAGGTCGACCGTAACCGATCTTATGTTCGAAATTTTTTACTGAATTTAATTTAATCGACACCTGAAAACTAATTTCATTCCATTTTTTTTTTAATTTTTTCGAAATACCGTTTGCGACTTTATAAGTTGACCTATTCTCAATTATTTTTATCGATACCTTGATGTAATGGCGGCGCTGCGGGAATGTAGCTCCTTTGCGTTTAAGTAACGAGGCGTAATCACCCACGCTTGCCTCCGCAGCTTTGGCTTTTTGGTCGCTTATGGCAACCAGTTTCAGCCGCTCCAGCTTACACGGGTGGAAGCTGCAGCGGCTGAGACTTACGCTTTTTTCAGTGAGCGGAGGCTGAACTTCCTCCACGCGTCCAGTTTCAAATTACACTTAAGTATTGAGTAGAATAAGTACCACGGCGATTCGGGATTAATGGAATTTCTATAAAATGGGTAGGTAACGGATGTTATAGTACTTTTAACGTAAGAGAAATAAGTCAACAGGTAAATTTAAAAATGCGCAATAGGAATATCAAACCAAAATAAAAAGTCAATCTGTAAATCGATGAAACGTAGTTCGGTACAATTATATTTATGTCAAGAGATATTTCGATGGACCTAATGTCAAATACATGTAGTAGAATAAATCGGTATATAATTTTCGGCTAACTGAAATTCTGTCAAGTAAACTACAGTAATGGGTTACCGGCATCAAATACATAGTGTTTATATAGTGAATCAAATTAATGCAATGTAACGTAAAGAAGGAGAAGATTACGGTGTTACGCAATCAAGTATGACTTAGGAATATAATGTCATAGTAATTCATTTATATAGATTAACTGCCTTTATCACCTTATCTAATTTAAAAGCAACAATACGAGCACTACTATTTCACGGTATTAACATAAAGGTTGTCCCATAGTTAACTCTTTCGATGTAGAGGTAAAAAGAGTCAACTCAAGTTATATTATATTTAAAAAAAAAAGAAAAGTTCAAGAGAAGATAATTGGAATGTAATATAATCACAGCCAAAGTTCAAAGATTAAAATAGTTTTTTATAGCAGAATAAACATGGATTCATAGACGCGATAGATAGCGATGTGACGTTGTCTCGAATAATTTAAAAATAAGTTTAAAATCGCATTTCTTGGTATTTTTTACTTAATTTGTATTTTATAAGTAATTTTGTAGTAACTATTTAGTACCTTTCAATTTGTTATTAAAGAATAGCACATAATCTTAGAGAAAAATCTACCGTACTTATATTTTTAGCACATTGCATAAACATTTAGAAAACAATTGTACTTTTCTTGTAAGAATTATTATACCATATATCTACCATCGGCATGTCTGAAATATAATTTGCAGAAGGATTTCTAATAAATACGTAACCACTATGTATTAATGGAACTTTTATCATCAACAAAATTTATCGCAAGATTTTTTCAGCTGCTTACCCGTGTGCAAATCTTTGGTTTACTATTAAGAACCCTATGCTGCAGGTTACTTATAAAAAAAAATTGTCAACAAATTTGTATAAATGAATTTTATTTAAATTAAAAACCAATTTATTAAATCAGTAAGTGTCAACCATACCCCTTTATTACGATTTCAATAATGGTTGAATCATCATTGCCTTCAATACAAAATTTCTTTTGTTTGCACTGATATGGTATACACGTTGCACAGTTTTGTATTCTAGTACAAATATGAATTACTAGCGATACCCCTGGTTTCACCCGTGTAGTTCCCGTTCCCGTGCAAATAATGGAAAATATTAGTTGCCGTAAGGTACCGGCAGAGTAGAATAGTATCGAGTACCGTAAGAGGTGACAAAGGTACCAGAACCGACAGATGGCGGCATATCCATCCGAATCAGTGTTGTTTAAATGCACAGGACTGGGATGGGCAGTAGCATTCCCACCGCAAAAGCTACGCTTTGCGATTGCCAACACGCATGCCCAGCGAGGCAATTATGGACAAAGTTCCCCCTTTCTTGGGGAGGCTTATGTCCAGCAGTGGACTTCTAATGGCTTATATGATGTTAAAAAGTGGCCTAAATTCTTCTTAGAACATCAGTTTTTCGACAGAAAAATCCCATAAAAATTTGTCTAGCCGACACAAAAAAATTACAACTCTTGTTTTTGTTAAAATTACCGTACCATACTTAATTTCAAACGCAATTTTACACATCATTAAACATTTATACATCTCGTATTCTGATATAACTAAAACTTTTTAAATTATATTTATATTTTTAGAGATTACGTGATGTACCTGAAAATACTTTTTAACATTTGTTCCTGACTTAATCGCAACCACAACACGACGATTAGTAGATTTGCGGATGGAACTATGAAAAATTGGGGTGCAAAACGTATCATTATATTTTGGGCAAAATTAAAAAAATAAAAAGCCAATGTGATACTCTTATATACAAGCTAAGAGTATATTATATTTAAGATGATATTTACCAGAAAAAAATCAACGTGTCTCAGGTGTCAGGTAGGACTCGAACCTGTCTTTCCCATCCTTATAGGAACGACAGGTTCGAGTACAACGGGAGTGCAGTTTCCATTGGAACTGCACTACCGTGGTCCCACTGAGACCTTAGCGGACATGTAAAATTTTTTCTAGTGTTCTTTTTTGTGCTAAGAAAGACAACAAGATTTTTGTTTCTTTTAAATATCATCTTTAATATAGTTCAGTATTTTCTATGCATAAAACCTCTCGAACTTTTAACTGTTCACAATCTCTCAAATAATAATAACGCATACAAAATAATGCCACAAATATAAAAAAACAGTTATCTCTAATAAAAAAATTACAAGAAGCATTGAGATAAAAAACATATGTACTTACATCCAGGTGTAACAAAGAATGTTGCAACGCAAATCACTAAAATAATTACTAACACCGAGTTTTGGTACATTGTCAAAATATTTTTTTAATTGATCAAAGAAGAAATCCCTGACTCGTCCACCTTATGCTATGGTTCGAGAGGTGTGGCTTATTTATGAGAGCAGTAAATGTTTATATAATTCAGATACAAACTTGTAAAGGTTCCTTTAAACTGTAGCAGTTTTTATCTACATTGATATTATAGAGAAGAAATATTTTATTACTAGTTTATTTGGTACGATTTATCTGAAATTGTACTCGAACAACTTAAATAATTCTTTCACTCTTAGAAAGCTACATCTTTACGGAGTACATAGGCAATGTTATATCACATAAAATCAAAAAACAACTAAAATATTATATATATTATGTATGTATGCAGAACAGATAGACGATGAAGTCGTAAGGTTTTAGAAAAGAGACCACGTACCACCGACAAGCGCAGCGTAGACTGTCTACCCGCAAGATAGACAGACAATCTGACTAAAACCTCAAGGTCGCGCTGGATACAGGCCGCATACAACCGGTCCTACTGGAGATTACTTGGGGCGGCCTATGTCCAGCAGTGGACGTCTAATGGCTGACATGATGATGATTTATCAGGAAATTTGACCTTCGCTAAAACTCTTAACTTTTCTTTTCTCAATAATTGACGGGTAAATAATGCCAGCGATAAGTCAAACATTATAAAGAATTTGTTTAGGGTAAATAATAACTTCTTTATTTAATTCCATTAGTACATGTACACCGCACTTTACAATGATAACGCTCCAAGTTACTGTCTAGTAATTCCCCCATTGTGAACTTTTCAAGATAAAGTGACCTTTTCCTGATGAACATTTTTAAATCAGTAAAAAAACGTAGTAGTCTCAATTTTTAGTAACATGATATTTGGTACTATATATCAGCCATTGGAAGTCCATTGCTGGACATAGGCCACCCCAATAACTGTCACAACGGAGTTGCTGCTGCCTGCCCCTGCCTTGTACGTTTGAGCTACACTGTTGTGGATGGATAAACCGTCATCTGTCAGTTCTGGTGCCTTATGATACCTAGTACAGTGGGAGGTACTATTCTACTCTGCCTATACTACATATATATTCTTATTATTATATAACTTTTAAGTATATCGATTATAAAGTGGCAAATATCGTCTATAATAGATATTTTCTGCAGTGATATTAAATATGGCCATTTTTCTATTAACGTTAGCATAGCTTTTGTTTGTAATAAACACGAATGGTGGTGTTTTATTTTCGTAATCATATGTACATGAAATTGAATTAATGAAAACTCTCAAAGAGCTTGTCTAAAGAACAGTGAACTAGACGTAAACGTCTTCATTAAAGTGTCCTCAATTAGATTGCTGGCAGTAAGTACATCGATTATGTATTTGCTATTTAAAGATTTAAGGGGCTCTATTTAGGAATTATTCAAGAATTAAGTATATTGGATTTTTTCTTTTTTTTAATGAAAAAAATATTTAATAGAAATGCTTATTTGATATAGTCTTCGTACACTTCGCTGGATCAGTACTAGTATTTGTTTATTTTATTACTAATTTAACACAACTGTAACTTTAAGCCACTGAACCCCTCATAATGAGATATGATAAGATAAGATGTCTATATATGTTGTTATGTCTACTTTTGAACAGCAGAGTTAGCATTACTCACTATCACAAAGCCGTATGTTAGTTTGTACATATAGTTTAAAAAAACGAATACAAAATACGCGGGTGGTAATGCATTTTCGGCCGTTAACGTTTAATTCTGTCAGTGCCAGTAAAACAAATACATACATATGTTATATATATTTTTATGATAATTTATTTTGTATTAAATAATGAGAGATTAATTAATATATCATTAAATTATTCTAATTGTTTTCTTATGTCAATAATAATAAACATCAACGCGTTCCATTGTAAGATTTTATTTGGATGTGAATTATAATCGGTAGATCAAAATATTGTTTCCACCGGAGGGAGAGGGGGGACGGGGGTGAGATCACTGATTAATGAGCAATCCTGTGCTCGATCTTACCTTTGTAACCCCACGCCGCGCACCGGCGGCTGCGCGTTTAGCTGCAGTCGCCCCTCAGGGTTTGCGGCATCAATGACAATCGCCTGAGGATGCCTCTGAAGCTCACTTCAGGCTCGGGTGGCCATTGTTAGGGATGAAGTTAGGCTTTTTCAAAGTAGGACTAAAAGAGTCCGACTGCCCTAGTGCGGCCTATTATCACTTAAGGTGCAAGCACTGTACGCGTTCGGCGAATACGGTGTACTGCTCTACGAAATAAGTAGGAAGGACGTGTATTTGATTG
>JACJUM010000875.1:16785849-16881637 GCA_020976665.1 Heortia vitessoides | reverse complement strand
CCTGAAATTTCCCAAGGAAGGATATATAGTACCTTCCATCTCTAAAAGAGAGAGTACTGTTTCCTCGGGTAATTCATGCGGGTGAAGATATTTTTATAAAACCGCAATAAGTAATAGATGGGTAGTATTAGTAAAGCCTGAATCATATCTTAGCGGCATTAATTTTTTTTGATAACAGAAGCATGCTTTCTAGAATATTCATCTAAGTAAAATCAGCAATGGGTCGCTGGTAACGATACAAATGCTCAAGCGTAATTTATTTTAGTACCGACCCTTGGGAGCTCACTAAAACAATTGAAGTTTTTACGTCCGAGACGAAAATGAGGTTGGCGTTTCCCCGTTCCGCAAACTGCTGTTTTAAACTACTCATTGAAACGGACATTTTGTTTTTTTTTCTACGGTGCTAAAGAAAATTAATTAATGTCTGCTTGACAATAAACTTGACGATAAAAGTGGGTTCACAATATTTGCGCAGATCATTGTATTTCATAAAAATAGTATTGAAATGTCTGTGTAGTACTTATGAAAATAAAAGATTTATAATCTATGGCTCGACTGATTTTAATAGGATTTCACTGGCAAATAGCTGATATTATAAAGAGCAACTTAAGTTACTGTTAGTATTTATAATTCTCACAGGAATCGGTAATATGTTTATGAATCTAATATCTATATAAAACTTACCAAACAGGCGTAAGTATACCCTATATGCCATGGTAGACGAATATCGTATCCTATAGACCAGAGTTTCTTCAAAAATAACATTCACATGCTCCCTAAAGTTTAAGAGCACACAATTTTTATACGACTATATTATTTATTTGAATTAAATTAAAATCAAAGAGTTCTATACAGATATTATACTGATTACGCGCCCCCCCCCCCCCTGATATTCCATTACACCCCCCAAGAGGGGCGTGATCCCCTGGTTGGGAACTCCTGCTATAGACTCTTTCTATATATTACTACCTCGATACCGTCGTAATTGTTATTATCTAGATTATGATATATTACTGGTTTTATGCGTAGAAAAACGATAGTTTTTAAAGATAACCATCATCCTTATTACAGCAGCCTTAAAACGACCACTGACATAGACCTCCCTAAGAAAGAGGGAGTTTTGCCCCTAACTGCCGCGTCGGGCAGGCACATTTACAGAGTGTAGCTTCACAACGGTATGCTGCTGTCAGTTCCTTCCCAGTTGCATTAGATCGACGCCATTTCGTTCGGGTGGGTTTACCACTATCTATCGTTTCTGGTACCTCAGTTGCCTTAACTATAAGGTTTTAAATCTTAAAGTTTTGCACAGCTGATACTACCATAACATGTTAAGAAAGGATTTTTAAAATCATCGCCTAAATAGGTAAAGCGGTAGTACAAGGTATAAAAATTCTACAACATACCGCGGATGAAACCGCGAGGCGCTGCTAGTCGCATGTATTGATGTGCGTGTTAATTGACCTAAATGCTGATAGTGCTTTTATTACGAATATCTAACACAGGAATCACAAATATAATACTTAAATGCATAATTCAACACTAACACAGGTTAAACACAAATTTTCAACACATTATTGTTTAGTGGGGATTGAACCGTCGGCCCTTGGCGTGCAAGATTGGGACACAACCGAATGCGCTATCGAGCTCGTCAAAAATAAAGAAATATTTTTAAAATGTCATCTCACTCTAATGTTTATGGTACCGTTAATGCAAGAGGCGATATTTCTATACATACAGTCACCTCTAAAAGTTAATGGTCTATGCATGATATGAAAAATGCATGTTTTAAAAGCTTAGGATTATATAATTTTTTAAGAACTACTTAAATCTTACTTAGAGATGACGATGTTTAAAATATCAACCTTTAGAAGCTTCTTGCCTGTAATTTCATTTGCATTACCAATGATTTTATTGCAATCAAACAATTGTCAATTACACAAAGCTTAAGCGAGGCTCCTTTAGAAGTCACATTTTTCAGGAAAATATATAAGAAAATCTTTTTATAAAGTTTCAAGAATTAGCGTATAAAAATCATTATTATAACAGCTGTGGAAAGTTTACTGCTGGACTATAAAAGGTGACGGAACCGACAGATGGTGGTATCGACGGTAGCTCAAATGCAACAGGGGTGGGATTAGCAGTATCAACGATTGCCCCGCGTGGCAATTTGAGCTAATTCTCTGAAATTCTGTGACAATGATGATGATGATGATGATTTGATATTAAATAAATAATTATTAAATAAATTCCCAGAACATCTCTTACATTGACTTGATTCCGTGATAAGTCACTTAAGTCTACATCAAACAACAGAGGAATCACAAATATACTACTTAATACTACTTAAATACATAGATTTAACACCCACATACAGAAAAAACATAAATATCATTATATAAATATTTTGGGTGGGGATTGAACCTAAGACCTTTGGCGCACAAGACAGGACTGGCGATTATGTACGCTCGGCTAGTAAAATGTAAAAAACTTACCTGTAGTATTGGATAATTAATTAATTTCAACTGCATAATTTTAAGAATTTATCTATCTAAATTTGGAATAATGCGATTTTGTTATGAAAAAGATCGTTTTACTGTATTCTTCAAACTTCTTCAAACTTGACACTTGTACGATTAGTTACTGGCTATTGTTTGTTCAAGTTTATTTATTTTATGTAGATTTGTTCGAATTACAATACATTTATTCATATAACATTTCTGACTCCGAATTTGTGTTGTGGAGCTATCCAAAATAAGATATCAGCGACAACGACGGAATAAGCGACATTGAGCACCCAATACACGATTCAGATGGCAGTGAAGATATTAATCCCGAGATTGACCCATGTTCTTCAGAAAGTGATGGTGAACCTGTCGCAGGGTCGACTCAGAGAAGTTATTATAGAAAAAACAAATACAAATGGTCTAAGAATCTACCAGCCTGAAAAGAAAAACCTACATAAAATCGATTGGGATGACATAGATAAAAGACCATGTAATAAATCAGAAACTGAATATTTAAAGTATCTCTATATAAGTAAATATGTGTATAAATGGCACAAGGCTTAAGATGAATGAATTATAAGACAATCCGATTTGCTACAATAACTGCACGCTCACATTCCACGGATCTCTATGGTAACAACGGATTTGCCTTGATCTTTTCAAAAGTTACTTTTCTTGCATGGATACCTTGCAATACATTTCTTTGCCCTTACAATAAATAAATCCTAGGGACAAAGTTTCTCAATGGTTCGCAAAGAACTATGTTTGATGCACTTTCTTAAGTACGATCTTTTAAAAATCAGTATGATTTATAGCCATCTACGAATACCGCTGCTTAAAGATAAAAAAGTTATAAAAATATAATATCAAATCAAATTTTATAACAAAAGAAAAATGGTAATATTAAAATTGTAAAAAGGTTTCAATGAGAAAAAACAAACGTTCAAAAGCAATTTTTTTTAAGTTACTGCAGTAAAATTATTTTGCGAGCCCAATGGCGCGAAGGTCGGGGATTTATTCCCAGCCAGGACAAATATTTGTATCTGTGTTTAATGTATGTATTTAATTATTATATTTGTGATTCCTTTGTAGATAGGACCAATACCAACACCACCATCGGGCCTATCAAAAATGATATATCCGTAATACAACTGCTTTAAACAACTTGTCTCCGAGTAAGATGTATGAGATGTCATAATAAAATTAATTTAATAAAAAAATTAAATTTTAATAAAAAAAATTATTGTAGTTTTGTAGTTATTAAATGAATTCTTAATATCTTTCAATATGGTTGTTTAGGTCGAATCTGAAAGTAATCTTTACTGACGTATCTAATAATAACCGAATCTCGCGTCCAATAATAATCGCATCCAAAAATAATAAATCAATACTTAATTATATTGCAAACAAATTAGTCATCTAAATTCCGAATACAGTCACCAACAGAAGTGTTAATCAACCGCATGACATCTGACACAAGCGTTCCCATGATATCAAACTTTGTTATCGCGTTTGTGCAGCTTCTAATTACGATGCGTTATCCACAAAACATCAGCTTGACCATTTTAGTTTGTTTGCGTTGGTGATAAAGTCTGTTTACTATTTTAACGACTGCAAATACTATTTGGTGACAGCATGTCCCTGTCAATGTACATTTGTGAGCAAACTGAGTTACCGGTTTAGAAGTTTGGTACAGATATTTTTATACTTGCAAAAGTACTGGATACGAACTTATTGAAGCATACATTATTTAACGCGTAAATTTTAGACATAAATAAACATTTACAGTAGTTTGTGAACTATATTTTTTTATTTGGAAAATAAAAAAAAAACAATCAGTAAGTAAGCAAATAGTAGTATAACAATCTATTAGACTTAAAGTAACTAAAATACCTTTACATGTTTTCGCATATGAAATTCTAAATTTAGCATTGCATGCACGATTAAAAAAAACAATTATCATCAACAGCATCATCATTAGATTAAGCTTAAGACGTCCACTGATGGACATAGGCCTCTCCAAGTAATTTTCAATAGTGCCAGTTGTATGTGGCCTGTGTCCAGTAACGTAAATATATATAGTAACAAAAAGAAAATTAAAATTAACAAGTAGTCAGTGAAACGAAAAAAAGACTGACAAATGTATAATTATAACAGATCACAATGATTTACGACAATATATAAGATTTCTTTGTGAATTACAGTGAAGTCTAAATCATATAATGGTTTTCTCTATGCTGAATCTAAATACCTGCGCTTCCCTCCGTGAGCGAGGATTGCAAGTTGATGTCACACGTTAAAAGTAAATACTTTTATACCATATTTTCAAAGCTGATGTTAAAAACATACTAAAATATATGACGTAAAATATTAAAGTAATAATGTCTTTGATCGTTTCTAGTCTAAACTTTAATACGTATTACTCGTTCCGGCGAAATCCTATTTCAGGAAAGCAAACCACTGTCACATAGCATACTTTTAAACATTTTATACAAGAAAATATCCATGCAAATGAACAAAAGAGAATTGTATATCGGCATTGTTGAAAACACACTCTTGATTATGGTCACCATAATCGCAGCCGCAGAATGCTCACTGCAGGACGTAGGTCTCCGCTAGAAAGAAAAAATCTTGTCTATAATTGCCTCGCTGGGTTAGCGCAGAGCGTACTATCGTGACGGGAATGCTGCTGCCCATCCATGCGCTGTTGCATTTGAGCTACGCAGTTTCGAATAGAGGTATTTCGCCATCTGTCAATTCTGGTACTTTTGTCGCCTCTTACGACACTTGATTTAGGGAGCTACAAAAGTATAGTAATAGTACTAATCTGCGACTGTAACTGTTAAATAACTTCTGCTTTCTAAATGCATAAAAATACAAATATATATCTAAAATAAAAACATGAATCATATAAAAATTACAATACAACCTCTTTAAATAGTTCAATTTATAAGTGGTTTTGTCAAGACTCGTATAAATCAGATTTTTATCCGTACAATGTCGCGGGCTTCAGCCTATCTCAAAAATATATTCTAACTAGTCTGCTTTCATATTTTTGACGACGAAAATATGAAAAATTTGTTGCCATAATATACTAACCTGTTGAAGTGAATTTTTCACTTCACCGCTATAAAACGCAAAAATCTCTAGAGAATCGTTTAACGATTCTAACCGAAAAATGTTGTTACCCAGGCAGGTTTTATGGCTTTATTTTAAGAATAAAGATCGTATCAAGTTATGTGTCGATGTGTAAATATGACTACATGTTTGGACTTTTTTACCTTTTACCAATTCCCGCGGGATTGCCTTTTTCTCCAAGAAAAATTGTAGCATACGTCTGTCTCGGACTTTAATTTTTTTAATTTTTTTTTTATTTATTTGTTTAACCATAAAATATAATAACATTTAGGGTGGTCCACTCTTTTGAATGGTGAACCATTTGTCCCAGAGTGAGACCATCATAAACAAAAGAACAATAATAATTATTATAGAAAACAATGTGTGGGTGCGTATATGTGCGTGTGTGCGTATGTGCGGTGTGTGTGTACAAAACTAAATTACAGATGAGATTATAAATATTTTAAAGCTTAATAAATAAATTCATAGATATACATAGATTTATACAAATATCTTTAGATGAATGGACTGCCCAGAAACATAAATATATATTCCCAAAGCTACTATTGTATTAACAACTACTATGTTAATGTTAAAACTTGCTTAGAATTGAACTGTTTTAGCTTTAAGACAATGGTTTGTTAGCGCCAAGTGCTTTAATACTGCCATCTATTACATCAGTGGTGTCGGTAGAACCTTTATCACATATTGTATAACGAATCTGTATAATGAATAAATACATTTATTTTACAGCATATTAGAATACCTTGATGACCTAAGGGGCGTAACTGAAACTAGTATACTGGCACCAGACGTTTCCATCAATAAAACGAAGTTTACTGCAGATTTTTATACGAGTCTTGACAAAACCACTTATAAATCGAACTATTTACTAGTAAATCAATGATATGCTGTAAAATAAATGTATTTAGGTATTTTACAGCAAGCTTTTTTTTTAAATAAGTATTTAATTGACTTAAAAGTGCTACTAATAGGCTTATATACATAAAAAATAATTGACTCTGATCTATATTAATAGGATCATACACATAAATAATACTAAAATTGAACATAAGTTTTATAGATTTTTCTAAGAAAAAAGCAGTTTTGCCTGATTCCAAACCTATAAAAATATAGCAACCCCAGTATGCCTCGTTTAGTTATTAAATCTCAGTCGTCTCTTACGATATCAATTCTAATAGGTACAGTTTCTTCTTATAGATGTAGTGTTATTTAAAAGTCACAATGGCAATATATAAATTTAGACTCGTATACATACTTAGTTATAAAATGTATGGTGAAACACTAAATTAGATTTTAATTGATTTTATATAGGCTAAAATAAGTACTTAACTTTTTCTGAAGGAAAAAACTAATCCTTGAGAAAATATTATTTGCTACTTTGACGTACGTACCGATGCACTAAGGAGGATATGGACAACAGCATCTTTGTTGGAAAGCAAGACTCTTTGATATTCCTCTCACGAACGTATTCTCCGTTCTTCTAATACTCTTTTGCTCTTAATTCCTTCTCATCACTCTAGTTTTTTGACAAACTCTTTTATAGTGACAGCTATACGACTCTGGAACGAGCTTCCGTTGAATATTAAGCAATCCCCAAACAAATTTATCCTGAAACGCTGTCTCCGTACTTTATTTACTGATCCTGCTTCTCTAACTTTATAACCCTATTTCTGATGTATGTTATTTTATGTATATATATACACACATATATATATATATATATATATTTATTTATTTATATCATATGCATTTATTGCGTTTATTTATACAAATATGTATGCCACGTTTATTTATTTTGTATATATATTGCCTGCACCACTATATATATATTTTTTTCAGTTTTGTGTAATGGTTGACTGGGAGATAATGCCATCTGGCATTAAGTCCGCCATTTGTACATTTTGTAACATTTTGTGCAATAAAGTTAAATAAATAAAAATAAAATAAATAAATTGCCGCTACGGTTGAATATTATCAGCTAAACTCCCCTACTTGTACATATCAACAGTAAACGCTATATGGTTGATTTCTATGTATGTTTATAGGAACAGTACCATAATTTTCATTATAAATTGTCATATTAAATGAGTTATATGTTTGCAAAATATGTATTTAATGGTTCAAGCTCATCTGCGGAACTCATCATCATCACTACAATGTCGACGTTTATATTTTCTTCATTAACTTTCATAGAAAAAAAATCATTTGGTCAAAATATGGCTCATACCTCTTGATGTCACTGAAGTTCTTTTGAATAACAAAGCACAGATTTACAAATAAATCTACTCTCTATATGTACGTAAATAGGCTTGTTGTCGTAAAAATAATCCCTATCACTTCCCAGTCCCTTCATCCCATTACTTCTGCTTAGCTACTAAATAAAATAAATACAGATTAGAGGGAATGACGTTGTATAAATATGGGTGTTTACTGGGTTTTCTTTCTGTTTTCTTATTCGCCTTCGCCTTGTTAGGTTTAGGGATATAGATTAAATGGTAACTACGCTCATATATACGACTGCAAATAAAGTACTTTAAACCCATCTTAGTTTTTTTTTCAATTAATAGTAACCATAAGACATTGATAATTATATTCGTAATGGTTATCAAATTTTGATCTGTATTGTATGTGAGTAATATTTTAAAATAAATAAGTTACACAATATTGTGTGAAATACACAAAAAGACATTATTTTAATATAAAAGAAAATGATTTATATTTTTTGATAAAATGTCGCTAATTGTAATAGGTTGATAGTTACTCACATTGTCTTATTGCAATAAGGTCTAATAATACACAGGTTTAATGTTTCAGTTAAAATTCTGTATGAACAGTTTATTTATGAGATTTCTGAGAACTGTTAATAATTCGTCAAAAAAGTTTTTAATGATTTGAATGCCTACGCCATTATAGTCTTCAGCATTTGTTTGTTCAGTGTTATCACTTCTGTTTTTAGCTCTTCCTCTATCATTGATATTAAAAACAACGTATATAGTAGAAAGTGTTATTAAAAGTAATCGTATTTTACAGAACTGGATGACGAAGAAGTGATTATCAAAAGAATTTGTTATGTCCGTAGGACTACCTTGTTAAATTTGTAATATTGTCAATATTAAATTCTCAATAGTTTAGAATATGTTAAATAATAGTTTCTGCTACTTATAGATGTTTAGTTATCCATTTATTTTTAATTTTACCGTTCTATATCTTGACCTTTATTACGAAAAAGCACACATATAGGGCAGACGCAATATCTTGAAAAATGTTGTGTATTATTAAAATTAACCTGTTTGTAGACATTCTTTCAAGTAAGACTGCTACTGTTTCCTATCATGTTTTTCATATGACTTAATCCAACAAACAAGCATACGTCTGCGTAATGATAAGCGTAGTCAACCTTCTAAAGATGTTATATCACATTACCTACAAATTTAATTGCTCAACCTTCACCTTTTTTTTTCTTTCAACCTTGAAACCGGAACATAGTAATGCAAACATTACCGTTTGGCGGTAGAAAAAAGTAAGTCAGGTATCAACGCAGACAACCTTAGTTTGAGGTGTACCTCTAAGCTTACTAGACTAAAAATATTTCTTTTTGCTACTTTGAAACAAAAATATTTTTTGGTGGAGGCGGAATCTCTTTGAATTTGAACTAATTAACTGCATTGAAATATGCAATGAATAAATGGGCAAATAAAAAGCATAGGTAACTCAACGTTTTTGATATTACTAAAAATATTTGATCCGTAATCGTGTTCAAGTAAGCACATTTAGGAGGATGATCAAATTGTAATCCTTGCATATATCTTGCAAGCATTTTTTTTATTTTACCTTAGAGCATTTATGTTTAAACCTCCTGCAATAACTATTTTGATATTCGTCTTGTATTCTTATATATTTCACTGAACAAGCTATCCAACTTACCCAAGAAAATATAAGGGTCAGACGTCGGAATTCTGTATAAAGAAATCACTATTAACCCATAAAGAGGGATTTGAATGCCACACAGTAGAATATTTAGTGTCAAAAAAAAGCTACTTTAATTATTTGTGTAATATTTTTTATATTTTTTTTTATGAATTGACATTATCTGACTTTAAGAACGTATCTGTAAGGTATATTATTTAAAAAAAATACCTCATTCAAGTCACGTAGCTAGTTATTGCTGAGTAATTTCAAAATCGGCTGTTTAGAGATAATGCTTGCAATACTTTGATGATTATATTTCCTTTGTTTGATCAAGCAAAAATGTTTGATTAATTTTTGGGAAATAGTACATTATTGACTTTTTTTATGGCAGGGCAGAGATATCGTATAATATATTGATTTAATTGAACATTTATAACAGCATGCATAGTTCCATTCTTGAAGTTTTCTTCATAATTATCTTCGAAATCAGCTCTTGTTTTAATGAGAACATTACCTATATATACCAATAATCTATTGTTTAGAATCATAGTTTGGTTTAAGGTTACCTTAAGTTTATTTTAACTTAAACCATTATATAAAACAATTTAGAAATAATTAAGTGGAAAAGTGTGCCTTACTTATTATCTTATCGTGGTATAAAATAATTGGATTAAAATATTAGAGAGCAGCAGCAGTTGAATATCTTGAAGAAAGTTATCTTGATTGATGTTCTTGTAAATTGAGAAAATATTATGATTAATTTTTCGTCTGCAACAAGGAAATTAAGGCTTCACTAAAAGCAAACGAGTAAAGTGAAATTATTATACAATGGACCCTCGGTAGTCCGACAAACATTTTGCAGGGCAGTGTCGAACTATCAAATTTTTCGGACTATAGAGTTCTGCCTAAGACCCCCTATAGCCCAGAATTTTTTACAAAAGAGTACCTTGTAATCCGACAAATTACAGATCCAATGATAATATTCTATATACATATTATATATACATATATGTACTCTGAAGTACAAATCATACTTGTAGATCATGTCGGACTACAGGGGGCGACGGTTTAGACAGGGGCCGGATTACCGGGGGTCCACTGTATTAAAATATGGCACTAGATTTAGTACTTTACATTAGCTTACACACAAAAATTAACATCAAAATAAATTACTTCTTAATTATTTAAATAATTATTTTAGTTGCTTTTTACTTGATTTTATATGATATGTTTAATTTACGAATAAATTGTCATACGAACAATATTTTTAACATATTAGGATGCTAAATACCATAATACCAATTAAAAAAACACATCTGTCATTTTAATCCAGCTATATTTAAAATTGTTCAGTAATACTAGCAGCGCGCTGCGGTTTCAACCGCGGTAAGTTGCAAAACACACCTAGTATCATTTATAGTCTGCTGTTATTGGGCCTAGCATAATTATAGCCATCGAATTAAGTTATGTTATACTGATTTTTTCGAAACTTCTAGTTTAGGCCCTACGTTTATATGTCAGTCAGTCAGTCAGTCAGCTTCGCCTTTTATATATAAAGATATCATATTTTAGTTAAAATCCGACAATATCCATACTATCTTTGCATCCCCTTGCCCTTAACCCTTTTAGGGATGATTTTCGTAAAAATATTTTACACCTTTTTATCATTACTTTTAATGAAAAACTTTTGTACTGTATTTCATTCGAATAATTTTAAAAACAGCAAAATTTCATACTTATTTTGCACCCTCGTTTCCTTTGGGGATGAATTTTCGATGTGGATGAAAATCCTTTCTCAATGCTCCCCTATGGTATAAAAGCAACCCATGTGCAAAATTTTAAGATTCTTAATGTTATTGTTTAGGCTCTTTGTTGATAAGTCAGCTAGCTTCTCGACTAATATTTATATATTTTTTCTTTCTCAAAATAAATACGACGAAAAAACTTCTTGAAAATTTTCAATTTAGATGCAGCTAAAATCTGATTATTATATTTTACTTGCCGTGAGGTACCAGCAAAGTAAAATAATACCTCCATTTTTACCAGGTGTTGTAAGAGGCGACTAAGGTACCAGAACTGACAGATGACGGCATATCCATTCAAGAAAGTAATGCTCAAATGCACAGGGCGGGGACGGGCAGCAGTATGCTAAAACTTCACTCTGCAGTTGCTAACACGCTTGCCCAGTGCGGCGAAAATTTCCCCTTTCTTGGGGAGGCCTTTGTCCAGCAGTGGACTTCCAATGGCCGTTATGATGAT
Organism: Heortia vitessoides; assembly: GCA_020976665.1. Lineage (NCBI taxonomy): Eukaryota > Metazoa > Arthropoda > Insecta > Lepidoptera > Crambidae > Heortia > Heortia vitessoides. The sequence continues at coordinate 16,869,824 of JACJUM010000875.1, read as the reverse complement.
GATATTTCACACTAATACAAAAGAAAATTTGTGGCCACCTGCCTTTTGATTTGTAAAATTACGGCTTAACAAAGAAACTAAAAAGGAAATAAAAAAAATTCATTTGGGTACCCTGAACCCAGTTCCCACTTATAATATATGGTGAAGTCTACGCAGAAGGAGTCGCGAGCGAAAGTAAGTGAGATATAAAGCTGAAATAGAGCAGTTGAACCAAGTCTATTATCCAGATATTACCGGAAATGTCTTTACAAATTGCTCAAGCACGATTAATATTAGCTATCCCCAGCCTCACCACGATTGGGTCTATTTCCAATATTACATTTCGTATTGTTCCTCTTTGTATTAACTCTGTTAGCTGATCGATATTATATTAGATATATTGTAACTGGATAACAGAAATGCTAACTGAGCAGAAACAGATCAAAATCAATATTGGACTTACTAGAAGACCTGTAATATGGGGCAGATTTTCTGTCCTCGTTGTAGGTGCCTGACGCTGCACTTGCACATTGTACACGAGTACACGACTACATCAGTAATCAGGTCTGAGAGTTATGTATGTTATTTGCCTATCGCAACTTCAATTTATCATTTTCAATATGGTATGTCGATTTTCCTAGCCTTAAGTTTTACCAGTATGGACTCCACTCTTTCAAGTAACAATTGCTAATGAAATCTTCCGTCATATCTCTTTTCGTTCAAAACGGACATCAAAACCAAACTGGTGGTGCTGGTCCTGCAGCAGAAATGGCTGCCAGATTTAAAAAGACAAATATAGTTTATTGGCAGTTGCTATTGAAACATCTAGAGTATGGAATAAAGAAGGAAACTGCTTTATCAAAGAGTTAGACGGGCGTTTGGTGGACCGGGGATTAGACCACCGCTCCAGGGCTTTTCTGATGCAGAGGATCTCGCTTGCTGTGCAGCGTGAAAATGCTGCAAGCATTCTAGGGACCTTTGGGTAGGAAATGTAATTTTTTGGAATACATAATTTTTTTAGAATTTATTAAGTTGTTTTCATTGAATTATGTAATTAACTTAATATCATTGATCTGATGTATGTTAATAAATTTTGTATATTTTAAATATAAAGCTTTTTTATTATAGGTACTAAGTTAAACAATTAGATTTATTGATTATAAAAACCGTCCTAACGAAATATTTTGATGGATACAAAGTATAACATAAATATAATAGGTACTTTTTATTATATAACAAAAATTATAAATCAAACCTGGTAACCAGAAATAATTGCATTTATTAAATAAGGAATCAGTTTTCTCGGCACTATCGGCCGTGCATCCTGGACATTTTGGGGATTGTGAAGGTTGTAATACCTGTATCAGCAGAGTAGAATAGTATTTATATACTATAATACTTCTAGGGGTTATAATTATAGGGGCTGTTAGAGATGACTGTGGTACGGTAACCGCAGAATGACGGTATATCCTCAAACATCGTGGGTTAAATGTAACAGGGCGTCGATGGGTTACGCTATGCGTTGCCACGTTTGCCCAACGTGACAATTATTGGGCAAGGCTCCAAAATGTTATAGTCCTCCTCGGAAATATTTGAAGTGTCCATGCTCTTTATACGAAATATATATTAGAGCTTTAAATTTTATATAATTGTGATAAAAAGGATATATATATATATATATATATATATATATGTACTTCTTATGTACTTTGTTTGAATATCCGGTTCTCGTAACGTATAAATAAAAACAATAATTATATATAGAATAGTTAAAGATAATGAACAACGCGAACAGGAATAACCCGCAGATATTAGTCAGCAATCCCAAAGCAAGTCATCCTTCTGATGGATGATAATACTTCAATCGGGTAATATATTCGATGGACACTAGAATTCGTGTTATGTATGCAGTTTCAAGGTTATTCTTATGTAGATCTTGTCGGTCTCTGTGAAGATTAACTTTAAGATTAACTTTGAACACCGTACCCTTTATACAAGTATACTCGTATATGCAGGTATAAGGTTGATAAACATATTGAGGTACTTAATACCTGATGTAACTTAAGTCATAAATACTAAAACATAACCGACTATTGTCTACTGAGGTAAACAGAATTTATAGAAGTACATACCCTTCGTTATTGATATAATAAATGCCAAGCAAATAAATGTTGAGAGTAGATCAATCCAGACCTATCCCAATAATATCTTCAATTTGTTAAGCGGGATTCTTTCTAGATATATCTCCAACAAGAATTATTCCAATTAAGTAAAATCTTATAAATCCATCCTTATGCCACTTATATTCCATTTCCATCTACTCTATGTAGGTTAAGTAAAGTTCCTCTATCAAAAATCTTTCTTAGTTTGAAGGACTTAACTAAAGCCTTCTTGAACTGCAGGTTTCAGTAAAACGGTCAAGATATTTTCTATAATTCACTATAAAATTTTGTAACAGCTTTCAACAAATTTCAATAATGTATGTATTTCTGTGTCGTGTATATTGCCGTCTATTTCACTCGAATACTTTTAAGATAATAATTATTTTAATTATAAATAATACTTTGATACTTTGGCAATCGTTTTATTATCTATAAATTTTTGATATCATCAATTTTCTTCACGCAGAGTTCCTGCAATAAATGTAAATTGGAAGACGTTAAACATGATAAAGAGCAAGACAGGAATGCGAATGTAGAAATTATAATGCTGTGATGAGTTTATTATTGAAGTTGAAACAAACTTTTGCATAATATTATTAAAGTTCATTGTTATATGTTCATATTCAATCAAGTGAACAAACTACATCATCGGTATACAAGCGTGCAATAAAACGACCACAACTGGGAACTCTCAATATTAATACTACTCAAAGAGCAAGTTTAAGCAGACCGTAATTTGGGGGTATTTGCGATTCACTGCCCGAATTTCGAAACTGTTTGCTGCGCCGTCATTTAAACTAGCGAGTGATAAATCCAGCTTGTTTCAATGTATCGTGAAATTTTAGCTTTCATATACTTTTGTCAATTTTAATTTATACCTATTTTTTTTATATTACTTAAATTAATTTCTTACTTGTTTTTTTATAATTCTAATAAAAAAAATGAGATATATTATGCCATTTTTAGCGGAATTGCATTAATAAATCAATTTACTTTTTTATCGTCCAGTGATGACAGTCTAGTCTTAAAATAGATACTTCACGATGACAGATGTAATATGTGACTCTGTCTGTACATGGTAGCATTATGAAGTCAAAAGTATTGTTTATTTACTTTTCAAAGTGCTTGTGGTTAGGCATTATATAATAAATAATATTTTGTTTTTCATATAAAAAAATCTAAATCATAACTAAGCTGTTAGATATAAAATAGCCTTTTAGAAAACCAGTAATTAAATTTTTAGTGCCGCTATTTTTGATACTCCTAACCGAAAGGATATGTTAAGGTGAAATGTTTTATGAATAAATATTTTCTGAATGATGCCTACAACAAAAGTGGCATATCAACGAAATTAATAAGTAAATTAATAATTTTTGTCTACTTTTAATATGTGAATAATAACTTTGTAATATCAGTATATCATTTAAAGGCAATACTTGTGATATAAATAAAAAAAACAATTCTAAAATATTATTCTTGCTTTGAGTGATTTCCAAGACAATATTGATTGACAGGTCTATAACTAGAAGAAATTATGGCATAGAGTAAATATGATATGAAATTTTGCATTACCGGTTTAAATAAATATATGAACATGCCATTAGCTAATATAGAAAAAATCTTTCCATATATATAAGTTACCGAGGAATCAAAAAAATATGGCTACCATTTTTTAAACAGTAATTATGTGTACGATATAGGAACTAGATTGAGGAATTGCAATAGTGTTACTGATCAAAGAGCAAGTTTGGTGGAGTATGATTCTCAACTGTTTACTAATCGCCACACGGTTGTGCTCTCCGTTTGCAAACAACCATTTAAGTTTGACCCAAACATCTTTTATAGCACTACGTCATCATAGATTTAAATACACTGGACATTATTCGGACTAGACTTTTTAATAACACGAACAATATATTCTCACGTTTACGTTGCGTTTACTTTAAAATATGGTTTATTTAATTAATATTTATCCCAGAAACCGTTTATCATATTTGTTCCTTAGGTTAATCAGGCAAGAAAATTTATGAACTGCCGATTTGAAATAATAATTTATGTTATCATCGTCATCTTGGTAGCTTTGAAAAACGTCTACTTCTGAATATAGGCCTTTCCATAAAAGTGGGAATTTATCCATAATTGCCACGCTGCACAAACGTGGTGGCAATCACAGAGCGAAACTTTCACGACCCACGTATTTGAGCTACACTATTTTGAATGGACATACCGCTAGCTTTCAGATTCAGTATCTTAGTCACCTCTTACAGCACCTTGTGCCACCTAACGGCAAATTTATTTCATTCTCATACAATTGCAGTGCACATATGATGTCGTGAGGTACCTGCGGAGTAGTACCTCCTTTTGTACAAGGTGTCGTAAGAGGCGACTAAAGTACTATAACTGGCAGATGGCGGTATATCCATCCAGAACAGTGTGACTCAAATACGTGGGGATGGGTAGCAGCATTCCTATCGTGTAAGCTGCGCTCTGCGATTGACAAGACGCTTGCCCTGCGTGACAATTATACAGTGGATTTCAATTGGCTGTTATGTTATACATACAATCGTAGTCAAAATTTAGTTTTTTACAATTCCAGGGTAAACTTGATTCCACTGCCGGCTATAGATAAATAAACACTGCGGTGTACAGCATAATATCATTATTTGCTATTAGAATTACAAAATATCAAAATAAATAAGCCCAAGCGTAACGAGATCCCGTTAATTTTAAATGTAAACTGATCTTTAATAAAAATCTCTTCGTAACAAAATATCAGGTTCTATAAAAACGGTAGGGCTTAATGAATTTTCATTGGGTATAATACACATAGTAAAGCCCCATATCGGATTGCCGGTTAATCTAGGCTGTGCTGGAAAATTTTTAATGCTTGCGAATAACATTATATACCATATCCATTTTAATTTAATTGAAGGTGGGATTTCATCCGTAATTTTTATAGTCTATCGAACCTAATGTGACCATGGAGCCTTATCATCGAGGAACCGTTATAATTTTGTTTATTCCTCTGTAGCTTAATAAAAACAAAATACTTTTAAATGGTAGCTTGATGTCGCATTCGGAAGTGTACCTTACGCGCAAATGGCCGTGGGTTTCGCCCAGGTTAAATATTCATATGATTCGAATTTGTGTTTGTTCTGTGTACGAGTGTTTTATGTAATATAGCATTATATTACTAATTCATATATATTATACTAATAAAAATAGTATGGTTAGAACTCGAATTTTGTGACGTTTACGAATGAGAAGCCAGCCGAGAAGAGAACAATAATGGGAAATATGATCGTATTTACACAAACTGCAAATGACAGTTGTTAAAAAGACGATTCAATTTATTAAAGAGTCTTAAAGTTTAAAGGAGTAGTTAAATTATGTATGATTCTATTAGTATTTTCTCATAGCTCATGTCTAATATGATCAAAATTGGTTAATCTGCGAAAAATTATTAAAAAAGTGTCTATTCTTATATTTCTACAACAGCTGCGACATGTTGGATATTTTTTGTTTATTTTTTGTTTTAATGTGTGTGTTTATATGGGATCAACCGGATCGGGAAGTATGGATGGAAAAATTGTATTTACTATCTTGAATGCAGGAATATTATAAACCTATTAAAGGTATTGGAATCTGCACCGTTACGGGATTATAACTAAACAAATTTTTTATTATATTTTTATTCTCTATTGTAAACTGCAACCTACATTTTTATTTAATATCTTTCAATTCATAGTTATTTATTTATTAAATTAAAAACTCCATGCAATCGTTGCGCGTGATACATCAAATTTTCGATTATTCTAAATATATTGCTTTGATATCTGTTCTGTTACTCTATACAGCCTACGTTCTATTATTTGTAAGCATCCAATTTCAAAAGTTGCGTTACATGCTTAGATATACATGTAATAGAGTAAAAGACTTCCCAATACGGATACACAAACCTTATAATTGTATCACGTTTAGTCGTTTACTTTTATATTAGTCTTTAAATTTTTAATAAATTATTTGAATGTTACGTTGGGTCGAGCGATAAAGGGGGCCTTCAATTTTAAATGTGTGTATCTCCTTCATAAATGTATTTTGAATGTCAAGGAATACACGGAGCTTTTACCACTTGCACGTGAATTTCATATTGGTTTACTAGTCTACCAGTCAGTTACTAAGTCTACCATCTTTTCACTTTTGAAAGAACTGATTGAAGTATTTGATGATATGAGTATTTGATGAGAGATTATATCACGCACATTTATTATGTTTGAAGGGCCCGATGGCAAAGATGGTAGTGACTCTATCTTGTGATCTAAGGGTCTTCGGTTCAATCTCCTTTAGTACAGGTAATGATATGATAAATCTTCGTTCTGAGTCTGAGCGTTAAATATGATATTTGTGATTCATATGTTGACTGATATCCGTGAACCATTTGAGCTTCGAGTGACTTATCTCGGAGTCAAGACAGGTCATGTATAAAATGTTGTGTAAATGATTTTTATTATAAACTAGCTGTGCCCACAACTTTATCTGTGAGGAAATGTAACTTTGGGCAGTATATTTTCATTCGAACTACAAATTTCCACGCCACGCACGCAACGAACGAAAATTTTTCGCTCATTTTTGCCACATTATTATTAATCAATGCCCGCTCCTTTCAGACGTGGCTTGTAATATAATTTAAGTTAATATTAATTACGTAAACTATCTGCCAGTGAAAGTCCCGTCCATAGATTAGCCGGAACAAATAAACCTGTCGGTTTGTCGACAAAAACTGTAAAAAATATATTTCGATATGAGTACCTTATATACATTAAATAATACATTAACGTAATTATACATTCATATGCATGTAGTAGAAAGCAGTTATTTTAATATAACAAATAGACACTCTAATTTTATTTATATTTACAAATGGAGTTAATGTATATCAAAAATATGCAAAGACTATTACAGAAACTAGATTTATTGCACCAAGAACCAGTACTCTCTTGCTAAGTATTTGAACAGCATGCTTTAAAATAATATATAAATTATAAAAAATCTTGCACACCACGACATTTTCAAATTAGGTAAAGTGATTTGGTTTAATTACATTGTAGTTACATGCAACATAATATTTTCCTACACTTTCGCGTTCATTGCGCATATTAAATACTTTTTAACGGCTAATGAATGCGGTTTATAAAACTTTTTTGAATTATCGGGCATTTGCTGGAACAGCTCTGTATGGTTAATGGCTGTATAAAAACGGCTGTGTCAGCGATGATATATTTTTAAATGCCTAAAATGTACAAGATATAAAAACATATATAAAACACAAATCAAATCACCAAATTAGGAACACTTTCTTAGATTTTTTTTATTAAACTAGTTTGACAAACAAGCAATCCACGTGATAGCAAGCGCAGGCTATAGACGCTTATAATGTCACAAGGATATCACTAACACGTTGCCAACCTTGTAACCATTGTTTGTCCAGCTTAAGTAAATATGAGGTAGAAAAACATTGTTACTTTATAAATTACCACGTCATCGCATACATTGAGCTGACTCTGAGATAAGTCACTTAAAGCACTTGTGTTACGGACATCAGAAAACACGGAATACTTTAAAACATAATTATATTTAACATCCAAGCACCGGACAAATTCAAATGTCATGATATTTTAAATATTTGTCCCGGGTGAGAATCGAGTCCGCGACCTTAGGCCTAAAATATATGATCTCTACCATCTACACTACAAAGCACATCATTTACAATGTACTTCTTGACCCGACAGATGTTTTTCAAAATTAATAACTATTTCGAGTACTGAAATTTTGTTTTTATTAAAAATAAATCACGGTGCTTTTCTGAACTTCTAAAATATTGTTTTTTTATTATGCTCAGTTTATATCTCAATTTATAGTCATAATATTTGTTTTCATGATATACATATTAGTACAGAGGCTGAACAACGACAGACGTTGTTAGCTAGTCAATAATAAAAAAAGTAATATCACTTCATTAAATGATATTCCCATTACATATTATGTCAATCGCCCCACGGCATACGTCAAACGACTGACAGTCATGTCAAACACCATTAGGTTAGATTAGTTAAGGTAATATGGCCAGTAACATTATTTTTCAGTTTATCCAGATATTTTCGTTGGTTATTTCTTTCATGCAACATTTCTCTTCTGAAAAATCAACGAGATAAAAAAACAGTGTGATCGCTCCAGGCGTTCACGCGTGATGTCGTGACCAACGGAAATAGGGATGAATATTTATATAGGTATAAGATTGCATGCAGGCTTACATTTATAAAATTTACACATTATATATATTTTTTTAACTGATTGCTTGATTTATTTATGTAATTTGCTTATAGTACTTGTGTTATGGATATAAGACAGCACAAATATAATACTAAAACACTTAATTTACGGGTGTTAGCAGTTTGGGTAAGCACAAATACTCATCATATAATTTTTTGTATTAGGTAGGAATCGAACCCATGATCCTTGGCGTATACGATAGTAGTAGCTATTAACACAATCGGGCCACGGAAAATATTATTATTCGTAAGAGTATAATTCTTATAGAAATGCTAAAACAAATATTTGACACTTTTAAAATGGGCGCTTGAGGTAACTGAATTATCGTTAAATAAATGACACTAAAAGTGTGTGATTATGATTGCGATTACAATCAAACCCGAGAGAAAACAGGCGTGAGTTCATATATTTGAGTTAAATATCTCGAGACCTTAGTAGTAACGTCTAATTTATCCTATTGATGTGTTTTTGTTGAGAAATAAATTTTTATAGTTTCTCCTAGTCTGAAAAATATGACGAAGAACTTTAGACATGCAATAGTTATTCAAATCATTAATAATGGTTAGATCTACTTTTAAAAAAGTATGCAAACCGATCAACAAATTAAAACATATAGTCCGATTCATAAAAAGGGTGTTATTTTTATGAAAATCTAGAATGTTTATTCTACGCACACATACGACGGGATATAAATTAGGCTGGCATTTTTCCAAGAAAATCAAGCAAGATTGAGTTTTTTTTTGTTAGAGAATCGAAACACAGTATATTTTAGTTTTATCTTAGGCCTTCGAGAAAAATAGTGAATATGCTTCATATTATGACACGATTTTGTTTTTAGAAGCTAGAGAAAAATGTTTACAAGTAATGTAAACGTCAATCTAGATGTGGGGTACCGGCGAAGAAGAACAGTACCTCTTTATAGTACCTCTGATATCATGATGAAAAGTAAGTCACGCACAGGTACGATATATCACCCAGTATAAAATTGTTCTAAGGAGTATGGGTAGGTTGCTTGGTCATGAAATCTAGGTCATTATAACTCTCAAGTTTTTATTTCAAATAGTGAGTTTTCACGGTTTTTTTGATGTACTTATTTGCTACTTTATTATAATAGGGAGAGATTCGTTACTCCCTTGAAACTATAATCTTTTTATTTATTTATGACAAGACAATATTACTGGCAAATGCTGTGTAAGCAGTCCAAATAAATAGTGGGCAAGTGGTCTGACTAAGACTACATATAATCTTTGAAAAGGCCCACTCGTGGACGTCCTGCGGTTAAATTGATCAACAACATATCATTCATTGGAAGTCCTCAAGTAAAAGATGGTCTCCTCAAGAAAGCGGGAATTTTGCCCATAAATGCTGTGCTGGGCAAGCGTGATGGCAATCATAGACCTGCCCAAGAAAAGGGGTATTTTGGCAATAATTGCCGCGCTGGGTAAGCGTGTTGGCAATCACAAAGCGTAATAAGCGTAAGCGTAAGCGATGCGGATGCTGCTGCCCATTACTACCCTGTGCATTTGAGCTACATTATTGCGGATGAGTATACCACCATCTGTTCTGGTACCTTAGTGGCCTCTTACGACACCTGGTACAGAAGAAGGTATTCTAATCTGCCTACCTTAACAACAAAAACAATTCATAAATAAGTTCAAAGCTAGATATTATGTGCCAACAAGCGTATCGCGCAATTTTAGTTCAGATGATACTGCACTAAATATGAATGAAACCTACATTGCTCTTTGCCAGTCTTAAAAATTCAACAGAGCAACCAAGAAGCCATTTCACGTACGTTTTCTTGCAAAAGTATCGCTACAGGCGAAATTCCAACATTTCGGCTTAGTATGTTTGCTTGGACTTGATATTAGTGTCGGAATGAGATACGGGTTGCATTTAGTTTATTTATTTAGTGAGGTTATTACGTAGGCAAAATGTTACATTATGTGCTTCAAAGCGTTTAAAACTTTTTGCTTTGTATATTACAGAGATGGGTTTGCATGTGTTTATAACAACAATTTTATAATTAATAAGTATGAGAAGGTAATAGGACAAAAAAAACTCGCTTACATAAACACCATTTTGAAACAGTTAATGGATAAAAGTGAATTTCGATGGTTGGATTATTTTTACGAGAAATCAGATTTTTTTTATTAATAATCAGTAGGTTTGTTATAGTTTATAAATAATTTTTCATTAGGTTCTATACTTACATTTACACAAAGTTCATTGCTCGAAATTTAATAAAGTGGAAATGTCTCATTGACGATTACAAATACAACCTGATTTTAAAAACCTATATAAATTCTTGTAACAATTGTTCTTTTGGAAATTCTATATTTGGAAAACTAGAGGTCTTTACAATAATAACTATTAATATTTCTTTTAAATAGACTATTCCTTTCAAGGATGCTATATGAACCCGTTTAACTCAGAAAATACTATAGTCGAAAAATAATACTATGTTTACAGATCATAAGACACAATCAGCAACTTTTAACTTATTTTAGACCGTGAGGTACCGGCAGAGTAAAATGGTATCTCCCCTTGTACCAGGTGTCATAAGAGGCCACTAAGGTACCAGAACCGATAGATGGCGGTATATCCATGCAAAAAAGTCAGCTCAAATGTACAGGCTGGGGGTGGGCAGCAGCTTCCCCGTCACGAAAACTGTAATTGCCAGCTCGTTTGCAAAGCGCGGCAATTATGGGCAACATACACCTTTTCTTGGGGAGACCTATGTCTAACAGTGGACTTTTAATGGTTGGTTTGATGATGATAAACTTACTTTATTAGGAAAGCGAACGACATAAGTGAGGGAAATAACGTTATTACTTTATAGGTCCTGACACCGTAGATTGTGACTCGTAAAATCAATCAGAGTTTAAGGCCATTAACAATAATTTTAGTAGTTATAGAACGAACTATTTAGAATTGTTCATTACTTAAAAACTCTCTACTTCAATAAAATGTGAGATGAGTCGTGGTTTATTTGATAGATATCGTTCTCAATTTATTTCCCACTAACATATTTCACGGAAAGTCCCAGCATCTTGTTGAAATAATGGCCGTTAGCAACACCGGACAGAGTTGGGATGGCTCAAATCCCTTACGTTCACTTTTCTCGAGTTCCCGATAGCAAGGGTGCCAGGTAATGCTGCCTTTTGCTTCGCTTGTTCTTTGAACAAAGTATTCTCCTTGCAAGCTTCGTGTTTTATTGCCTCGAGCAATCGGCAAGTTTGTTGACTTGTTTCTTTTTTCTTAGTTATAACTAAAAGCGATGTGTAATCAAGTGTTTATAAACAAAAACCAGTGATTGATATTAAATTATTTGGATCTGGTATATCGGTAAAAGCTAAATTGTTTACATAGTGTTTCTAAAAACTTACGAAGAAAAAATAAGATTTAATCTTATATACTTCTGTCAAGGTTACGCTTTTAAACTCATAATGCTTATTGCCGAAATTTACATTAAAATACGTCATAATAATATGGTATACAAATAACGCAAAAGTAAATTTTAATTTTTTTTCTAATAAATGTATATCAACATTTTATTAACGTCTCAAAATAAATGTCTTTGAACAAAGCTCAAAAATCATTTTCTATATATTCTTGCCTAAATGGGAATTCAGTAATACTAATACATTCTTTTTACTGTGTTGATATTAATTCTTTAACATGTTTTATTATTCTTTTGTGCGTGCCCTGCGTAATCGATTGACGTTACCCAAAAATAATAAAAGAGAGAATAGATTTCCTTATATAAGTGTGTCTTATATGTCTTGAAGCCACTAAAAACATGAACATTTAATAGTCTTTTTTTCTAAAATTAGCAGTGCTTTCGACTTAGTCCGCGTGGAATAGTGACTTTGGTTGTAAAACCTTCTTCAATAAATGGACTATTAAACACTGAAAGAATTTTTCAAATTGGACAAACGGTTCCTGAGCGTACAAACAAACTCTTCAGATTAATATATCTATATATATTTACTTGATAATAATTAACTTAAAGCATAATGTTACGGATATAAGACTATAGAGGAATTACCATATACCGCTTAAATAGACCTAAATAACACAAACTTATACATATATCATATTTATTTTTGTACCAGGAGACGATTAAGCCCACGACCCATTATGCACGAGATAGAGACACTACCGATTGTTTCATCGGGTCCCTCGCATACATTTTTTTTAATATTCTTGACAGCAGGCCCTACTCTTGCTAGATAACTGATTCTCCGCTCCTTAAGTAATATCTGTGTAATGATACCCTGCATATTTTTATCATATTTAAATCTACTTGAGGTAGACCTCCTATAAGGGTCGTCGTGTTGCTGGGTCTCGGGTTGAAGGATAAGAGAGGATTTAAAATAACTAAGTCATCACAATTATAGTAGCCAAAAACGTCATTTGCTGGATATATGCCTCCTAAAGAAAGAGCGAATTTGCCCATATGTGCCGCGCTGGCCAATGGTTAACTGCACATCCACGCCCTGTACATTTACCATACCAAACCGCCATCTGTTGGTTTCGGTACCTTAGTTTTCTCTTTGGTACAGGAGAGAGATACTATTCTACTCTCCTGGTACCCCATGGTCAATTACTGGGTAATCTGATAAAATATCTTCAAGTTACAGGATTAGTGATAGTGCTTCTGATATTCGCTAGTAATATCCATTTGCCAACTTCACCTATATTTTATTTTTATATACATAGAACTACTCATATCATGAATTTATATGCTTTTCAACGTAAATATAATTATAAATAACAATCATAAAATCCGACCAGAACTCATATATTGACCTGACTCCGAAGTAATTCACTTAAAACACAAATATTATGTTACAGATGTCAGACGATAAAGGAATCACAAATATACTACTTAAATATACATATATTTAACAGCCATACACAGAAACAGAAATATCATATTTAATATTTGCTATGGGTGGGAATCAAACCCACGACCCTTGGCGCAAAAGATAGGATCACTACGATCTGTGCCATCGGAACCGTCAACATCAAATACAAATGTATTGTGTTATTGTAGTTGCAGTACACCCAACGGGTTACTGTAGTTTTGCAGCACCAGTTGTAGTTTCAATCACAAATTTCTCGTTTGCGTTAAAACACGGGGATAAAGAATTAAGCTTTGATGAAAAAAAATAATTCAGTGTGTTCGTTTCAAACGAATAAAAATACAATTTTTCTTACAATTTTACATTATCAAAATATTTATATTAAAAATCACTGGTAAGGTATTTATTGGAAAAATATCCTATATTATTAGGTGATATAGCTTTCCAATGGTGAAGAAAATAACCGTTTTTCAGTTAAATAATAATAAATAAAACTTCTCTCTTTACAAACAAGTTTAGATCAACTTCGAGTTGAACTGCAAAGGTTAATTTAATTATAAAAATTATAGATGAAAGGAAATTTTTTAGTTCACTTTTTCTTTATTATTATTTGATAATAAAGGAATAGTTATTAAACAAAAAATATGTGTCGAAGGATAAAAAATGTAACTACGTACTACAAAAGCACTTGTTATTAAGATTCTGTTTCTTTGAACTATATATTATATTGTTATTTCAAAGTTGTTCCGTAGTAACTTCATTTCAAGTGAATAAAATTATGTTGTTTGGTATGAAGGTAGCTTGATCCTTGTGGTTCTTACACTGCAATCACTTGATAAATATTTTATATTATAAATGAATATCTGTTGGGGGTCGCTGACAAAGTAGAATAGTACCTGTTTTTTACCAAATGTCATAAAAAGCGACTATCGTACCAGGTCCGAAATAGGTCATACAAAAAACCACGTCCCTTCAAAATTATTAAAGCTAAAGCCTTTGCAGAGATGGCTTAATTTTTTTTAATTAATAACTATTACCTATATTTTTACAATTTTTTTTAAACTAGCTCCTTATTCCAAAGAATAACATTTTACTTTAAATACTTTCTTTATTATAAAACCTAACGACATATCATTAATATTTTGTACCATTGAAGGTTCCATTTCAAATCTATTAGAGATTAGTCGAATTCAACATTAAAATTTATATTTTTTTATATTCTAACTAGCTGCGCCCGCGACTTCATCCGCGTGGAATAGTTTTTTGGGTATACCTCTTTATCTTAACTTCTATTCTAACTTTGAATGTCATGTTTACTTATATCGAATCAATGGCCTGAAAAATATGTTTCAAGTTTCTAGCTCTAGAAATAGCGATACTTCCATACAACTTTTTATCCCCCTTTTCGACCCCGTACAACCTTTATTTTGAATAAAAAAATAGGTTATGTCCTTTATCGATTGAATTACGCTCTCAATTCTTTCAAAAAGATAAATCGCTTTACGGATCTTGCATCTCGTAGTTCTTTTAAAGAACTAACTTATATATTTGTTTATGTTTATGTTCAACAACTATAAAAGGATAACTATCTTTGGATGTTATTCTATTTCACCAGGTCGACAAACAAACATAAAATCCGCGTGATAGTATGCACTACTGTAACATACAGACGCTTGTAATGTCATAAAGATATCACTGCCTCGCTGCCAACCTTGTCACATTACCTAGTAATTGCACTGCCCTTCTTACTCTTTAAACCGAGATATAGAATACTTGATAGTAGCAATATTTGTTGATTAACACAAAAGTATAGTTGAGACAGGATAACACATCCGGGTTAGCTAGTATTTTTTTTTGTCTATAAAATGTCGTCCGATGACTGAATAGCTTCGTACATGTCGGTGTATTCACGTTTACAGCGCAATATAACTGTATGCACTCGCGTGCTATTATGAAAATAATATCTTATGCTCATAATACGATAGGTTAATAAAAATATGACTGCGTTGGGCTCATGAGGAAATAATATTTTCTAACATTTACACTTTCTCTCCCCTTTCTACTTTCATAACGGTCTTAAGATGCGGTTCATTTAAATTTTGTTTTACTTTATTTTATGCTTGCACGGTTGGTATATATAAAGAATATAACATGTTTAAGGGATTATTATTATAATTATTTTATATTGTGAAATAAACGTGACCGCCCAAAATATATTTAAGATAATATTTAAAATAAAAAAATCAATCTTGTCTCAGGTGTGCTATAATGGCGCTAATTTTACAACACAAAAAGGATACTAAGAAAAAAAATGATATGTCTGCTAAGGTCTTAGTAATACAACGGCTAATGCAGTCTCCCGGGACAGAACTAATGTAGGTGAAAGTCTCGCTGACACCTGCAACAATTAGATTGTTTTCTAGTAAATATTGCCTATTTTAACCCTATTTAGCAATGGATGACAAGTTGTTGATATTTGTTTATTATTTTAAAAACTTAACAGCAATACTAGATTTGATGCAATATAAAATACAAAATACAGCTAATGCTTGATCGCCTTCATTTATCAAATAGTACTAATAGCGAATAAGAAGATGTCAATGGAAGGGAAAATAAAAAAGAAACTGAACTAAAGAGAAACACAGTGGCATTATAATAATAACGATAAAATTAATAATTACAATAATAGGGTAGCTAACTACAAATTTACTATAGGTACGGTCTTATGAATTAATTAATGTTATAATTAATTCTAATATACATATAAAAATATACAAGTACCTGAAAAAATACATTTTTAAATGTTTTAAGTTTCTTTTTAATGTTGAGCTGTTTACATATATTACTATCATAATTTAAGAAAATTGTTATAAGCCAATTATCCAGTTACAAAAATGACTTAGCACATTTATAGTGTTAATTAAACTTAGCAAAGTAAAACAGAAACAGCATAGTTCACTCAAAGAAATAATGGCAAACTTTTTAATGGGAAACGGTTTGGAGATATAAATCCGTTTTACGACTTCAACGGGTGCGGGATAAGGCTGTGACACACTGCACAAAGTATTTAATGTAGCTGGTGTCCTGCTTTCGCTTTATTTACGGGCCTGATGGTGCAGATAGTACTGATCATCTAGCCCCTGGGTTCGATTCCTGTTCAGGGCTAACATTAATTTGATGAAAATTTATGTGTGTTCTGTTTTTGAGTCCTTAATAAGTAAAAGTATTGTTTCACACAACATGTCATACATTGACCTGTCTATGAGATAAATCGCTTAAAGCACTTGTATTACGGACATCAAACAACAGTGCAATCACAAATATAATACCGAAATACATATTTTTACACCCAGACATAAGGAAAAACACAAATATCATCATATAAATAATTGTCCTCGATGGGGATCACACTTTGGCGCATTATACTGACATCTACTTAATCACTGACATCTGCTTCATTGGGCCTGTAACACATATACTTAAGGTAATGATGTCAAATACTATAAATCCATTTTAACTAACTCGTCCGACGCTACGACATTGACATCTATCATTTCAATCAAGCTATATAAAAGGAACATACCAACAAACATCCGTGCATCCTTTCCATGCATTGAAACCAGCGTTTATGATATAATTAAGTTTCCTTTTGGTGTGATACGAGCCTAAACTTTCTTTAGATATGAAAATCGTAACAGATAACCCAAAAGCCGTGTACTATGCGGACTACGACGGATTGAGAGAATACCATATGGTGCTGACCATCTTCTTAAAATATGACTTCTATCTTTTTAGTACGTTGTCTTTCGGCTGACGGACCCGATTACACATCCTGTTATATCCGCCAGAAGTCGTTTGAGGGTTCGATTCCCAACCAGGATGAATATTTTATGTTAAAAAAAATATTTGTTTGTGTCAATGTGTTGTATACCAGTGTTGTTTAATAATTTATATGTGATTCTACAGTTTGTCAGATATCCGTAACATAGTGCTTTAAGCTTATTTAAAAGTCATTTTAATATAATATTCCATCCATCTCAATATAATAAGATGTTGTGTGTATTGACAATTATTATAATAATAAAATTATCACTTTCACGTATTTCACAGACAGTTTTGTTATGCTAAAGCATCAATTGAATCTAAATTCCTTTCTATACAGTGTCAATATAACCTGTAAGTACTTACCCCTTTTTTATTTTAAATTGTACGGTCTTCTTCCTCTTTGTAATAGTTTTGTTTCCCAAACTTAATTTCGCTAACTTCACCCTTTCCAATTAATTTGAACGTTAACCTTAATTAGGTTGAATATGTTGACTATGAGATATCGGAACCGATAGATAATGGTACAAATGCAACTGAGTTTGGATGGGCTGATATTTTATGGCTAATATAATGATGAATTTTTAAACCTAGTTAACGGTATTGTAAAACAATGAGGAGCAAATTAAATTTTACTTTTGTTTTATTTATTAAATATTACGAATTTTATCAATATAACTAATCTAATTTTTCTCACGTATTTCTAACGTTAAACAACTGTGCATTCCTGTTTTAAATAAAATTAATCTATTGCTTGTAAATTAGATTAAAATGTCTAAAATCTACAATAAAATTTATTACAATATCAGGATTTTTAAATAGATTCTATTTACACAAAAACACAGCATTGATATATTGATTATTTATTAATTATTTTTATTATTTTCCCGTCAGAAGGTAAAAGAGGCAGTGAAATTACTGGGTTATGTAAATATCTTCAAGATACAAGGTCTGCAATGTGCTTATGATATTCTTGCAATAATACGTGTGTCTGTGATAAACTTACTATTACGTGTCGACTGAGCGGCACACAAGGACAATAAACATCATATAAGAAAATATAAAAAAATATAAAAAACTATAAAAAATATGTTAAAACTACTTTTTTAGGTTTTAAACGCGTTTTAATTAACTTTTTGCATTTTTTGGTCGACGTTATCTGAACTTTTCAATTCAGTCCACAGTCAGAAGTCCACTGCTGGATATAGACCTCCCCAAAAAAGGGGAAGTTTTTCTTATAATTGCCACTCTGGGCAAGCGTGTTTGCAATCGCAGAGCGGGGTTTTCACGACGGGGATGCTGCCTCCCCCGCCCTGTGCATTTGAGCTGCACTGTTTCGGATGGATATACCGCCATCTATCGGCTCTATTACCTTAGTCGCCTCTAACGACACCTGGTACATGGGGAGGTACTATTCTACTCTGCTGGCATCTCAGGGCTACTATTTTGATTGACGCAAGGTAATCAAAACGTCGAAACATCGTTCTAAAGCCGTTCAAACAGGCTTCAATTTAATTAGTGAACGCGTTAAAAACATCTCAGTAATTTTGAAACGATGTACTAAAAAAAAACAATTTAAAGAAAACGTAATCATAAAGAAAATGTTAAATAAACTCTCGTGAACGCTATTTTAGTAATAGCCTTTTTAATATTCAATTTATTTCATAATAGTTTCTAGAAATTTCAAGTCTCATAACGCCATTAAATTAATACATTCTTACTCGAGAATGAGATATGAACGCATTTATGATCACTATTTATGCTTATTACTTTCTATCACTTTAATAATTATTGAAGCCTTTGACAAAAAACGCACACATACTAATATTACAAAAGTGAAAACCATTCCTATTATACGATTCCTTTACGCTTCTAAGTCCTAACTGGCGAACCAATTCTGTTGCAATTTAGTTTGTACATAGCTTGAATCTTGGCGAGGATTTAGTTGATTTAGAAATTTAGCTGCTTTTGGTAAATTAAATTCTCGTGACATGCGATATAAAATGAAAACCAAGCATAAAATGTATCATAAAAGTAAGTGAGATCTAGTAAAACCTAGCAGAGATATTCGCATAAGAAATGTAGCGTGATTAAAAAACTTGACGTGCCCGATGGCGCAGATGGCAGTGTTCCTATCTTGTCCGCCGATGGTTGTGGGTCTGATTTCCACGCAGAGCAAATATTTATATGATGGTATTTGTGTTTGTTCTGTGTATTTGTAATTCCTCTGTTATCTGTAGTTCGTAACAACACGGAATCAGGTTAGTATTTGTTATGTTGTGGGAATTTATATAATTATTATCATTATTAACATTACACAAAAAATAACGTAAATAATAATTTTAAAAGTTTTATGAATCTATATTCAAACTATGTGACTTGAAAGTATCTTCCGTAAGTATCCAAAACTAAATGGTATAGTATTTACTAAATGGTTTTAACAATGTTTTATTTTAAATACTCAAACCATACTTCGTTTAACCCAGCTTTCATTTGATAAAATGTCTACTTTTTCAATAGTTGAATTCAATAATACCTAAAAAAGATATTAAATCAATTCGCCTAATCCCTAGGAGTAGTTTTCATCCCGTACCTACATTGTGCCCCCAAACAAGGAGTTCAGGTTGAAAAAGGTTTTATAGCTTGGCGCACCACAAATGGGTAGACGGTGGCGTAATCGCGCAATTAAGGTGGGGTTGCGACAAAATTTTGACAGTTTTACGACAATCCACACAATTTAGATCCCCGTGTTTGACGTCGAATGCTCGGGAATGTTGTAAGAGCGGCAATTGAAAGATGATACCTTGCTTGTTAGGATAAAACTTATTGCCTATTATAACAAAAGTAAAGTGGTTGATATCTACATTACTCTGTGTAATCGCCTGTTGAAGTCATAATAAGCCTTACAGGTTATTGATACTATAATTATTTAAATTGATGGAAGTTTAGGTTGTTAGTTATTCAATTATAAACAGCTATTTGATTTTATATCTTTATTCAAATATTAAACGACAGTTATGATTAATTTTTGTTTTAAAATTGAGGTAGACCTCAAAATGCAGTGTTTGCATTGTTGTGTTCCGATTTAAATCACCGTTTAAATCGGAACACAAGAATACGAACACTGCTTCTCCGAGTAATGTCGCTATTTCTCACCAGAGAGGCCAATGACATTACTCGGTAATGTGACAATTTTCAAGACGCAGAGTCAGCAACGCTCTAGTAATATCCTTGTAATAATACAAGTATCTATAGGCTGCAGTAATGCTTACTATCACAGGGACTGTATGTTTGCTTGTAGAGCTGGTGTAATAAAAAACATGTCAAGAGACGGGTATCCATTTTCGTTTGTTAAATATCGACTTATATAAACTAGTACCTACTTTAAAAGATCAGTTTCACTGTGACGTGAACTACATACTTGTTTGTCAACCTTATCTAATATAAAAAAATAAATAGTATGATCGTGAATTGTGCCGTAAGGTACCGGCAAAATGTAATAGTACCGCTCTTTTTACCAAGTATCCTAAGAAGCGACTAAGGTACCAGAACCGATAGATGGCGGTATATCCGTCCAAGACAGTGTAGCTCAAATGCATAGGGTAGGGATGGACAGCAGTATACTCTTTGCGAAAGCTGTGCTCTGCTCCGTTGGCAACTGCCAACACGCTTGCTCAGCGCGGCGAGTATTGGTAAAATTCCCCCTTTCTTAGGGAGGATTATGTCCAGGAGTGGTTTTCTAACGGTTGTAATGATGATGATAATGAATCGCGATCGTTTTAGATATACTAGGATTTGGATAATCCAAAGCCTCTAAAACACACGGTTTTATAGTATATATAGGATGCGGATATTAATGAAGTGGAGTGATATTTCGTTATCCATTAAAAAAAATAAAATCGTTAAAATGATAACGGGAGGACATTTAATTTATATCAAATGCTGTCTATTATAAATAAATATATTTATTAGTTCTGCTAAAAATAATAAATCCTATTTAATTCAGCGAAAATCGAATTGTTTTCTCTTAAATGACAAAGAAATGGCCTGCAATGAACCTTGACTTGGACTAATTCCTCGAATTTTGCGAATGAGTTGGTTAATATAAAGCGATGGCATATAGAAATTAGAATTTCATTTAAGCAAATGTAAATGCTTTATTACTTTTCTTGTGGAGCTTAAGTATGTCTATCGTGCCAGCATATGAATGTACGTACAAGTATTAGAGACCGATCCAGTCAGATCGTCATTCGGGGTGATGAAGTGGCGTCGTTAATAACGAAACGCTTTCCATTCCCCTGTGACGATAAACTGATTTGGCACCTTTACTATGAGTTCTCGCATATATTTGTTATAGTAAACAAAACATACCTCAGTGTCTTAAGTTGAAAGTTTTCGACCAATGTGTGTTGGCAGCGAAAAGCTTGTCTCTTGCCATCGGCCTTACTAAAGAAAAAAATAGCTCAACGAGCTATGGAGAGGGCAATGCTCCGTGTTTCTTTGCGCGATCGAATCAGGAATGAGCAGATTCGTAACAGAAACATTGTTACCGACATTGTCCGGCGGATTAGTAAGTTGAAGTGGAAGTGGGCAGGGCCGATGGAGTCGTAAGATTCTGTGATGGAGACCACCTACCGGTAAGAGCGGCGTAGGGCGTCTACTCGCAAGATGGACAGACGATCGGAACCGCAGGATCGCGCTGGACACAAGCTGCATACAAACCGGTCCTATTGGAGATTACTTGGGGAGGCCTATGTCCAGCAGTGGACGTCTTATGGCTGATATGATGATGATGATTATGATGAAACCAAAAACAATTCTAATTTTGCAGTATATTTTAACCATCGATACGATCCATAAATACTAAATTTATGGATTATTAAAATTTTTTCGAATATATGTAACGCATTTTCTTCTACCCGTCAGTTCTTGCCTACAGCAAGCTGCGCATAGAGTTAGACGCCTTTTGCTCTATACCGCTAGGATTATACATCATTATATCCACCATTAATGGTTAAAAGTTGATTTTAGCGATGACGACAAAAACAGGAAAAATTCTTGTAACCACAGATTCTGTAAATAGGGGTTAAAAAATAATTAGATATCTATTGACTATATTTTGAAATCAAAACGCAAAGTGAGTTTTTAGTCTTTAAGTATCAAGACTTGTTTTTAAAATCTTGATATTTATAAACTTAGAGCAAAATACCGCTGGCTTACTTGAATGCAAGTAATTCAATGAGTACTAGAAACTTTTGTGTTTTTTCTAAGTAAGACTTAGAAAAAACACAAATGTATTGGAGTGGAAATCTAAAATCTGGTGTTTCAGAATGCACACTCAGAATGTTTAAATGCATATTTGATACGCAGATACAGAAAAGACAAACACAAATATTCGTCATATAAATAAATACTTATTCTGGATGGGAATCGAACCCACGATATTTTGGTGCTCAAGAAAGAAAAACTAGAAAAGAAAACACAAGAAAAGATACAATCGGTTTCAACATAATTTGCTCTGGCTCAACATATTGTCAATTTTTTTTAAATAGATTTTAATTATGCATTTGTCATGCATCTAAGATTTCAATGTTTATTTACTTTTAAATAATAATATTATAATTTAAAACTACATATTATACTGAGATCCTAAAAAATTTTTGAACCACTTTTGTTACGGATATCAGACAACAGAGGTATCACAAATATAATACTTAAATAGACATTTAATAACACAAATGTGTCATCTAAATGTTTTTTCTAGTTTAAAATTATGACTTTGAGCGCATTAGAACCCTAAGACGTACTAAAAATAGCACCAGAGCATCGATATATATAAGCTATTAAGTATACCACCTACCGAGTTATTTCTACCGCCAATAATAAGTGAATGCATAAATATATTATAATTGTTTAACGCATTCACACAAAATTTCACTCTGAAGTAAGTCGCTTAAAACATTGTGTTGCAGATATCAGACAATAGAGGAATCACAAATAATAATACTTAAATACATATTTTTAACACCCTGATACAGGATAAACACAAATATCATCATATAAATATTTGTCCTGATTGGGGACCTGATCCAAGACCTCTGGCGCATAAGGTACCATCTGCATCCATCTCTCTCACCCTTTGCACTATAGCAAAGGGTGAGAGAGCCAGTGACGTAGCTTCGACTAGTTGGACTTTAGTAGTGGCTTCGAATCAGCTCACATGGATCGAGTTAATATTTTATATGGTGTGCGAATGGCGGATTTTGTGGGTGTCTTGAGAGTACTTGGGAGGTTCGATTATTTACCCGGAGCCTATGTAACCAACTCCAGTAATCCGTTGTTATTACGAACGTTCGAGATAAATAGAATTTAGGGAACGAGGCGAAATAACAAATGTAATAAGTATTTACTGTTACATTAAGTTCGTATAGCGTGGTGGGGCAACGATAGGCATGGTACTGTTTGCTTGAATTTTAAAGGTTCTGCAGTCAATATTTTTCACGGTACCATATTTTAATTAAACATTTTTTTTATTATATGTACACTTATGCTTTAGTTACATCTTAAAGTATCAGCAATTTGCTCTTTCAAGAATAACTAAAATAATTTGGTTCAGCTATTTCGAACTTTAGTTGGAATAAACAAATAGATAGAAAAAAAGCAACTAATAATGCTAGTATTTTTTTACAATACAAACATACAGGCATTTTAAATTTTCTATTAGATCAAATTCTTATGCTCTAGTAGCAGAAGAAATAGGTCGGTCAAGCGAGGACTGCAAGTTGAAGTTCGTCTATTGCATAAGCTGTTCGCGTATTTGGATATTTTTCGTATCCAGTTTTAAAGTGAAAGTTGTTAAAAAATATACCTATTTCTTAAATGCAATAAAAGTTGCGATAGGATATCAGCCTAAAATAATAGAACCTCCCTCTGTACCAGGTGCCGTAAGAAGCAACTGAAGTATTAAAACTACAGTATAGTGTAGTACCTATATCAGTCGTAGAAAGCCCACTTTTGGATATGAACCTCTCCGAGATAGGAGAATCGTTGCCCATAATTGCCACACTTAGCAATCGGGCTGTCAAACGCAGAGTGAAGTTTCACAGCGGGGATGACCCCTTCCTGTTTTATTTGATCTGCGCTTTTTTGAATGGAATACATTGCCATCTGTCGGTTCTGGAACTTGAGTTGATCTTTAAAACACCTAGTGCGCAGAGAAGTAGTAATCTACTACCCTGGTACTCCATGGTTCATATGCAGTACTTATACCAATCAGACATATCATAACTCAAATGCAACATGGAAAATAAACGTTGTAAACTAACCCTTACAACGCTACGCTCTAAATCTATCCGGAATTACTAAAATCCAGACAATTTCCTGAAGAAGAAGGCCTAAAGGTTTTATTAATTAATATATTAGTGATCTCTTAAGAAATCTCAGTGGAAATTATGTGGCTGAAACGGTAATGAGAAAATACTAATTATATTTTGTTGTTGTTTGTTGAATAGATTGGATAAGTTACTCCAAAAAATATGTTTAAATATATTTTTAAATGCAGATAAAATCGAAGTTCAGTAAAGCGGTGCGATGCGAGGTGGGTTGCGGGACATTTTTATATGAGTACTAGTTGCATTTAGTCTCAATAAAACATGACTCATGAAACGAATGAACATGAAAAAGGATATACAAATATTTTAAAATATAAATATATGAGTATATATATATAACAGTACAGCCCAAATAAAATTAGAAAAAGTGGCAAAGAATTCCCAATAAAGATAGGGGTAAAAATTCCCAATAGAGAGAAAGCGTGAACTCATCAGTGCAGTACTAGAAGAGGATGATTCAGTTTTGTTAGCAGACAATGCAAATACGCTCGAATATATGCTAAAACTACAAACTAGAGACAAGTAGAACTGTTGGCGTAGCCATAAACAAATCAAAAACATAAATAATAACAAACAAATAAGATTTGTCAATTAAAGTAGATGCTAAAAATATTGAAACCGTAGACAGTACACCAGTCAGAAATAAAAGTCAAGAAAAGAGTGGCCAATCCATGGGAACATTGGTCACTGCAAGAAATATTGAAATGTAAGCAATTCCCGATGACAGCCAAAATACGGCCTTGCCTTACATACGGGTGTCAAACTTGGGCATTGACTCAGAAACTCCATATTAAACTTTGAGCGTGTCACATTAAAACAAAAAAGAGCAGAAAACATAAGACTCACAACAAAAGTGAAAAAAATATGAAGAATATAAAACAACTAAAATGGCGATGGACATACGACAGGAGAAAGTGAAACAAAATGGACACGGGTTTGAATAGAATGGCAACCATAAGAAGGGTAAAGAAAGAGTGGTAGACAGGGAAGAAGATGGTCATATGACGTCAAAAGATTGGAGGAGCAACATAGACTTAAAATGTGAAGGATATATACGAATCAGCCAAAACACTTTCGATAAATATTTATTTATCATTAATCAGAATATGATTTAATTATATTTGTTAATTTTAGGATAACAGCGTAAAAAGGCATTTATCTAAGCTTCTTAATACGCACTTCATTGGCCACATACGCTGTATTTAATTTACACTGCCCAAACACTGTCACTTAAATAATGCCTCTCAATGCATAAAACATTGATCTGAAACGTAAACCATTTAAGAATTAATGAAGCTTAAAATCCAAATCGAAAACCAATACCTATTCCATACCATTCTAAATTAACAATATTAAAACGCCTCCAAAATAATCTCAATGCCCCAATAAAATATAAATTCGCTTCAATAAACTCATGAGAAGATTGACCTTAATCATTACAATTTTAAATTTATTCCACTTAGCACTGAATCTGCTATAAAATTGATAACTTAGTACGAACGATCCGATAATTGAACTCATTTAATGGCTGTTTTAAATGGTTGTTTCATTTTAATTTACAGCTTTTATAAAGCTGAAATTTGTTTACTATACGGTTAATCAATGTTGTGAGTAAGAATAAAGAAGTTAGTCCGTAACAATAAAATAAAACTAGTAGATATTTTTTCTAATAGACTAACTTATACATATGAACATAAACTTCCAGTGTTTAAACTTTTTCCGTTATAAGTCAATAACATTATATAAAATAATTCCTTTAGTATAATTTTCTGTGCAAAAACACTTAATGCTAAAACGACTTAATTAAGCTCTCAGTAAACAAACGAAACAGTTAATATATTTATTATATCAGAATAATTGTGCATTTTTAAGTAACTAAATTTACACTTATCCTTTCACTTTTCTTCCATATATTTTTTTAAAATTACAATACCAATCAAATAAAAAGCAATTCAAATACCTATATTCCAATAACAATATGCTTTTATAGGTACAATATAATACAAGCTGGTGTCCGCAAGGAGTTAATAGCTTATGGGAATTGTTACTTTCATATTGTGCTTACAAGAATAAACACAATAGCTTTTACCAATGGCTATTTCAGAGTGCTTTCTTTAAAATAAAAAAGAAAGTATACACAACTTTAACAAAATAACATTTCTCTAAATATTATTATTGTTTGAAAGATTATATTAATGATGGCAGTTCCATCATTAAGGATTGACGTATCTCGTCTTCGCAAACTAGTTTCAAAGTACACCACTCAATAAACTGTTTGTTGAAATGACTTATGAACCCATAAGATTGTTTGACCCAAGTAAATGTAAGTATAAGTAGTCATAGAAAAATATTGTTTGTGTTTATGTTTTGAATAAAGAATTTAATTTCGCTTTGTTTTAGAAATACAAAATCAATTAACTATAATCCAATAATATTAAATCTAATATTAGAGACATACGCCCATAACAAAATATCTGTTCAACTATAATGTGTGCTTGACGTCGTTAAGATAATTTTAGATAATCTCATCTGTATATACAGGCCTGTATTAGCAATCTATACTTTTCGTGTACATAGAATATTTCGTGTACAAATATGATACAAATGCGATTCCACCTAACCAGATAATAATTATTTTTATTAATTACTTTATTCAAATTGAAAACGACCCTCACGTGTGACTGGTCTTAAAAGGAAACCATTTCTATGTTAGAATCTTCATTTTCACAGCAATATATAATTACCATGCTAATTTGTTCTACTTATCGAGTATCAGCATATTTGATTAAATGATCAAAAAATATCATTTGATGTGTTACTGCCGTATTTTCAACAGTATTTTCCTGTAAGGCCGCCATTAATTCAACATTCAATTTTAGAAATTCCCTTACCTTACATACAGGAACACAATTTACTAATTAATATTGAAATACAAGCACCTTTATTTTTCATCACTAGCCGGTATACCGGCAGAGTAAAAAAGTACGTCCATCTGTACTGAAAAGCGACAGAGACAAACAGTCGCTGTCAAAGAGAGCGAGTGTAGATCGACTCTATATCCGTGCTAGGGTGTTGTCACTAATTTGTTTAAGTGCTCATTGCCTGTGACTGAATGCATTTAAACTGTACCTGTTTAAATGCTTCAAGTACCATTATTGAATTCCTATCATTTAGTACAGCGCAGAAGCTCTAGAAGTTCCTATAAGAGTAACCTAATGGTACTTATATTATACCTTCTTATATTTATAATTATATTTAAGTTATAATTTTTATTGCCTGATATCCGTAGCTTTAGCGTACTTTAAATTACTCATCTCGGACTCAGATCATTGTATATGAATTTATTCTATTTTGCTTATAGTTCTCATGCAAATAAATAGTATGCCTACTATAGCGACGTAGCATAACCAAGTACGCTATCGGTCCTACCATCGTCCTAAAAAGTTTGCAAAAAGTTAAGGGTGTACGGATATATAAATATATATGGATGTATGTTTATCACTCCTCCTTGCAAATACTACAAAATAGATTTTAATAAAACTTTATATCAATAAAACTTATATATCAGAGTTACCCCATAGGTTTTAATTTATAAAGAATTATTTAAAATATAACGATAAACATAGTTTGCGACTGCCAAGTTACATCCGTAAATCAGCTATGTTCGAGTTGAAAGTTTTTGGATACAGAACTAAAAGTTTTTCTGCACATAAATTATAAATAAAACTCAAGTATCAGTATTATTTACGTCTTAAGAGTAGCTTTAGAAACTTTTATTATTTATCATTTGCACGGGAATGGAATCAAAGAGGGTTGACAAGCGGAGTACTGCTAGTATGGTTTATTTATCTCATAATGGTCCATAAAAAATGTGATTATTGGATGAATAGAAAAAAGTATAGCGACTGGTAACTTTGCTAAGCAATACAAGGCTTTAAACTAAAAACTCTGAGACGCTAATTCTGAAACTGAGAACTTTAAAATTATTTCTTCACTTTAAAATTGTTTTAACTTTTCCACAAAGACAACAAACAAATTGCAAATCATTCCGTTGGCATTTGCACTCCGCAACAAAGACGCACTCTGAATCAGTGCTCCGTTGAATAGGTCTATTCATAATTCTGAAAATAGTTTTCTAAGCGTTTCGTATCGACCATACAATTTGGCGCGCTAATGGTTGCGATCGTGACCTTTATAAAGGCTTTATAACGTAAAAACCCTTATACGACACTCAAGTCGATTTGTATAAGGATTTTACTTCTTGAGTCTTTAATTTTAATTGATTTTTTTTTAACATTAAATCAGATTGACAAACACGCATACAGTCTGCGTGATAGTAAGTGACACATTATACATATATTACCTAGCAGTTTTACTACCTCTCTCATCCTTCAAAGTCGAACTATGCTGTTTGGCGGTATATAGGCAAGAAATAAGGTATCAGTGCAGATGACTTTTTTAAGACATATAATTATTGCAAAAATCTGTAAAATTAGTTTATATTGGAGAACATTATTATGAGCAAATTTGTATTCTATAGAATTAAATGATTCCGTATGACATCCATGTCCATATATATTTATTAATTAGGTTTTTTATATTGTGTGGTACCGGCAGAGTAGTACTTACTCCATCTGCACCAGATGTTGTAAGAGGCGACTGAGTAATTTTAATGCGAAGGGTTATAATAATGTTTGTCTATTGAGAAGAACAATATCTGCTTGGAAATATTATGTTATGTTCTTATAATTGTTAAGTTGTATAAGTGGGGTCGATATCTTACATAGACTGTGTATATGGTTTTCATCGCACCCATTTTATTTTGCATTTGGACATTGCTGTGTTTCAGTGTAAAGACTTTAAAAGACAGCGACATAAAATCACAAGGTTGGTGATAGTCCAATGATATGGTTGTTATAACGGTTGTAAAATTGAAATAAAAATAATTTAAAATGTTATATATGTACTATTTTTAATAATATATAATATATCATCTTAATTGCATACTAAACACCCAGTCACAGATCAAATATAGGTCCTAGGTGGGGTACAAATTCAAGATACCAGTCCGTGATTTGTATATAACAAATAAATAAACAAAATCTGTTTTTTTTTCTTAAATAAAAGTCTAGCATCAAAACAAGTTAATCGTTCTACATTTAACAGAAAGTCATTTAGCACCTTGAAGAAAAAATACATTTGCAAACCACCCGTGGAACCGACAGCAATTTTGTTTACACCAAAAACAAAACTGATAAAACTAGCAACATAAAACGCGAACAAAAAAGGCCCCTATACGTATGCAAATACAATGAATAAAGGCTTAGGAAATCGTTGGAAAAATGTTAAATTAAATTTGCCGCAAAGCGAAAGTAAAATTGAAAATACTGCAGATGATAATGTGCGAGAGAAAAAAACGAGTTCATTGAATAATATTGTGAGTCTCAGTAAAGAAAAAGGTGAGTTCACTTTTGTTATTATAAAGTTAATTTGAAGTTTATTTTTTACCAACAATGCTGGTTCGGAGTCTTTAGATTGGTATAAAGAAAAAACCATTCGACAAATAAAGTATAAAACGGTCATTTTGTTTATTTGCCTGGTCAAAAAATAGAAGATAATATTTACTACAAAACATCAACTGATCTTAAGCTTTAGGCAGAACTTCTTTGACACTTCCCTTGCTGTGTTGTATGATACTTCCCTTGTATGTTTTGGTAGACACGTAAAATTTTTCATAGAGCTTTTTTTTGTACTAAGAACTATCTCTTTGTTATTGCAGGAAATTGTCAACAAACAGTCAAATGTTAAATTTTTAAAGAGTCAATCGATAAAAAAGTTGCTTAATTATTTTTTTTATTATTTAGAAGTTTTATATTATACTAGCTATGGCCGCGACTTCGTCTGCGTGAAATACTTTTTTTGGGTATCATACCTCTTTAAGTTAACTTATATAAACTTTGAAACTGAAAAATAAGTTTCAAGTTTCTAGCTGTAAAAATAGCAATCCTCCCATTTCGACCCCTAACAACCCTTATTTCGAATTGAAAATAGCCTATGTCCGTTCGCAGGATCCAAAGATTGTCTCTGCCAAATTTCATTAAAATCAGTTGAGAGGTTTGAGCGGAAAAGCGTAACAGACAGACAGATAGACTAAGTTACTTTCGCATTGATAATATTAATAGGGATTTATTAAAAGCAAATTACTATTTTTGACATTACTCATTGAATCATAGCAACGCAACTACTAATAAGTAATATGTAAAGGTAAAATAAAAATAAATATTACCTGTTTTCGAAATATTTTTGTTCTATAGTTCATACGTCTATCACATTATGTCAATCCATGTTGGCTTTTATCTCCAATGTATAATAAATTGGTACATATATAAATAATATAAAATAGAAATTATAAGAGATATAAATAACATTTGTAAAATGGTCTAAGCGTCATGTTTCTTTTTTGATAATCAAAGAGATTGGACGCGTATTTATTTCTAATTTCATAGGTTCCATTATCATAAAAACGCGTCTCTACCGGTAAATCGTTTAACTAATGATCAATATAATCACTGATGTTTCACCATATTCTACAATTTATTTTCTCGTGATTGTCCATTCAACTTACTACATCTTTCTATTAATTAGATTTATTAATTTTGCTAGAACATATGGTGGAAGTAAGAGTTCCTTGGTATTTCAAGATAGCCGGTGACCATGAGTGACGCTGATCACTTACTTGAGTGACTTATTGCCGCCAATATATAAAAAATTAATATATAAGATGTCTAGTCTATATACCTATGTTTATCATGACATCACCCATTACTACCACTACAATCTCTTTAGTGGCATCAAACTGAATACAGTAAATAAAAAATGATTAAAAACGTTCAGCTAAACTATTGAGTTTAGCTAAAGTTTTCCCCAGATAAATACTCTAACAGGTATTTCTTATATAGATATATATATATATAAATATATATATAAGGAGAATCTGGCTGCCTGACTTACAGACACATAATCCCCCTAAAAGGGTAAAGCGGGGGTGTAAAATTTGTATGAAACTTGGCTGTTGTTGAAATTATTCTAATAAAATTCAATATAAATCGTAAAAAGATAATAGACATGCATAAATAGGGTTTACCCCGTATTTGTCAACTTTTTCCCTAATTTTAGCATTATATGTAAAAGTCTAATAAAATTTTACATTATGATGGATTAGCAAACAGAATCACTAATAATTCAGTATATAAATAACAAGTTTTAACTTACCATGATCTCGACAACAATATAGTAGTGACACAATATCTTCATCATTATCATCATTAACGTTTTCAAGAGACAATTTCCAACATCATTATCACCATCAAATTTAGAATTATATGTAAAGGTCTAATAAAATGTTACATTGTAATGGATTAGCTAACAGACTTAACTAAACATGGTCCCGACAAAAATATAATAGTGACACAATATCTTTATTTTTTTATTTTTTTATTTAACTTTATTGCACAAAATTTTACAAAATGTACAAATGGCGGACTTAATGCCAGATGGCATTATCTCCCAGTCTACCATTACACAAAACTGAAATATATATATATATATATATATATAGTGGTGCAGGCAATATATATACAAAATAAATAAACGTGGCATACATATTTGTATAAATAAACGCAGTAAATGCATATGATATAAATATATACATATATTTATATATATGTATATATATATACATAATATCAGTCATATGCATCAGTAAATAAAGTACGGAGACAGCGTTTCAGGTTAAATTTGTTTGGGGATTGCTTAATATTCAACGGAAGCTCGTTCCAGAGTTCTTTATCATCATCATCAATATTTTTACAGACAATTTCCAACATCATTATCAACTTAACAATTATATGTAAAGGTCTAATAAGACATTGTGATGGTATAATAAACAGAATTGCGATAATTTAATATCTTTATAACGAGTTCAACTTAACATGATCTCGACAACAACATAGTTGTTAATAATAAATGAAAAGGCAGAAATTTCACAGCTTACGTATAAAATCTTTAACATCGTTGAAAATTGTTGACACATTAAACTAAAAGTATCGTTAGCGCTTACACTTGTGTTTGAGTTTTGAATTAGAGTTTTGCTATCTCCACCAATTATACGCTACACGAAAATAATACGACTAAAGCGCCTGTCTATTATGTCGATATGTAGATTTTAAATAAATGCATATGAACTAATATCAATGCTTAATAAATAATGCTAAATACATTAATTTTATTCCTGCAACAAAACTCGATCGCGTAGTTAGTTTCATATACATTTTTTTCTAAGACTAACGCGTATATTTCTAATAAATAAATACTATCTAAAGGTTTTAAAACATTTAACCGTTAAACTTTTAACGGATTAATTATTGCAGCGATATTTGAAAAGTTTTCAAATCTTGACAATGCAGGCTGTACATGGTCGTATAATGTTTATTAATTACTAACAAGTCAGACATCAAATGTCACCCAGAAATTCTTTTATACATATATCAGTAATTCTTGTATTGATTGTTTAAAAAGGTTAATATTATTTGTTTCATGTATCTCTTCTGATATTTAATTATATATTCGCAGATTATTTCTAAAAAAACGAATTGCTAAAGAGTGCTGTTTATTTAAAATCGAGTTTTAAGTCATTAAAAAGTAATAAATACTATTTTCTATGCATATAAAAGGAGAAGCTGACTAGCAGACTGGCATATTATTACAGTGCCTAAACTATAAGGGATAGAATTGTGAAAATATTTACAAAGCGCTTAGGTTCCTTTAATAGCGTAGAGGAGCACTAAGAAAGATATTTTGAAAATTTACCAAAAGGGTAAAAATGTTGTTAATCGAATGAAATTCAGTATAAGGGTTCTTCATTAATGATCTTTGTTTTTTAAAATCATCACTAAAGGGGATAAAAGGGAGAGGGGGATGTGTGCAAAGTTAATATTAAAGTTCTACAATTTATTTTGGGTAAAACCACGGGGCACTGCAATTATTAATAAACGTTACTACGTATATTACAAGTATAGTCGTTGAAGTCAAAACGCTGTCGTGTAATTGTCTCCATCAAGTAATATGATGCCATAATAAAACTCGAGCTATAATAAAATTTATAATGTGCCATTACTAATGTCTGACGGCTGTTTAGTCCGACTCTTTTTAGTGCTTTTAGCAAGTGTTTAGACGATATAGGAAGTTATATGGCGGCTATCAAATCCGCGAGGTCGGTAACACCACGCAATATAGGAATCACACCCATTCTAACACTAATATTCAAGCTAGAAACATCTTTATACGATGACGGATAACCTTATAACAGTAGCTGCAGATATAACTGCGATTAATGCAGCGGCAGATAATGTAAATGCAGATAAAGATAAAAAGGGGGGTAATACAAGTGTAGATACTGCAGCAACGATTTTAAATGAAGGTAAGTTTTGATTTATTGTTAAAGTCACATGTACTGTATTCCTCTTTTTTTAAATAATAAGCTCTAAACACTTTTAACCAGCATTGTTAATGTAAAAAAATAAATAATTTAATATCAAATAAAATAGGGTTAAATTTAAAAACAAGAGCATCGCAGCAAATTAAATTGTTCACAGTTCTGACGCTTCAAATGCCTTTATTCGTTGTTTAATGGCGGTTGATTTTTATGATAATTATGTAAATGAACGCCTGCGGCTCTCTTGTTTTACATTAATGTATAAATTTGTTAATGTTAAAGTAGAAAATATAAATGAAACAAAATAAATAATGTAGGAAACAATTTATGTTTATTTTTACAAACGTTAGAGCCGCAGGTGAAATGTTAGTTCATACTCATTGCGATATCGATATTCAGTTAATTTATGTATCAAATTAGAGCGACAATCATTTTGTTTATTTTCATAATTTGTTCCTTTATTTGTAATGGCGTTTGAAAACGCACTAGTTGTACAATATTGTCTACTATTAATGCGTTAAATATCTATAATGTGAGGTAAAAAGTTAAACGAACTGCGTTTTAAACACGTTATACGAGCAATATTATTATCCTTTAGCTGTAATGAAATAATAAGTGTCAAATGACCTCTGATTTTGATTATGGAAGATATTAATTGTAATTTAACTTAAATAAACATTAAAGTATAGCAGTACGTATATTTTAGTTCATTGAATGATCGATTACAAGATAAAACAAGCTTTTAATTCGAAATCGTCACGATACAGTACGACTAAAAATACCTACGAGTCGTGTCTACATAACACAGTCTACATAAACAAAGTAAGGTTCTTATAGGTGGGTAATAAACGAACGTGTACGATAGGTAGTGCGGCATACTTCATGGTACGAACCAATTACAAATCATTCTAATTTTAAATGCTTAAAAAGCGTTCGTTAAAGTAGTCTTGATACTTGGGCCTGTTAATTAATTATTATTTCCTTAACGCTCATACATGGATGTAATTAAGATTGCCCTAAAAATGCTGTAACGATTAATCTAGTTTTTTGTTTAGGAGTGTTTTTTTTGTGTAGGAGAAAACAACATAATAACAATATAATTAATTAGATTGTTATTTGATATAATACATGTATGATGCCAGATCTGATCAATCAAAGTATGATTAGAAGTAAAACATGGACATATAATTGTCAAATTGTTTTAAGTAGACATTCCAGTAAATATTCTTCCTTTTTGACTTATTTAGCTGAAGTTTGAAATCTACTTATTTATATAATTGTCAAATTATTAATTTCTCACCAATACGTTTTTAAGACTGTAGATTAAAGCCATCAGGTTTTGCTATCATCGTTAAAAACTAAAGCGTAGAACACATGTAGATCACACTAAACATAAATATGGTCTATCAAAATTATAAAATCCGTAGCTTATGCGTTAAAGATTATGAGTGATAAAATATATAATTTGTATTGAATAGATTTTAAAAAAATATTTACATATTTTTCAAAACTGTTTTTAACATTTGAGTATTTCCGATGAATTGATAAAAAAACATTTTAAAAAATATATAAAGCTAAAAAAATATCACTCTTGCACAGTATAAAAGTAAGAGTACACTTTTAAATCTTTTCACATTCTTTTTTGATACCCCCGGGTATCGTAAAAGAGTACCCTTGTACCAGATATCATAAGAGGTGATTTAGGTACCGGAATCGACAGATGGCGTCGATTGACAGATCCTTCCAAAACAATGTAGCTGAAATGCAAACAGGCGGGTAAGGCAGCAGAATTATTGTCAGGATATTTCATCTTTCTTGAGATGATCCCGAGGACATTGTGCGGCTGCAGATGTGAAATGAAGTTTAACAATATTAAAAATATTCTTAAATGATTTAAACAGGTTAATTTCAAAGACCTTATTAATATTATTATAAAGATATTCTAAATATAATGACACAACATCTCATATATTGATCTGACTTCTTGATAGCTAAAAGCTCTAGATTTACAGACGTCAGATAACAGAGGAATTAAAAAAATAATTTTTAAATAAATATCAAATTAGCTTCATCGCCGTACACGACCATCGCTGTCAAAAGCCTCCCTGCTGCGATAAGCTGGCGATGCATGTGTTCACTTTACGACAGAATAATCCTTCTAGCGTTCCATACACGTTTGCACAGCCTTTTGTAAAATATACGATAATAATTGGGTCATATTTTATTCAAGAGCAGCCATGTGTGCCTCATTTATAACGCATAGAAAATGACGCCTTCATTTTTTATGATGTTAAAAATTTGGAGATAAAGCGAATTGAAATATTACAGCTGTTTAGAATGTTAATATTGATGAGATACCGTTTTAGTATTTTTACGTGACGTTTACAATTTTGATAAATTATATTTTTACTAAGCTAACGTCTCTGAAAACAGTAAATGAAGATAGATAGATAATTTACAATATTCAGATAAGAATTGTTTCTACGCGTGTTTGTGCTTTTCTTTGTTTGCATTATAAATTTCTAAAAATCTTGCATGTAATAGAAAGCTTAACTTAGTGCTTTTTTGCTCACAATATTCTTTGACTCTGTTTGTCGTCATTGGGGAATCACTATCGGGTATAACTTCATATAATTTTTAGTTCATCTAATTCACATTTATTTGCGATTAATTCAATGCTATCTCACAGTTTTGGAAATATTTTCTTTGCACTATTAATACCAAATAATGTACCTTACCATTCTTAGTAAACGTATGTTCAACATGACCTCACATACGCAGCTCCGGCCTGGCACGCGTTCACCAACTGTCCGGATATTGCGAGCACACCAAGGCTTGACGGTGGAAAATTCAGATAAGTTCATCCGCAGGCTGTAGAACACGATGTTCAATCGCGCCGATAACTCTTCCCTTGCTCACCTGCGCAAGATTACGCCGTTGCACGCTAGACCGCTGAAAGCCAAGACTTATTAAAGTAAACTCGCGGTCAGTGAAATTGACTCGGACTAAGAAAGAGTTTGAGGCCGCAACTCCCAGACAGGGCTATGACTCAGATACTACAATCTAAGACTAGATAACCCAGCTCTCGCGAAAGACAGTCCTATCCTCAAACGGCTCGCTAATTGGGATTATTCCCAATATATAGCAAAGGTTAACAAAAATTAACCTCCACCCAAAGACATGCGGTTATTTTTCCGCGCTGTCTGACATCTTGACAAGAGTGCTCCGCACCAAAGTCCATTTCCGCGCAAACTACTTTTTGCACCTTGACAACCCAAACTGGAGACGTCTACAGCTGGGCGAAAGTCTCTCAAAGTAATGTGTAATCATTTCAGCGCTTGCTAGGCGTAGCAGCAATTGCAATTAGCTTTACGACGTGGATGCTGCTACTCATCCCCGCCTCATTGCATTTGATCTACGCCAGCAAGGATGGATCTACCACCTGTTCCAAGACCTTAGTCGCTTTTTATGATAACTAGTACAGAGGAAGGTACTTTTTTACTCTGTTAATACTAAAGTTGAACTAATAACACAATATTCACTTACATTTTGACGTGTTGGATATCCGAAATCTTTTGCAACCATACTCTATCGATATATCAATCGATTTCATGAATTAGTTTAGATTTACATATTTGTACTTTCTTTTATATAATTCTATATAAGAGTAAATTAATGATGAATCTTCCAGTATTTAATAGCATTGACTTTTTTGTAAATATATAGTACATACATATGTCTGTCATTATAAAATATTTATTTAAATGTTACTTGTTAAATTATGTTCATTGTTATATTAAGATCCCACAATTAATATCCAGCAAATTCATGTTTCCATGGAAATTACTAACTAATTAAAAATAAGTAAGTTATTTCCTGTAAAACCAATGAATTGGAGAATTCAATACTAAATACTAAGATAATATAAAAATAACTAAACATTTTTAGCGGCCTTACAACCTCATGATCTTTAACTTTTTATGTTTAACGATTCAGTTACTTTTTGGTAATCGTTTCAAATAGTGAGAAGCATGTCTTTAAAATGAGATATTTTTATAATACTGTATCATAGAGCCTATTAGTTACTCTTAGATTTTACATACACATATACACATCACGCCTGTGTCGCATCTAAGCATACCTCTGTTGCTTACATTATTTGCTTTAGTTCTTTCATACACGGTCGTTTATTTTTAGTTTTTCCGACTTTATTATATACATTCTCTACCTGGTTAAGGTATGTTTGCTAGGTCATCCTACACCAACTCTTCCATTTACTTCCGGACTATATATTTGTGCAGTTATTCTACTTTCATACGTTCGTTTTACATTTCCAAACCATCACAGCATTGCATTCCGTATTGTTGTAACACTTTCATTTGTTAAACTTTTTTGTCATCGATCACAATTTCACAATTTGTCATATTTACTTCCTTTTTAATCATTAGTTTTATATTAAAGCTTTCAAAAAGTAAATTTACTTTGTAAAGTGAATGCGTTTATGTTATAAAATGTTAATATTAAGAAAATTATACCGGAATGAGGAAATACCATACAATTTTGACCTTTATTTTTTTACGTCATATATGCAATTCTTTTCGTCATCATATCGGCTATATGACGTTTCTTAACGCTAAATATTACAATCCGTTTATTTTTAATACATTAATATAACCTTGCGTTTTGTATTTCTTTCTATATTATCTGTATTAATTTCCGGTAACAACCACTCGTAATTTTTTATACTTTCCAAATATAAATTTATACGTTCAATGTAAAATATACGTTAAAGCGTTGAATATCCAACAAATTAGCAATTCCACTAAGATTTCACCGCTACTGTCGTGGATGCCATTTGCATTAACACGATGCTACATAGTCTACACTTCGTAGCGTTCGCGCCTGAAGGCTGTTGTGCTATATTCTGTAAGCAATTATGCTAAACATTTTTGAATTTAATTCTCTCGTATATAGTGGTGTTGATTTTTAATTCGTCCAATAACCTTCTAGTTCTTTAAGTCTTATATTTAAAATTTAAACTATTAATTTACGAGGGCGTATTTAATGTTTATTAATTGTTTTGACCGTATTGTAAATTTACAATATACCGATATTAAACCGTTGCATTTTTGCTTGAAATTTTAATATTAGTGATATAAGTTATTTAATACTTGTTGATTATTTTTAATAAAGTTTAAGATTACGGTTTCGCAGCATCTAAACGGTTTTTTTTTATTGCAATTTATATTTAATATGTTTATCTATTCAGTATTCTTAGTATGATAAATAATAATTTTTTAATTTACTTTAAAATTATTTAATGTTTTTCTTGGCCAAAGTTTAGTATAGCCCAAATTAGGCTCAGCCAGTTATTTCTCTTCGATCTTTGTTGGTATAATTTTTTATTTCTTCTTATTTTACAAATTTAACTATTCTGTAACCCAGAAGTATGTCGACCTACTAAATAAATTCTCGCGAAAATTTCAACACAGGTGAATTGAATAAACTTGTCCAAATTTATTTTGTGTTTTAACTTATTGCACGACGTATTGTTTGTTTGAGTTATTTTGGCGTTCGTGTTCGAAGGCTCGAGACCTATACCTCGCGCTTTATTTCCATTTTCCATTAAATTCTGGCCATAAATCTAAAAAAGTGCAATATAATAAAGTGAATGTTTAAATGCAATCTAAAGTATTCAAATGAAAACAGCATGTGCATCAGATAAATGAATCCGTGATCAAAAATATTAAGTACAAGATGGATCATTTAACAAAGTTTGTTTTGTATAATAAAATGCCACAAAGTCGTGACAATATGGATTACGCGGCGACAAAGACCCAGAAACGTGAAAACAAAGAAGAAACCTCTTCGGTGATGGACAAAAGGCTGTTATTGTTATCACCAGATCTTGGAAGAAACACGGAAGGTGAGTTTGTAAACAAACTGATACAGTGATTATTGGTTTTATATTTTTATTATTTCGAACCCCATTGTAATGAAATAACTACTTTGAGAAGCGGATTATTAAACTTTATATATTTTCTTTTTTAAGGTTGACAAATATGTTGCATCTGAAAGTTATCAATTAAATCATTGAGTTATTATTTTAACGCATTTAAAAGTATTTATTAAGCGCAGTGATCGTAAAAATATTAGAAAATAATATATTATACCCTCTGATTAGTTTTTCAGGGAGTATACATTTTTTGAGTTTGTAATTCATATGTATTTATAATTACAAAATAACCATATACTCAGCATCTAAAAAGGCTATTACGCTACATTCCGATCTTTTTTTGGCAATGCTAAGATTCATCGTAGACAATTAATACAGAACTTAATATGTATATGACGGGCCCGATGGCGCAGATGGTAGTGATCCTGTCTTGTGCACCAGGGGTCGTGGGTTCGATTCCCACCCAGAGCAAATATTTATATGATGATATTTGTGTTTGCTCTGTGTATGGGTGTAAAATATATGTATTTAAGTAGTATATTTGTGATTCCTCTGTTGTCTGGCATTCGTAACACAAGTGCTTTAAGTGACTTACCACGGAGTCAGGTCAATGTATGAGATGTTGTGGGAATTTATTATTATTATTTATTATTAAAAAAAAAATTAAATAAATAAATTATACTACAG
The DNA here is from genome assembly GCA_020976665.1 of Heortia vitessoides. NCBI lineage: Eukaryota > Metazoa > Arthropoda > Insecta > Lepidoptera > Crambidae > Heortia > Heortia vitessoides. The sequence continues at coordinate 16,829,133 of JACJUM010000875.1, read as the reverse complement.
AATTAACAAGATAAAATTAAGAAAATATATTATTAACAAAATACTGATTTAAAAATTTAGTTTTAAACAAAGCTATGGAGAGCGACTTTCCACTTGATGTCGCCAAACAATGTTAAAATTTATTCGCTTGCTGTCTCTAAATGTATTTAACATTGTATCCATAGTAAAATAAACATTACAATTTCCTATTTTGTACTATTCGGCTTTCACATAAATTAAGCAATGACAGGAATGCTAAATAGCATATTTTACTGGTAATATTTAATATTTTACATAGGCGCCGGTGGAGTAGGATAGTACCTCCCTCTGTACCAGGTGTCGTAAGAGACTAAGGTATTGGGACTGGCAGATGGCGCTATTAGCATCTGAAACAGCATAACTTAAATACTACAGGGTGGGAATGGGCAGCAGCATCCCCGTCGCGAAAGTTGCGCTTTGGGATTGCCACTACACTTGCCTAACGAGGCAATTATGGGCAAAATTTCCCTGATACTCGAGAGGCCTATGTCCAACAGTAGCTGATATGATGATGATGATAATTTTACATAGATTTCAGTGTATTTTGCTCTTACTGAACTATATGTTGACATATTGAAGTATATACCAGGTGTTGTAACAGGCGACTGAGGTAACGGAACCTACAGGTGCCGGTATATCCATACGAAACAACGTAGTTCTAATGCAACAGGGTAAAAATAGGTAGCAGAATTCGCGTCACTCTGCGAATGCCACCTCACCTGCCCAGCGCGCAAATTATGGGCAAACATTTTCCTCTCTTAGGAAGGCTATGTTCAGCCGTAGACGTTCTGCAGCTGCTATGAATCACATAGGAATGACTAACACGTTCCTTTATTTGATATGTTTTGTATACTTTTCTGAATACAAATATGACGGACCCGCAATTGAGCGCCAAGGGTCGGTCGATAAGATTTGAGTGGAGATCGAACCCAAAATGCCTTGATATACAAGATCTTCACCTGTGCAATCCGGTGTATATTAAAATTAAAAAAGATATCCTGTTTTTCTAATGATCTTCTGATGTTAATCGATTATCTATATTATTTAATAAAATCGTCCTTGCATTCGGTGCATCTAAAAAAATAATTTAAAATTTGAAATATCTACTCGTAGTCGTAAGGTTTTGGTTATAAAAAAAGACGTATTACATAAAGCTAAAACATTTTTGCGTAAACTCATAAACAAAAGCAACAGAAAATTTTACTAAATCATTAGGAACAATTTAAAAGGGATACATACTAGAAGAAGTCCTCGTACAAAGGGCGTCTTTATCCTTGCCTGACCCTTACCTATTTCTACCGCCAAATAACAGTGCTCGCATTGCTGTTTTTCGGTTTATAGGTTGACAGAGACAGTGAAATTACTGGGTAATGTTATATAATATCTTCAAGTCATAAGGTTATTAAGCTAGTGATATTCTTGTGATTATACGAGCGTCGGTAACTTTCTATCACGTTTAAAAGACTATTAAGCAGTCCGCACGATAAATAAAATAGATGCAGTGGTAGTCTGATGTATTTAGCTTGGAAGATGATAAACTATGAATTTTCAACCTTAAATCGTTTTATTAAGATTAATCGTTGTCTATTTGCCAGACTTTGATTTTAACCACACATATAATAATCCTTCTATCTTTATGAAAAATTAACTAAGGTGATTTCTGAATGACCAAACAGCCTTTCACTTAATGCATTCAATGGAAAAAATCTGTCCTGATGTTTCTTGCGGCAAAACTTAAACAAGACATGACATACAAATGAAATGATAAAATTGTGACAGACAGAAACATAAACCAAAATTAATAAAATCGATTTCTATTGTAATGCAATTCAGTTATTTTGTATGCTCGATGCTTGAATATTCTAATTGTATATTAGCAGCGCCCCGTGGTTTCTCCCGTGTAATTTGTATTCCCGTGAGAATAAAACATAAGAAAATAGTCTTAATTACTCTTTACAATATATCCGAATCAGGGATAAACAAAAACAAACAGAAATAATTTAAACGAATTGACATTTGAATTTTATTGATATTTACCTATGTTTTTTGTATTGTAGTCGATAGACAAACATACAGTCAGCGTTAAAGTAAGCTTCACTGCAGCCTATAGACACCCGTAATATTACAAGGATATCAATAACGCACTGGCAACCTTGTGAATTGAGTATCAGTAAATACACTGCCTATTTCACCCTTCAGATCGAAATATAGCAACGCTTACACATTTGGTGTCAGAAATTGATGAGAGTCCACTGCAGACGTTTTTTGTATGAGTTCTACCTCACTTAATCACCATACCAGCCTTTGTAAGTCCACTGCTGTACATAGGCCTTCCCTAGAAAGGGGGAATTTAGCCCAGAATTGCCGCGCTAGGCAAGCGTATTGTCAATCGTAGAGCGCAGCTTTCGCGACAGGGATGCTTCTACCCATCATCACCCTATGCATTTGAGCTGCATTATCTCGGATGGATATACCGCCCTCCGTCGGTATTTGTACCTTAGTCACCTTTTACAACACCTGGTACAGGGGGAGGTACAATTCTACTCTGCCGGCACCTCATTTAATAATGGATGTATAAATAAATTGTCTCTAAATTTAACATCTTCCTATCCTTTTCGTTCACTCGCAAGACCAAATATTAGTAAAACAAAATTGAGATAAGATGTCATTGTGTTTACAGCTTTGTGAATCCTGTGTTTCGCCTTTCCAATTTCATAAAGCGGTCCGACCGTTCAGACAGACAGCAACAAACCAACAATATGGCGTTATTTCATAGCTAACTCAAATATCAAACGGCGTTCTGATCTTGAGCTTAGCTTCCTAGCTTGCTTATCTTGTCAATTAATTTGATGAATGCATAACAGCGCTGTACAGCCTGAAATACAAGGTATAAACTTAAAGCGACTCAAACACATACATTTAAAATTAGGAGGATTTGTTTTCTTTTTTTTTTGTTATCATCATATCAGGAGAACATTAACTGGGAATATTGCCCATAATTGCCTCGCTGGCCAGGCATGGTGGTAATTGCAGACCGCAGCTTCGCGACTGATATGCTGCTACACTACCATTATGTGCATTTTGAGCTACACTAATTTGGTTGGGTATACCGCCATCCGTCGGTTTCGGTTCTTTTATCGTCTCTTACATACATGTTTAATGTTAATTCTGCGTCATAGGAATGCATTAAAATTATACGCTGGCTACATCAATGTAATAGCGCTAATTAAAAGCCAATACCAGAGATGTAATTCACAATAAGCGGTTAGCTAGGGAATGGATAAACTTGGATCTGTTTAAACAAATAGAAACTTAAATTAATGAACTCATTTAACTACTTTATTTTTGTTATCATTTAGTAATGCATATAAAATAATGATACTAAATCCAATAAATCTTTCAATAACCCTAACTAGCTATAAAATACCGAAAATCCCTACTAATATTATAAATGCCAAAGTAACTCTGTCTGTCTGTTACGCTTTCCCGCTTTTGATGAAATTTAGCACAGACAATCTTTTGACCCTGAGAAAGGACATAGGCTATTTTTTAATTTAAGAAAAGGGTTGTGAAAGGTTGAAAGGGGGGATGAAAATTTGTATGGAAGTTTCGTTATTTTTGGAGCTAGTGACTTGAAACTTCATTTTTCAAGCCATCGATTCGATATAATTAATAGGACATTCAAAGTTTATATTTCAAAGTTAAGGTAAAGAGGTATGGTACCCAAAAAAAAACTATTCCACGCGGACGAAGTCGCGGGCATTTAACGCATTACGTGAACGTATTGCGTTAAATATCACGTCAATTTAATATAAATACATTAATAAGGTCTTAAGACACCTCTACTAATATATTTTTAAATGGCTGGCTCACACAATTGTTTGTACACAAAATAAGTCGTCGCTTTTATTGTTTGTAGAATGCAACACTATAGCATATAGATACAAGGTCTAAGACTGATATTTCTGTTATGGCACAAGTAACGGTGTCGTAAAATATTTCAGTTGTTTGTGGTACTACCAAATGAGCAAACTGGTTCTCGTGTCAACGAACAAGTTAAAAATATTTTCCTAGCAAAAGTTTAAGCTGAGTGTAGAAGCTGTATACATTTGTTTATTTACCATGACCGGCTCGATAGCGCATTTTGTAGTGTTCCGATCTAGCGAGCTTGATTTTTTTTGGTTTAACTCCACCAAACGTTTATATAAACTTATAATTTATTTTAGGAACGTGTTCGTGATGTATCTGGGTGTAAAATATTTATTTATATATTGTATTTCTTATTCTTCTAATATCTGAAATCTATGACAATTGTTTTTAGCAACTTATATCGGCTATATATTTTATAAGTGTTGTAATAAAATACATCTTTTATTATATGTATCAGAGAGTAATAAATTATGAAATCCATATTCATTTATCATCATCATATCACGTAGGACGTCCACTGTTGGGCAATTTCCTTCCCACGATATTATCTTAATTTTGGGGTTGCTCGGTGTAATTACGACCTCATAAACAGAGGTACCATCATACTATTCTATCCACCCATTTCTCTACGGCAGTAAGAAAAATTGGGTATTTAATATCATAAAATTGGTTATTCAGTACAGTTTCACAGTTGATAAGAAATAATAATAAATTTACACAATATCTCGTACACTGAGCTGATTCCACGATAAGTCGCTTGAAGCAATTGAGTTACAGATAACACAAGAATTGCAAACATTATACATACATATATATTTATACATATATTTTATACTGAGACTGAGAGAACACAAATATGAGTATAATCATATAGAAGTTTGTCCAGGGTGAGGAACGAACTCACGACCTTTGGCGTACAAGATGAGAACATGACTGACCGCACCTACAAGCCAGTTAAAAAATTGATAGAGATTCATCTAACTCCGTACATTAAAGTCGTTAAATAACAAGATTAATTGTAAACTTTCACCTTATGTGCACCAAGCTTGTGGATTTCAATCGAAATAAACGCCAACTTCTGTCTCGTTGACCCAGGTCACGGTAGCGTTCCAGACTTCAAAAGAGCTCTCATTCAGATAGCAAATAAACGAATGAAAAGACGTAAGACTAGAGAACCTTGAACCCCGGGATGTTTTTCATTAGTCATTCCATATAACAAGTGGTTTGCGGCTGCTTCTATTTCTGTTTTTTTTTGTAAAGATACATTGCTGTAAAGTGACTTCAAATATGAAATTAAATCAAAAGGCTTTACGACAAAATATACGTACCTTTGACATATTTGCATCGAGCCATATATTTAGGAAGCCACTAGTTGAATTGTGAATTATAGTCATGTTTGAATAAGAAAATATATGAAAAACGAAATGTGAAAAAATATATGAACCGCGACCAAATCAGTTGCTTATTACGAAATATTATTAAAAATTCTTAAAATAAACCACAAATTGTCTTATAAAATACAAATAAATATTTATCTACCCTGTTTATTACAATATTGCAACAAATATTATTTAAATACCATAATTAGATATTTATCATGGCCTAAAATGCAAAGAATTGTCAATGTAAATTCCATTTAAAGTTCACTTATATCCTTTGTGATTATAAGGTCCTATATAAAATTGGTGTTTGTACGGTAAGAATAAAAAATATTTTTTTATGAAATATATTTAATTAATTAGAGTATGCACCGTTGTTATCTTTGCACCTTCGCTCATTGCATCTTAAATGTAGTTCATTGATATCTTTACTAAAATAACTATGGGGGTGAGGATCAATAAGCTTTTAGAAGACAGTTTGGACTGCCTTATCAGATTTGATATTATTTTTCGTAGGAAGTTGTCCAAATTCCAAAAAAAAAAAAAAATATCACACTGTATGTATTTTTCATCACAAATAATGATTATATTTAAAATTCCTTCTTTACTATTTCGATTGTGCAAAGTAACACAGATTCGATGGATTCAATCCGTCAATTGATTCCCATCGTTCAAGTTTTTTTTTACTTTCCCGATTTGCTTTAATTCTTATTTTGTACTTATTAATGAGTATCTCTAAATATTTTAATTCATCATTCCAGCCATAAAGGTAGAATTTTAGCCAAAAAGGTTTCAATCTAAATATCACAACCGTATCGTGCTTGCAGAAATATTTCATAAGAGAAAATTATTTCCGCTATAGACTTTGTCTTGTAGAATATGCAAGCTTCAATTTAAGACCGGGTTAACTCATCAGCTCAGTCCGTAATTGCATTCTTAGAAGGCGCCCATTTGAGAACGCTAAAACAAGATAGGTGGTTCGTATTTGGGAAATGGAAGTGGGGTTAAACAAAAGAGGAGGTAAGTGTGAAGCTAGAACTTCTCCAAGCAATGTACCGAGTGTTTGGTTACGCGTAACGCTCAGGAATTAGCTGCAAAATGTACTATAAATTATATTCATCATTATTATAGCAGCCGCAGAATGCTTACTGTTAGAAATCCCCAAGGAAGAGATAGATCTACCCATAATTTCCCAGCTGAAGAAACAATCGCGTAGCGTAATTTCGCAATCGAAATGATGCTGCTCCTCCCAGCTATGTTACATTATACTGTGCTGTTTCGAGTAAGGTATCTGCCACCTGCGGGTTTCGGTACCTTAGTCGCCTTTTACTACACCTGGTAAAGAGGGTAGGTACTATTCTACTTTTCCGGGACCATACGGCACAATTTTATTAAAAAATCCTTAATATATATTTTTATTTAATTGTAGAACTAATTCTCTGTGCATTTACATTTAAAGTACAAACTTCCATATTCGTTATTCTAATTCACATTGTAAAATAATTTGTATTAGCATAACTTCCTGTCTTTCCTATATCGAGAAATGTTTCCACATAGATATATAGATATAAAAATTCGAAGATTAGTTGGAATTATTAGTAATATATATTATAATATAAATTTATATAATAAAATAATATACTTAATAAAATTTCAATCTAATATTATGTTAATTAGAAAGTATAAGTAATATTCACTCGGTGTGCATCGATAGTAGCAACAAAAAATTGTACATACATATAAAACCGTACCTATATATCACTTTAAAAAATGGTTAACGAAATATATCCATGGATAACGAAGGTAAATGGAGATCTATATGAACAATTTTAGTGTAAAGTTAAATTAAATCTTTTTTAATCCTACATAGCGTGAAAAGAAATATGTACATACAAATACAAATTTTAGATGGATTTAAATACTGTGATTTGAATTTTAAAAGTTACTTTTTATGAAAATATTAAATTCTGTTTTCATAAAGAAAAAAAATATAGGTCCCGATATTATGTAAATTGGATATGCTTCTTCCAAAAAATGTTAAACCAAAGAATGGTGCAATGCAAAGGCACAAATAAATCCGCACCAACCAACAGATAAAAATGTCGGACGAAATAAATCAGAACCAAAAACAATTCCAAATAACGTAACGGTCTTTTTAAAAATCGAACCCGACGCCATTTTGAATTATGGCCGTCACATATTATTGTGGTTACACACGAACCTCCGCGGGTGTTGGGGCTAAAAATAAAAGATTAATTTCCTATAAGGTCGGTAGGTGGCATGTCTTTAATCTGGCAGCCTAACAGCTAAGTATGGAGTCAGATTTATTGCTTACGTTTTATTAGGTGCTGTTTAACGTGTACTGCAAATTGATTTTAGGGACGCGTTTTCTCATTGTTCTCTTTAAAACCTTGCTGATATTTTATAAATCGGTTGTGTTACATCTTTGTATTTTCAATTCCTTTGGTTCACATTTGATTAGCGTTGTAGAGAGCGTAAATTTCGGTAATTATAAATAAAATTTAAATTTATAACGTCACAAAATTTTATCAATTATATGGCTAGATGGCGCATTCGTGTTATTATCTTGTGAGATACGGATTCGATTCCTACCGAAGACAAACATTTGTGTATTAAATATGTGTTTTCCTGTATCTGGGCTGAATATATGCACTAGAAGTAATCCTAGATTTCACCCGCGTTAAATTGTAGAAGTTACATAATAGCTGTACATCCCCCTTTCAACACGTTAAGGGATGATTAAAAAAAAAAAGAATTTACACGTCTCTGTCATAAGGCTAAAACAGTAAAGTTTCATAATAAATTTGCCTCCCGTTTAATCTACTTAGAGGATGAGTTTTTAAAAATAATTTCTTAATACTCCATTCATATCATAAAAACCCCTGTACAAATTTTTAAGTTACTATAGTTTAGGCTGTGCGTTAATATGACAGTTCGTCAATCTTTCTTGTGCGATATCTAAAATACAAGTGCTTAATGGCCACTTGTTTGGAGTCAGATCAATGCATGAGATGTTCCTTGAATAAAAATAATAAATAAAATTAAGTAAACTATTAAAATTGTAGAACTTGATTTTACTAAGTTTGTAAATAAGAATACAATCAGTGTGACAGTAACCGTCACCGTAGCCTATAAATAACCCTATAATTTCTAGAAACTGGTAACCTGAAGATATCATGCCACATTTTTCGGTAAGTTATCTAGATTAAAACAGCATTTATTTAACATACTGCTCGTTCTATTTCAATTTTTAAGAGAATGGTGAAGGAGTTTTATTATCTGTCACTTTGATTTTGCTTTTTGATTCTGTCACTTTCCTTGTTCTGTAACTATATCCTTTATATGTATTTGAATGTATGTATATGTATATATGTGTGTATGTACGTGTGTGTGTATATATATATATATATGTACGTGTATATATATGTTTAAATGTATGTATGTTAGTTTGTTGAACTGAATTCACCTCTTATTTCCACCAGCTTTAACATTATTTCTATCCAAAGGTTGCCTGTAAGAAAATGCATTTAGCGAGCGATAAAGCCGCCTCTTGTACCTACTATTTCATGTTTTTGTGTTGTTTTTATTGGTGTACAATAAAGTTTATATTATTTATGGCGGTAGAAATAGGTGAAAGCGAGGTACACGTATAATCTTTCAAAATTCTTTAACTGTGTGCAAATAGCTTTTTCAGTTAGAACGCTGAAATACAATATCTTACATATAATTTTCTAAAGTTCTGTTAAGGAGTGCAAAAGTTAAGCAATATATGTCAACTTTCTATTTGACGTGGGTTTATCAAATGTTTTCTATGAAAACTTACATGAAATTAGATCATAGCTCTGGGGTTTCACTCTAACGATATTGTGTGTTGTGAGTATATTACAAATAGATTCTTCCTTACTATAAAACACATTACGCTTTATTTGGAAGTTAATCATATATATTTTTGCAGTATTCGTTGTTTTTTTATTAACATACTTGTAGTTAATTATTATTGTTTTTGTTGAAATGACCGGGTAATGCGGCATAATATCTTCATTTCTTAAGATTGGTAGCTCGCTAGTTATAGTCGATATCTTTGGGATGATAAAAGCTTATAATACTTATTATTTTATCCGTCGTATAATAATAATAAAATGATTTTGAAGCAAAATAATTATTTTATGAGCTGCATATATTATTATCGATAAGACACATATTGATCTGATTTCGATATAAGTCGCGTACACCATTTGTGTTACGGATATTAGAAAATAGAGATATTACAAATATAACTTTTAAATACATATTTAAAATGAAGAAATCGAATCCAGGACCCTTGACGCATAAGATCGGTACATTACTAGTCTACGAGTATATAATATAATAATTACAAAGTGTATGATATGATATAAATCCTTTTGGATTTCACTTTGCAATATTAGTTTTTGGAAATGAAAGTAATGTTTCTTACTTTTATAACGTTTTTAAAATCTTAGATGAGATACTCAAACTTTATTTTAATGTCAACAGATTATGCAATGTTGTACTGAGGTCAAAATAGTATGGATAAATCACTATCATAAATATAAGGTTGTATTTTTGTATTTCAACTTAATCATACGAAAAAAAACCATGATATTTCAAGACCGTAGTATGTTCAAAGCCACGGTTAGCACACTATTAAGCCACGCGAATATTCCTACGAACAAATCGCTTTCCACTGCATGTCTTATTTAGCACGTGCATACATACCTACCTATCGCTACCTATCTATTGGCTACAAATACGACCATTTTCAAACAACCACCTTCACTGGTTTGACGTGTGTTAAATTGCCAACCTTGCTAGTTCTGCATCACCTTATTTTGAAAGTATTAAGGTGTCTTATCGCGTGTATGTGATATGTACTGCGATTTTGATTGCAAGCTTGATGGACATTTGTGAGTGATATTCGATTTAGCTGAATTAGATTGGCTGCCATTTTGTCAATGTCGATGCAAATTGGAGAGTGGGAAATTGATTCACATTGAACTTTGATATAAACACGTGATTTATTTTATTATTTTAATAAGGCAAAAAAATATGATCCGAGCGGCGCGTGAAAGTGCTGCTCCTGTAGAAGGTATGTGGAAATAGTATACTATTTAATTTGGTAGATCAAATGTGAAGTGTCAATGGAAAAGATGCAGCTGTTATGCTGATGCATTGTACATAATAATTCAAAATGTATTAGTACTTACTCGATTGACATCAATCGCTCTAAAACAAGTAGGAATAATAGTTAAATATATAAGCTAACTTTATGTAAGCAAAAAGTATCAATAAAATAAATTATGTATACATATATTAGTCCTGCTTGGTATTAAACTCACAACTTTTGGCATGAAATAAAGGAACACTACCCGTCATTTAGTTGTGACATTTAAATAGATAATAATCCGCCATAACACGAAGGCTACTTTATAATCCTGAAAAAATTTACAGGTACCAGATTAACCGTATGATCGATGTGCTTTTTGGCTACTTATGAACCAGTGAATGTTGAAGGCTAAATTTCAAGTAGTATGTAAGAAAAAGCAGGCTATATTAATAACAACTGCAGTCTAGCAGCCACCATTGATTTTTTAATAACGTTAAATCCTATTTTCTAGTAAGTTTTATATTTTTTTGGGTTATATAATCAAATAATCCTTCACTTGGAACTAACTAGAACCACAATTCATGCTTTCACTCTGCGCCAAGGTGCTATCGCTAAAAGCTTTTTGCAACTGCAGCAGTACACATACTTATCATGATAGTAAACTGGACTTAGTATGTTGCTCTATCTACATGTTAACATAATTCCCTACCTCTGTATAATAAAATAAAATATGATAAAGATTTGTATGCAAATATATCAGAAACACACAATATTTTATCATCATCATCATGATAATGATAAAGATTTGTTTGCGACACCGCAGCCTACATAATAATTACAAGGACTACGTGTGTACACCTTGAATATATCAAGTCACATTACTCAGTAATTACGTTGGCTTGCATCCTTCAAACCGGAATCCAGCGGTATGAACATTGCTCTTTGGCGGTAGAAACTAGAGACAGTGAAGTACTACTGCAGTCAATTGTTTGAGGTCTACCTCTTGTATGTAAGAACATAGTAGATGCGTCTTCTATATCCTTCCAGTTTTTTTCACAGGCATGAGCTTATGCTTATAAATTATAAAAGCAGATACTTAGTTACTAATGTTACATTTTAATTACGTATGAACTTGGTTAATATTTCTACAAATTATTAAAAAACTATTATGTTTGTAGACTAGAGAACATGATTGATATTGAAAGTGTTTCTTATAGTTTGTCAATATCAGGAAAATATTTCTGTGACAATTAATTCATTACTTCTAGGAAATATTACATTTTAAATCATCCCACTAATAGTAAGCTCCACAAGATTAACAGATTCGACTAGATTAATAAATTTAATAACTCGTACATCAATTCACAATTCCAGTCGAGAGAAACTGATTAAATTTGTCAGAAAGAGATCCATAATCAGATATTTTATTTTGAAAACTTGAAAAAAATATTAAAATATTTTTTTGTCGTGTCACAACAATTGATTACATGTGTTCAAAAAGTAGGCCACCGCACATTAGAAAGTACAGCGGCAGGCTATATATATATATGATAAATATGCCATGTTCTGTAATCTGAAGTATTCTGCAATCGGTCTAGTTGACAAATAAGTTGGAAAAATACTTACTTGTCAACTACACAGTTTTTTCATTATCATCATCATTATAGCCGCAGAAGTTCCACAGTTGGATATAGGCCTGCTGCGCTGAACAGGTTCCGTGGTAACCGCAGAGCGTAGCTTTGCGATGGACAATCTCTGGCCTATCTCAAGCCTGTTATAATGTAGTTACGCTGTTTGAGTCAATTAATTATTTATTTTGAAGTAGTGCATAAAATTTATTATTTTCCGATTATTTATTATATTTGTAAATTTTTTCTGAGACTAATGAACATATAAATTTACACAACATTTCATGGAATGAACTGACTTCGGAATAAGTCTCTGAAAGCACTCGTATTACGAATATCAGATAACACTATAAATGGTAACCATTACTTGTCCAAAATACATTTGTCAGAATTTCAATTGCCCGAAAATTATAGACTGACATTGTTTTTGTTATATTAATCATTTGACATATTTTTAGTCCGCCGGAATATCTCTTTACATGATTATTATTTGGATTCGGATTTTTTTTACTGTCGGCCGTGGTTTTTTGTGAACTTTTTTCATTTACCAGGTAGTTAATTTGCTAACCGTATAAAAATCTATAATATCCGTTACCCGACTTCTAGAAATTGCGTTAACTATAACTCACCATGGTCCTTCATCACTCTGCCCTCTGTAACGAGGCGCAGGAGCGTTGGTGATGAAGCCTCGTTACGTAAGGGCAAAGATACTGCATTCCCGCAGTGCCGGAGAACAGGAACTCCTTCATGCTTGCTTGCTGCATACAAGAAAGTTATTAAGTTATTTCAGCAAAACAAGTCTGGTACCAAGTTTGTTGACCAAATGATATATCGGGGTAAAGGCAGAAAAAGAATTGATAATAGTTCAAATAATCCAGTAACAAATGTCATTGTGACGGAATAAAAAAGGCGGAACGATAAGACGTAATGTTTTCGGTAAAAAAAAATTGGAGATCTAATCACAACTCTTAGCGCACAAGATCTGGCGTTAATCAAACCAACTTGTTTCAAGCTTCAATTGAGATATAAATTCGCACGCTTCCTCTCTTCTTTGAAACAATTGATATTTTATTACCAGCAATTCGGATATCAAAGCCTTAAGTTTGACATACTTTTAGTATGAAAGTGCGTATAATAAAATTAAAAGAATACATACAATCTATTCTATGTATTATTTTATTTACATTACTAAAAGTACACTAGACAAAAAAGTGTGTCTCTATATTTATTTTAGGCGCTGATTATTTATGATTGCATTTTTCAGTACATACAATCATTTAATAGTCTTATCTAAATCATTTTATGTAATTTCAAACTAACATACAACGTTAGACGTTGTTATATGCAAACGATTCCGAGGAATGCAAGCGCATTCAGCCCTCTGATCGTTCATAGACATTTAGAGCAATTGAATAGACGTGGATACAGAGACGAACTTTTAATATTTTATTGAGAATGCTTATTTTATTTCATCAATTTTCTGATGGCTTTTGATTTTAATATTATTCAAATAAATGATATTGAGATATTGACTGAATAAAGTAAAATAAATTAAACTACACACTTATTATCATTATAATCATATGTTTTGTTTAATGCCTAATGCTAATCGAAAACCAACCCAAAAAATAATTATTATGGTGGGATCTATTCTAGTTGGTATTTTATAATATTTCGGAATTGCCCATAATTGCCATACTGATCTAGCATTATGGTAAGAGAAGAGCCGGCATTTGTGACTGAGGTTCTACTACTACCCGTCCCCTCCATTTGTCGGTAGTGGTTGAAACTGAGGAGTTTCATACCGTGACTTAAAATATAAAAGATCTCGAATGGCTGTGAGTTGAATAGAATTGTATTGTGAAAGAGAAACTTTGGCATGGGAATAGTACTGCCCATCGTCATCCTGTTGTTGTTCAACTTTTTCATATAGATATACCGCAATTTTTTGGTTTCAGTACCTCATTCAGGGATAATACTGTTACGTCTTAGGGGACGTCGCAGTATTAGTTACTACGGGAGGAAGTTCTGTTCTAATCCGCCGATACGCCGATAGGTGTTACATAATGTGTATAATCGTCTATATATTTAGAGTCGATCATATTTATGCTGTGCATTAGTAAAAAAGGTTTCCATTCAAGGTAAGGAAAATAAAAATCTTCCTTTATCTTCATATTAGCCGCAACGTTCACTGATGGAGTTAAGCCTCTTCAAATTATTTCCAATAGGATCGGTCGTATGTAGCCTTTGTCTAGCACAATTTTGGAGTTTTAGTTCATCGGTAGACGTCCTACACTGCGCTTGCCAGTACTTGGTATCCATTCTTTACTACTGGTATTCATCGTCTACCAGTTCTGCGTGCCAAGTGCATAGGCCACTGCAACTTCAACTCGCTAATCCGCCGGGATATGTCAAGAACTTTGGTTCTTTTACGAATCTCCTTAATTCTGATTCGATAGTGCAAAAAGCGTGCGAGCATTCTCTTACTCTCAATAGATTGTTGAGCTGTAATTAGGCCAGTAGTTACAGACCACGTTTCATTGTCATACGTCATCGCTGGTAACAAACATTAATCGAAAACTAATGATTTGAGATTCTGAGGTATGTCGGAATCTACCTTGAAAGAAAATTAATCAATATCGCTTAAGATTCCCCCCTTACTCCGTTCCTGGTTACCAGGCGTGAAGCACGAATACAATTACTTGTAATGCAGTCCACATTTCACACTTTGGTTCCGTAGTGTGAGGTCGTTTTGTTTTTCTCACTCTAGATCTATTTGTGAGTTCACTTGGTACGGTCGGTTAACTGCAAGCATTCTTTAACTTGTCGATTTGGTAAAGTTTATCTGCACTCTCAATGCACCTCAGACTTTTAGTACTTTATGTGTTTATTTGTATACTTTGAAATGAAGTAAGGATTTTGTGGTCAGAAACAGTATTGTCAATGTTTACAGTGCTTATTAAATGATCAATAGGTTGTGGTTATTCCAATACGATGAATTCTTGATATACATTGATATACTTTTTTTTTTATTATGAAATTTTAATATTAACATGTATACAAACTCATATAACAAGCGTGGTCAGCCGAGAATAGAGTCCGTATTTGCTTCAACCTTGATAAAATTACATACTTGAGCCGGTTGAACGTAGAACAAATCATTTTCTAAAATTTTAAACTACCTTGAAATAACATTTTTACTTTGTCAAATTGCACTGTTGTATCTCTTATCATTCAATTTTAATTTAAGATCTTCCGCATATTTTGCGTAACAAACACGTAGCAAACAGTGTAACTAGTAATATCAAAAGGTTTTATAATTCTAAAATGAATTCTCATTAATAAAAGAATCGCCGATCACAAATTCCTTACACAATTAAAAAGAGTGATACAAATAATTGACTGTGTTAACTTTAAAGACTTCAACAGGTGTCAAAGTGATGTTGAGGAAGAGCCTTCTTGGTACGTCGCAAGAGGAATTTTATGGTTCGATTTTTTTTGTTATTGAGTAAATATTAGCACCGCCATTTGTTTTCGAACTTTGGAGGTGTCATTAAGTACGGTATTTTTTTCTCTGGTTTCGATATCAACAAGGTCGTTTTATTAATTTGAGCAAAGAAGTAAATGTAAGAAGCCAAAAGTTTCATAGGATTTTGACAGGTTTGATTTTTATTCGTCTTTAATATCATTAAACGTTGTACGTTTTCAATGGTGTTATTTATACTTAGCTGGAGACATTTATATCTTTTTTGTTTGACCAAAAGTACATACAAGTATACAATAAAACGCTTGATAGTAAGCAACAACACAGCCTATAGACACTTGTAATATTATTAACATGCTTACCAACCATGTGACTTAATGAAATGACATCACATTACTCAGTCATTTACCTCTGTCACCGTTCAAACCAGAATGAAGAAATGCAAAATTTGGAGGTAGAAATAGCTAACAGTGAGGTAACGTTACAGGCGACCTTTTGAATATACTGAAGGTTAAAATAACAAATGACCTTTAGCTATCAGAATCGAAATATTCTCTTCTTAAGTGATAAAAAATAGTTGGAATAACTGGGTTTTGTTTTAAATTAATCACGGTTTGCGGTATTTTATAGACTTAATTTACCTGCCTGATCTTAGACTGGCATCGTTCTATAACTAGAGAAAATTGTATTTTCCTCAATGTTTTATGTTCCTATATGTTTGCATGATTTTTTTTGTATTCCTAATAATACGTGGTGATATTTCTTGATGTTTAAAGGTAGGTGGGGCTTAACCGCATTGAAAATAAACAAATGTATACTAACTCAAATTACTTACAGAATCAGTTATTTGTATTTGTTAATTGTGCAGCATTGGCGGTTTCACTCGCGTTAAATTGTAGAGCTTTCTTGCTAACTTTGCCTCATTAAGGATAGTGAGGCAAAGTTAGCACGAAAGCTCTAATGGAAATTTCTATTTTAGCGAAAATTTTCAAAAATATATTTTACATGTTTCTTTCAATAAATAATCTTCACTGAAATGACCTCAAAAACAGCAAAGTTTTATACTAAAATTACAACCTCGTTTTACATCCTTAAAGGCTCCCCTATATTGTAAAAGGAACTCCTGTGTAAAATTTCAAGTTTTTCTTTTCAAGTTTATGCCTTACGTTGATATATCAGCCAGTCAGTCAGTGAGCTTCCACTTTTAAATATATAGATTCGTAAAACAAATAGCGAAAGAGATAAATTGCATTGCATACGGGCTAAACTATTAAATAATTAAAGCTTCATGGATTTGTATAAAGATCATTAATTCATACTTTGAATTTATGTTACTATTGAAGGCTCGTCGTTAAAGGCTCGTTTATATTATTTTATTTTACTGAACCTACAAAGACGTAGTATCTACATTAGTATTTATGAATAATTTGATACCTATTAAATGTATAATATCAACCTTAGAAAGCCCACTATTGGACATATGCTGCCCCAATAAAGGGGGATTTTTCCCCATAGTAGCTCCGCCGGGTAGGCGTGCGATAGGGATGCTGTTAAAAATAGTGTTTCTAAAGAGCTTGGGACCCTTGCCTCTTTGTACAAGTTAGATATACATGTTTTTGTACAATTATGGTAGGTTATTCCTGTATTGATATCAATGGCGTACACTTACCCTTGGTTGCTCTGAAAGCAAATTGGCTGTATTGTGTATTTCACAACACAAGGGAGCTCAAAACGAACGGGACGTCTGCGAATATAAATTACATTATTTGCAAAAAAAATACGCGATATAAAATAAGGACAACGACTGTATATATGTAAACTTATATAAAAATGACTGCAGGCCTCATGTTTTTTTGTATGATATAAAATGATACTTCTCTAACCTCATATTATTAGACTAATAAACAAGTGGTATACGTATATTGATATTGAATTATTTATTTTATCTCTCTTAGGGGACTCAATTGTCCCTTAAAACTTGGAAGGTTTCTCATTGTACTAGTTCTGTAACGATCTATAGCAAATATTTACTCTTTTTGCTATACGATTTATACAAATTTATCAGCTACAGTAAGTAATCCTGTCACAAGTATGTATAATACTCGAATAGTGCTAGTGTTTCGCAATTTTAGCTGCGTGGTTTCCAATTTCCATGTAGTTTATTAAAGTTATTGATAATGGACTTTTCATTAGTAAATGATTCGGCCCAGAAGTTTTTATACTTATTCCATACACAAGTATAAAAATACAAATCAATTTACATACTTCCATTTTAAGTAGGGATCATTAATTTTAAATATAATGAAGCCAATTTCAATTAAGGAGCAGCATTCTAATAGTGAAATATTTTTTTGGACATCTTAAAATAGCTGCTTATTTCTTGAAATTTATTTTTCATTTCAAGAAAAGATCAGAGGGACTAACAATCAAAGTAAGAAGTTGCCACGTGGATTGTATTATTTGTCCATTTATATACCTTACTCAATTACTTCCGAGAAAATCAAATTGGTTCAAGATTACGTTTTTGAATAAAGAATAGATCTATGATGGACTCTTATAAAATCTATTTATTGTTCTCAGAGAGGGTACTTTATGCCCGTAACAAGCTATTGGCTGGAGCTAAGCCTGCTGTAGTGGGAGGAACGGCTATCACTGAAGAGGAAGCAATTGTAAGTACTTATTATATGAAGTATCTCCTATAGGAAGAGCCGTGAGTAACAAAGTATTTTTTTTTTAAATTGCGCGTGGCTGTTATCTATGTATATACATATTTACATGAATATATTTGAATTCTTTAATCTGTTAGATAATTATAATAATAATATAATAAATTCCCACAACATCTCATACATTGTCCTGACTCCGTGGTAAGTCGCTTAAAGCACTTGTGTTACGGACGCCAGACAACAGAGGAATCACAAATATACTACTTAAATATATATATTTTACACCCATACACAGAGCAAACACAAATATCATCATATAAATATTTGCTCTGGGTGGGAATCGAACCCACGACCCCTGGTGCACAAGACAGGATCACTACCATCTGCGCCATCGGGCCCGTCAATGTTTTAGATATTAAGTGGTAAAATTTGTTTTCACACATATACAATACTGATGTAGTCATTTGTTCATCGGCTTTTTTTAGTTGGGATGTGATTCTAATGGTTGGTTTATTTGAAGACATTATAAATAAAGTTTGAGTGATTTTATGGCGCTAAAAGTGACGGTATCTTGTGTGCCTAAAGTTATGGATTTGTACAGCACCCAAAATATGATAAATAATTATATTTCTTTTAAATTTGGGTATTGTATATATGATTTCTCTGTCTGATATCAATAATATATATTTTTAGCGACTTACCTCTGAGTCAGGTCAATAAATGACATGTTGTGTTAATATATTTGTTATTTATTTGTTTATTTTAAGTTACAATAGGTGGTTTATAACTTCAGTACATCAACTGTAGTATCATGTGACCAACGTCACTATCAGCTCAAATAACAGAACTTAGTTTAATAATTTCATATAAATTTTTCAGATTCCGTATAGATTTGAAAAACGTGTTCGTCCGTTCTGTTTGAATATTATAAAGAAATATATCAAAGAGTCGTACATCATAGGTACGGTTAGATTCCCAGCATCATGTATATTATTTGATCTAAGTGTTTGTCGGTCGGTGACTGATTCTGGTAACAAAAACAAAAACACGTACTTAAGGATTAGTATTTATGTCAGTACAATATCTTTTCTCATTCTTGAGAACGGTTTCGCAAGGTGGCCGAAACGTTGAATAAAAAACGTAAAAAGTTAAACAAACCGCGCTTCAAAACTGTCAGGAGTAGTTTTATTATGTGTATAAACTAGTTTGTTATTTTAATTCATCAATCAAACTATGCGCCCACTGCATCTGTGTAACTTCTAATGTGACTATATTTTCAATAATATTGATAATTTTACATTTTATATATATACCCACACTCAGACACATCCACATACATTAACACAATCACACTCACAGAAGCATAAAGACTCCCAATTTCTGAATTTTATATAAACTAATACGTACACTAATATACAAGTATATACTATTGTACCAGTAGTGAGGCCTAATTATTTGAAAATTACAAGCTCAGTAAGCTAAGCTTAGTTTCAGACTCCAGTCTCCACCACACTTGAAACTTGATTCAATTACTTCAATACATATTAAGTTATTATTGTACATAAGTTCTTAAGTATGAAGAAGAAAAAATTATAATTATTATTATGTTTTTTTCTACATTTCGTAAAATCCTTCTATATTGCTCATGCTACGTTGTTTAGGTATTGATTTCTGCATTTAACGTTTCTTATTTGCCGACCATATTTATATCTCTTATTTTATTTTCTGTTTCTCACTATTTCTCAAAACTTCAGTAGTATCAGTAGTTCCAATGTTTTTGTAATTTCTTAATGAATATGTAAAACATTAGGAAAATACAACAATTACTTTTCATCATCGTCATACCAATCATTGTAAGTCTATTGCTGGATAAAAGCCTCCCCAAGAAGGGGGATTTGCCCAAAATTGCCATGCTGGGCAAGTGTGTTAGCAATCGCAGAGCGCAGCTTTTGCGACAAGTTTGTTGCTGCTCATCCCCACCCTGTGCATTTGAGCTACAGCTACAGCTTTAGATTCGGGTGGATATACCACCATCTGTCAGTTCCGGTATCTTAGCCGTCTCTTACGATACCTGGTTCCGGGGAGGTACTATTCTGCTATTTCGGTACTCTAAGGCAAAAGCTAATATTAATATTCAATTATACATTTTAATCGCTCTTTTATACTTTATTTCTATTTTGAATCCCAAGGTTAAGGTCCCAAGGTCATATATATTTAAGTATTATATTTGTACTTTAAAGCAACTAATCTAGGAGTCAGTTCAATGTATGAGATTTTGTGTGTATTAATTATTATTATTATTATTCTAGGAACTCCGTCTACTATGTTTTGGGACAGCAGCATGTCCACCACGTGGAGAATGGGTTCGGACTCCCCTCATCATGAGGTCTCCCGACCAGCCGCTGGGGTACGGCCTCGCAGCTCCGCGCAATGGAGCCAGGTCTCTTCTGTCTGCTCTTCAAGCTCATGTTATCAAATGGCTGCTGTTCGATTCCCGGCCTCAGACTAAGGATAACAAGAGTACTTTGCCACCTGATACGTGAGTATTCTCTTTGTATAATGCTACCTAATGTAATAACACTTTCTAATAAGTACGCGTGCACCACTCATATTGAAAAAAAATTACGGCTTTAAAACGCCGCGTCGTATATTTAACTTCTTACATTTATAATAAAATTAAAAATGTAACAAATAAACCGCATCCTATAATTAGTTTTGTTATGATTCTATTTGTATGTTTGCGTGCGTATATTTAAAAGTAAGAGATATTTGCTTAATGCGTAAATAAATAATAATTTTATTACATACATATTATTATAACAACATGTATTTGTATGGGCCTTACAAAAGTCAATCACTAAAGATTACATTACCGGGCATTACTTGCACGCATATCATCCAATTTATTTATCATGATAGGCTCTGTAGTGTTAAGTTACTTTCGTGCTTAAGGTCGTGGATTTGATCCCCACTCAGGAGATACATTTATATCATCATCATCATCATCATCATCATATCAGCAATAAGACGTCCACTGCTGGACACAGGCCTCCCCAACTAATCTCCAATAGGACCGGTTGTATGCGGCCTGGGTCCAGCGCGATCTTGCGGTTTTAGTCAGATCGACTGTTTATCTTGCGGGTGGATGCCCTACGAACGCTTTAACACATTTATATGATGAATTAAATTTGTGTGAAATATGTATCTATGTTGGTGTGATTAAGTTATATTCGTAAAAATGTGTAATTCCTCTGTTGTTTAACATTCATTATATAAGCGCTTTAAGTTAATTAACCCGGAGTATGGTTCAGTGTATAATATTGTGAGAATTTATTTATCTACAACGATTACGCTATAAAATCTAATATTAAATAACTTTATAATATTTCCTTCTCTACATACCACAAATTACTTTGTCCACAGTATCATAAGATGTATTATAAGATAACAATACAACACTTTAAATATAAATAAAAATTAAAGTATCTCGTCCGAATGCTGCTGCCCATCCCCACATTGTTGCTTTTGAGCTACACTACTTTGGCTGTATATAGCGCCATCTGTTGGTTCCGGTATTTCAGTTGCCTCTTATTATATTTGGTACAGGGGGGTAATGCTCTATTCTACTGGTACCACACGACTAATTTGGCTTTTTAGAAAATATAAATATAGAATAAGTCGCATTTCAAAGCCGTTAAAAGCATCAAAAGGTGTGTTAATAAATGCCCACGAATAGCCTTGAGCCGAATAGTTCAAATGAATGTAGCACTAAATCAAAGGAGCAAAAGCAATACAGTTCTCGTCTGTTTGAATTATACCCGGTACCTCACCGGCCGGACCCATTTGTAAGCGAACCTAGTTTGCGAGAAAGATATTTCAGTGTTCAGCGAAGTATATCTATATAACAAAAATATATAATATGGTAAATCATACGTTTTTTATAATTTTGTCTATGATACTCGGGTTCTACCATAAATAGGTTTCATTGAACTAAATAATTATTTTATTATTAACTTAATTAATTAATGCTATTGAAATGAGAGCACTTCAAAATATGTAGGTATAGTATGAGTTTGAGAGATAGATTAAAGCATAGTGGTAGAAGAGATCGATGTGGTGTAAAAGATGATGCTGTTGTCACAATAGAGAAAGGAATGTTAAGATGCTTTGAACATGTAGAAAGGATATATGAAAACAGAATGACTGCACAAATATATAGAGCGGTACTGAATGGAAGTGTGAGTAAAGGACGACTGAGGCGAACATATCTTAACCAGATAGAAGAGGGCTTAATTTTAAGGATTTTTAGGAGAACGAACGTTATCAACATAGCTCACTGAATTGCCAAACTGAAGCGGCAGTAGGCAGGGCACATAGCACGATAAACCGATGGCAGATAGAGAGATAGGTTCTAGAATCTTAGAGAGGTCACGTATGGAAAAGCGTGAGAGGACCCTCCGCCAGATGAACGGACTACCTGGTGAAGGTTTTGCGGAGTCGTTTCCAGGCGGCACAAAACCCGCTCGCCGCGGCGTAAATTTGGTAACGCCTGTGTCCAGCTGTGGACGTCTGAGGGCTATTATTATAATTAACTTTAAGAACCATTTTGTGTATATCCTTCTATCTATAATATTGTATATGTAAGACAGTTTGACGGACAGTTTATCATACTTTTATGCCTTCCTCAAAAAACGTTTTTCTTCAAGCTACTAACCATAGCACTAAAATGTCGATGAATAAACTGACTGTTTGAATATGAGCACATAAATTAGGAATTAGGCATTTTGATGTAAAGGAATTTGTGACTAAAGCGTACAGGCATAGCAAAATAGAGTCTTTTCTTAAAGAAACTGTCGTAGGACGTGACTGTGGTACCAGGCTCGGTAGAACAGCGATAATTATTACTGGAAAAATATGCATAATTTTGGAAATCTTTGCAATAGTTGTATAGAGCTGATAAAAAAAATAAAACGTTTTTATTTTATACTAGAGGCCCGTCCCGGTTTTGCACGGGTGAACAGTTGTTTTAAATATTCGGATTCAATATATATAGAGTATAGTACTGATCATATAATCAATAAATGATAAGATAGAAAAGCTTGCCGGTAAAATTACCTACATGTATTTAAGTACGATGATATCTTAACGGCAAATACTCTTGACTCTGCCAATTAAGTTAACCACAGTTAAAATAAACAATGGTTAATTACGATATTAACGTAACATCACATGAATATAGAATATATAATGTTACCTAAGCTCTATAAGTTTTTAATTTAAGGTGTTTTACTTTTTATACTTTTGCTGTGTGATGCCGTTTCACATATTGGGAGGACCTTAATTTCTCAATAGTTTAATAGGAGTATTTATTTTAATTTGAATTCGTGAGAAGACCAATCTGGTGGATTAAGCGAATTTGAAATTCTTGGGGATAGTGCACTATATTAATATGTTGCATACAGTGTCAATAGATTTATAAGATTTAGAAATAGTCCCGTGTCCTTTTTTTTCCATAGCTTACATACACTACACCCTATCAACTATGCGAGTGTATATTGTGTTTGATGGTCAATTTAAAACTCATTATATCTTTTAAATGCAATGTCTTATTTTAGTCATCAAAATAGTTATTTAGAGGTACTAAAACTGCCTTAAATAAAAAATTAATATTAATTGTATCCTTATCCAAATAAACAGATAATATTTATTTGCATTTAGATTATTTATAATTATTTTTTAATTGGTTATAGTGACATATATATGTGCTTAAATATTGCATTGTTCTAATAGCGCATGCAATAAAATTCAATTTACATACATTTTTTCACATATTGGATTACATGGATTACATTATGAAAATTTTAGAGGGGATTTCTAATTTTAGTTAGTGAACTCAGGAATAACATAGCATTCTAATTCGAAATATTTGTTGGATTCCGTTTAGTAGTATTTTAATTTTTTCATACCGAATATACAAAAATTAAAAAAATACAACGTAGCAAACGTTATACTTTATAATATTATTGCAGATGTAGAAGTGTAGTTATATTTTATGTTCATCTTAGATTTATATCATGCAATTTACTTAGTCAATAACATCTTGTATTAACGCATCACTGCAAAGTTATTAGAAATAAAAATTTTGATATCCATTGAAATGAATGTAACAACTAACAAACTAGACGAGGATCCAAGAACAACATTGCTTGGGAAGCGACGGTGTAAAAATAACAAGCGTTTGCCTTCAAACTCATACTTCTGGGTATAATAAATGGTGTAAGTTTTGAACTATGCTCAAGTGTGTGGTGTACTCGTATATGTAGGCCACCGAGAATATTCCGATAATAGACGGGAAAAGTTATTGGTGACAATATATGAGAAATCCTATCCCATCAAAAAATTTACTTTTAGGTTTGAGCCTTCCTTCAAATCTGACAAAAGAAGTTTTTGTTTAATGATTGAATTTTTGAATTTGGAATTTTTCAAAGCTTTTGAGAATATAAAATAAATTGTAGTTGTTTGTTTGTTTCATATAAACTAACAATAGAATCTCTAGTATATCGCGACCAATATTTTTTATTATTTCGATGAGGTTTTTATTTATTGTTCTTTGACGAATTAGCTAATATATCATTAATTTATTTTAAATAATTTTATTTCCATCCATTGGCCATATAAGCCAATTAAAAATATCTCAACGAGCTATGAAGAGGGCAATGCTTGGAGTCTCTCTGCGCCATTGAATCAGGAACGAGAAGATTTGTAACAAAGCCAAAGTTACCGACATTTCCCGGCGGATCAGTATGTTGAAGTGGCATTGGGCTGGGTATTTGGTACCAAAGTTCTGGGAAGGAGACCAGGTTCCGGCAAGCGCAGCGTAGGGCGTCCACCCGTACAATAGACAGACGATCTGACTAAAACTGCAGGATCGCGCTGGACACAGGCCGCATATAACCGGTCCTATTGGAAATTACTTGAGTAGGCCTTTGACTACCAGTGGACGTATTATGGATGAATTTGTTTTCTAAAGAGTGCCGCTATTAAACAGTATTTAACAATTTTTTCTATTATAAGACATCCGGTACCTAATCATAATGTAGCCTATTCTCGCGTTTCGTAGTTGCAAAGAGGTTGCAGGTACTCATTCTGTCGCATTTTAACTCAATAAATCCATATGAAATTCTACCAGCTATCAGTTTCGGTACCTCATTTGTTTCATGATACTTGCTGTAGTAGAAAGTACTCGACTGTTTTGCTGGTAGCAAAAGTCAAGTCACGGAATAATTAATACATACCTGGAAGTTTTTATTAGACCAGGTCGATAGACAAGGATATAGTCCGCGTGATAAAAAGCGTTACCGCAGCCTATAGACGCTCATAATATCACAGGGATAATCACTCAAACGTTGCCAACCTTATGAGTTTAAGCTATAATGTTAGGTCAAAGCAATTTTACTGCCTCTCTAACTTATTAAGCCGGAATACAACAATGCAAGCACTGCTATTTGGTTGAAGAAATAAGTGAGAAAAGGTACAAATGCAGATTACCTTCATATAAACTCTACCACATGGTCTTAAAATAATAAAATCAGCACCTACTGAAGAAGAAAGAAGTAGCATTTTTATTTTTTTAAATGATTCGCGGTATGCTCGGACCGCTCACTATTGTTCATTAAAATTACGAACAGTTGGTTGCTAGTCTATTCTGTTAGTCTAAACTTGAGTGCTGCCATTTACCAAAAATTATTTCAATGGCGTAAGGCCATAGGAAAGATTCTCATATAAATAAATATCAGCTCTCAACATCGGTGCTCCTAGCACAGTTCAGTTGAGGAACACAACACGGGCGCCGATCATAACTCGGTGGCGTGCCTCGGCATAAATCTGCAGTATGCACCGGCCGCCGATATTTTACTTAAAACGGTCCACTTTATGGTCGAACCGCTCCCCGGTGTTTATTTAAATTACGACCAGCCGTTTAGAGGTCGGTATTTTATCTGAACGACATGTCGAATTTGGCGAGATTAGAGCGTGGATTGCGCAGTGGATATGACTTTGGTATTGAAGTTTATTGCACTTTGATTTATTGTTATGATTTATTGTTTTGTTGTTTTTATTTTATGATATCCATTAAACAAGATAACTATAAATTGCAACTTGTACGTTGTATAAAATATATATAAGTGCATACAAACCATCCGGACTTTCATATATAGAAACTTATAGCCAACGATCCCATTTTAATCTTCAAGTCTAACTAATAAACTACTTATCTGCATTCAAATAATTAAGAACACATTATAAACAAAACAAAAAGATTACTTTGTGGAGTCGTTCTATAGTTATTAGTTATATACGTATACACATTATCAACAATTCATTTTCATATAAACAGATTGTTGATTATTACAATTTTGAAAGAACCTATTATGAAAATTTACAAAAAAAATAATGTAAAGATAGTTGTTTTTCCGGCTCTTACAGTATTAACCATTTTATTTCTATTTTTGTTTACAATAACCTCTCTTAACGATATTTTCAATGTATTTATAAATATATATGATGTAATGTTAGTTCAAAAACCATTACCCAAATTCCCTGTCCTGCATTTACAGTATATATACAATAATAAAATACAATACGCGTTAGGCACACTACAGTGACAGTAACTATAATTTTATACATATTGCTACCTTCATTACCCTTATATATTTATTTTTGTCCGCCTTGATACTTCTCTCCTATTAGTTTAATGGAACCGTGTATTGGGTCAAAGGTGAAAAATGATTTTAACAAAATTTACTTACAAAGAAAACTAATGGCTGATTTTGGTTTCTTGTAAAATGTTGATTTTAGTACGGTAATGTGCATTTCTTTATTTACTTAATAGTTACCTACGACCATCCGAAGAGCGTCAGGAAGAAGCGCTATGGCGAGCCTGCAGCGAGGTTATTTGGAGAGCTGCAGGCGGGTTCAATCCTCAATCCGGAGTCGAACCCAAAGCTATTGTGGCTCTGCCAAGTGAGACTATATATGTACAGCATAGTTCGCATTATTATCAAGATGGCATTACTGAGAAGGTAAGCTTTTACAGCAGACATTTCCAATAGAAAAATCTGTAATGGGTAAATTGAATGAATTAGTTAATATGTTTTAACTTTGAGATGTTTTTTATACTCGTTTAATCTTCGTTGCTCTTGATAGCATTATCCGCGAAACGTTTAAAAAACTTAAACCTTAAAACAAATATAGGTATATTTTATTTTCTCTTTTTAGCTTCAGACAGGGGCGGGATTGCTAATATCATAGTACACTCAAACACATAACCCGATATTTATTGTGGTAATTTTACTAAGAAATGAAATATTTTGTATGCTATATACTATACAGCTATATATTGTTACTTTTCCGGTCCATTGGCTTAGTATAATCTTTTTCCTATTCTGTTTTACTTTTTTTTTTCAATTAAACATGTGTTTTCTTGTGGATATTATCAACGAGATTTTTTTTTAATTTTTAAGCTGTTAAAAAGTAGATCTATAGTATTTAGTGAACGAAGAATGTATATTTTGATATATAAATACTTACTTTTTTTTCTTTAAAATGTATCGATTACTTAAGGACATTTATTCTGACTGATAATCTTAAAATTAAAAAAAGGTAATCTTAAAATTAAATAAAGCGCGTTTAAAATTAATTAGATAATAAATAGTTCTAATAGCAGTGCAATTAAAATTAGTAGTGATGGCGTAAATGGTATCAAATGTTTTTTGCACTTTAAGTCTATCTTACAATTAATTAGCTTTAAATCTTTCAGATATTAAAAATTTACGATTGATTTCAAGCTGCACTTGTACGAGGTTAAGAAATTAGAGGATCTCCAGATATTTATTAAACGATATCTGTATTTGGTGAGTGTTATTGTCAAAATATAATATAGTGATAGACAAACAGGAAAAATTTAATAAGTTTAATTAGTTTTAAAAGCATTTAGGTAAATTATGCTTAGTCAAAAATTGTTGTAATTTATGTTCCTACAAAGCACTAGCACGCGTTGCACGCAATTTGCTACATGAATATTGGTTTTATAAAAACTATTACTATATATTTATGATATTAAACTAAGAGTGAAAGCTTAAAATATACATAATAGCCTTACACGCTTTTATGGGCGGAGAAAATGAGTCAAAAAGGGTTAGCTGTCATACTTTCACAAGGTTTCAACACTGATTATAGTAAATGTTGGGTATGGCAGAAGAAGCACGCTAGTAGAATAAACGCTGTTGAAATATGAGTTTGAAGGAGGGAGTTTGAGGGAACTGCGGCCAGTGTTTCCACGTCATGTGCGTTGTTTTAATTTTGATAAGGAACAAATCCATAAATTATGATTTTACATACATAAATCACCCCTGTGTCCCATTAGGGTAAGCATTTCATATATACATGCTCGTTTAATCTTGGTACTTCTAAACCAGGACCTTCCAAATTTATTTTACGCAACGCATGTAAAGGGGATTCTGAAAAAGGGATTTTTTTTCATGTTTTTCCAACATTTTCTACTATATGTGTGACGTATTATATAATCTAAAACTTTCCTAGTTATATAGACTATCGTACTTAAAATATTTTTTTGATTACAACTAGTAAATACCGACAGAATAGTACCATTATCTGCTCCAAGTGTCGTAGGTAGGGACTAAGGTGGACGTAGGAGACGACAGATACTGGTATATCTGAAATAGTGTAGCTCAAATGTATGGGGATGGGCAACAGCATTCCCACTTGCTTAGCGCGGCAATTATGGACTAAATGTTCCCTTTCTTGGGAAGGCATTTGTCCAGTAGTGGGCATTTAATAGCTGAAATTATGATGATGATAAACCAGTAGATTAGCATTTTTAACTAAACAAACGGCCTCTTCAGCTTTAAAAGTCTAGTACGCAAAATAAAATTTTACTATGTAAAAATTTCACTATGTAGGCTGGACGTTTTAAATGAGTGGATTATTTGACATACATTTTATCCTTTGTAGTTTCAAACCGAAGATGGATCAGGTGCTCTTTTGCTGCTGTATGCTGTTGTACTGTCTAGAGGAGTGGAGAAGTAAGGGTTTATAGCTAGCTCTATTTTTTTATATTTAAAAATAACGTTATATTAACAGGATTTTTATTACATATTATTTAAACATATTAAAAGTCTTATTAACAATAAATTCACACAACATCTCATACATTGACCTGACACCCATTACATGTGTGTGTTAAATATCAAACAACGGAGTGTTCACATATATTACGTAAAAAAGCCGTGGCACGTAAAGAAGAAATTGACAGGTTCACATATACTCTACACAGTCTAAAAAAAACTCCAAGTTTATAGTTAATTAATGTATAGCGTTTAAAGGACGAAATATAATGATGACTATATAAGATATAGAATATTTATGATGAATTTTAACAGGTATAATGATACGACATTATTAAATACAATATAGCATAAGGATAAGTACACTGCTTCACACTAAAAGCAAAGGCAAATAGTAAGTATTATTTATCAATTTTAGTTTTTTACGTACAATATCTCGCAAGATACAGTTGAACACGATACAGTTAAACAATACGATTCAACACGATACGGTTAAATACGATACGGTTTAATGAAAAACGGTTAAACAAGATATGGTTAAACAAGATACGGATCAACATGATATGGTTCAACATGAAACGAATCAACACAATACGGTTTATTATATGGAGTATTGTGATATTTGCGCCATTTATAAGTGCTAATTAATGACTCATCCCCGCATCGCATATATACAAATTTAGTACAGAGCAGCGATAGGTAATATAAAATCTGTGATATTTCAAGTTCAAGAATAGTTAACAACTGCTTTGAAAATTAAATTTTATTAACATTTAAAGCACATTGCAATCGATTATATTTGGTGGTAATTTGAATAACACTTTTGACATAAATAATTTAATATCTATTTCGAAGTAAATAAATTATAATAATTACACTTTTTATTTACAACGGAAAATTATTAAAATATTGTAAAATTAACAGCAAAATATTTGAATACTCCGCTGTAAAGACCAAAATAACAATACCTAGGCCAATAATACTCGAAATTTATAATTTAAAATTAGTATTAAAGATATTTTATTATATATTTCTAAATATTTTATTTAAAAGACAATAATTTTCTCACAATATTCCAATATAAATTACGTAAAGTAAACATTGTACCACAATATATTTGGACACGTCGTTGTAAAAAATGCCGAAATTTAGACCGGTAACAGTCGTAACTCTTAAAAATACATAAATCCATTTTATTGTACGTGACCTTTAAACTTGCCCATAAGAAATGGTTATTCGTTTTACTGAAATAGCACCATTTTAATATATCTTAGAGTCATAACCATTTGTTCTCAAGTTTGGTTAACCCTGGGTCCCTTGAATACGTTTCGGAAGATCTTTTATCTTGGTTTTTAAGAGTGTTAAATACGCAATTTATTTATGCCTATAGCCGTGAGGTACCGGCAAAAATAGCATAGTACCTCTCTCTGTACCAGGTGTCGTAAAAGGCGACTAAGGTACCTGAACTGACAGATAGTGGTATACCCATCCAAGATAGTACAGCTCATATGCATATGGGTGGGGATGGGCAGCAGCATCCCCGTCGTGAAAGCTGTGGTCTGCGATTGCCAAAACGTTTGCCCAGCGTGGCAACTATGGGGAAAAAATTTCCTTTATAGGAAATATATATATAGGTCCTTTTATAGGTCCAGGTATAAATAAATTATTAAGCATTTTCATTAAAATCCAATAGGAAACTCGTTGAGTTTTCCATGGAATTCTGTGTTCGGCAAACGTAGTAGGTAGGTTCACCCGTATTCTTTATTCAAATATTTAATAATTCTAAAGATGGTGAGTATTGCATAAAAAAAATTAAAGCCTGTGAATTTGTTAACAAATGTATGATATGTTGATAATTAAAAATGATTTAACTATACGCGGAAATTATCCAGCAAATTATAAAATTAATTTAAAGTGGTGATTTAACACTATGATAACATCACTATATACTGTTATATGAAAAAAAAATACTATCAACGTCGCATACATTGACTTAAATTTGAGGTTTTACACTCTTGTGTTACGGATATCAGACAACAGAGGAACTACAAATTTTATTCTTAAATATATAACCTGACAAAGAATAAAAACTAGATAGGGATAAACCATCTACTCTTGGCGCATTCGTTTGGGATACTACAAAATGCGCCATCGGACCAGCAGATGGCAATTTTGACAGATGGACAGGTAACTCGGGGTGATGTATTTCGTATGGATTTCGTACAGCGGATATGGTGATTATTTATAAATAAACCAGCTTAAAATCTTAAAATTTTTTCAGCATCAAGAAAGATCTAGATGGTAAGCTGACTCATTTGGTGTCCAATCACGTGGAGGGATCAGTGAATGTTGTAACCTTATTGCTGACCGGACGCGCAACGCCGTACTTGCACAATGGAGTGCTGTACGTTGGAGATGAAGACCATTACGTAAGCTTGAGCATTTTACATTTACAATCCTACAGGTTAAGGATATATCACGTGACTTAAAATAATGGAGTAGTATTCACGAAACGTTATGTTAGAAAATGTAATTGTGATTTTAATATCCACTACCATATATGGTTAATTTCTCAGACCTTTTTAATTAAAGTAAATTTATACGATGAATTCAATTCATATTATATCTCGGGAAAGGAGAACGCGTTTGTAGTGATTTCGCTTGCTCTAAGAATAATTTTGAATTGGTCCTAGAACTTAATTCTTAATCATTGCACCCTATATTTCAAAGTTAATTTTAGCTGCTTATAAATGATTTTCAGAGAATTCGCAGAACATTGTGCTAGAAAATGGCGTACATATGAGAAAAACTCTTAATATATCTGTAGAGAATCTTCACCGCCATAATATAAATTTAATGTTTTTACGTCGTTCCGACATTATGGCAACCGTTTTCAAGATTGATAATATTTAAAATTTGATCTTAGAAGATTTGTATTTTGTGATTTGTCTTGTTTTATTATGAGCAGTGACCACGTAATTTTTCTATTTGTAAATTTTGTTATTATAACGCGACTTGGATAAATTCAAAAAGGTATATACTTAATTATGTTCTAGATAAAATTCTATACATGTTTTTCAATACATTATCCAGACCTAAAACAAGAGAAACACTATTAATTTCAATATTTATTAATCAATACCACCTTTTGCATTAGTTTCTAACTAACCTCCCGTACAATAGGTCGATAACATTTTCATTTGATCGCAGGCAATGCCCCAATTCGGCATTTTATCTCGAAGCCCAGTCGGGTTGTTAGTGTGGTATGGAGGCGACGAGTGTGGGAAACATAATTTGAATAAGCAATACCCTGGATCGAGGTTGAAGACTCCAGCTTTGCCTATTTGGGTACGTCACTAGTATTTGATCTGAATTAGGTTATCGGTAATGCGCTTTCTTTTGTATTTTCTCATTTTAGCAGTTGCTGAATCGTTGTCGCTCGTTGCTGATTAGATGGTTTAACTAACTATTTTTGGTGATATTAGATTCAGCAACTTTTTTGTTTATGCTATGGCGGTAGCTTATCAGGAGGTACTATAAAAAAATCTTTAAGGCAATTAAAAGAGAAATAATGAGAAAAATTAAAAATATATCTTTTTTTTACTATCCCTACCAATATTATAAACGCGAAAGTTACTCTGTCTGTCTGTCTATCTGTTACGCTTTCCCACTCAAACCTCTCAACCGATTTTGATGAATTTTGGCAAAGACAATCTTTAAAACTTGAAAAAGGACATAGGCAATTTTTTTATTTGAAATTAGGGTTGTAAGGGGTCGAAATGGGGGATGAAAAGTTGTATGGAAGTATTGCTATTTTTAGAGCTAGAAACTTGAAACCTATTTTTCAGGCCATTCTTTCGATATAAATAAACATGACATTCAAAGTTTAAATAAGTTAAAGTAAATAGGTATGGTACCCAAAAACCCTATTCCACGCGGAAAAAGTCGCGGGCACAGCTAGTACTAAATAAATCTAAATTTACTTTGACTATCTTTAAATATCACTATGAAATAACTCATCGAATGTTCTAATGTATGTTTGTTTGTATTTGTCTATGATAAGAGTTAATGTAAATAGTAAGACAAATTTATTGTTTTTGTATTTAAATTCTATCAAATCTTATTTTTTATATCAATATAAAAATATAAATATATTAACATATATTTTGTATAAATCTTATTTTTTCTAGGTGACAAGCTGTTCCGGTCACTATGGTATACTGTTTAACACCAACCGGGAACTTCTTAGAAACTATCATGCTGAAAGACGGTATATATTTTTCTTGTTTATTATACTTATAGGCTAACTTAGCATTTAATCGAATCTAGCCATGAGAAAAGAACAGTACCTCCCATGTACTAGGTGTCGAAAGCGGCGACTAAGGTAGATCCGACAAATATCGGTATATCCATTCAAGACAGTGAAGCTTAAATGTCAAGACGGGAATGGGCAACAGTATCCCCGTCTCACTCTGCAATTGCTAACACGTTTGCCCAGCGCTACAATTATAGGCAAAATGCACCCTATTTTGGAAAGGCCTCTATCTAGTAATAAACTTCCTATAGCTTTAATGATGACAGTGATGATAATGATGCTTTAACTACTTAAAATAAACCACATTTTAAAGCCGATAAGATTATTCCTATTATTGTCCTATTAGTGTCATTATCCTGAAATCTTGAACAAACGAATTGATCTGTCAGAAAAGTATTGTATTGAAACTTGAACTAAGCCTGGCAAGCTTCATATGCAATTTATTGAACTCATCTTTTTCTCGATGGCTTAAAAACTATTTTATATATCCATTATTTTTAAAATAGTCACGAATGATATAAAAGCAATAACTTGTTATACTTCGTAAGTCCGCAATCCATCTGCCATGTGTTTAGGTAACTCTGTCTTACCTTTGTTTACAAATTCATGCCTATATTGCTGTGTTCCGGTTTCTGAGTAATATAATACAATAGAATCACAAGATTGGCGTCATGCTAGCTATAAAAGCGATCATTATGCAGGCTGTGTGCATGTTTGCCTACTCAGTGATATAAAAAAGACTTATTAACTATGATAAAAAAAAAATAAACTGAACTGAAAGAGTGTAGATTCTAATTATTTTTCACATTCTCATATACTGACCTGATTCTAAGATAAATCGCTTTAGGCACTTGTTATAGAGACCGCAGATAACAAAGGAATTACAAATATGATACTTAAGTACATTTTTATTCCTAGACAGAATACCCAAACAGGCACATATTTATTATATAAATATTTGATTTGATCCCACAAACCGGAACGTACAAGATAGGAACACTACTAAATGCGCTATCCGCTTGGTTTTACGATATAGATATATAAAAGTAGAAATTTCTACTGACCTTTCAATGTACAGACGTAACTACTTATGGTGGAAACTATATTGTATATAGACTGTAATTTTAATTCAAGTTGCGGACGCACACTAAGAAATTAAAACTTGCGATGCAAAAAAAAATGCAATTTTATAAGCAACAATGTCGATAGAACTTTTAATTCATGCTCTTAAACACATGTCAATGAATACGTGTTTCATTATTAAAATTCACACCTGAAGGACACAAAATAAGTGGTATAAAATTAAATAGAAAAATGTATTTTAAAATCAACTTTTTTAATCTAAAAATAATATATTTAAGTTGTAATATCTCAACTTACTTCAAAGTTTTATTCTCTTTTAGAAACGCGACGTAAAATAGTATTTAAATTATGTGATAAAATTTATACATTTTAAACCGATGCACTAGTAAGGATTTATTGGCTAAGTTTTATCACAATTGTTAATTTCCAGTGATAAGTGATTAATCCATAACATATTTCTTTTTTAAAGCGAACAAAAACACTAACAGTCTGCGTAAAAGTAATCGTCATAGTAGCCTATAATAGATGTTTCATAATATAACAAGAAAATCACTTGCACGTTACCAAAATTGAAGACTGAATATATTCTGTCGCATTACCTCACGAACTGCCTCTCGCACTCTTCAAACCAGAACACAGCAATGCAAGAACTGCTATTTGGTGATATAAATATGTGAGAGTGGTATGCAGACGATGCATTAGTATGCAGACGATCCATGTTTAAGCTTACTTCATGTTTTTAACAATAAATAAAACTAATTGTAAGTCTTGCAAGTTGCGAGCAATTTAATATAAACCATAGTATTTCACTTTAAGTTGATGAAGGTGTATAACATTGCAGGTTCGATATTCACTACTACACTATTGGAGGGTGCAACGTCCTCCTTAACGTGGACACTCGAGCCCACGATGAATCTGCCGGCACTCTTAGGACCGACGATATAAGCGCCACACCACTCGAGAAACTCATCCATACCAAGTACGTATAGTTATAAGAAAATAAAGAATAAAATTATAATTTTTTCTACAAGTAATAATATAATTGCTAAAAGCTTCAGCTTTGTTGTTTTGTTTGTTCTTTGATTGAGTAGGCCAAATGAAATAACTACAATTAAGATAGATATATAAGAAGATATATTTATATCTTAGAATTAATTTGTATCTGTTATTTGAAATATTTTTGTTTAATATTAGTAGGTTTCTCATTGGTTGGAAGGATGAATCAATAGACATTAATCTACAGAAGTTAAGTACATGGTTTTTAAATACTCCGATGAACAAAAATGATTTATTACGAGCTATCAAAGACAAGTCTCCAATCTATATTTACAGGAAATTCATGACTAACTACAAACTAGTAAATGAAAAAGTTCTGTCTGAATTACCTAACTCAAATATACATTATTTCTGTAGACCTATTATAAGTACAATCAATCCATCAACAAAATAAATGGATAAACAATTGACTTAAAGCTTCTGGATCCAACAATTCATAATCAGTTTTATCATGAACATTCTACAACGCATTAGAAATCTGTGTAAAGTAAGCTAACCTTACTTGCTTTAACGTACTTTTCTTATTTATTTAGCAACAAAGCTCAGAAACCATACGAGAAAGTAATATTTGTCGTATGGAAAATATACGTGATATATAATAAAATTAGTTTGACGACGCGATAGTAATACAAAGTTTTGGTGAAATACAAGTGTTTTAATACAAGTCTGGTATATCCAAAAATACATTGATTGAAAATACATCAGTTCCTGTGCGTAAATAGTAAAATAACAAATGGTTATTACTACTATTGGCACGTACGAATGAAAACACGCCACCCTGACGCAACTGCTCATGCACTCTCACCAAAACCGAAAATGGTTTTCTTTGTTCATACTATTCATTTTAGCCAAAAGACGACTACGGCTGGACAAGGCCTCTTTAGGTGATCAAGAGTAATAGAACCGGTTATATGTGGCTTGTATCAAGCGCGATCTAAGGGCTTAACCAGATCGTCCGCCCAATTTGTGGACGGGTGTCTCCATTTCAGAACCTTATGGCTCCCTTGGTCATCGGTTACAAATAAGCTGGGCTAGCTATATCGGTAACTTTGGTTCTGTTACGGATATCCCCATTCCTGATGCGATCGTGCTAAACGACTCCAAGCATTGCTCTCTATAGCTCATTGGGATTTAATTGGCTCAGAAAGCTCATCGCTGGTAATATAGATAAAGTAAAGAGTTTAGACTAAAGACTGAGTTATGAAGTACTAAAGTTACAGGACTAAAAACATTATGCAGTCTCCTTCTTTGTTAGATACCAAATGTGGTAATATGTTACCATCTATAAATAATATTTATATACACAATACACATGTAAAGTAAATAAGGTAACATTTTAAAGACAATTTTCACCTTCCTTTCACACTTTTACGAGGCTTCGGATCATCGAAAATGATATAGTTAAATGAAATGTAAGATAAATATTTTTTTTAGATTCCTGGATATTGTGTTTCATACTTACACTTACGCTTGAACTTATACTACAACGGATACTATTAAAAAATAATTATAACATAACGTTTTGTTCATTATACCAACTATACAAAGTCTACTGTTGAACGTAGGCCTCCCCAAGATAGGGGGATTTCACAGAATTTCGCGATGTGATAAGTGCTGCGCTTCATCACCCGTAGTATAAAAACGGGGCTGTTTCGGATGGATATACCGCCATCTGTCGGTTACGTTAACTCAGTCACCTTTTACGACACCTGGTAAAGAGAGAGGTACTATTCCATTCCACCAGTTCCACACGGCTAACGTTACGTTGTTGTTGCCAACTATTGTATGTGCATCAACATCATCATACCAGCCGTTGAAAGTCAACTGCTAAACATAAACCTCTCCAATAAAAGGAAGGTTTTTGGCCATAATTGTCGCGCTGGGCAAGCGTGTTGGCAATCGCAGAGCGCTGTCATTGCGATGGGGATACTGCTGCCCATCCCTTTGTATTTGAACTGCACTGTTTTGGATAGATATACCACCACCTGTAATTCAGGTAGCTCAGTCGCCTCTTACGACACCTGGTGCCAAAGCACCCAATGGGTGGTACTATTCTATTGTGCTGGTACCTTCTGATGTATGTTATATACAATAAAGTAAGACATGCCTTAATGTTAATTGTAATTGAATACATTATTTCATTTAATTTTAGATGGCAAGATGCGAAGATCACCTGGACTGGCTCTGCGCCTTATGTCGGGGAGACACCAATG
Source organism: Heortia vitessoides (assembly GCA_020976665.1). Lineage (NCBI taxonomy): Eukaryota > Metazoa > Arthropoda > Insecta > Lepidoptera > Crambidae > Heortia > Heortia vitessoides. The sequence continues at coordinate 16,791,071 of JACJUM010000875.1, read as the reverse complement.
CTATAAACTGCAGCTTCACTTCACCCAACAATGCTTAGCCATTATTTATCTAAACACTGCTGTACTCCAATACATTAAAGTAACTAGACAAAAATGAATCGTTTCAGCAATGCTTTGATTGCTTTAAATCATAAAATTTCGTCTATTGTTCTGAAGGGCTCGATGGCGCAGATGGTAGCAATCCTATCTTGTGCGCTAAAGTCGAGGGTTCGATCCCCACCCAGAGCAAAATATTTATATGATGGTATTTTTGTTTGTTCTGTGTCCGGATATTAAATATATGTATTGAAGTAGTATATTAGTAATTCCTTTCCATCCAACACAAGTGCTTTAAGTGACTTACCACGGAATCAGGTCATTGTATGAGATGTTGTAGGAATTTATTATGATTATTATAATGTCTATGGTAAACCTAATTGTCGTAATTCACTCTTTATTATCTAGAAATTAATAGTAACTAATGATACTTTTGAATTTAGAATCAAAAAGTCTTTTAGCTTGCTCGAACTAAGTAAAGAAAAGTAGCACTAGGTTTTAGTATAAACAGCAGATTTATAGATTGAAGTTGACCACCCGAAACCAAATCACACTTAAAGTTAAAAGCACCCGGCTTATCGTCATATTTATTTCTTAAAAAAATAAATAATTCACATTACAGTTTGAAGTTTTGTATTGTGTAGAAATGACTTTAAAGATTTGCTAATATTAAATGCCCCATTAAAATATTTATAGCTTTTAGATAGCTTATAAAAAATATTGTGATGAAATATTGAATTAATTAAAAATGCTTTAAGATATTGTTAGATAGGTTGAAACGGTTGTATTATGGGAAAAGGTGAATTAACGCATATCCATCCACAACAAAACCCCAAATCCGGGCAGTCCAAGATTTTTATTAAAAACTGGCAAGATATTTAAAAAAATACATCGGCTTTTTAATATAAAGTCCCACGGGATCGAGAACAGATATTTAAATGGTGTATGTTTTTGTAGTCAAGTATTATATTTGTGATCCATCTATTGTCTAATATCCGCTATATATACCTTAAAACAACAAACAAGTTATAGTACTTGACGATTCTCTTCAAATGTTAAGAATTTGATATACCTACTCTAAATTTATTCCAAACATATCCTACACGTGTAAAATGCCCCCCCCCCCCCCCCCCATATGTATGTTAGATGTCGATTTATAAGATTGTGAAAGTTAAGATGACGTTATTTAAACTTTGAAACAGGTTAGGCGGTTGGGGCAAAGTTTGTGTGTAACTTTGAAATTATTTAGCATGTTCATAAGTAATAGGTCTTGGGACAAGTTATCTGGTTATTAAGGTGCTCTTGTGTTAATAATTGTTGTGTCTTTGAAAGATTCTATGATAGACTAAGGTGGTTGTTTGTAGTAATAAATGTGCTTATGCCAATGTTATTTGCGTTTTATTTAAACTACTATAGATAGATTGTATACTTAATTTATGATGTATACCTTCCTGATTATCCTATTGACCCTTATCTCAAATATCTTTTGCATATTTATACTTGTTCTCTACTAGATTACTTAAGAAAAACAAACCAACCGAAATTATGAAAAAAAATGTAAAGAATGCTACAAAATGCATTTGCATTTGACGTTAAGCATGTCAAAAGGCAGTCAAATAAAGTTTATTTTTTGTGTTATTCATTATTGTTAATGAAATGTGTCCATAAATACGATACCATACGATTTAAATGAATAATTAAAACTATAATAATACACATACACATTTTCGTGCCGATTAAATGCATATTTGTGAGTCTCATGTCAGTAAGCAGTAGAAAGTCAACATTAGCGAAGAAGCTATGAATCCTATCTTTAATTTAAGATATGGTACAAAGATTTACCTTTGATAAACATGCATCGTACTATTATATGATATTTTCCAAACCCGCAACAAACTCAATCGCTTACCAGTTTCTATCAAATATCACTAACCAGGATACATCATCGATTATCATCGAATCAGGACACCATAATTCGTATTCGATTACGAAAACGATTCCGGATCAATTTGGCTCAGTTCTCGATAAGAATCTCTTGTAGAGCAAGCGAGTATGATGAATGGCCCGGCGACAAATATACCAATGAAAGTAATTTATCAAACACGTCAATCCCAGAGGTGTACTCTCCTGCTGGATTTTTTGCTGCCTTTATAGGTATCTTGGGAAATGTATTAGAAATTAATGTTGCTGGAATTGTGATAGCTTTAAAACTAATCGCATTTAGCGACATAAGTTTTTTCCTATAATTTTTAATATCTACTGCCACCACATGCCAAATATTTCTCTTAAAGCAAGGAAAGCTTTATGCTCGAGTCATAAAGATATATAGATATATTGATATCGCTTTAAAACGAGAATTTAAACCAATAAAAAGATCTACCTAAAAATAAACTTGTTGCTGAAAAAGACTAAACAGAATCATAGTTTTAAATCATATATTAAATTTACATATCGAAAATAATGTTATTATTATTATTGGTAAAGCATTACACTATTTATCCTAGAATATCATTATTTCGTCTGTTTTTTTCTATTAACTAGTCCGTTCCGCTGCTTCTTTTTTGTTTTTTTTTTATTTGACCATGTGGACCAACAAACATCCAGCCTCCGGGTTAGTAAGCATTTCCGCTGCCCATAGTCGCTCGTAATATCATAAGGATATCACTAGCATGTTGGCAATCTTTGTGACTTGAAGATAGTATGTTAATTAGTTTTTAAATACCACTCATACCTTTCAAACAGGAAACTGGAAACTTTACAGCAATGCGAACACTGCTATTTTACGGTAGAAATAGATGAGAATAAGTGACCAATGCAACCGATCTCTGTATAAAAATAAATAAATCCACAACATTTCCTACATTGACTGATTCCATGATAAGTCGCTTAAAGCACTTGTGTTACGGATGCCGGACAACAGAAAAATCACAAACATACTACTTAAATACATATATTTAACATCCACACGTAGAACAAACACAAATATCATCTTATAAATATTTGATCTGGGTGGGGTTCGAACCCACGACCTTTGCCGCACAAGATATGATCACTACCATCTGCACCATGGGGCCTGCCGAAGCTGTAATTTATAGACCCAATTAGTCAATCAAACAAATTCCACCAATGAGAATGATACATAAATCACCATAGTCCACGAAAGTGTCCGATTAGTCCAAAACCCAACAATGGATAATTGCTGACCGTGAGTTTCCGAAGCAAGATAGCCGACAATAAAATTTTATTCGACGACCAAAGTTGAATCGTTTAGAAGTTTTGCATGTTTGGTTTATTGAAGGTTTGTAATTTTATGCTTTTGGACTATTAATGACTTAGTAGTTTACGGTTTTGGATGTTAAACGGGTCGTTAATTTTAAAGATTATTGAGGAAACAAAACCTGTACCGTTTAGTGCGAAGATTATGGTTTTAGTAGTTTATATATATTTGCAAACGCTTTAAATTTTTTAATTTTAATATTATGCCAATGGTGCATTGCACATGCATTGACAATATGCATAATATTTTTCGTAGGTATATCTCTGAGGAGTTAACACAATATAATTACATCTTTCGTATTTGGTACGCAGAACCAATGGTGGATTAAGTCGTATAGTTCGGGAAAGGAGACCACGTACCGGCAAACGCAGCGTAGAGCGCAAGATTGACAGACGATCTGACTAAAAATGCAAGATCGCGCTGGACACAGGCCGCATACAACCGGTCCTATTAGAAAATACTCGGGGAGGCCTATGTCCAGCAGGGGACCTCTTGTGGCTGATATGATATGACGATTACATCATCAACTTCATATCAATATCTTTAGGTCTTTACGATAACCTAAACTCTGCTCTAAAAACTAGGCACGTTGCTTGTTTTTTTTTACGCTGCTATGACTAGGTCGTATAATATGTTGTAGTCAATATGATGACGAGGCTGGTCGAAATAAATATATAAATCGGTAATTATAAGTTTTTATAAAAGCGCTATTTATAATAATCTAATATTAAAAAGCAATATTACAGTTTGAATTTATGTTAAAAGCTATAATGGTCCTCAAAGTCCACGCGCATTAGTGTTAGCATAGTGACTAGTAGAAGAGTCAAATCAATTTTTTTAAATAATAACAAGGTGTGCGTATGGATAAAATTATATCATCAGAGCGAATGCATAAAATGTGAGGTAAAAGTTCAAGTAACTTGCAGCATGATTCGGCCATTTTGTATCGTAGTTTTTAATTATCTGTTCACACACGCCGGTTCTAGTGACGTATCGGCAGAGTAGAATAGTACTCCTGTATCAGGTGTCGTAAGAGGCCACTAAGGTGCCAAAACCGACAGATGGCGGTATATCCATGCAAAAAAGCCAGCTCGAATGTACAGGGCGGGGATGGGCAGCAGCTTCCCAACGCAAGAACACGCTTGCCCAACGCAGCAATTATGGCCAACATACCCCCTTTCATGGGGAATCCTATTTCTAACAGTAGACTTTTAATGACTGGTATGATGTCACGCCAGTTGAGACTGAAAGGGACCCAATATTTTCTAAAGACTTTTACAACTTAGTAAGCTTACGCACACAAAATCATGATTCTATAAATATATCTGCTAACAAATTTATCAACCTTTGTTTAGGCTCATACGTTTCTTTCGTAATGGATTAAATATATGTTTTACATACATAAATTATCTTAGCAGTATTCGGACAATCTTCACTATCGTCTTTCCACAAATATTAGCAAAAGATTTTATTTTCAAAACACTGAACTTGACGGACCCGATGGCGCAGATGGTAGTGAAGGTGTGTAGTGGGTTCGCTACCCTGAATAAGTATTTATATGCTGAATATCTGTAATTGTTCTGTCTTTGGGTGTTAATTATGTTTTTAAAGATATAGATTCTTCTGCTGTCTTGATGTTCGGAAGACAAGTTGAGTAGGCGACTTATTTAGGAGTCAGGTTAATTAGTATGAGATAATGTATGTATATATTTTTATTATTGATTTCGCTCTACAGTTTTTGAAGCCTAATTCTGCGAGAATCTAACATTTACTTTTATTTCTGCTTGGTCATAACATTTGCTGCTACTGAGCCACTTTTTGGAAGTTTAATAGACATAATAAAATTTGGATATCAAATAGGTAACAAAATTCTTTATCATTTAATAAAATATCATTAAAACCAACAGTA
>JACJUM010000875.1:16563203-16785839 GCA_020976665.1 Heortia vitessoides | reverse complement strand
GCATCCACTGTTTGGAACTTTGAACACGGATTGGTATCTAGATACAAATGTATAGCGCATCTAATAATTGACTTAACTTCAATATAAGATGATTGACTGATATTATAGACATCAGTCAATATATACTTGTAATTCCTCTCGAATATAATACTTAAATGTATATTTAACACCCACAAACAGAAAGACAAATACAAATATTCATTATACATTTTTTCCTGGATGTGGAATCAAACCCATTTAGGAATCAACACCTTTGTCTTTGAATGCGCTATCATCCAATGTTAATATGACTAAAATAAAGGCCTGTATTAGACATTTATATATTTATAATTGGATCTATCATCAGGAGTTATTAGCTGCCACGCTGTCACTATCGACACATCGTACAAATAAAAAAAAACTTTGAACATAAACAAAATAAATTTAATACAGGTGTTCCGCGGTTTCGCCACGTTTCTTCTCTTTCCTGAAATAATATATACGATATAAATACGATACTTACTCATAGCTTATGTAACTTTCCATAAGTAAAATATTTTTTGAAATTTGTCCAATAGCATTTGTGTTTTTATCTTATAAATGTCTATCCTGTAAACAGTAAATCAATAATATATTCCGTTTATATATTTCGATTTATAAAAGGTTTTCTGTTGTTTTGTGAAAATACTAATGGATATATTTTCCCAAAAGAATGTAGCATTCTATTAGTGAAAGAACTGTTTGAGCTCATTCGATACAAACATTTTTTCCATATTATATTTGGACTAGGATGTCAAACAATCATATAGTACACGTTATAATGCGCACCTGTGATCGTAAATATATTACTGGTGCGTTACAAACCTTGTGGCTTGAGTATATTATGAAAAACCAGACGATAGCAACTCAAACTCTTTATCTAACTAATAACCGTTGAAGGTCTTTATCAGGATATTCGTTTTTCTACACCTAGAGATTTTCAAGTTTCTTTTTCACCTCTACTAAATAAATTGATACCTTTTGAGATAAACGGAGAAACTCCCGCAGCCCACGTAATCATCCAAATTCGGAATAAACGTTAAGAGATATAAAAATTTAGAACCACAGACCACTTACCCAATGAAGTGGCAATTCGGCTACCTATTCAAAATTCCAGTCGCTTTTTTTACAAATTGTCTGCGCGTCCGCGTTGCAAAAAAAGGCTAGGCCGATTGAATCCCCAGTGCGAGCCTCTGCGGGATCGTAATTTTTTATCGGCTATCCCTGGAGTGCATTTACCCCTGAAACGGCCACGTACGCTGCCAAAAATAGCTGGGACTATTTTATGGGTGATGTACGCGGAAGAAGTTAGATGGACTCATTTGTAGATTGATGTTTTTGTCACTTGATTGATGGTTTGGTAACAGTTGACGTATCTTGTACCCGTACATATTCGATACTATTTCTAAAGATATCACTACTACTGGTTTCTGTTTCATTCGTTTATCCAGACAAGATTTAGCTTTATTTTTAAGTATTTTCTTAGAATTGAGCTCCGTTGATAAATGAAAGAGTTTATGTATTGTGGAAATTGCACGATTGGATGAACGTGTACTTTGACCGTCAAAGTTAATACAGAGAAAAAGTGCATAAAGCTATTACTTTTATATAAAACGCTTACTTTTAGAATACACCTAATTAATTGAAATAACTTTTATACACACTACAGTTCAAATAACATGTATATAGTATTGCACTACTAAAATTAAATAGACATGAATTGTTTACTTAAAGCTATGCAAATGATGAACGAGTTTTTATACAGTTTGAATGAGTTACGGCCGACTAGTAACTAATAACTTAAATGTTTATCTCTACTATATCATTACACAATTTGCGAATAATTTTCTCAACTTTCTTACGTCGATTATTTGAATTTTTATAATATAAATAATTTCCATATTAATTAAATAAAAGATATCTACAATATTCTGTATAATAAATATATAAACTATATATTATTAAGATTTTTTGGAATACAAGTTATTCACATCCTATTACAGATTCTAGGCCTTGCAAAAATAAAAATACTGTGGTAATATTCATGCATCTTGACTGGAGCTTGCATAGTGAATACTGTATTTTCAACTCATCAGTCTTATTACACGAAAATAATATACATTCCATGTATTTTTTTTTAACTTAAATAGTATCTATTTATTTAAACTTAATGTTAAGCAATTTTATTTTATTAATTTAAACAAAATCTCATAGATGACCTGCCTCCGAAGTGCTAACAGCACTTGTGTCACGAAAAGCAGATCACATAGGAATCATAAATATTATACTTAAGCACACGTTTAACATCCAGAATTAACACAAATGTTCTTCATATAAATGTATGTCTTGGGTAGGGATCAAATCCACGACCTTTGGCGTCAGTTGAGAACGTCCAGTTGATGTCCATTTTCCCAGAGTTTATAGTTCAAGCGAACCAACCTTGGAAAATTGAATATCACCAAACCCCAAAATATTGAAGCTAATGTTTATCTCTGTTTACACATGGCCCAGAAAAGGTCGCAAAGCCGCTACATCAATTACAAAATGTCTGACAGTAAATCGCGCGTTCCGCGAACAAGGTTTTGTATTCAAACTTTAGCAATTACGTTAGTCAGGATTAAAGTTAAGTCGGGAACTTTCAAAACGGGAAGGATGGTTACCGTTGCGGTTACTCAATGCTGTGAAGCAATGCGAGCATTTAGTCTTAGCAGTGCACCAATACTGCTTGTTGGTTATCAAACAGCCCTACACTCCGATTCTGACTCCGTGATTTTTACATCTATCTCGTCAGGATACGAGCTACTATTGAAAGTCTACTGCTAGACATAGGCCTCCCCAAGAAAGGGAAAATATTTCCCATAATTGCCGCGATGGGCTATCGCAGTGTGTAATGTTCACAACGAGCATGCTGCTGCCCATCTCCGAAATGCACAGCATTTGAGCTGCACAGTTTCGGACGTATAAGCCGCCATCTGCTGGCTCAGTCGCCTCCTACGACATGTGGTACAAATTTAGGTACAATTCTACTCTACCGGTATCTCTCGACTCTGACAATCTGTCTAAACAAACTTAATGTTTACCTTAATTTAATGATAACTTATTTCAAAATATGAAATCCATATTATACATGTTAGCCTATAACAACAAAAATATTAGAAATTAAAATGTATCATATATTTTATTATTTATAGTTTTACATCTTGTAGTACGAGGTACAGTAAAATTTTATATTATAGGTAAAAACAGCATGTAATAGTTGACAATAATGGAGACAAAAAACAATAGCTAATAAATCAATTTAAAGAAGATGTATGTATAAAATTTTGATTAAAAAATTAAAAACCAAACTGAAGTTGAAACTGCTTTTGTTGAATACAAACAAATTTTAATTGAGGTAGTCAATTGTGGTAATAATCTGTATCAATGAATTTAGACGGTGAATTTAAAATAACTGCTATTTATTAAATTATACGATAATTTGACCACAAGCCTGTTTTATTTACAAGTTGGTTTGAATTTTCTGCCTTATGTACAGCTAGATTATATTTACAAGTCACATTTTCGATGCACATTTAATATTTATTAATACTTGTCAAAACTATAGATATTATGTTTTTCAGTCATCAATTTTTTGAAAATTATCTATTAATATATAATAATATTTGTCCAACATTGGAGGACGTAAGGCTGATGATCTCTTATGCAACAAATTCAGTATATTCAATTAATTACAGAACACATTATATGCAAACGTATTTTACATAATATGCATTTGCATATTTCGCTTGTTTACAGCAGTAGATGCATATTTCACAATTGAGTTGAATTTTAAATATGTTTGTTTTATTTTGTGCAATAGCAACACATTTAGTCCGTGATTGGTTAAGTAGACGACCAATTACGATTGCTTTTAGCAATGTCTTCTTCAGTTTTTACCAATAATGCTCCATAGATTGCACTCCAAACTCAGCGGCATTATGTATCGTAAGGTGCTTATCCACGGTCTCCGCAATCAGAGTTTACCGCCTTTTAAATGCAAGTTTTGTTTGCGATCGGTCAATTTATGCACGTTTTTGTTTCAAACACAAACTTGTAAGAGGTTTGCAACTCGTTAGGGACTTTGTGGTTTTTCTAGTAGGTACAGTAGGTAACAAATTACTGAATAATTCTGTTAGAGAATTTAATGCCTCCTTTTAGGCAAGATGGTCGGCAGTTTAGATAATGCTATAACTTTTCTCGAGCTAGCACTGGTGAATTTATCACTGTAATGCTTCTAAAAGCCCTTTGTTGTATTGTACTACACCCTGTATCACGGTTGATTATAATATATGGGATGTTTACATGTTACTAAAGAGTACGAAGCTAAGGACCTGAGAGGATTTGCGGTTAAAATTAGTATAATCTATCATCTAGCTATCAGCTTATTAAATACAAGTGTTACGGTCGCATGTTATTGACTTTCAATAATTTTAACTTATTAAGAAAATATATTTATATATAAGTACTTTTATTTTTTATTTGATTTTTAATGTATTAAGATAAAAATATGTTTTTACAATATTAATAAACGATCGATCAGTAAAACGATTGCAATTTATTTGTATTGCCATGTGGCGCTGGCAGAATAGAATAGTAACACCCCATGTTCTAAGTGACAGTGGCTGTCCAAAAGAGTGTAGCCCAAATGTTTATGTTTTCTTTATTAAATGTTTCAGGATAAATCATTTAGTTTCAGCTTATTGACAGTGACTTTATTATCAGTACTATTTTTGTATATCGATGAACAAATACCAAAATAAAAATATATGTCGTTAGCAGAGTTAAACAGAATTTATTCAAAACACTGACCAACAATACGTTCACAGATTAGGACAATTATAACTACGCACATAAATTAACCAGGATGATAATCATAAAACACCAGGTACCTCGGGAGTGACCCGGTGGGGTCAAAGGGAAGGTTTACCTTATGAGATATAGCCCAAGTTACTGAAAATTGATCATTAATTCAAAACGCGAGCGTTAGCGGCAAATATATTATTTAATTTAGACATTGTTTTTTAATTCAAGATATAAAATAAAGAACATGCGCATGATTTAATATTGTTGTGGTATTTTAATGTATATTTTCAAAAAAATATGTAGTAATGAGCATAAATTTTCCAGGATACACGCTGTACGTTTTACAGGTAAATATAAAAACTAATAATATAACTGGATAATTATAAAAACTGCTTTTACTTGTTTATAAATGTATTGTATATTTGATGTCAGCTCAATGATGATCAGGTTTAAATCACATATATACGAATATTGAAGATTGTCACTAATATAAGAAAGGCCAAGCCTGGACAAGACCTGTAATAAAAGCAGAGTTGTAGGTCTATTTCCAGGTGATGTAAAAAACTATAATAATTATACAAAATAAAAACAATATTGCTTATTATTGTATTTTATTTACGCATTCCTTAAATGGTGTAAATTATACGGAATAACTTAAATTATGAACATTTTTTCTTCCTTAAAAATGATAACTGTGTTGCTTGATCTGTACTAATTGGGTAGATTTTATGCGTGTATTTTAGTTTTTGCATTTGCGGAAAACGTAAAAAGCACCTTTTTTTTACCAAATATTTCATCTACGATAGTAAAACAAATGAGGTACCAAAACAATGGTTTGCGGTAAATGCATCGTAACTTAAATGTTACGGAACCGAGATTGGTACCAGCATCCCCGTCACAAAATTACGCTTTGCCGTTTCTACAATGCTTGCATAGCAAGGCAATGGTTGTCGAGAATTTCCCTTTTCTATGGGAGCTATATGTCTTGTACTGATTGTTTGTGTCACTGTAGCGTAAATACAGTTGTATTATTACTAGCGAACCTTGTGACTTAAAAATACCTCACATAACCCAGTAATTTAACTGCCATTCCCACCGTTCAAACCGGAACACAGCAATGCAAACACTGCTATTTGGCAGTAGAATTAGGTGAGTGTGAAGTACCATTGCAGACAACCTTTCCTTGAGTTTTCCTCATTCTACGACTGAAACTTAATGATGATAATAATATGATATTTTATTGATTAATTTGATATAACTAAATGATATAGATAAGCATTGTGGATAAGCAAGCATGCTTATACATAAATTTACTAATTACAACACGACTCGGATGGGCAGCTGCATATTCTTCGCATAGACACACTGTAATTGCCACCATAATCGCCTAGCGTCAAATTATGGGTGACAACTTCCCCGTTTCTTCAACAAGCCTCCTAGTCCATATCCTGAATATATATTTGATATGATGAAGATGATGATAGACATGTTCAAAAGTGCATCTGCTGTGAATTATACGCATAAATTAAATAATAGCATCTACTGTTTATATGTATCTATATAACCATTGGTTGGGCGTGTCATCTGTATTATCATAGTATTATTTATTTATTCATTTATTTATTTATTGATAAAGCAAATTGTTACACCGTGATAATCTGTTCACAAAAGCCAGAACTTAAAACTAAGTGTACCTACAATAAGTAGGTTCACATAGCACGCGTTGTGCGATCAGACGACTTTAAACATTTCTTATTCTTCTAATTTAATTTTATAGTAAGAGGAGGAAAATAAGTCTATCTTATTATATAATTGCTGTAAAGTCTACACAGTCTAGGATAATAATACGATAGTAAGCATTACCTCGGACTACATAGGTACCACTATTATGATCTCAAGGATATCACTAGCACGCCAGTCGTGTAAAATGAAGATATTTATCAGTTGTTTAAAAGTATAGAAGAAGTAGTAGAAGTTGCTGTAGGAATCGTTTTAGACTTGGACCGCGTCCTCAGACATATACTGTATCTGTGTATTGCAGGGTACATCGGCAAGTTCTCTGGGGAAATGTACCTTAATTGAGTTTAATGTGAACGTTTTGTGCGGCGAAATACAGATTTTTTTGTGCAAAACTCTTCAGTGACGCTATATAGACTTTATCTTTTGTGTTTGTGAGAAATAAATTTCTATGCTTTTGTTTGATCTTGTCGAGATTGGAACTCGATAGGGTGAGGGCTCTTTGAAAGTTGACTTGATCGCCGTTGACTATTAAAGTAAAAGAATTTTATAAATTTTGTGTTTTATTTTTTTCTCATATAACATGTTTATTACTATAATACCGTGCAGTACCGGCAGAGTGGAATAGGTGTCGTAAGGTACTAAGTTCCCGGCACTGACAAATGGCAGTATATCCTCCATATATACTGCCATTTATACTTCCTATTGGTGTAGCTCAAATGCAACACGACTCGGATGGGCAGCTGCATATTCTTCGCATAGACACACTGTAATTGCCACCATAATCGCCTAGCGTCAAATTATGGGTGACAACTTCCCCGTTTCTTCAACAAGCCTCCTAGTCCATATCCTGAATATATATTTGATATGATGAAGATGATGATAGACATGTTCAAAAGTGCATCTGCTGTAAATTATACGCATAAATTAAATAATAGCATCTACTGTTTATATGTACCTATATAACCATTGGTTGGGCGTGTCATCTGTATTTGTATGCATTTAATCGAAAAACTTTATTGTGATTTTACAAAGAATTAGGTTATATTATAATTATGGCCTATCTAAAAAAAACTAGTTTAGCTTATCTTGAATAATATATTCATAGGAACCCCAAAATCTAGAAAACAAATTAAAGCAAAGCAAACTTATTAAGACATAAGCAAAATAAGTTGTTTACAATATGCAGTATTACGTTGAAGAATTTTGTTAGAATTTGTTAGAGTAACAAATTAGTCCGGACATAAATCCGGATATAAATCCGGAATATTAATAACTTATTAGTCCGGATGTTTATAAAGTAAAATTCTTTATTTTTCATAATGATATAAAAACTAAGTGCTATTACTATTATTAGTGAATTGAATCAATTATTAACATACTTCCACATATTTTTAGTTACTTATAAACAGCGCCATCTAACAGCAACGCCCGCAACTTTTTGCAATTTCACAAAGCATTATAGCGCAGTTACAAACCCTAACTGAAACGTTTCGCACCACCACTTCATTTCGAGCAATATTTACTGAGTATACACCTAGATGTCTCTATTGGATAAAAAATAAGTAATCACCATTTTAGGCGAGTTTAAAAAAAATTGAGACTTGACAAAAAACGTACGAGAATATAATAAGTAATTATTTTGTTCAAAAACATGATCAACAGATTATGTTGAATAATAAACTATTTATATCTTATATTTTTTGTGTCTTGAAATTTGCTATTTAGCGATTTACCACAGATATTTTTTTCAATAAAACTTAAATATCATATATCAGCCATTGCTAGTCAAGAGAAATGGGTAATTTTGCCCATAATTGCCTCACTGGGTAAGCGTGTTGGTAATCTCAGAGTGCAGCTTTCGAAAAACTATAAGGGTTAGAAAATTCAAATTTCCAAAATCAAGTGGTAAATTTTAATAATAATAATATACTTTTTATTATACACCAATGAAAACAACACAAGAACATCACAAAAACATGGAATAGTAGGTACAAGAGGCGGCCTTATCGCTAAATGCAATTATATTATTAAAATCAAAGCTAACTGCAAAAGCAATAACAAATCATTTTGTTAAAATAAAAGTTTAAGTTGTATATTTAAAAATAGCGTAGCTGACCGATTGATTGATATATCAACGCAGCACCTAAACCATAAGGGTTAGAAACTTTAAGTTTTGCACAAGGGCATTTTTCATAACACAAAAGAGCAAGAATTGATTATTGAAAATTCATTCTCTAAGGAGGTTAACGGAAAAGTAAACTAGGCAAGTATCATATTAATCATATTAATATGATATTTGCCTAGTTTACAAGTTATTCTAATAAAATTCAGTGTAAAGGTTCTTTGTTGAAAGTTATGATAAACGTGTAAAATAATTTAATTCATTCTACAGTATCGTTATATTATAATATATTAATATCGGGTGAAACCGCGGGCCACTGCTAGTTACACAAAAAATATGTTGTATTTACGGGAAGACTACTGAACTTGTTTAAATTTTTTGTATTTACTGTTTACATTCCTACTCAAATTAGATAGTTTTTATCTCAGTGTATATATAGTTGCAATGGTTTTTTCATAACAGAAATAGGTATATAGTTACAACAATATGTCTTCCGAGTCCACTAGTAATATATACAAATAAGAAAACAATGATTATATAAGATTATACGATAATGCAGACTCTTATCTTTCACGGTTTAGTTGAACCTGTCACCGTTAGTTAGCGCGTCACAAAAAATAGAGAAAATATTGAATTCTTTCACATTCAGTCACTTTCAATATTTCAGACATCTTTATCTAGCTCTTGGATGATCGAGTCCATTTTTTGTGGTAATATTCAATTTTTCTTGACGTCATACAGCCAAATCTATATTGCTCTAAATAGCATTTATCGATCCCTTGGGGTGGCATTTCAAATGACATGTTTGTATAGTTAGGTTTACAACTATAAAGTGCAATTAAATATAAAGGTTTTTATACATTTTCTTTCGATGGTAACTTCCTAATTTTCTCAGTTCTTTTTGACTCTTGTAGCTAGCCAGTTTGGGTATAGTATAGCTTGATCTTGATCATCACAAAAAAGCAAAAGAATCTAATTTGCTAGAGTCATTAGAGATCAATGCACCTACCTACATAATTTTTTTAAGTTTTAAGGTAGTTAAAAAAGGTTGTACAGTTACGAGTAGCGAATACGTAATGTTATTAGTTATTAGTATATTATATATAGCTTGATTTGCTAAGAAAGTCACCGTTGGACCTTTAGCATCAAGTGTTCGTGACCCAAAGATTTCTACAGACCTCCGACATAGCTTAACCAAAATAATGCCTACTTAAACTAATTGTTTTGCAATATATATTTATGCCGCTTTTGCAGTTAGTATATCAGAACTCGGTTATTAAATGATATATATATATATAAATTTTGCATTTATTGCCAATTTTAAAACATCAAGTAAACTTGTACTATCATCACCGTAGGATACCTATTGCTGACAAAGGCATTGCCAAGAGTTTTTCAATAAGAGCAGACTGAACAGGGACTGTATCCAGATCGTCAGTCCCCCAAGTTTTTTAAAAAGGTCAACAAACAAATAAATAGTCAGCGTTTCAAAGCATCCAGCGCAGCAAAGTTTCCCTACAGTTTGTAAATATCACAAGAATTTAAAAAAAGAATAACACTTTGCTCACTTTGTGATTTGAAGATATTTTGTCAAATTACCTAGTACTTCACCCTTCAACCCGGAATAACAAGTATAACTGCTCTCATCCGTGTTATTACTGCTGTTATAATAGGTGAGAGTGAGATAATAATGCAGATGACCTTGAATGAGATTTACTTCATGTAGACGTACATACAATTGCAGGCTACAATCCAGAAATTTTCTGTCTCATTAGCGTTGACTGGGCTATAAATTACCTTTATTCTCATACGACGCCCCTAATTTATATTTATTTCTTCTTAATATATATGAGAAAATTGTACGCATGTTTAATGCAATATAGATACTTATCTGTTTGTTGTAGTTTCAGAGTGAGCAGCCAAAGTTATAAGGAAAAGGAAAATTACCGGCATCTACGGCCACTTAAGAAGTCACCAAAAACAATGAGTTAATTACAGGCTAAATAATCGAAGAATCGGGTTAATTAATGTAATCTCCTTATTTTATCTTATATTCATCAGCTTATGCTAGTATATGTATATTATATAATAAATATATATATTTTAAGCCTTATTTTCTTACAGATTTTTGAACCTTGCTTGACATAGGCAGCTGTCTGTATACCTAACGACTTCTTAATATAAAATTAAATATTTTTATATTTTATATATTACGGAGTCGTTCAGTATTCAGTCTGCTTGATAGTAAATGTGACCGCAGCCTATAGACGCTCGTGTCCTCACAAAGTTCATTAACTTGTCGTCCATCTTTTTGGTAATATAATATAATATATAATGTCCTCTTACCCTTTAAACCTTTGGTAATAGAAATAAGTGCGAGTGAGGTACTAATGCAAGCGTGTTTATTGTGAGTTTTAAAGTAGGTCCTTTTTGTTCTAATTTCCCCTAATATACTTATTAAATCATAAAGGCCATCGGTCATTTTAGTTTATATTATATTAATCATATATTTTATAATTTTAAATTTACAATCAGCGTAATGATACATTTAAACATTTTCACCTATTTTGTTATAATTATTCTTGTAGTCTTTATGTATCCATAGTGTGGTCTCCGCATTACAAAAAACATATTGATTTGATTGAATCGACCCAGAGGCGCCTACTCCCAGCTATGACATTGAGATTTGGTCTAAAAGGGGAACTCACGTCCTACGAGTCACGTCTTTACACATTCTAGTTGGAACCACTTGAATGTCTAAGTGACGGAAAGTAATTAAATTTTTATTTATATACTTTTTAAGTTTTTCTACTGTTCTATACACATCTGATATCAGCTCACAATGCCAAGCAAAAAGGTGTGGGTCCGTTTTTATCCCGTAATGCCACAGCATGTCTTTCAATAACCCTATTTCAGAATGTGCCGGTAGTGTAACTCGTTATATAATGGTGCGAGCTGTGTGCCTGAAATAATCCATAAGAAAGTAGCCTTAACATAAAATACAGTAATTATTTTTGTATTTTGTTTTGTTATCCTTAGGAAGAGAAATCCCCTATTTTTTATGTTAATTGATCATAATGAAAATCTAGCTGGGTTTAGTTTCTTTCATTTATTATTCTTAAAATATGTCTTTAATGTTTCTTTATTCAATTTTAAAATGAAGTATGCACTTACATGCTCATTTGGCTTGTATAAAGTGTGTCTGAAAGTTTTTATGTATATCATAGATATACATTACAGTTTGCCAGATCCCATTTATTCTAAGAGTAAGTTTTGGTTAATTCTATTTTGTTTACCTAATACAATAAATAAATAAATTTGTACTTACGCAAAGCGTTTCCGCAAGAATGTTCATGCCATACAAAATGGCCGCCAGGTGTCACTGCGGTGGCGGGAGGTTAATCCGAATGTCCAGCAAGATTAGTGGGGACGCGCTTCTAATAATTTATGCCGTGGCCATTTGCGGGAGCAGACGTTTTGGGGTAATGTTTCTACGCTATTATATATAACTTATACAGATTAAAGCTGCATTATGACCTACATCGACGTGTGATGATTTTTTGTAGAATGTCGTAGCTAAGAAACTGCACAAATATTGATGTGTTATTCAAAAGTGGACTCTAATATATTTAAATTAGATTAGATATTAATTGTACCTTTGTTTATTGGGCACCAAAACATTATATTTTTCTAGGAAATAAATTTCTAAGAAATGAAACTCGAAACAAAACAAATCTATATTAACAATATGACTGTTATTATGAAAATAATACTGATTGATATGTATGCTTATTATTAACTGTCACTAAATGTTTAAGCTGTTTATAGAAACTTGTATTGCCACCTTATTAGATTAACATAATACTAAACTAGATATATCTTATTGCTTGTTTTTTACTTGGCTGTGTGCAGCGGCAAATGATTTGTTTCCGTTTTTCTTTAAAGATATATTAATAGATAGTATCATATTAGATAGATATAATAGATATTAATAGATATATATACTTTTTTTTTTGAGAAATTATGTGAAAAAAGTATGATATATAGTTCAATTTTTAATTCCAAAGCTTATTACTGTTACAAATAGCTTACAAAAATACTTAAATAAATGAATAATTGAGTACAATAGGCGGTCTTATCGCATAATTTCACTACTTTAATGGAAGTTAGAACTCAGCCCAGATTTAATGCAAAGGGATTTACAAGACCTTTATAAAGTCAAGTGTTACTTGGTTAGCTGAACATTGCAGCTATTGTCATACTGTTCCATATTTATTTGCCTAAATAAAATAGCATAAACACTGTGTATCTGGTAAACGGAGATCGGGGTTATCAATGTATTAAAATATACGTATTTAATTAACTAATGCTTGCATGCAACGATAGACACTTCGCAATCAGTGTAGTCATCCAAGCGTTCAGACATGCCGTTGTATTGAAAATCAAATTAGTTCTTTTTTCTTTTTATTAGTGTACGGGCAAACATATGACTATAAGAGTGAAATGGTTAGACTATATTTTCCTCAACAAAACAACGTCATATTATGATTACAAATGGATAGTAATATATATATAAATTTGCGCTATTGGGCCTATCAAGAGTGGGTTTCTACCTTTCTTGTACTAGATATCAAAAATATTCATCCGAAACAGTGTAGTACGAATACAAACAGATCAGGGATAGGCAGCAGTATTTTACGTAAAGCTTTAGCTCTGTGATTGCCATCACGCCCACCCCGTGGAATAAAAAATTTTGGTTCAGCTACTAGGGATTAATTAATTAGGTAAATTTGTGAAGGAAACGATGAAAGAAGGAGGTAACTGTTGTAAAAAAACTTTTCTAGTGGTCACCGTCGACGGGTCCGATGGCGCAGGGTTATCTGATACAATATCTTCAAGTCTCATGGTTGTCAACCCGCTAGTGATATCTTTAAGATAACAAGAATATATTTAGGCTGCGGTGACTCTTATTTAATGCTTGCTGACTTCAAAACAAAAAATAATTGAATAAAGCTAACAACTTCAAGAAACGAGTTCTCAACTATTATTATAATAATTCGTAATAGGACTTATTACTAAACAGAATTATGATAATCTAATATTTCCTATTTCTGTTATAATACCTCTTTCTATAATAAATGTTAATTCCATGGTGCATGTGGATAAATATTCACAAAGAGAATATTCCAGCGCAATAATCGTTTCTTCATGCTGATGCAAGAGGTAATATATTAACTCTTTTAAGACTTTTTCTGGCTTAGAGGTACGTTTGTGTAATAAAAACATTTCTACACGTGTGGCCACGTCAAAGGGTAAAATTTTGAAATTTTATAATTAATCCCTGTTAGCGTTGGCTTTTGTTACATAATGCTATTTATTGTTAGAAGAGCATAGACATTTGCCATACATCATTGTATCAAATAAATTTATATATTGTATGTTTTTGCGAATTTTTGTATTTTATTAGGGTATTTTAATCTACAAATTTAAATCAGATTAAAATATTCTGATTAGATTAGTTTTTATCTGATAGCGCATTTGAAAATCACTTAGCGCCATCTATTAATTTTTTTAGTACTAAAGTTGAGTAGTCGGTGTCTTTCTCCGTATTCCTAAACATATCGAGCCTTTACCGCCGTCTTAGCGTAACCGACAAAATCCAAATTTTACAGGAGAAGGATTTTTATAAATATTATTAAGCAATAAATTTTAGCAATTGCTATAACTGTATAACGGTTTCATTTTTGGAGGCAATCGTCGACTGGGATACATATCCGTAACGGACATCCGTTACGGATATGTATCTCAGATAAAAAAATCATTTTCAACAAAAGTGTCGCTTACGATAATTTACCGGTAAGGGCTCGATATGCAATCAAAATTTCATGATAATTGCTAGAGAAAAAAAAGAGAGAAGCGTAAAAAAGTAATAAACAAACTCGTTGGGCTTGGGATTAGCTGAAAACCGTTGGTGTACATAGGGCTCCGTTTTCATGTTTTTTTGCAAAATTACAAAATCATAAATTACGTAAGGTTATAGGTGATCGGTTAAAATAAGAAAGTTCAAGCATATTGGTATACATATTGTTATTATTTCACCTTTTAGCAGAATAAGAGATGTAACTGGACAAAGCGAACATACAAAAGACAAAATCTTGTAAAATACTTAATATATTAGACAACAGAAGAGTCAAAAAATTTAAATACATAAATAGATATTACTCAGACCAAACACAAATGTTTGCCCTCAGCATACTACCGATTGCACCATCGGGCCTGTCTATATATCCTTCCGTTACACGATGCAATTCAAGTACGCATTTCAGAATCATATGTAGCTTGTATTTTACAAACGTATTCACGAAACAATATTCTAAACTTCTATCTAAACATCATCACAAACTTTCAAGTTTATAATATTACCAGATTTGTCATTTTAATCCAGCCAAAGAAAAAAAAAGGTCACATCAGGTCAGGGTAATTAATTCCAGTAATAAAAATAAACGGTTATTCAGCTTTTATATTCCATATACTACGAGAAAACTTTCAACGCGCTCCCGAACCCGACGTCATAACCTCATAAGCTGTACAACTCGAAAAACAAAAATCATAAAAAAGTTGGGCCCCTGATTTCGGACCGGCGTGTAGAGAAACCTTGAAAACAAAACTCCCCTTGTAACGAACACGGGTAATCCGGGTATGACCACTGTGATTTATAGTTGTGAGCTTTTGTCTACTGTTAGCGGATTTTCACTATTCTGGCTAGCTAGTGCTACTTATGCAAGGAAAATCACTTTTTGCAGGAAACAAGTTAAATGCATATAATAATAGCGGCAAAACTGTAAACCCTAAATGGTAACGACATTTTAGGGTTTACAGTCTTCATGTTTACCGTGAGGTACGAGCAGCAGGATACCTTCCTCTATATTAGGTGCCGTAAGAGGCGAGTTAGCTACCAGAACCGACAGATGGCGGTATATCCAATAGTGTAGTTCAAATGCATAAGGAAGGGATGGGCAGCAGCGTCCCCTTTGTAGAATCTGCGCTTCGCGATTGCCAGTTTTGTCCAATAATGGCTGATATGATAGTGATGATGTTTGTTAAGATGAGAAATTCAAATTCAATACCTTGTGCGTGTAACGAAAAATCTGTGCTTCTAGAGTATGTCAGCTGTCAGACGTTTATACTTTAAAAGTCAAATCATTTTCATCAACATATCATATCATCAAAATATTGTGTTTGTCAAGGAGGAATTTTTAAAGTACTGAACCGGTTTTGTTCAATTTTTACTTACTGCGTTCAGTTTGATTTTTTAAAATAAAGATATAATTATTGTTATAACATGGCAACGTCTGACGGGTTACCGTAGCATATAAGGTCTTCTTCTACAAGCCCTATGGTTTTACCCGTATTAAGTTGTAGAACTTTCATACCACCATTACATCCCTATTTTACCATAGTTTACCTGCGTTGACATATCAGTCAGTCGATAAATGTTTTTTTTACATGTATAAATTTTTACATGTATAAATGTATTAAAATTTCAAAGAATAAGAAATACTAAAATTTATGTTTTCAATACAGATGAAGCTGATGACTCTGAGTGACCACAGGTAGTATCTAACAATGTATATAGCATTTAAATTTCTTTAATCTACTCTGTTTATACCACACCTTACTCTGTAACATCTGATAATCTTCATAGAAAGTAGGCTGCGTGCTGGATGCAGGTCGCGCTCCAATTATTTCAGTGTCTCTCTCATCCTTCAAACTGGATCACAGCAATGCGAACGCTGTTTGGCTGTAGAAATAGAAGAGCTCAATACCAATACATATGACCTTTATATGAGGCGTAGATCTCTAGTAACAATGTTTGATTCAATATTTAGTTACTTACTAAGGAAATGGTTTTAAACCACACAGTTCTGTTGCTAACTTTGTTCTTCAGTTATGAATGACTGATTTTGTTCATCGACTTTTGTTGTTGACTGCGTCCTCATTAAGGCTCGTTAAATAATATCTTGAAAGTAAAATCATTTTACTGCGTAATGAGTAAGGTTTATCCCTTTATGTCTACTCAGATTTATAAGTAAATAATAATAATAATAAATAAATTCCCACAACATCTCATACATTGACCTGACTCCGTGGTAAGTCACTTAAAGCACTTGTGTTACGGACGCCAGACAACAGAGGAATCACAAATATACTACTTAATTACATATATTTTACACCCATACACAGAGCAAACACAAATATCATCATATAAATATTTGCTCTGGGTGGGAATCGAACCCACGACCCCCGGTGCACAAGACAGGATCACTAACATCTGCGCCATCGGGCCCGTCACAAAATAAAATCGTCGTCAAATAAATAAGTCAGGTAGGTCATTTGAGGCAATAGCATCGTACACTTGGCTACAGATCAACCAACATCAATTTGACAGAATTAATATTATTAAATTAATTGTGAACTCTATAACAAACCAATACAGGTTATTAGTAATCGTACAAGTATCTCTGTTAGAAACCGCAACAGATTTAAATAGAGATAAATTAGATGGAAAAAAAAGTCCTATCATTGTCCTTCAATTCAAAATTAAAAACAGATCTAAGCCTGCTGCAGAACAGCTTGTATGGCACATCAGAAACTTTAAAGGATAGGTTAATGATAATACTTAATGACAATACTTCGAAGATCAAATATGTTGGAATCTATATATATAATATCAACGACCTTAATCATCACATCTTGACAAGGAAACATAAGTAATGTTTTTTATTATTATCATCGCCATAGTAGCCGTAGAATATTCACTGGTGGAAACTAGCTTTCCTTAAACAAGGGAAATTTGTCATTAATTGCCGCATTGGGAAGTCATGGAATCATTCGTAGAGCATAGCTTCGCGTTGAAAGCGCGTTTGTATGTTGAGTATGGAAGAATATAGCACTTTTCAATTCTGGTATCTCAATCGCCCCTTACAATACCTGGAACATATAGACTGAGGTAATATTCTACTTTGCAGATACCTTGTGGTATTGTCTGATAATTCATCTAATATATAGGTAATAAATTTAGGAATTGTATAAACTAGTCTGCTGCATCAAATTAAGTTTCCCGCAGGCCATATACTAAAAATAAATCTGCTTCGAGAAATGGCGGTGATAAATTTTTCAATAACACTCATTGGTATTCATGAAAACCCTATAAAAATGTTTATAAATCATTATTCTTATTTATTATAGCAAACTTATAAAAATAATCTGCTGAATTCAGCTTGTAAAATCTTATTATAAACGTTTTCATGTCAAACTTCTTAACAAATTAGAATTAAGAAGCTTAGATCACTTGTGGTACGGACATCAGAATACAGAGGGATATATAACATCCAGATAATGAACAAATACAACAATTCATCATATAAATATTGGTTCTAGATAAGGATCGTATCCACCACATTTGGCGCTTAAGATAGGTTTACACTCATTTGCGTCATCGGACCTAACGGAATTAGAAAAACGTCTTATTATTTCAATAAAATGAAATTGTAAATGGTTTAAAAAACTGCAGTATTTTTATTCATAGATACTAAATTTAAGCTGTAAGAGGAAACGAATTTAAAAAGCTGAGAGATTGTTAAAGAAGCTACTATCACACTGGTGGATTTGTAAGACCACATTAATTCAGGCCAACTGACGTTATCTCAGTCTGTTTTAAGACTATAAACTCCAATTCTAAGTGAAAGCTCAGTATAAAATAGTTTCACAGCAGTTATTCAGTTGTTATTCTGTACCAAGTTGGCACCGTTTTAACCAACTAAGATCAAGTTAATATTTATATATATCTATAAAATAAATATATATATATATCTCTTACAACTGAAGTGGTATTTCGTTTATTATTATTTAAATGACAGGAATACTTTGAATCTCGGCTTCTGCGGGTTATCCTCTTATGTTCACAAAGATAGAGTTGTGGATGAAAACTGGTAAATAAAATTACTTTTAGTGGTTTCATGCATACAAAATGCTAGGTTACATTTTAGAATATATTTACCAGAAAAAATCAACCTGTTTCACGCGTTAGGCGGAACTTGGAAGTGCTTGGGAAAGCCGCTATGGGAAAGTTGCAAGTCCCGGTTCCTTCTAACGTCGAACTCAAGTTGATTTTTTCCTTTAAATATCATCCTATAATCTAGCATTTTCTATAAATAAAACCTCTTAAAGAAATTAAGCAATTATTTTTATCGATTGCTTCAAACATGTAAAAGAGTAATGAGTGGCGTTTAAACATTTTGTGGGTGGTTGTAGTGGCGCTGACATTTCACAACAAAAATAATTCTACAAAAAGTTCAACAAGTCCGCTAAATTTCCGGTAGCACAACAGTTAAGCAGTCCCCCGGTATGGAAAAGATGCAGGTTCAAGTCCCGCCCGCGTGCATATTAAAAATATAACTTTTAAAAATATAACTCACAGTTCACCTAATCAATTACGAATTCACTCAGTTATGAAAAATACATAAGATGATAAAAACAAAGATAAATAATTAAATGGAATATCTATGCTATTCTTAAAACCCTTAATTAGTGGAACCGAAACGACGGATATATTAAATTTAAAGTTTAAAAATACCCCCCGCTTAACTACGTTTATTATTATTATAGAATTCTTATCAAAAGTTATATCAACAAAAGAAGTGTTTATTAAAAAACATATATTATTTAAATTAATACAATAAAACAAAAAAATGTCTTGTACATTTCGTACCAAATATAAAAGAACAAGAAAAGTTCCTTACGCAAATCCCGTAGCACCCCGGAGCAATCGTAGCAGTTTGTAGCTACACGACTACGACTATCTACGTGCCACGCATTTACGCGTATGACTTGTGCGACGATGACGATGAATAATGTATCGCATTTTATGAATGAAATTTATGACTCTTGGAGAAATAATAGAAGATTATATATAAAAATATTTTGAGTATTATGTCAGTGAAGTAAGAGTTCATTCCATTTATTCTTATTACTTTATTGTTCTAAAAAAGCTATATGCGTTGTATATATTAAGCCACTAATACTAGACAAAGTCTGCAGGGTTTGTTAAGTTTTTAATTTAAACACTTTTATAAAAAAAATTAATAACATTGATTAATATATGCATATTTCCTACCAAGGTAAGCAAAGAGTATTGAGTTTATTAAGGTTCGACCTTGACATATATTATTTGTTATTTCCATATTAATCAATTTCACGAGTGTCAATCGAACATATGTCACACTAGACTTTATCGTGAATTGGCTTTTTAGAATCTTCAGGATTTCTCGTTAGAAGTAAGCCCCAGTACACCGCTTAATAAACCTTAATAAACCTACCTATAGTATTTCAAGTAAAACTCACAATTTTGATTTAATAATTAAAATTTAAACTATTATATTACTTTTCTTCGTATAAACGTATACACAATATCGACAGTAAACTGATGGGAATTGAAATCGGCTCAGAGGCTGAAAAGGTTAAGAGCGTCAGTTAAAAGCCCTATTATCGCCCCAATCACTCACAAATGGGGCAAAAAGTAATACAGAAACGCAATTTTAAAATCAGGAAGAGAAGATAAGATTTACAATGAAATGTCAGGAGCTTTTTCTGTTTCATACCTCGATTTAACATAATGTAAAATATATGATTTTTTTTTAAAGTTAGCTTATATTTGTTTATCCAGACTATAGAAATGCAGATGGAGTTAAGACATGGTCAGACATGCTTATTTGTACTGCTGAAGTAGATTACAGAGGGTATCTGAACGGGTAACATTTTTGTACAGCTTTGCTATTTGCTAGCCGGTTTGAAGTTTGTAATGTGACAAACATTCACAGGCGATAAAAGCCTTGCGATAACAAAAGCATTTATAATCTTCAGTGATGGTTACCGTAACAAATGACAATGTGCTTTTTTGCCTACTTAATAATATTATAAAAAACAATCTGCTTGTGTAAGATCCTATTGGTTAAGAACGGTTAAGGAGAGAAGTCACGAGACGTCTTGATATTCTACAGTGAAGCGTGCAGCGCAGCGCGTTAATAGCGTGCAGCGCAATGGTGAGCGGGCGTATATATTAGCCGTGAAGTACCGTTGGAGTAGAACAGTACCTCTTCCTGTACAAGGTGTCATAAGAGGCGACTAAGGTACCAGAACCGACATCTGGCGGTATATCCAAGCAAAAAAGTCAGCTCAAATGTACAGAGTGGGGATGGGTAGCAGTTAAACCGGCGTAAAAGCTGCGCTCTACGATTGCCAACACGCCTGCCCAGCGCGGAAATTATGGGCAACATACCCCCTTTCTTGGGGAGGCCTATGCCCAACTGTAGACGTTTAATGCCTGGTAGGTTGATAATGACGATGACACCTTATGACCACATCCAAGCAGGCATCATTTTATAAGATTGTTTGTTATTACAATAGTTATGGTGCGTTTAAATATCAAAAAAAAACGCCGACATCATCATAACTATTGAAAGTGATCTACTGCTAGACGCAAGCCACCCCACCTGAATAGGACCTATTGAATCTATAAATTTTATTGTAGGGCGTTTAAAGAAAAAAAAATGTTTAAAATTTAACTGTCGATTTCTCTAATATCAGTATAAGCGTCATAGAAAGTGATAATATGCCTGAGTACTTCTTAATCGCTCTAAAAGGTTTCCACACATCAAGGTTCACAAGATCTGAATTAGACTGACCGGTCGTAATAACTTATACTTGTCGCTATCTATAGGCAAAAACACATTAACTGAGAGTCGGTTTCAACCAACCGTCACAAATGACATAATGAAAAATACAAACCAACCAAAAAGTCCGACCCGCCACGATAACGCGGCAAAGTTGCGAATTCATTCGATAAAAACGCAACCGCGAAACTTTTCCGTCGAACAAAAAAAAGTTTAAAATTAAATTAACGCGGGGACAATTGAAAATGGCTGCCGACTGAATAACAATTGTAGGGGGAGGTACTTTAATCATTTCAAATTAGGTTCCGTACTTGAATACAATTATGTGTTTTACAACGGGAAAAATTTATTTGGCTAATGAATTTCTAATGTGATTTGTACTAACATTAGCTCTTTATTCCAAATTCTTCTTAAAAGAAAAAACATCACATCGTTGAAGTTGGGTTATATAAGGATTTTAGTAGGTAAAAAGCCCAATTTGTGATCGATAACATTTAATAAAATTGTGACTGGCACCAGTGTATTCGATACCCATCTACGGTAAACATTTGACCTGAATCCTCGATACAACAGACATCAGACAATAGATGAAAAATATATTATGTATAACACAAAGACACTGTATAAATATAAATGTTCATAACATAATGTCAATTCATTTACTTTCTGACTTCAGCTTTGTGTCTATGAAATTGCGTCAATCCAAACGTAATGGAAGCCTTGTTATTAGGCCAAGGTGATTAAGTTACCTAATTTTAAAATAGCTGACATAACCAAACGCGTTTATTTATTTTATGTAGCACAATGTTTTAGAATAAAGGGTAAAAACATCTATTATTAATAAAAATAATAAAAATTAATATTTTATCATAAAAGGGAATACGATGCGTGCAAATGCAAATAGATTTTACTGAAATAGTACCTTCTCTAGTACTAGGAGTCGTAAGAAACGACTTTGATACCCAAACCGATAAATTGCGGTAAATCCACCCGAAACATTAAAACTGAAATTTTGAAATAGATACAACATTTAAATAGGGTGGAGATGGGCAGCAGTACTCCCATCAGGAAGCTACTCTCTGCGTAAATCCAACTATCTTTTGGGATGCTTGGAGAGGCCTTTAAGCAATAGACGTTCTATAGCTTTTTAAATCCGTATATGTTGAAATGTATGCGCATATATTTAAATTTATCTATTAAAAAACTATTTAAACCTGTCACTTTGATAAGAAATGCGTTATAACAAATAATAAATGTACGTCGGATAAAAGATAAGGTCGCTCTACGTACTTTATGTAAAGAATCATTGGAAACAAGGGTACGTATGTACCTTATGATTAAAAAAGTACCATTTTATTAAACTTAAAGTTCTAATTCGACTTGTTATAACAATATTTTTTTCAAAAAATGACATTATTTAAGTTGACGTGTGTCGAAAATGACCTTTAGGTAGGTTATTTATAACTAACTTATGCTTATATCAAAGAATATTGACAATAAACAATTAAATCAAAAAAGAACGTTGCAATGTTAAAGCTTATCTGTGTGAAATTTTGGCGAACATTTGGCATTTGAGCAGTTTTACACTTGGAAATCTTCTTTTTCTCGGAATAGATCTCAAGAAGATGGCAAGTTATTATAAAAATCATCATGATCATCAAATATTTACTTCCTTGTATATTTTGATTTTAAAGAGAAATTATTTGTTTTTTTGTTTGTCTCAAGTAGGCTCCAGAACTACTGTGACAATTTATTTTTTTATAAATTCTAACTAATTTTATAAATAAATAGCATAAAACTCTTATTTTCTAGACATCAGACAACCGAGGAATCACAAATTTTATACTTAAATACAAATTTAACACATATTAAAACACAGATCTTCTTTATATAAATGTTTTTCTTGGATTGGGATTAAGATATTCCACGATAGGGTGCACAAGAAAGTAATACTACCGAAAACGTCATTGAGCTCGTCTATGCTACTGTCAAAGGTTTTCCGTACATCCTGGAGGATCTGGGCTCGCAAAAGTAGATCCAATTGTCTAGAAGAACGCAAAAAGGTGAAAAAGAGGCGTTGAGTTGCGGACATCTACAAGCAAGCATATAATCTAATCAGGCTTTTGTGGTAGACAAAAATACATCAATTACGATTAATCGATAACAAAGGTGATTTGAAAAATGAATTGAACCGTGCAATAACTCACTCTGAAGGAAAAATTTCGTTCTTTATAAGAATTTACGATAAAATTGCAGAGACGTCAGTCATCTGCCACCATCACTTAACTATGCAAACCAGAAGTAATTTGTGTATAAAATTGCAAAACGGGAATGGACGGAGAATTACATGGAAATGCGGACTTGTCTTCCTGTTCAATTTCATGTTCCTGACATGTCTTACATTGGATATTTTCGTCTTTTGTATACACGCCTATAAAAATTTATACGAATCTATTATATATTCTTAAACCAATTTTTATATCAATTACAGAATTCAAACTAATACGAGATGAAACAAGTTATGACTCAGCCCTATCTTTATACATAGATATTGTATTTATTGTTTTGCCCTGTAGAAAGGATGGATGAAAGAGACTGAAACAATGATTACATATATTACAGTGGAAGTGAATGGAAGAGTTGGTATAGGAAAACCAAGGCGAACATATTTTATCCAGGTAGAAGAGGTATAAAAGAAGGGCAGATCAGAAGTACCAAGAATAAACGATCGAGTATGATAGGACTAATGCGAGTAAGGGAAGCAATAGATTTATGATCACAATAGGAGAAGATCATAATAAGTAGAGGTCCATAGTCTCTGCCTACACCAATAGCACATAGGTGTAATGTATGTATGTATGTATGTGTTTATTTGACAAAACGATTATATGAAAGTTGAAAAAGTAAAAGAGTGTATTTGCGAGACAAAGGAGATTTTGGACGGAGAGTGGAAGTTAGAAATAGTGTCATAGTTGAGTATGGCAGAAGAAGCACACGAGTAGAATAAATGCTGTTAAAACAGAGCACTTCAAAGTATGTATGGTGTGAGTTTCAGAGATAGATTAAAGAAAAGTGTAATAAGAGATTAATATTGTGTAAAGGATGATGATGTGACAACAATAGAGAAAGATATGTTAAGATGGTTCGAACATGTAGAAAGTATGGATGAATGTAGAATGACTGGATAAATATATAGAGCGGAAGTGAATGTAAGGTTTGGTATAGGACAGCTGAAGTGAAAATATCTTAACCAGGTGAAAGGACTAATTTGAAAAAAGGGAACTTTCACGACGGAGATGCTGCTGCCTATTCTCGCCCTTTGCATTTAACCTTCACTGTTGCGGATAGATATACCGCCATCTGTTATTGCTGGTACCTTAGATGCCTCTTACAAAACCTGGTTGTAGTTGTAATAGAAAAAAGTATTTTAATTTACTTTGGTAGCACGGCTTAAAACGATGAGGGTAAACATGTGACTTTTAGACTTAAAGCACTAACTGTTACAAATACCACATATCAGAGAAATCGCAATTATAAAAATATCACTTATTACATAGGTAATGAGTAAATAGGTATAGAGAATAATATAAATATGCATAAGAATTAAAAATACATATTAAAATCAACGGTTTCAATAAAAGAATTCTCGGAAAAAAAATCTTCTTTAATTCGCTGTTGACTATAAGACAGTAAACTTAATCCCTTTTTTATGAAAATACCTATGAAAATTAACCTCGCTAACGTAATATGTCTAAACACAATGTTTCTAACTAGCGATCCGCCTTTGTTTCATGCGGATTCAATGTTAATAAAAAATGGTTATTGTCTCTTAAAGATGGATATATACCATTATTTTAAATTCTTATGTAATACATTATGTTGATTTATCTCGCCAACATTTGCAAAGTAATAATAAAAATGCTGCATATTTACCACATCCAATTTGAAACTACTAGAATAATTTTTATTTCTCTACAATATAATGTATCTTTTATACATACAAACCTTCTTCTTGGATTACACTATCTATTTAAAAACCTCATCAAATCATTGCTTAGTTTTTAAGATCTAAGCACACATTGGAACAGACAAAGTAATGCGACTTTGTTTTTACTATGTACGATTAATTATGATGTAGTGGAGAAAAACTATCTTTATCTGCTTCTTTTTATATCTATTATTCTTTACTTTAGGGATATAAAATACTAAATGGGAGTTTCATAAGCCAACAGATAATTTAAACTCACAACCATTTTAAATAAACATACAAATCTTCACTTAAGATAGCTTATACATTAAAAATAGTATAGTTAAAGTAAATAGTTTCCAATATTTACTTTAACGATATGCTTAAATATTGTTACCGTGTACTGCCAATTAATTAAGACCCTTTCTTTTAACTTTATTATAAGAATAGCAATAATATATATTGTCACATTAAACAAAAATTTTACATGGTTTTAATGACCTTATACCTGTATTAGGTTTATCATAGGTTAATGCTCTTCTGAAATTAACAACATAACAAATAATATTTTAAACAGATTACACAAGCTTATCGTATGCTTGTTTAGTCTTGCAATAAAGACTCAGTTCACTATTATACTATTTCTCACAAGACAGCGTATTTGATAGTGTTCCTTTTTCGTGGGTATTTGTGTCTAGTTAGATCCCCATCCCGGATAATTATGTATTTAAATATTGTATTGGTAATTCTACAGTTGTCTGGAATCCTTAACAAAAGTGTTTTAAGTGACTTATTTCTGAATTAGGTCTATATATGAAATAAAGAATGAATTATTTATATCTATTTAGCTCATTTAACCACTCTTATATCAATTTATGAATCGCAATTTTTAAGGTATAAATACCTCTCGCTAATAAAGTAATTATTAAAACACAACAGTTTTTAAAAATTATTTGAAAGGACTTTTGATTTTCAACAGAAAGTCAACAGAATCCCTTTTTAAGCTTGTCATTTCCCTGCCAACCCACCTCATGTACCGGGCATGATTTCAAAAACTTCCTACATTCAAAAGCAGTTCCATTATATACCTACTCCCTATTATTACCATATGTTACACCGGTCTACCCCTCTAACCCAGCACGTCCTAGACCCTTGCACTCGTCATCACTTAAATGTAATATTCTGGTCACAATTTCTGCTCCATCCCCTCAGCACTCAAGAAACAACCTAACCAGCTTCAGCTTAGAGATGACAGTCAAATGTTTGACTCCTACAAATCGAAGACGAAGACGTGACGATGGAATTTAAAAATTAGAGCCATTGGAATAAGAATCAAAATCAAACGCTCTTCCAATCTGCCAGCGCGAGATTGTCACACTTATGTTGCGTCAATCTAAATGTTACTCTGCACTGGGATAATAAGGTCTATTTTTGTTTGTATAAACATTATCAGCTTAAAGAAAGCTAAATTTAGATGTAGGTCATTTTATAGAGCTCGTTAATTGTCGTATGCGTTAAGCACTGTTAAGGCGTTGAATACAAAAACAAAACAACAAAGGCGTGAATGTAAAATAAACGACAAGAACTTGGGGTAATATTACACCGTGAAATGTGCAGAGAATAAATAATATTTGTAAAACTGGTAATCTAATGTTAGTGCAACTTGTATAGTTACAAGATGCGAACACAGCTCGAACCACCATTACCTTTTATGAATAAAACATTGTTTTAAGTAATCACAACATTATGATATTTTACAGCTATTGTTATTATATATAAATACTGTTCATTACATAATAACAAATAGTAAGTATTAGATAACGAAATAAAGAATCATTTTATAATATACTAACAGTGCTTAGCGGTTTCACCCGCGTTGAGTTTTAGAATATCATTATACGTATAAATTTGCACCCGCCTTCTTCCTCCTTAAGGGTTGATTTTTGAAAAACTATTAGATATGTGTTTCATCACTTTCAATGAAACAGCTGTTTTATACTAAGTTTGCATCTCCGTTTTACTCCCTTTTTATTTATTTTACTCCCTTTAAGGAGTGAGTTTTCAAAAATCCTTCTTTAGTGCTGTGCTAAGTTACAAATGCAACCCCTATGCAGAATTTAAAGTTTTAAAGCTTTATAGTTTAGGGCCTACGTTAATATGATAGTCAAAAAGTCAGTATATTCTTTTATTACTTCATAATATATAAAATTAATAATTAATGTAAATCATTCTGTTTCACAAAAGATCATTTTACAATTAACATTGAAATCTAACCATTTGACAAACTTTCATTTCACGAACATATTACTCAAATTCGACATAATACAGTTTTAGCAAAGGTTTTACTTGAGAATTATTTAAACTTTATATATTCGTTCCAATTTCAATTCTACACGCATCATTTTGTGAAACAATGTTTTGGCAGTTAGTTCTTTAACTGAAAAGAGTAGACATTATGGATCGTGGTTAGATAGTTTATATAATATTCGGATTTATTACTTTAGCTGTACCAGATTTTATATATATATGTATATATATATATTCCCTGGTAATTTCAATGCCTCTTTTACCCTTTAAACTGCAACAGCTATGGAAGCACTGCTGTTTGCCGATATAAAGATAGTTGGGAGTGAGTTCCACTTCTATCAATATTAAGCTACAAAATCTTAAATTTAACGCAAATACTTAAGATCCTGAATACATTTACATTTCATGTATATTTATGGTGTAGTAAGAATGAAAACGGTGTAGTAAGTACACACGTCACAAGTGTAGCATTCACGCTTTTGGAATCGTATCTACTTACTTTTATAGACACAGTCTTATTTACAAGTGACAAGTTTTAATTTTAAAAACTTATTTTAAATCAAAGCAATTAATATTTATTCTTATGCTTGATATGGAAATTCGTATGCTCTAAAATGAAATTTTGAAATCATTGCAGTATTAACACAAACTCTGATATTACATCTATCACTCTAGAAACAAATTACCATGAGGTAAAGTTGTAAGCAATTATAGAATTACTTAAAATATACTTTAAATAAAAAAAAAAAAAATCATTTCTCATAAACATTTGAAATTTGCGTAAACATATTCACAAAAACACACTGTTATATAAATCATAAATCTTTTATTTATTTGATACAAGGTTTCCGCCCGCGACTTTATGCGCATGTCCTTTATCGCATTTCTGAGGAACTCTTTTTATACCGAGAAGAATTCTATACTCACTCTTTGATACCTAATGGACGCAACCAACAAATAACTGTATATTCATTTAAAACAGTTCAATTCAAATACAACAGGCCTATCCCAATTGGCAGCTGCATCCCCGTCAAAAACTTTGCTCTACGATTGCCATCATGCCTGAATACCGTAGGAATAAGGCCTATGTCTGACTATATACGACTGAAGAATATTCAGGAGCATTGAAGCAATTGGCCTGTTCTCTAGAATTACACTCAGATAAAAGTATATCTTAACGTAATTGGATGATAAGCTTTAAGACATCTGCTACTGTACGCTATCGGAGCAGACTTCAGATAACTGCAACACGACAAACTTCTGTCGTGTACGCGCCTTAATAGCAACTAAACTAACATTAAATGTGGTATCGTTGCGCTGTTGAAATTCATTGCGTGTCCTGGGGGATATTAAGCTGGGTTTTAGAATGCGAATGGGTTTGTGAACTAAATGATATTCATTGTCTTTGTTCTGCGTTTTAACTGCGGAGAATATAATGGACAATGCTTGTTGCATGTATGCAATTCTTGTTAAATATTAGTGAGTCAGTTATTAAATATTGTAGTGTGCTAATAATATAAATACAAACATTACAAGTAAACGAGACCAGGGACCAGGAAATTTTTTTAATATTACTTTATTTATATATATTTCTCGTATTTTTATTGGAACAGGAAATACTCGGATAAAACTAGTAGCAATCTAACACACAATATTTAATACATTGTCCTGACTCCGTGATGTCACTTGTTTTACGGGTAACAGAGAAATCACAAAAAAATACTTAAACACATATATTTAGTACCCAGACACAAATTAAATTTAAACATTTATCATAAACTAGCTGTGCCCGCGACTTCGTCCGCGTGGAATAGTTTTTTGGATACCATACCTATTTACTTCAAATTATATAAACTTTGAATGTCACGTTTATTTATATCGAATCAATGACCTGAAAAATAAGTTTTAAGTTTCTATCTCTAAAAATAGCGATCCATGCAAACAACTTTTCATCCCCCCTTGCAACCCCTGACAACCCTTATTTCGAGTTCAAAAATAGCCTATGTCCTTTCTCAAGGTCTAAAGATTGTCTATGCCAGATTTCATCAAAATCGGTTGAGAGGTTTAACCGGGAAAGCGTAACAGACAGACAGACAGACAGACAGACAGACAGACAGACAGAGTTACTTTCGCATTTAAAATATTAGTAGGGATATGTCTCCTGGTTGGAGAGCAAAGCCTTGGTGCATAAAATAGGAACACAACCGTCTACGTTATCAGGCCCGTCAGATATAATTATCCCTTCTATCCCTACTAACATTATAAATGCAAAAGTAACTCTGTCTGCCTGTCTAGACAGACAAATAGAGTTACTTATGCATTTACGAGTTACGAGTTACGAGTCTGTTACGCTTTCCCGCTTAAACCTCTCAACCGATTTTGATAAAATTTGGCACAGACAATCTTTAGACCCTGAGAAAGGACATAAGCTATTTAATTCGAAATAAGGGTTGTAAAGGATCGAAAAGAAGGATGAAAAGTTATATGGAAGTATCGCTATTTTTAGAGCTATAAACTTGAAAATTATTTTTTAGGCCATTGATTCGATATAAATAAATATGACATTTAAAGTTTATACAAGGTAGAGGTATGGTACCCAAAAAAACTATTCCACGTGAACGAAGTCGCGGGCACAGCTAGTATTACTTATATCATAAACAGATGTAAAAACCCAATGAAAGTATTACAAGTGGAAAAAATTCCACTGCTGGATACAACGCTTTCTTTAAAAACAGGTGAATTTTACCGTCCTGGACAGGCGTGATGGCAATAACGGAACGTAACCTTGCCACGAGAATGCTGCTGCCTATCTAACACTTGAGCATTTGAACTATTCGGTTTGGCACCTCAGTCACATTTTACGATAGGTACCTAGTACAGGGGAAGGTATTATAAAGTGTTAAATTCCGGTACCTCGTGGCTGGTTTAACTTTAAGCTGTGTATATGTCGATTAAAATCGTTTTTTTTTATGTTATGCGTGATACAGTAATTGCGGTTTAGGCTGTTTTAGCTTAATACACATTAGTTATTTTTTTTAGTCGCATCTAAAATAACATCATCAAATGTCTAGATGGACATCGTTTTTTTTAAAATTTTATTCTATTATTAAGAGATTTGGTACAAGGTTAAATATATGAATGTGCGGGATAACTATGGGGTAATGTGAACATGATATCTCGCTGTGACTCCACATTACTATTAAAACATTTTTCAGGAACACGACAATTTTATTATTTAAATTTTTGATATATTGTTGACAACACAAAGTATAAGACGTAACTGGCTGTTTAAATAAATGTCAACATATCGAAGAAAAGACGTTGCTACAAAAATTGTGAAATCTTCAAGAAACCAGTCCTCACTACTTGGAGAACTCAAAACGCCTTTACGTAAATCATCGAAGTCCGTACTTAACTTTCCATTAACCTTACCTCGATTTAGGTCAATTGTCGTCACACTAAGGCGCATGCTATATCCCAAGATACGTTTGAATAGTACAGGGGCTAAGATATTTCTTAATGATTCTTTCAGATAGTTAGATACTTATTAGTGATCGCCGGGTGGTTGAAATTTGACCATACATTTGATTATATTTGGTCAAAACCTTTTTAATATATGCTTGACACTCAATAGACAATTCATGTATACTTCATTTCAGTAAACAAATGTGCCATTCAAACCGTAGTGTATGAAATGGTTACTTTAATGAATTCAATGTATTTCTTTACTAGAAAGTAAAGTATAGTTAAAGTTTTGTATAAAAAAATATCTGCAAACGCAATTTACTTAAAATAATAATCACATTAAAATATTATCGTACTCCTTTAAATAAAGCTTGGTTAGAATGATAGGTGTCAATGTAGTAGTATCGCTTGAGCTATTTATATTGGGCCAGTCAGCCAGGTGTAAGATTTCGATAGAATGTTGTTAAAATTTTTGTTAAAAATTTATAGGTTTATTTACTTATTATACTGAAGTTTTTTATAAAACGAGCTAGCACAATATAGGCTAACGTGTCCTAAATACATTTACATGTTAATAATGAAAAAATATTGCAAAACTCTAAATTGTGATATAAACTAACCTATCTCTTAAGATGAATTCATATAAAGTAAGTAAAATTTGATTAAAATCGGTTGAGTGGTCTAGAAATTCAATACCGTTACACGAAATTTTTATTTTTAACATGAAAATTGTAACTTTTTCCTTATCTTTTACAATATTTATTGACAAGTAAATACCCATTCAATCAAAATCGGTCCAGTTGATACCAATATTAGCAGGAAAAGGCATTCTGATTTTCAAAATATCGGTTATTAGTACTAGTGTATGTATTAGGTAAAAAAAGCAACAGAACAAACACAAATCATCATCATGTAAATATTTGTTCAGCGAGAGGAACAAACGTCCCACGGCGCGAAAGAACAAACATTTGACTGGTCCAATGGCGCAGATGGTTATGATCTTATCTTGTGCGCCAAATGTCTTGGATTTGATCCCCGCCCAGGACATTTTGATTTTGTTTTATTGATTTTTTTTTTGATGATATTATGTGTTTATTCTATAGCTAGGTGTTGAATATATGGATTTCAGAATAATTTTATCGCAAAAGCTGCGCTCTGCTATAGCCAACACGCTTCCAAAACGCGGTAATTTCTTGGTGGGGCTTATGTCTAGCAGTAGACTTCCAATGGCTGGTGTGATGATGATGATTTGTCATTAAACTGTTTCCTGATGTCTTAAAAGACTTATCACGTAGTCAGAACAATGTAAATGTTTTCTGAATTTATTCTTAATTTATTTATAATCGAATGTGCCATGGGACCCGTCAATAAATAAGTAATACATCTCTAATAATACAGTAAGCGTTCACATCCAGCAGTCAGCTCCTATACTATAAGAAGCCTTCGGTCAAGTGACTTGCAACAGAGGGGAGTATCAGAGTGACTAGCGACATAATGAGGCATTCGGCGATAAAGGATTTCGGACAACTCCATTCATGATTACTGTGTAATCGGTACGTCCATTTTGCGTGTAAGACTTGTTTTGAGTGTTTTTTTCCGTAATCAAAAAATCTCACAACTTAATGAGATGTTCTCATATATTGACAAAACTTCGAAACAAGACGCTTGACGTACTGTTACGTATATTGAATAAATCAAGAATTACAAATATTTATCTTATGAATATTAATTTTTATTTTATGTCTGGATACAACAAACATTCATTCTGTATCTTAGAAGTCGTGGTATCTATCCCGATCGATGAACAAACAACAATTTTACCTAATGCATACAATAATATAACTGTTTTTCCTGGTAAAACAACAGTATTACCTTATATTGAATATCTGCAATATTATTATATTGTAATATTTTTATTTGATACTTTTGTATTCGTATTTCTTATACATGATTTTATTTGTGATTTCATTTCACGCCAAATATGAAAATGTAGTTGATTCACCAAAAAGTAATAATAATAAAAATTTACTCTTTATTGTACACCAATGAAAACAATACAAAAATATCACAAAAACATGGCATAGTAGGTACAAGAAGCGGCCTTATCGCTAAATGCAATTTCTTACAGGCAATCTTTAGATATAAATAATATTAAAGCTGGTGGAAGTTTGAGGTGCATTTAATATATACATACATAATAATAAACATACATACATTACATACATATAATACACATACATTCAAATACATATAAAATATAAAGTTACAGAACAAGGAAAGTACTCAGGATTTACCAGCAATCGGTTCGTATGAAAAATAAAACGGATAATTCAGGCGACTGGAACGGAAGAGTTTTCGCATAGAAAAATATAAAAGAAGAAATGTTACTAAGAAATGACTATATTTTTTGTAACTATTTATGGGGCAAGAGTTACGGATAAATTTTTACACAACTTCAAAAGTTTATTGATAGATGCATTGAGCTCTAAATTGGTTGAGAAATCTGACGTTTGGTCAGTATAAAATCTCTATATAAGGTAAATAACCAGTATTCCTACTCCTATATAAAATAGTAAGTCTCACTGTAGTCTATAGCCACTGGTAATATCACATAGATTTAACTAGCGCGTTGCCAAACTTGTGACTTAAAGATATGACGTCAAATTTTTAATAATTAATAGTAATTTCTAGTAATTTCACTGCCTCTCTCACTCTTTAAACCGAAACACAGCAATGCAGGCACTACTATTTTTTGTGTCTTATAGTAACTTTCCCCATAACAATAGTCGGAAAATAAGATTAATATTATTGAGCGTGATTGACTATACGTTATAACTATTAATGAAAAAGATTTCCGGCGTTTATCTCAATCTTTAGTTCAGATCTCTTCGCTGATGAAAGCTTATTTTCGAAAAGAATTCTAATTGTCTCTGTGACAGCTAAACTATGCAAAGAATTATGTTTATTCAAAATATAGACCAAACCTTTGACCTTTAACGCATATATAAACATACACCAAATGCGCCATCAGACTCGTAAAGTATGAGTAGAAGTCATCTGACAAACATTTGTTCATCCTCACATACTTTCGAGTTTACAAAACGATCGTATATCCGTAAAACATAAATTCCCGCGAGACTCGATATGAAGTCAACGCGGTTCAGGCCGTCTGAAAATAGGCTATTTATATAAACACTAGTAACATCGACTTTGTCATATATATAGAGGCTGTATAATGCGATTTATCTGTCTAGTGCAAAGTTTATTAGAATCTAGTGCATGTATTTGGAATCCACACGAGGCCAAGTATAGACAAATGATAGAAAAAGTTCAGAAAGCTTTTCTTCGCTACTATTATAAAGGGTATACGGCTATTATCCCTTTATGTACCCAACTAAGTTCTTGCTGGGAATTCTCTGGTAACCAGGAGAGCTCGTACAGAGCTGTCAACTCTGAGTTTGGTGAATGCACTAACCTCTTGAAACTGGTTCAAATTGGAAACATATTTTTAACGGCGTAGTCCATTTATCCAGGAAGGCTTTACGCTATATAATGACGCTACGACCAATGGGCGCGAAGTATTAATAAAAAATGTTGCAAAAACGGGAAATTCGAATCTTTTTTGAAAGCTTCCATTGTATACGCTGCGTAAGCGGTTTAAGTTATACAATAATCATATAAAATGTATTTAATAATAGCAATACTCTTTAATGTGCACTAGTCTAACAGATTAAAATAGAATTGGATAAAAAAAGAAAAAAGTACAATGAGCGGCTTTATCGCATAGAGCAAATGGGATTGTTTTAAAAACAAGTCCGCGACAGCATGTCTATTTTATAGTTGGATCAATATGATCTTCTAAGACAAACTCACCTTTTTAACTGCTCAGCCGTTAAGATGCACTATCGATTAAAAGCAAATCTAAGCAAAATGTCCCGATCCGATTCCAATTTTTCGATCTCAACTAATAAATGTGTATTCCATTGATT
Source organism: Heortia vitessoides (assembly GCA_020976665.1). Taxonomy (NCBI): domain Eukaryota; kingdom Metazoa; phylum Arthropoda; class Insecta; order Lepidoptera; family Crambidae; genus Heortia; species Heortia vitessoides. Next base: position 16,750,658 of record JACJUM010000875.1, on the reverse strand, counting down.
TTCGTGAAATTTCCCAAGAACGTATATTTAGTAATTTTTATCCCCAAAAAAATAAATTTTCCGTGAAAAATTCAAACAGGCGAAGACGCAGCTAAAATTTATATTATAGCCGTCGCCTCGATGGTAGTTCACCGGACGCGGTACTTCGCAATCCACTGTCGAACCTAAACGAGTACTTTAACGTCGTGACCCTTTTGAGGGCGTAACAAACGACCTGTATCCAAGCACGAGAGCACTCATGTTCGTGATATTTCGTGATATTCTGTAACGGAGAGTCCGCAATGAATGAATGTCCTTTCTGAGAACTTTTTCTCTTGAAATTTTTGCCTTACCTTTTTCTCCCCGAGAGTCGTTACGTTCAATTTCTGTTTACGTTTATGGTTTTGTATGTTATTTTTGTTACGTATATTTTGAAGTGATAGTTTTAATTTTTTTTCCATAGTCACAATCAATTGATAATCTGTGTAAAGAAAGTCATTCACTATTAAAATTCAAGAAGTTTATCGAACGCAAAAATAATTGGAAGTGTCACTATACTGCTTTGTGTCAAATAAAATACACCTTTTTTTTCATGCTAACCTAACGCTAGACCTCTCAGACGTTTATTAATGAACAACCTTATACTCGACTGTACCCGTGTGCCCCTAAGGGGACGCCATGCAAAACAGGACTGACAACTCCCACTCGAGGACGCCTATTATGCTGGATCTCGCTCAAGTGGCAGCCGCTGAGGACAGTTAATTATTCTTTACATAAAATATGTATACTGTATCCTCTCAAGTAGCAGGTTCAGCATGCGTTCGCCGGGGTGTACTACTCTACGAAAAGAATATGTGTAAAGAGTCTATGATTGGGGAGTTCCAGTAAGCTAGTGACTGAGGATGGCATTTCCAGAAGTTTTGGTATCGGGTGGGACGTATATCGAAAGTCATTATAGCCTTGAGACCTTTATTATTAACGCACTTCATTTTATACTTACACACAGCTGTGGGTAGCCTTCTGTTTCTCCCTAATTTTAAAAGTTAATTTTGAATATAATTTCTAGCATTAAAGATAAATATCGACCAATGGATGACAACGTTTATATTATAACGTTTACATTCTAAATTGATAAGCTGTTCAGCGCAATAGTCAAAAAGTATTGATAGAGATGCAGGTGTCGCTAGTTCCGCACAAATGTAAATATTTCAAGTACATGTCTGTAAAGAACTTAAATTAATGTGGTGTCATAATTAGCATACTTTAGAGACTAGACATTGTAGCTATAGTAATGAATATTACGCGTTTACAATATCACTAAGATGATAAAGATTAATGAGGTCATTAGAGAGATAATAACTCAGGGAATTTTGGTTGCACGTTGGTTATGTTCTAATAACAATGTAAATTAGATAAGTAAACTTAGCCAAAGCCAACAAAACTATTAACTTCTTAGATTGTATCTACTAATTGTTTTAGTTGTAATAGAACAATTTGTATAATTTATTTAACAAAGTGAACTGACACACTTGACATAACGTCTGCTTAAAAGTAAAATGTTGAGGTAATCCGCTATGTAATTCGACTATGTCATCAATAATAATTATTTTATATATAAGTATATAATCGTGTTATTTGAGTGAAGCAAGGGGCAAATAAGATTATCCGTAATTAAAATATTTTATATCCTTATTTCAGATCTGGAAATATGGTATGCAATACACTTTTTTAGACCAGGTCGACCAACAATCATACAGTGCGGACTGTGTCCGTTATGATAATTAGCGTCAAAACAGCCTAAAGACATATATTATTTCACAAGGATATCACTAGCATTGACGGGCCCGATGGTGCAGGTCGTAGTGAACCTGCCTTGTGCGTCAAAGGTCGTGGGTTCATATAAATATTTGTCCTATCCAAGACAAATATTTATATGATAATATTTATGTTTGTTCTGTGTCTGGGTGTTAAATATGTGTCTGTAAATAGTATATTTGTGTTTTCTCTGTTGTCTGATATTCGTGAAACAAGTGCTTAATTGATGTTGTGGGAATTTTGTTTGTTTGTTTATATAGATAAATCACTATGTAAACCGCATTTTAAAATATTCTGAATGTAGTTTTATTACATTACATAGACTAAAGGTAAAGCGGTTGAAATGAAATCTTTGTGTAGCATTTACGAAATGAAATTGAATGACAGGTTTAGGGACAGTGTAGTACAGACAAGATGTAGAGTGAAAAATAATATCATCACAAAGATTGAAAGAAAAACGTTAAGGGGGTTTGGCCTAGATAGACGAAAGTAGAGTAACATGATATATAAGATAAAATTTAATAAAGTGGTAAACCTTGAAGGGCAGATATACTCGTATATCAATGTAGCAAGAACAAGAGGTCTAGTGCTATGCTTAACCAGCATTCGTATATGAGTAATGAACAAGTTAAGAAAACAAAGAAAGTATGTCAGAATGGAAGTAAGGGAAAGTAAATAAATAAAATAAAACAAACCACTTTTGTAACAATTTTTTAATATGCTATAGATATATGCTATATTTAATATGCTATAAAGACCAACACTTACTGTATACATATAACGTCTTAATCGACAAACTTTGTTTTATAAATATAAAAATGGGATGTATATATAAAAAAAAACCATATAATACTGACCGATAAATTTGATTTAAGCGATATTTGCAATGCGTGTTCTGTCACTCGCGCCAACTGTCAACTGACTGACAGCTAAGTCAAAAGTAAGGTTAACTAGGAAATTTTAGCTAAGTTCTTTTTCATCATCGTCATCATACCAGCCATTGAAAGTCCACTACTGGACATAGGCCTCCCTAAAAAGGGGGAATTTTGCCCATAACTGCCGCGACTAGCAAACGTGTTGGGATACTGCTGCCCATTCTCGCCCAGTGCATTTTAGCTGCATTATTTCTGATGGATATACCGCCATCTGTCGGTTCTAGTTGCCTTTTACGACACCTGATACAAGGGGAGGTACTATTCTACTCTGCCGGTACCTCATGGCAAAGTAGAATAGTACCTCCCCCTGTAAGTAACCTTTTTTTTTGCTTGCAGCATATATGTCTTACACAGTTCAGCCAAAAAATAAAAATTAATATGGACGCTCGGTTTTCTTAAATTCTCTTATATTCCGAACACCTTTTTTTACTCTTGTAGCTATATATATAACGTGCCAAGTATCTCAGTCTATTAATTTCATTCAAAATATTAATTTCGCAACGTCGATTGTCGGTTAATTTTGAACATCCCTCCAATAAGAAGCGTTTCTTATGATTTTACCCTACTTGAAGCTACATATGGGTAACCAATAGCAAAGAGCCTTGACCCTAAGTAAACAACGGCATGATCGAAAATACTACCCTACATATTCTTTAGTATATTGTCTTATCACTATCACTACATAATATAAAACAAAGTGCTTCACCACATCTGTCTGTCTTTCTGTTCACATAAAAAAATTACTGCTCGAAGACGACCTTTCATTTTTTAGCAACAGACAAAAACCAATTGTTTTCAATGAAGACGCAGTGTAAAATCTTTGAGATGTAACAAAATAATGCATGATTAGGTATTCTTTTTATTTATCTACAGAAATAGCATAGATCTTATACATACAATATTATGTCACATTACCCAGTAATTTTACTAAATCTCACACCCTTCAAATCGGACCATAGCAATGTGAACATCTTGATATGGCACTAGAAAAGGTGACAGTAAAGTATTAATTCAGACAACCTTTGTATAAGGCCAATATTTTAGTTTGACAGCTGTCATTCTATTCAAAATATATATATAGAACTATAGTATAGGTAGAACTATTCTTGCCTTAACATTATTTTTTATCTCTACAACTAAAATGCTAAGCTAGTTACCGGTGCTAGACTAACCAATAAACATAGAATCCTTAATGTTCAACTGGTCATTAGGATGACAATAGTTCAAGTTTTGAGAGTCATCTGCAGTTGCAACTGCAGGTACTAGAGTGGTCGTGCTTTCTCGCTAATGATTCGGCGTGAACGGACGCAAATGGCTGTTTGAGATCTAGACGGTCGTTTCAATGGTGAAGAAAACTTGTTAGTTAGTTTCTCTATGGATGCTAATTATTTCTGATAGTTGCTTATCGATTGGAGATGTGTTATTTATTTAAACCTTCAAATTTATTTCTGTATATTTATTTATTTTATTTTTTCCGTGAGGTACCGGCAGAGTAGAATAGTGCCTCCCACTACAACAGGAGTCGCAAGAGTTGACTTATGTACCAGAACCGACAGATGGCGGTATATCCATGCGGAAAATTGTAGCTCAAATGCATAGGGCGGGGATGGACAGCACAATCATTGCTAACACGCTTGCATAGCGCGGCAATTATGGGCATTATTCCCCCTTTCTTGGGGAGGCCTATGGCTGCAGCCGCAGACTTCCAATGGCTGGTGTGATGAATCTTTTTCGAGATTCACATATGCTGAAAGGTGACCAAGACAATTTTACAAGAGAAGTGAGCGCGTAAACATTATAATCCATGATTCAATGCATGAGTACAACCCTGAAATCGGTACACTACTCCAAAAGATATCAGGTACTATGCAGAAAACCTAATTATTGCCAGTAAACTCAGCTGTACACGATAGTCCATGAAGTCCCACATAAAACCAGAACGAAGTTTCCCAAAGTTTTGCAAAATTCAATTTAAATTAGCTCGCAGAATTAAATTTAAGCTGGACATGCGAGTTTGAAGTGGATTTGTAGTTGGTTGAGCTAACGAATGGAACCTTCTCGACCTTTAGTTATACGGAACTTTTGACATGAATTTGTAGAATTACGCAATTTTATGGCTTACTTGTTTGAACGTTCTTGGATGTAAAGTCCTTGTACTATATAGAGAGAGATTAAATTTTAAATAATTGGATTGAATTATTGTTTCATTTGTTCGTTTAACATGATTATAAATTGTTGTACATTAAATAAAGTAAAACGGTGAATTTTTTAAGTTGAATAATATTACTCCTTACTTTAATTTTATTTATTATTCTTATTTAAAAAATGTATTATTCGGAATTTGAATTAATCGAGAATTCGTTTTAATATAAGGACTTAATAGCTTAATTTGAATCTATGTATACCAAACCAAATACAAAATACATCGTCGACAGTAGTCACAAATTATTAATTGAAATTATATACTAGATATTTAAATATTGCATTTAGTAATCGCCAAAGAGCCTTCTATTGATTACTATTGCAGTTTTTTCAATTATTTTCTTATTACAGTCATTTGGGATTTATTCAAAAACAAACAATCGTAAAATGCATAAAATAGAATTACATAATAAATAACAAAATTTTACTGAAGTTGTTCTGGTATGGAGCAGAACACGCAAGCACAAACTAATTTTGAATTGGTCCCGCTTGAATTTAAAATGCAAATGTATTTTTTTACATGTTAAGGCTGTATACTCGTAGTGTAATGTTACTCCTAGCTTTAGCGACTCTGTGTATATGAGCTTAATTTTATATATTCTTGCTTTAAAACAGAACCTATTTCATTTACTCTTATCTTCTAGTAATAAACGTATGAAAACACAATTAATTTATTGCATAATTGAGTGTTGAGACTTGTTAAATATTTAAACACACAGAAATAAACATTTATATATATTGCATAACTTTTATTAATTGTGTTGCTTATGTTTTTATTTATACTTCTCCTTTATAAACTAAATTCAATTCGTATGTTGAAGTATACATGAAATTAACAATTACATTGACAACGTTTTGTAATAACACATACAACGGCTTGCATTTTTTTAGTAATTTAGATCCAATTTCCTTAAAGGATCATTGTAGACACGCAAAGCTTGATATTGATATTGCATATGATGATTTAGCATCAGAAAGTTTCTTTTTTATACCTCAAAGTTACGCAAAGTTTTTGATATAGTATCCCCGCCTCTTACAACATCATCAAATCAAATATAGAAAGTTCACTGCTGAACAACGGGCTCTTCTAGTAATCTCCAATTGAGCCATACAACTGGCTGTCAGCCAGGCAACAGTCTGCATCCAGAGTGATCCTGTAGTTTTAGTAAGATCGTCTGTCCACTTTTTGGATGGTTTTACATTGTGCTCGCACGTACGTGGTCTCCGTTACTAAACCCTTTATTTATACCGGCCCATTGACCGATATTGTGATACGCTGAACCATTATTCTGCATATTAAGTACTGGTCGTGGCCCGTACGTGGAAGTGACACGTACCTGGTATAGAGGGAGATACCATTCTGCTCTGCCAGTATCACATAGCCGTGCCAGTACCAGTCTAAAGTACTCGAACCTCTTAAATGTATGCATGCATGCATTTATGCATTTAGCATGATAACGTCAGGTATAATTAAATAAGGTCAGGTGTTTTTTTTCTGTTACATCATCTTGTAAACGTCGTCATATCAGCCATTAGAAGTCCACTACTTAACATAGGCCTACCTAAGGTGGAAATTTACCCTAATTTCCGCACTGGTTGAATGTTAACACCCATCCCCGCCCTGTGCTTTTGAACTATACTGTTTTGAATGGATCTACCGCCATCTGTTGGTCCCGGTACTACAGTTTGCCTCTAAAAATACCTGGTATAGGGAAGGTAATATTCTACTCCGTTAGAACTTCACGACTAATAAACGTAATACATTACAAACATCTTTACAACTTAAGCCGTTAATTTTCAAGCAGCTTCATTAACTTTTCTCACCATCTACTTTAAGCTATCTTCATTCCACTTTTATCCAGTTTAACTTAATTTGACCAGCTAATCTAAATTGAGTCACGGTCAAGCCCTGTAAATTTAGCGACCAATTTATCTTTGACGCGCCGATTTATACTTCTTTGGCTGCAGCTCGAAGCTATTCGCTTTCAGCATTGAAATAGTGGAGAAGGCAACAATTTAATAATGAAACATCTTATAAGATGTTATAACAAGGTTGATTTTACAATGTGTAGTGGCTAATTGACATCTGTTAAATTAAATTCATTTACGACTTTACATTCAACAGAGAGAGACACGTTTGAATAATATTTTGTAACTTATATAATTTTTCACGACTCATAATAAAACTACTCTTTTTAAGACTTAAAGTCTCATTCGCGCTTTATTTAACTATTCAATTTTTTGTATGACGTATCGGTTTTATTTAAGTTTTTAAGTCAAAAAAAAATTATAAAAATTTAAATTGACCGCATTTTAAGGCCGTTAAAAGAGTACTTTTATGATGAGTTTAAAATGTTTTAAAGTATGAAAACAATTTTTAACGTCCTCAAAAAGCGTTTTTTATCAGATATCTTTATTAGCTGTTAATAACATAAAAATAAAATCAGCATGCTGACTTAAAGCAATTATGTATGCATATTTCAATTAAATATGTCTGTGTATTAAAATATAATCATCTTCTTCATATCTGCTATTAGATGTCCACTGCTGGACATAAGTCTTCCCAAGAAAGGGAAATTTTGCCCATAATTGTCAATGGGATTCAGCCTTTACGATGGGAATGCTTCTGCTCATCGTAGTCCTCTGCATTTGAGTTACGATTTGGATTTGATACCAAGATATGATTTGGATGTATATACCGCCATCAATCGGTTTTGGTACCTTAAAATAAAATACAAGTGCTATAAGAAACAAGAACAAGTCTAGGTCAGGTCAATGTATGAAATAACTAGTGGATTTGTTATTACTATTATTTAAATAAATCAAATGTAGACTAAAAATGTAGTTAGTATTTTAGTTAATACGCCAAAAAATCATCCGATACATTGACCTGAATCCGTGGTAAATCACTTAAAGCACTTGTGTTGCAGGCGCCAGACGACAGAGTAATTACAAATATACCCCATAAATACATGTATTTAACACCTAGACACAGAAAAATGCAAATATCATCATATAAATATTTGCTCTGGGTGGGAATCGAACCCACGACCCAGGCGCACGAGATTTGAATCACTACCATCTGCGCCATTGTGCCCGTCAATTAATATTATTCATATATCATATTCTTTTTAGTTATAAAACCCGAGACACCAATGATAAATGTTTCTTTGGTATAGAATCCCTATTGCTCGTTTGGCTGGTACATTTTAAATCAATAATGGTTTGGTTGAGGAAGTAACGTGACCGGACTTAATGCCAAATGGCTTTGATGCGTTGACGTTTCTATTTACGGCTCCCAAACTCCTAAATTGCTTTCAGAAGGTTTTTGTTGTTTGTTTGTGTTCGCTTAAATTTTGCGCAACTGATTTTTGGGGGAACAAACTGTTGGTCTCTTGGGACTTTTTAAATTATTCAACAAATAAATGACTCTAAGGACAACGTTGGACAGCTGCTGCTCATAAACCTCTTTTTATGTACTTATAAGCCTTTGTCCAGCGATATGTTTACCGAATTTTTGGTTTTATATAATGTAACATATGCATGTTGTAAAATAATCCACCGTTGTATTATAATTGTATCAGCCACTGGAAGTCCACTGTTGGACACAGGCCTCCTAAAAAAAGAGGTAATCTTGCACATAATTGCTGCTCTGGTCAAGAGAGGTGGCAATTGCAGAAGGTGTAGCTTAGCGAACACGAATTCTATTGTTGCAAAGTATTAAACTATATTGTTCTCCTAATAACCTAATTGTGAGACGTTTAAAACAAGAACGGAATGATAACTTTAACTATGGTGAAGAATGATAACTTTAACCTTACTTGAAATAAGGTGAAGATAGGGTAAAACCACGGGAGAGTGCTAGTAATTAATATAAATACAAGATAACATCACAATCTTTTTTCAGCTTTCTAATTATTTTAATATGACAACAAGAAACAATTAAATGTACAAAAAAAATAACAATACAAGAAAAGTGTTCCATAGGTGGAAGTATAAATCTAACGCCGAGTCCAAATAGGTCTTATTCTAAACTCTTTGCCGGTACGAAGCAATCACAGTAATTACAAGTTTAATTCGCCGGAGGCTTCCGGCGAAGTGGCCTCTTTGGCTGCACCCATTTTATATTTATGACTGGCGTTTTGCTGAAACAGCTCTGATAACTTTGTTTACTCTATACTATTATGTACTGTGTTTATAATTAATTGTAATAGTGTAATATTATTAATATTTTAGTATTATTTTCTTGTTATCTAATATTTTTTAATTAAGGTGTCTTTCGCGCGGGTTGTGAACCAAGCGTGAAAGAGTTTATTTTATGAGTCAGTAATTCATGAATAATTTTTTTATCTAGCTGATAAATATTTTCAGGTTAAGCGACATGTGTTGATAATTACTATTTTCTGCAACTGTTTGATGACTCATGAACTCATGTTTCTTTAATTTTTTTTATTTCTTATTTATCGAGGACTTTATCCACAGGATATTGTAGCCTCATTAATTCATAATCTATAATATGCACAAGGTATATGAATAACTGCTGCAGAAAAAAAACTAAACAGGCCTTTCAACTTTCAGATTGTGGATCAGAGATTATATACTGAAACTCTACATGAGGCTTACCTCATACAAACGTTGTCTGCATTGGTAACTCACACTGACCTACTTCTACCGCCAATAGCGGTATTTGCGAGGCAGTAAAATTACTGTGTAACATGAAAAAATATGTTCAAGTCACAATTTTAACAACGCGCTAATAATATTCTTGTGACTTTACGAGCGTCTTTAGGCTGCGATGACGGTTTGCTTTTTTGTGGACCTGGCTAATAAAAATAAACATTCTAATGTTTAGCTTTATATTTGGCAGTAGGGCTTTGGAATTTATTGGATTCTGATAGGACTCAGACTTGATTAGGACGGTATCTACAGTACCACAGACATGACAATGACCAGTATGCAATCTATAAGCTAGAACCTAAAGCTGTATTTATTGTTTACTATTCTCTTGGAACCGGGAACTATACGAGTGAAACGTGGGACGTGGCTAGACATTAATAAAGGTAAAAGCCTGAATGCTTTAGTTTTTGTCAAAAGTCATGTTACAGAGACTGACGAGAGTAAAAAACAAAGAACATGCGGAAGTTAACAGAAGCGCCTAAAAAGCAGTTTAAATATTCAGTACGCGGAGTTACTTTAAACGGAATTTTACATAGGTTCAGTTTAGGGACCAATACTTTCTCGGTTACAGCTGTCAACTTGCGTAAGATATTATTTACGATTGCAAAGTGTGTTACTCCTCGTTTACTTTAACTTTGTATTGTTGAAGAAACTGGTTTATTAGTCCACTTGCTTACACTATTTATTATTTTTTCTTGTGAAATGTCATGTTCACATTAGTCCATGTTTCATTAATGCCGAATTATGCCTGTTCATGTTTGTTTCGGGTTTGCGGGTTGTTAAAGACGAGATAATCGTGAAATTTGGCTTGTGGATAAGTTGGATGAAAAAAGATGTAAATATTTTTTATAGTCTAGTCTAGTAGTCTATTTTCCTGAGAATGATTACCGTAAGGTAATCGACACTTCGACATAATATGTAAAAACGGGATATACGAAACTTCAAAGCCATCGAATATTTAATTTCAGAAATGTATGCAGTCTATTTTGTACAGGCAGGAAATTTAGTACAAAATGATAAGGCCTCTATTGGCTTAGATCAAATAATAATATTAGATCAAATATCAATAATTATTCATAAAACGTTCTTCCTACTTAGAACTAGTCTGTAATGCATGTTTTTGTTAATATTAAAATTAACTAATGCTCACATTAAATATTAGTTACAAAGAGTAAATGTAAAGACAACAGAAACAAAATGGTTTTTGGTTAGATTAGAAGGCGAGAGCTAGAAAAAAAATATATAATTTTACAGTTGAAGTATACAACTAGTTTTAACTGATGTTTGATTTGAACATTATTTAAATATAGTTCTAACAAAGGCATATATTGAAAACTAGTTTTAACTAAAAAAGGGGGTACAATGTAAAAACTAGTTTTAACTGTAACATCAATAAAATATTTAAATAAAATTATAATATTAATGTAGCATTTTAATAATACAATAATATTAATCGCATTTATTATTTTTTTGTAAATTGCATCATAGTAGACCATATAACGTCTAGTCTAGTCTTCCAAGATAGAAGGAATTTAGCCCCTAATTAGGGATGCTGAGCTAGTGTGGTGGCACAATACGGGAATGTTGCTGCTCTTCCCCGCTCTTTTAGATTTGAGCTACGACGTTTTGAGTGGATATACCATCTGTTGATTCCGGTACCATAATTAACTTTTTACTTTTTGTGCAATTAGGGCCACAAAATGTGCGAGTAAAGAACGCTTGTAAGTCAAATCTACGAAGTTTCTATTACAGAGGAAAACATGAAAATTTCAGGCATGATTCAGTAAATGCAGCCTACAGTTTTCTATTAGTAGTATAGTATAGTATTACTTTTTTTTTAACCTTCAATTTTAAGTGAACTTTATTTATATCATTAAACTGTGTTCAAACAAATACGAACAAAATGAGAAATTAACGGTTATGAAAATGAAGCCCAATTTAAAACAAGATGAATGAACTGCATTGCGGTGCTATGTGGCTCCATTAATAAGGAAAAACTTTTGTAGCAGAATGGTTTTATACCACAACTTCTTTTTACGTGCTGCGTAAATGCTGCGTAAATGGCAGTTGCTGCTATTAATGTTCCTTTTTTATTTTGTCATTATTCTGTCTTATTATTTGTGCTGGAACAGTCTTTATAAAAGAGATTCAGTCGTATCTCATTTCAGACGGGCTCGATGGCGCTTGCGGCAGTGTTTATATTTTGGACGCCAAAATTTGCGGATTCAACCTTACTTAGGACAAATACTTATATGACAAATATTTGCGTCTATATGTTGATTTCTAATGTGTATTTTTTTATTACACCAGGTCGATAAACAAGCATACAGTCCACGTGATAGTTAATCTCACTGCAGCCTATAGACGCTCGTGATATCACAAGATCATCATTAACGTGTAGCCAACCATTCGACAAGAAGATATTATGCCACGCTATACAGTCATTTCCCTTCTTCTCTCACCCTTCAAATCGGAATACGGCAGTGCAAACACTACTAATCGGAGACGACCTTTGTATTTAGTTTATTGCCCGATATTCGTAATAAAATTACTTGAAGTGCCGTATTTAGGAATCAGGCCAATGTATGAGATGTGGTGTGAAGGTTTTAATAAAATATATTTATTCATTTATTTTATGAGTTTTGGCTCCCTTTGTGTCAAGACTCATCAATAATAAATAAATACGAGGTAATATGTTGAATTTAAACAGGGTTTAAAACGTATAGTTGTCTACTGTTTTATCATTTTATAGACGGGCCAGACTTATTTATAAGGCAGGTCAATTAGAGGAATCAATCATAAGATGTTGTGTTAATTTATTTTAACCTAACCAACTCAGATATTTTAAAACTCAGTGAAAATTGATACAAATAAATTGAATTACTAGATTTTAGTATTGTTGGAGGTCTACGGAGAGATAAAGTATTAAAAATGTTTGCAAAATCTCCATCTGTATGAATCCTATTCGAATGATCTTTTCAGTCGATCTATTCGATTGATCTGTTTGACGAAATTACGATTTTAAGTAAAAAAAATCTTTTCTTTATTTTTGCAAAGATTTACTATGGTTCGTTAATTATTTGCTTTATTCATTACATAAAATAAAATATAAATATTTCATACAATATATATAAAAAATAATCAAATAGTTACTCATACACTAGAGGTAAAATCATACAAAGGTCGTTAGAATTGGTACCTAACTCTTACCATTTATACCGCGAAACAGCAATGTTCGCATTGCCGTATTCCTATTTGAAGAATGAGAGAAGCGGTAAAATTTCTAGGTAATATGACATCATATTTTCATGTCAGAAGGTTGGCAATGTGCCAGTGATATCCTTGTAGTATATTCAATAGCCTGCGGTGACGCTTTCTTTCACGTGAGCCGTTCGTGTGTTTGTCGAATAAATAAAAAAAAATCTTTACCATGTACTGGGCAAATTTCCTAGGTTTATATATGATTCATTCTCGTATGAGATTTCTATTTGCTTCAATAAACTGTATACATAGAGGAATTTATACCGTCATATACGTTTATTTGACATCTATCATTCGATTTAATGACACTTACCTTATAAAAAAAAACATTTGACGGATTTGCCGATAGGATATTTTAAGGAATCTAACAAGATGACAGAGGAGGACTGAACCCGAACCCGGTCAGCGACCACAGTGCACTACTCAACGGAAAAATATGTTCGTAAAGTATTTGTGACGGTGAGGTGCAACTGAGATGGCTTTTATAGAAGTTATGCTCTCGGGCGAAACATTTTTCACACCTCTTTAGCACTGTTACTAAATTTATCACAAGAATACATTTCTTCATATATTCTTAATTTTTCAATATCGAATCAGAAATATATACTTTTGTATAGAACAGTTTTATTTGATTGCATCATAATTGAAAGATTTTCAGAGCATGGTAGCTCTGTTGTAGCGAAGAATGGTTGAGTTGGCAAAGACATTAGTATGATAAAGATCAATTATTATATTGATTCGTAATGATGGATTTTCGATTAATAGGGATGTTCTTGCTATAGGGTAATGGCGAAGTACAACAGAACTTTTCCCTGTACCAGGTGTCGCAACAGATGACTGGGCTACCGGAACCGACAAATGTTGATATGTTCCATAACGGTATAGTTTAGATGCTACAAGGTGAAGTTAGGCAGCAGCATAAGCGTTACAAAGCCACGTCCTGCTATAGTTTGCCAATTATGGCTTAATTTCCTCTTACTTGTGGAGGCCTATATCTTGCAGTGGAAATTCTTCAGCCACCGTAAAGATGTTACGATAAGGTCGTTACAAGTTTATGCTTTGCGATTGCTACTACGCCGGTTGAATGCTGCAGTTGTAATTAAACTAAAAGGGAGTTTAAACGCACGATAAAAGGAACCTTTAATACAATGACTTATAAGTTTATTATTAATTATATTTTTGATATCACTACTCACTCTCTATGTCACTGAAATACTAATAGGGTGACATGTAAACAAACAGCTTGTGCAACCAATTTATGGATACTAAATAAGTTTGCTTAAAATAGCAAAGAGATAAACAATAATTACAGTTTGTGTAAACCATTCAGAGGTAAAAAATTTTACGTTAAATTTTAAGCTGTTCTAATGAAATTTCGGATAAAATATCTTGAATAGCGAGAAAGGAACTATTTTTAATCTTTGGCCCATAGCAAGTGATATATGGAGGCGTTCACGCGAACAGGGTAATGGGCAGAAATCTAGTCTATATAAAATAGTATTTAGGTGTAGTATATACGGAAAATTCATTGAAAGGTGCACTCGCTAAGCATCACTACAATGCAGCGTAGTGCTCACGGTTCAGCGGTGTCTTGATTTTATTTATTCTTTGTAAAATGAGGAGCGATTTTAAACATGACACAACATGAGGATCTTTGTAATCTTTGCGACCATATCTAATTGTCCCTGAAAATATTTTGAGATATTGACGATGTTTTGGCCTTAGAAGCAATATGCACATAATGAACTCATATTAATACGTGAAACAAAAAAATTGTAACCCATTTTTAGGTAATTTTACGAACGAACGTGAAATTCGACACAGTTCAATTAAAAAAGAATAAGTGCCCGAAACTATTACTTTAATACAATATAATTCAATACATAAAAATATATATTAGATTAATTACAATAACCATAACATACTACTGTTTGACATTGACATATTTAAATAAAGTAAATATTAAACATCAATTGAATTAACTTTCAAATAATAAGAGAGTTTTTAGAAAATTTTATGAATTAAAGTTGAATTTCTTACACCAGGCAATCAATAGTATAATATGAATTATTCTGATAACTGCTTTAGGTGCCCTTTTTGAATAGGGTCACTTCTTAAATAGAAAAAGGGAATCTAGGATTATGATTGCCCCGCTGTCATGGTGGACTTAGTTGCAGTAACAGAGACTGTATGATGGGAACGCTTCTGCCCATACCCACCTGCCCATAGCTCAGTTGAGCAGGTGTGTATGAACTTTACCGCCATCTGTCAGTTCTGGTACCTCAGTCGCTTCTTGCGACACATGGTACAGGGAGAGGCACTATTGTTCTCTGCCAGTATCTCAAGACCTGCTTATTTTTTTAATATTATTATAATTAAAAGCATTCCTGTATTAAAAGTAAGCAATAGTTTTTAAAATGACGATTTAAATTTACTTAAAGAACAAATAAAGAGTCAAACAGGTTCGAGGTATTTGTATTAAATAGTTAAGTATATAACTAACCCTACAATAATTATATAATAAACTTTAGACTAATAATATATTCAATTATTTATGAATATTTAATCAGATATTGATATTCAAATGATACATGTAGTTAATTATAACTAGATTTGTTATTGAATAAGATCAAAGGCTGTATCGGCTTTGAGTAATTTTAAAATATGATCGCGACATGTATGTCGTAAAATAATCATCATTATCATATCACCCATAAGACGTTCACTGCTGGACATAAGCCTCCAGAAGTAATCAATAGGACCGGTTGTATGCGGCCTGTGTCCAGCTTGATCCTGCGGTTTTAGCCAGATCGTCTGACTATCTTGCGGGTGGACGTCCTACGCTGCTCTCGCCCCCTCTTGACAATAATAAGCAGGGTTTTTTTATTTGAAAAGTATTCTAAGATAGTAATTTTGAATTCACTTATTTAACGTCACAAATAAATGTCAAACGGGCAGAAGCCCGTTCACAGAAGTAAATAACGTAAGCATTTTCAGTTATGAGAATGTTTTTCAAAGCCAATGTTTCATAACTCATCTTTAAAAAATTTAAGCAACGTATGTTTTTGTGTTTATATGAGCGATTCAAATATTCCTAGAATTATTTAGAATTTACCACTACAATAATAAATATAACCAAACGTAGGGCATTATATATGTATGTATAATTGTAAATTAAGATTCAAACTATGTAATTTATTGTTTCCGGTTTTATTATCATATGTGAACAAGATCATGTATCGGTTGGACACATCGAGAATTGATTAAGTCTAAGATATGTCTTCTCTCAATTTATAGCCTTTGTACTAAAAATATTATTTTGATGTTAAAAGTATATAACTAAGATAGGACAAGATCTATCAAGTTAGCTTGCATAATAATAATCAGTTTTATTTCTATAAGACAACAGACAATATTCTAACTTGTTTGATTTAAGTTACATTATGCTGAAGCACTTTAAATAATATACAAACCAATTATATATATAAAAGTTAGACCCAACTTCTTTTTGTAATGGCCTTTAATAAATGGTGCTGTATCCAACCGACAGATGGCGGTGTATTCACCTGTAGTAGTCAAATGCAACAAGCCGGGGTTGGGCAGTTACGATCTGCGCTTGTTCAGCTCGGCAAACTACCCCTTCCTTGGGGTGGCCTATGTCCATGCCCATTTTATAGCTGCTATGGTGTAGTGATTTTTATCAAATTTAGTTACTTTGTTTTTAAGTAATAGAATAAACATACTGGAGTACTGGTATTTTATTTATTTACTTGTCTGATGTTCGTTACATAGGTATTTGACTTATCTCTGAGTAAGTCAGTGTGTGAGATTTATTTAAGTATTATTTAATTGAAAATTGTCACAATTACACAAGGACAACCGATATTGCTATTTCATTCATCAATCATTCAGTGTAAGGACTCATGAAATGCAAATACAATATGGCGGCATCATTACTATAGCGCTATTGCGCAAATACATCAATTACCCTCGTATTAAAGCTTTAAAATGTGCAGCCAATAATCGATTCCATCACCCATGCCTCAAGGTTCAAAATTTACGTCTTTCGCTGATCGTGTAGCTTTAAATAGTATGCAACTACACGTTGTTGCTCAAAAGCAGAACTTGTTTCATTATATTTAAGTCGACATTCGATTGCTGTTTTAGCTCGGTTAAACAGTATAACATTAGGTAGGATTGCAAGGAAAATGGAAGGTCCCAGGTTGATAAACCCGTGTTCACCATCAGATTAATGAAAATGAATTATGGGGAGAGAGTTGAGAAGTGATTTATAGAACGTGATTATGTAGCTATAATGCTTTTAAGTTATTTTTAGAAAAAAGCTAAGTCATGATATAATGCGCGATTTTGCCATCGTGGCTAAAATTTACTTTTTCGTGACTTATGTAGTTAAGTTTCTAGTCTGAGGTATAATGATTAAATAATGAAAGGAAAGCTTTTTGTGACTGAAATAAGCATCGAATTTGGTTATAAAATAAGACAAAAAAAATATTCTAACCTAAGTGGAAGAATATTATCATTTCTCTCCTTCTGGAATACCGTAATACCTGAAGCATGTGAAGGTATTCTAAGAGGAGAGATTTAACAATACTCTCCTACTTTGGTCAAAATATTTTTTTGTCTTCATGGTTATGAAGTCTACTATAGTCTTTTTCTAGAAATTTTGTTTACTCAGAGTTAGATTATCATAAAATCCACTCATTGTTACAGGTAAATTGGGATGTTTTTTTTTACCAACTCTTTTATATAAGTCTTTTAAAAAAACTTACACTTGTAATATCAAAATAACTAGTATTCAGTAAAAGTAATATTTACTAAAAAATATTCAACTTATTTTAGGGTTCAGGTAGTACTCAAAGTCAAAATTTTTTTAGTGTTTTTTGTACTGATAAATCAGCGCCATCTCTTCAACGTTGTGGTGTGTCATTTAAAAATACACTTTTACAAGTGAAACAATTGATAAATAAGAAATAGTTACTTAATTAGACATTAAATGCATTGAAAATTGATGAATTTTATAAAGGACAATTATTTTGCATTTTTTTACCATAGAGCCTCTACATATCGCTTTATTATTTAAATATTTAGTAAATGCGCACAAATAAAAATACTGAACATAAGACAACAAAAAATGTAACTGTTTTGTTTCTCTCTACGTTACAATAACATAACTAGTAATTAAGCTCAGACCAAAAAATAGAGAAGCATCTATAAATTTATCTGTATCCTTTAATGTATAGATTGAGACTATACGAATAAGACTTAATTCCATTTCTTTGTACAGACATTATTAAATAGTGGACAATAAAACTATAGCAGTAATATTTTCATTTGATTAATAATGCAATATTGCAGTACCACGTGGCTTAAGAGAAGTCCTTCTGTTATACCCAGTGACAGGGAAACAATTAACTCATGAAGTCTTTTCAACTCGTAATAACGTTTTATTTTTTCTTCTTTTAACAATCACAATATATTTCGTATAGCTGACACTGTGTGTTTTATTAGGTTAAAGTAAAAATTTGAGCAATGCAAAAAGATAAGTAATTTTCACATGAAGTGTGAATTGAACTACATATATATCTTAACAATTTAATTTTAGAGGATTCAAGACTCGTACCTCAAAATAGTGGTTTGACTAGCCTAATGGTACCCAAGGGTTCCCCGATATCCCAGAAAAAATATTTAGTTTGACTAGCCTAATGGTACACAAGAATTCCATGATATCCCAGGAAACATATTTAGGTGATAATCATTTGTGTATATTATGTACCAAGGTTATTTTTACATGATTCTTCTGTTGTTTGATACCCGTAACATAATGCGACTTATATCGGAGTAGAAAATTATTAATTTTACCTAGCTATGTTATTTCCCGAAAAAAGTATA
Organism: Heortia vitessoides; assembly: GCA_020976665.1. Classification (NCBI taxonomy): domain Eukaryota; kingdom Metazoa; phylum Arthropoda; class Insecta; order Lepidoptera; family Crambidae; genus Heortia; species Heortia vitessoides. The sequence continues at coordinate 16,731,879 of JACJUM010000875.1, read as the reverse complement.
CAAAACATAAACCCAACATTATTTTATTATCCAAGTATTTCATAATAATAATTTTATTTGAATATTTTTACACTCACAACAAAATTTAAAAGCGAAATTATTAAAGAAAAAATAATATAAACGTACATATGAAAAAATGTCATTAATTCAATTTGAGAAATATTATGATTAAAAATACAAAACGCTGTTGGGTTTTTACAGAAATAAATAAATAGATAAAAATAAAGTCATATTTTATTGCTATATCACAAATTACTAACCCACGATCAGAGTATTTAATATTATTACGAAAATAAAATAAACTTCTTTTACATATCATTGAAAATGTTGTTAAAAAAATATTACCCTGTAGGTAGTTAAAATATTCGATATAGCCCAGCGGATAGTCAAATTGAAGTGGCATTTGGAGTGCAATACATATGTACAACTTTTGGTCGTTCTGACTGTAAAGTTCTCGAACGGAAACCATGCATGCTGTGTAAAATGTACGCCTACAAAGTAATTAAACGTTCTGGTAAAACCGCAGAATTACGCTAAATACAAGTCATGAGTACTGTTACTAATATTCATGACAAATATTGCGGAGTTTTTAAGATGCTTTTAAGTGCATAAAGTTTAATACAAACCTTTATCCGCAATATTACAGTTAATAATTTTAGTTTGTTACCAAACATTTGTCAGTCTTTTTTTCATGTCCTTAAAAATTACGGCTTAGGCGTGAAATGATACCAGACATTACTCATCTTTAATAGATATGTACCATGTGTTACATTTTGCAAATTTTGTTCTATACTATTATCCTGAAAATGTGCATTTGAGTTTTGTATCGGTCGGAAATACTGCTATTTCTCAGCTACGGTACCACAGTTGCCTCTTACGATGTTTAGGTAGGGTAAGTGGTACTGTTTTACTCTGCCTAAAGAATAGTACCTCTCATTGATGCTTCCCCATGGAGTTGCCTAAGCATTTCTCTTTATCCTTCCCATTATGTGTACAAGTTTTTAATAAAAATCTCTAGAGAAAGAAAGTAAAAGAATAATTTTTAGAACGGAACATCAACCAAGAGACGTGGAGTAAATGGGTTAATTTTTTCCCTAAAGAACAATATAGGTTATATCATTCAGTTGCACTAAATGCTTCTCGGCAAAAAAGTTATTCCAGGAACAGCAAGTGCTGTGAAGAAAATAAATTGTACTTTAATGTGCCTCCGAGGCTGCTTTTTACATCGCTCGCTATTTGTTTGCGGAACTGCTTTGCAACAGTATTTCATTAGTGCTCAACTAAACACGCTTCTTAGACTGTATTTGGATCCTGAAAAAGGAGCCACTTCAAAGTAAATTTTCTTATAAATGCGTCAAACACTCAATTTGTTTGACAAACGCTAAAACTACTCAATATGCAGAATTCCAAAGTATCAAAGGAATACGATACGAATTATTTGATTGATAAAAAACTGGAACATACTATTCTGATTGAAGAATGTTAGACAAGGATTAACCCATGTGTCACGCAATCCTAAGGGAAGAGGATCTAGGTATTTTGTCTACCTTTAGCCTTTATAATACATTTCTCTATCTTCATAAAAAAAAACAATCGATTAAAGCTTCGGGAAAATCACTACAACAGTTTTCTCTGTTGCCTGCTGACATCAAACAAGTATTGCAACTCACAGGTCGTTTACCTTCTTCCGTTAAGAACTGTAGTAGTCGGTAATACATTGCTAAGGCTGGTATTGTCTTAACTCTACCAGACCTAGAAATTTTGTCTAGAAAAAGTTTCCTCATGAAATTACTTTCATTTCGTTCTTTTGTTCCTTTGTTGCGTCAAATTGATATTTTAATTTGTCTTTGTTAACTATTTTTCTCCGCTATAACTTTTCTAAGCTGCGTTGAGATTTACTTAACGTTTCGTGACACGAGATAGGAGATGAAGAAATAGGGACAAAGAACCTACCTAACCTCAACATTACACTAGACGTAGCAAATATACAGGGAACAAAAAATTACCCCCAAATTCTTAAAAGGACCAGTAGCATACAGTTGTAACTCATGGGAAGAGTGTTATGACATTATTTAATTTTGACGTCTTTATGGAAACCTCATATTGTCAATTTAATATATATAATGGTAATTTAAGTATAAGAGTTTAACCTGTAAACATCTAAATATATACCTTTTAACAAAATAGATAAAGTTTTCTTCCACCGAAAATTACTTCATAATGAAAGCAACATTTTAGTTAACATGAACCGCTTTAACTTTGGTAAGTGGAAAGCTTATGGAACGCCATGAGGGGGGCATCAAATACTACAGCTAGTCTTTTCGCCTCTGCAGCGGTTCTATTTAGTACTTCACGGTGTTTGTACATAATTCTAGTAGCGGTGGTAAGTAACGAATTACTTTCGGGATTAAAAACTTAGAATTATGTCAAGAATTGCTGTAATGCAGCATGGATTACGACATTAACAAAGTAGCAAACCCTTATACCCAATCGAGAGAACTAAATGCTAAGTTTTGCACCAACTTTACGGTTATATATAAGAAAGTCGCCGTCTCTACGGCGCCTTGCCTCGCATTGGGACCAATCAGTGCAAGCACCGGATGCAGTAGGTCTTACAGATGGACCAGGGCCCTTTACTTTTAACGAGTAGTACTGCGTGAACCGAAGTCCCTCTTGGAAAAGAGGTACCGGAGCTGAAAAGTATCACTCGTAGTCACAATTGACTATCACGATTTGATCTTCTTTCCAGACACTGGATGAGCTGATCCCCTCTCTCTTCGAAGAGGTGCCGGAGTTGTGAGGCGCGCATCTCGATGTATATGCGTACATATACTCAAGATCTATAAAGCTTCCGGGTCAACAGGCACTTATGTAGCGATTCATGATACTTCCGGTTACAGAGGTGTTTCATGGCAGAGTAAGCCAACAGCACCAATCTGCTAAAGGTTCTTCGGACCTCGTACTCATCGTTCGTATTCGCCCATTGGCACTATAAGACTCATACTCTCTATGCTTGAGGTGGAGCGCCCGATCACAGGGAAGACCCAACATTGCCCCCCCCTCTATAGTCAACCACATGAGCCACTGTGAATCAATGCGTCAAGTCCCGTGACAAAACTCTGGCAGAACTGCCACACATAATTGCTGCGCTGGGCTGGTGTGGTGGCAATCGCACGGCATAGTTTCGCAACAAGAGTGCTGCTGCCCATTCCCGCCCTTATTCATTTGGACTATACTATTTCGGGTAAATATATCATCATCAGTTGGTAACCTACGACATAAAGGGGCAATTCATAAGTAATTTCATTTTTCTGCTCAATTTCAACGTACGCATGGAATATTAACATGAATTCATACGTTAGCCGAACTCATAAAGTAACACCTGTCAATGAGCATTCAAAATGCAGCCTCGTGCATGCAAACTTGGCGAAGTTCTTGACTTAACCTTTATGCCTTATTCAAATAAGAACTATTCAAAATGCTTCGTAAGCAAGAATAACTTAGGAATAGGTGGGGTGTGAGGAATAGGAGTCGGCGAACATGTTGATATGTATAAAATGGACTAATATTTTCGTGTTTTTTTATATACATATACACGCTTCTAATTTTTCATGCTAGCACCTCTGCTCGCCTCAAAAATATATATATATATATTTTTTATTTTTTTATTTAACTTTATTGCACAAAATGTTACAAAATGTACAAATGGCGGACTTAATGCCAGATGGCATTATCTCCCAGTCAACCATTATACAAAACTGAAAAAAAAATATACATAGTGGTGCAGGCAATATAAATACAAAAACAATAAATGTGGCATACATATTTGTATAAATAAACGCAATAAATGCATATGATATAAATATATATATATATATATATATATGTATATATATATATATTTTTATATCATATGCATTTGCATAGCATGCATTTTTTTATATTATATATTTGTATGTATGTATAGTATAGAATTTGATATACTTCCTTAATATTTTACACTTTATGTAATTTTAAGTAGGTTTACTATGCCAGTCAGTCAGTTAGCTTCTCCTATATACATATATAGATATTAATAGCCTAGTCAACTATTAATAGGTCTAAAATGAGTTATAACTGTTCTGTTATATAAAAGAAGCTTTATTGTTTCACATATGAAAACATGTGAAAACGCTTTCAGCCATATTAATCTGTAGATTTATCTGTACTGTGACGTCATACATTTTGCACACAATTATTTGACATCTAACAAATAATTACCGTTGTTGAAACCAAAAAGATATCTTTAAAAACTATGACTTTCACAAATTTGGAATTCGGATTAATGTCCAAATTATATTAGTTTGATTCCAAATTTTTTGACATTTCATCATGGCCGATATCGTTTTCAGCGTTGCAAAATCTACAAAATGAAACTATTTTTAAATTGAAATTATGCAACTACATTGGAGTTTAATTAACTGATGTTAGCTCAACTCTATATTATTTAAGTAGCCTATATATAATACAAGACACAGAATAAAGACTTGCATTAGAGCCTTACTGAGGACATCAACAATTTGTTCAGCGGAGTATAAGCCCACCCTTGCACTTAGTTTATTTTTATAAATAAATTTTACCCATTTGCTTCAGATACCACCTATATTAATATAAGTATTTTATTTTTGTTTAAAATATCATAAATTATGATCATTCTTTACGCTGTTGCTAATGATTCCTATGGAATTCTTATAAATCTTCTTATACAATAAATGTATATATCTATGAATTGTGTATTAAGTATATATTAGAATAATTCAAAGTTATTATATATAACTGTAAAAACAGCGACTACATATGTTGTACATTGTGGTATTAAATATATATATACTGTATGTAGGCGTCAAGATATATTTACCAGGGAATAAAATATCATTAAACAAAATATCATTGTGACATTAAACGAAAATTTTAATGAATTTGTGTTTATTTATTACCATTTTAGATTCAGAAGTCATAGTCGAATAGCACACTTTCTTCTATTACCTTCATATTGTGTTTTCTTTTCTTTGTATTTTAAACAGATATATCAAATCAAAAAGACTATTATTATTGGCAGTTATAAAATGTATTTACATCAAACATCACACGCGTGTAATAATCGCTCAAACCTATCAATCGTGCCGAAGACATACCAACTCTTGCTCTAGATCCCCGTCAGCTCCCAGCCTTGTCCCAGAGGACTTTCTATCTTATTGTTGAACTTTGATTTACGGCCCCGCTGAAAACTTACTGGGAGATTATTGGGAGAGGAACATTTTACAATGGCACGTCTGAGTGCCAAGGGGAAATATGTTTGGCTGCCACCTGAGTCTGGCACGGTGAGGCTCAAAGTTTTTGCCTTACTGGCATTTTAAAATGGCCCGCAATGTTTGCGGAGCATTATTCGTTCCCGTATTTTAGGAAAAAAAAACAATATTTTACAATCTTGTTCTGATTAATTACATTTTTTATCGATATTGAATTCGTTAAATATTTCGCAAAATTAATAAATACTAATGTTTACAGGATCAAAAAATTTATATCGTATAAAAATATTCAATGAAAAAGCGAAATTATTTCAATATAAATTTACGAAATTCCTTTGCTTCCAAAACAAAGGAAAACTGGATACGACGTTGAGGTAACTAAAAAGAATAAATAAAATGTAATGACCGCTATATATTTATTCATAACAATGTCCTTTCAGGAAGGAAAACGGTTTCATGTAAGATCACCTCGGGGTAGAGGGAGAATTTAATACCACAAACCGTATATATTTGTGTAAACAAATAAAAGCAATACTAAATCGTGTCCGCTGCGCAAAAAAATATTCCGAGCTAATCTGTGTGTGTCAATTCATAAGCGATTGGTATCATACAATTGAATTTGTAGTTATTAAAAAACTATCTATTGATATTTTCGTGAAACGAAACAATTTGTATATTAAAGACATACGTGTAGACGTATCTTCCAAAGCACGGAGGAGGTGGAGTTAGTCAATTCTGTCTCCCATCCGTACTACCAGCTGTATATTCTTAATTGTCCTCATATTTAATTTAATATTAGTTTTAATATATGTAAATATTATATAGCAACTCTAACAAAGGCAGTCATGATTTTTTTTTCATCCATTACCAAATGCATTGTCTAATGAAAGAAAATTTACTTACGGAGGTAATGATATATAATTTTAGGATTAATTTTTTCCCTATGGGGATATTTTGCCAGTAATTACCGCGCTAGGTTGACGTGGCAAGATGGGCAGCTTCGCGTTGGTAATGCTGCTGCCAAAGCCTTGAGTGTTGTCTTTTTTATACAGTTTTACATTTGAGTTTCCTTCTACGCACAAACACTTAAACCTGTCACTTGGACCAGGTACGAAATCGCAATAATAACCCAAAACCCAAAACGGGATATATCTTTCGGAGAATTTCCTCTAATGGTAGTTTATACCGTTTGTTTCGTTTTTTGGTATGTCCGTCTATGGTATTCATTAAAAATACGTGGGTCTTGAGCAAAGAAAAAACAAATCATTCACGTAGTTTCCAAATTTTGCAATGAGTTTCCTGCTTTAAATTAGATTGAAAATTCTAGTCAAAGAGTCTGCATTTTTAAAAGTTTTGTGGGAGGTGAGGAAAATATATTCTTTTTTCATTGGTTTTCCGGGTTTTAAAAGGATTTGCTGATAGACAATGTACATTTTTGCCACTTTATGCCCCGCGGTCTGATTCGCATAGTCTCAGTTTTCGTTTAAATAATAAACATATTAAATGTAGTAAGTTACTCGTAATACATCTTCTTATAAACTAATCTCATAATCAATATATATACATCTTCTAATCAATCTTTCATTAGCTATTTGCTTATGAAAGACCGAATATTTGAATTTACAGAAAGAGACTTCAGTAATAAACATAAATAGTAACTTATAACTCAAATATAACATTTTATTGAAATAACTTTAAACATCAAGAACTTCTATGCTACTTTACACTGGAGAGGGGCCCCTAAAGGGGTAAAACAAATAAAAAAATATTTTAGGAAAAATATTTAACACGTGTTTCATGACTTTCAAAGAAATGCCTTCATAGTGAATTTCGTTTGCATAACTTCAAAAACGGTAAAGTATTCTACTTATTTTGCATCCGTACTTTAACCCATTGGGGGGTGAATTATCAAAAAATATTTTTTAGTTCTGAATATGTTAAATTAGCTAAGCATTGGTGGGGTTACGGTTTATTTAAGTAGGGACTATATTTAAATTATAGAGTATATTTCTTATAAATTTTTAGGCAACACCCTTATTCCAGAACAGCGGAATAAAATAATTGACCTGACCCTAAGATAAGTCACTTAAAGCACATTACGGACATTAGACAACAAAGGCCTAACAAATATAATACTGAAATACATCATATTTGTATTCCACAGACCCAAACACAAATATTAATCATATAAATGTTTTCACTAGGTGGCGAATCAGGACCCTTGGTGCATATATAGGTTATACCTATCATGTGTCTAATTAAGTCATTAAGTAGCTATAAAATTACACTCAAGAGAGCCTTACGCATTCTATTTTCTTATATAAATTTATAACATTTTATATCATCATTTTATAACATTTTATACCAGCCATTGAAATTCCACTGTTGGACATAGGCCTCCAAGAAAAGAGGTCTTTTGCCCATAGTTGCAGCGCCGGACAAGCGAGTTGGCAATCGTAGAGGGCAGTTTTCGCGACGGGTTATTGCCCATCCCCTCCATAGTGCATTTGAGTATGGTACACTTTATAGTGATTAGATATTATTGTTGTTTTTATAAAAACATTTCTATTTTAATGGGTATTGCACTACTTTAATTTCTTTTTGCTTTATCCGATGGTAAATTGGCAGATCAAGCTTTTATGTGCATAGAACTTTTGATAAGTAAAATGACTTAAAACCTAATATACACATTTATTTTGTAAATTATTTTTTATAATTCTAGTCTAAGTTTTTCTTATACAAACTTTGATAAGCCTTTGTTAAAATATCAATTTGTGAAACAAAAATTATTTTCAGCAAGACCAAAGTGTTTAATAAAATATCAAAACCTTCGGGCAAGCTTAAAACCAAAGTTTTTATCCCAAACAGCACCATCTATTATTTCTGCGAGGAACTAATGCTCCCTCGAATTTCGCCCACCAATATGGGGCGCGCCTGGGAAAATTAGGTTCTTATTTTGAAACAGTATCAGTCGTCTCGCGACCGTGCGCCCGTGCGGACGAACTGCGCGTTGCCCCGTCGAGAAATTTCGAATAGGATGTGTCGCGTCTGAACACTACATATGTATGCTGTACTATACTGATAACTGATAGTGCGTACTGTTGAGCTGTGTACATTGACTAGTGTTAAGCTGTGAATAGTGATGAGGCTCTGAATGGATACCTAATTTCTATTTTGGAGGTAATTTTTCACTTCTAATATCTCCGATAGTCAATTGTTAATGAATACCTTCGCCAGTTTATTCTCTAGGGTACGATAATTAATTTGATAAGAATTGTTATCGCATAATAAGGCTAAACAGAAGTATTACGTATATGAGTTTTGATTTACTAATGTTGGTAATAAAGTTTGGTTTTTATCATTTGAATTATTGTCTGCCTTAAGTAATTCATGAGTAGATTTTAGTGACAAGATTTTGCGGTTGATTTGACATTAATCCATCGCAATTAGAGTAAAACAGAGCTGTAGAAAAGTTTGTCTTTTTTTTCAAAATAAGTGCTTATGCATAGTATATATTTTCAAGTCCTTGTTTAAAGTGGTTCAAAACGTGTTGCGATTGGATTGGTATTTTTTTATCATTTTGTATGGCAATGAATATTTTTTCAGTCTATCGCTGGTCAACAAGGTTACATAAAATATGTACTAATATATGTTGTACATTATTCTTGTTCAATTATTATGGTTATTACTAATGAGATAAAAATTAAAAAGCGACAAATTCGTTTTTTTTTAAATATATTTTAGAACGCTATATTGAAATATGAGATATATTAAAAAAAATAACATAACGTTTTTCTCAAATCAACTTGTTCAGTATTTGTAATACATTTATTTTTATACCGTACTTTTTATATTCTACTCGTATTGTTTGATGTCTGACAGCTAATTATTGTTATCACACATTTTAAAGACAAATTAAAATTTTAAACATGATAAGTTAAACATATGGGTTCTTGTAACCAAAATTACTAAGAGAAATTTCTATTGAAGAGTACAATTTGTTGTACATTACCTTTTAAATTCTATATTTGTTCTAACAAAATATAACCTATATCGTTAATTACCACAAACTCGTTCTTCTTCCCAAGTTTTTGTGAAATATTCTTTGATCTACGCCTTTACAAACTCTAATTAAACGTATTCCTTTCAACGTGGCCCTAAGTAGAATTAATTGGAATGTTTGTAACTTCATTAGGGTATAAAATTCGTCCCACAAATTTCATGTTATTTGTGAAGTATCTCGATTTATATTAATTTTCTCCAGTTCAATATGACACCACCTTATCACGAATGCTTTTAAATACTATTATTAAATGACATATATATATCGATAGTTTAACAACTATTAATACAATATATTCATATTGAAGTATTACTTTTTATATACAATTTAATGTATAGCAAAGGACACGGAGAACTTTTGATCATATTGAATAGTACAATTGGTGGCCTTTTTGCTTACAGCAATTCAGTTGAATAGAGAAGCTGTCACAGACCGAGAGTAGATTGAGTTAGATTTTACTTTTGAATATAAAAACATATTCTGATAGCATAATTCAACATATCAGATTAACAATATTTATTGCTTTATTTATTTACAGATTTTAAACATATATACAAGTCACAATATTAATAAACAATACTAAAACAACAATATATACAAAATTTCCCCTTGGATTGAAAGATATTACGATAACGATATGTAGGATGATCGTTTATCATCGTTTACTATTTAAGTAGTAAAAACGTTAACAAACGGACAGACAGACCCACTTTGCATATTTTTATGGACGAGCACAGGTTCACCTCATGAGACTATGTACTGTGCATGTGAACTTAATAATGTCGTAGAAATGTATAATAGTAAGTAAAATTTATTTACTTAAAAAAACCCATAAGATTAATATTTTACATGAGGTAGACTACATACAAAAGGTTGTCTTTAGTGCAACCTCGCTCTCACCTATCTCTATCTTCAAATAGCAGTATTCACATTGTTATTTTCCGGTTTGAAGGGTGAGAAAGGCAGTAAATTTACTAGATATTGTGACATAATATCTTCCAAATAACAAGGTTGGCAATGCAGTAGTAATATCCTTGTGATATTACGAACGTCTTTAGTTTACAGTGATGCTTATCATTTTATTTGTGGACAAATCTCATGTAATAAAAATTGAAAACTGATCACAAAAGTAAACATTTCCTGAGATAAATTCACGAAATCATGCAAGCATAAAGGATTTTATCTCCAAATAATGCTTTATAAGACATACTTACCCTTAGAAAATAAATGTGAAATATGTAAAAGAATAATGTGACCTGATAGAAATTTCAGAACTCCCCTAGGAACAAAGGGTTTTATCCAGAAAATAAGGGTTTATAAGACATACTAATCATTTGTCTTAGTGCTTGCTTTTTCGGTATATACGAGTATGATACAATACTTTTAACATATACTATATATTTATAACCCTATTTCTGATTTACGTTATTTTATAAATATTTTTTTTAATTATATGTATTTATTGCGTTTATCTTTACAAATACGTATGTAACGTTTATCTGTTTTCTATTTTGTATATATATTGTCTGCACCACTATATGAATTTTTTTCTGTTCCGTGTTATGGTTGACTGGGAGATAGTGCCAGCTGTCATAAAGTCCGCCATTTGTACATGTACATTTTGTAATATTTTGTACAAAAAAGTTCAATAAATAAATAAAAAATAAAATATGACTAACAAAAAATTATTAATATTCCCTTAAACTTTTTTTTCTTTTGTAAGATCTTTCCCCTGACAACAACAAATACAACAATAAGAATAGTAACGATATTGGTCCAGATGTTCACGCGTGTTGCTGTAATCGAAGGAAATAGGGACCGATATTTTATATACATAAGTTAGCATATATGCTGTTACCTTTTTTATGTACATGTCTATGTACTGAACAGCATATTTAATAAATAAAAAAAAACTGTAAAGCGACTTACAGTTATGTGAAATACCATAAACTTAATATTGTCGAAAGGGCTAACTTTACAATAGAGAATTTAATAGAGTTGAGTACCTTTTGGAAATAATAATAACAATATAAATATTTGTATAATCAGTCCAGTCGTTTGTGCATGATATCGGAACCAAGAAAATCGAGGAGGGGAAATAAAGAAATCTAGACCGATTTCCTTCATAAGTTCCTTCCTTAGTGATAAGGTTGCTAATCGGTAACTCTCAAAAACGTTTTTGAAAAATTTTGTATACAATTCAATTCAAACAAGGAATGTCTTGTTTGGATTGAATTTATTGGGAACACAAATTTTCTAAAATTGGCACCCAATATGTTCCAGCAGAGTAACGACTTAAAAATTATTTCATAATGTTTACTGAAAATTGGTCACACCAATAAATTACATTACATACCAACTACGATACTTCTTCAAATGAGCTGAACGGAGTAAATAATTCATTTAAGACATTGCTTCTTACAAGTTTAACGATCTAGTCTAGACTTAAAGTAATTAAGGTCAAAAGTATAAGTACGAACTATTAAGGCGCTCTAAACTTACATCGAAACTAATTTTTCCTGTTAGCTGAGTGGAAATCTTTTATTTCAGGTTTACTGGCATAATCTATATCATTAGAAATGATAAATCATTTACATGGTTTATATATTTTCGACCAGTTTTATGCTATAAAGGTTTTGATGAGACTAAATCACGAGAGAATAACATCAGTTACGGTTTTTGTGTGATAAATTCGATTTTTTTAACGTCACCGTCGAAAAAAACTTATTATCATCACACTAGCTGTACAACGTCCACTGCTGGACGTGGCCTTACCCAAGAAATGGGGAAATTGAACATAATTACCGTAATGGGCAAGAGTGGTGACAATTGCAGAGCCTAGCTTCGCTACGGGAATACAATACTACTGCCCACCCCCGTCTTGTTGCATTTGAGCTACACTGTTTCGAGTGAATACACCGCCATCTGTAAGGTTCCGGTACCTTAATCGCCTCTTACGACACCTGGTACAGGAGGATGTAATTTTCTACTCTGATGGTACTACACGCCCCCACCAATATCCTAGCAATAGTCATGATATAGTGTTTTTGATTTCATCGCAATCTAAATCTTGTTTGTATAACTGGAAGATAGACAGAGAGCCAAATTTCTAGATTATCAAAAGCTCATGACAGAGAGTTCGTGAGTCTTTCTCAGTATTCGACGGGCCCGATAGCGTAGAATTTAGTGATCATATCTTGAGCGCCAAAGATCGTAGTTCCAATCCTCACGGTAAATATTTCTATGATCAATATTTTTTCTAAGTCTAGTTGTATTTTTTATATATATCTTAATATTATATTTGTTATTTCTTTGTTGTCTGATATCCATAACACAGGTGCTTTAAACTACTTATCTTGCAGTCAGGTCAACGTATAAAATGTTTGAGTTTAATTTAATTTAAAATAGGAGTTTTTTTTTCGCCAATAAATGCACAGAATATATCACAATAATAAATAAATATATTATCTTATCCCCAAATTTATATTTATATGTAAATTATATATTTTTTTTTATTTGCGCGTTCGCTACTTATATAGTAAAACTACTTTTAACGGATTTTAAATGCGATTAATTAAATTTATTTTTTTTATTCGACGTTTCCGTTACCTTGCATCAACCGTTTATTAACAAATTTTGTTGTGTCAGAACTCGAAAGTTATAATGATTTCGTTTATTGTATTTGTTTTTATTCCATCTACACAGTAGGTGCGGTACGGTATCTTGTTATTTGGCGTTACAGGGAAGTTAAATTGTAGTATTTTCCATCCAACCTCTCTAAATATTGATATTGAGATGTTTTCTAACTACAACAATCATACATATAAGCAACTAGAAGCCAACTGCTGAATATTGGCTACCCTAAAAAAGGAATTTTTAGCCCATAATTGCCGCGCTAGGCAAGCGTATTGGTAATCTGACTTCTTTCGGATAGATATACCGCCATGTCATACGACACCTAACACAAAGGGAGGGTAGAGGTACTATTCTACTCTACCGGTAGCTTACAACTAGATAATTCACAAAACCTCAGTATGGTGGTGTTCCCTTTCGTAAAAAATTACACTACGTTTTAATGTAGTTTTGAACTGTTAACTTAGTACATTTTACCTAGTGGATTTAGAAAATGGTTGAAATTAAAGCCGTTAATATAAATAATAAATATCCTATAAATATATTATGATAAAATCCTTATCCGCTATTATAGTACTAATTATTTTGTCAATTCCAAACATAAAAAAAATCAATGTAAGTTAAGGGATCGGGGAAAAAAATTAAGGAATATTCAATTGATCCCATAGTATAATAATTGGTTAAAACGCTCCAGAGGCATCGGCAGCGAGCTTAGATTAAGAACCATTTGACGAATTGGCACCCGTATCGATTACTAGATTTGTAAAAAGACGAGGTTCTTTCAAATATTTCCATTGTTCAGGTTTGACTTAATAAGATAAGGTCAATTATATAACAAGTATTGTGATGATTTGCAAAATAATGATTTTCAAAACATCGCTTTTTTACTTTTACATTTTAGACATAGACATTGAAATTGTAAGTGACAATTTAAATGCAATTTATTTTAGTTTTATTCCTGAATATCTGTTTTTCATATTTACCTAGATTATGATTAGACACGATAATTATATTATCATACAATATTATCATACAAAACATTGCAATATTTACTTGTAAGAATGGTATGATATACAAAGTTTTGTAGTCTGGAAGTTGTGCAACTTTTTCTTTGTTGCATATTCAATTGAAAGAAAAAGGGGAACATTTAAAAAGAATTTCAGAGTTATTGGGGACCTTTGAGCTCACTCACAATAGTTTTTCCGTTCAAATGAGCTACTATATATAACCTAGTATCGCGAGTGTACATACAGTACAGTACTATTAACTTCATACAGTACTATTAAAAAACTTTTGAAAAATTTGGCATAATATTAGTACGTATTGTGTAGTAGTACATAATGTGAACGAAATATTAATAATGATAGTTTACATTAAATCTTAATCGTCATTAAAGAACTTGTGCTTCGGACATCAGACAACTAAGGAATCACTATCATAATACTTTAATACTATATTTTATATATTAAAGTAAAACTGAATTTTGTATACCAGTGCTAACTAAAATAAATATTGTCGCCTCCATTTTTATGTTGTATTCAAGGCACTCGTCGGGCGCGTTGCGTCGAGTTTAGATAATCTCCCCATCTCTATTTTATCTTCTGTCTCTAAAGTGACAGTTTCTCATTGACACGTGATGTTTTCATTGTACAGCCCAACTGCTATTGACTTCTACTGTTTGAGTTAATTTAAAAACAAACACACCGCTAAATGACGAACATTCGGATGTATATTAATGAGAATAAAAATACTATCTTCAGCTAAACTATTAAAACATATTTTGTTTATATGTAAATATTCTTAAAATATTAAAAAATAATGTTTGTGATAACAATTTAATTCAATCTTTATATCTCAGTATATGTACATATAACTTTCTGACTCCTTGGTCAAGCTATATACAATCAAAATAATAAATAAAAAAGGCAAGAACTTCATAGTCCACCTCTACCTTTGAAATTCCAGGTTAAAATAATAGACTTCTAGAATTGCAAACTGCTCGAACAATATTTCGAACTGTTACTATTTGAAGCGGAAATTTTGGTTAAGACGTTGTTGAATTTTCGAAGTTTCCTATCTGAGATTCGAAACTATGTCCCAAAGGTTGACTAGAGTCCTATTGCTTAAGTTTATGCCTAACGACGCGATAGATTGCTGCAAAAGGCCATAAACAGAATGCCAATGGAGCTTTTTGAGTCCATATTCCGTGTTACAAAGGACATGTCTACATACTACATACGTTTACAACTATGTTCTGCAGTGTACGTGAGTTTAAGCGAAAATAACAACACGATTTTTTTACTTTTCTTATATGCCGTTGTAGGTACGGCAAAAAAGGTATAGATAAGAAAAAACAACACTAATATTCAAAAATTTCACATACATTGTAATGGCTCCAAATTAGATATCTATAAGTTTAAATTAGCGACATTTCGATTACCAAATTTCAGGTTGTACGAAAAATGTGTCTATGATCATTTTTATCTGTAGCTCCTCCGAACCCCATGACTTGGTGAGCGTAAGGTTTGGACTCATAACTCTATTTATTATTCCTTAAAATCCGCCTATCTATATTGTACCTGCGACTCGACATGTCCACTTACGGTAATACAACGCAGTCCCTATCCATGGAAAAGTTGCAGGTTAAAGCCCGCCAGATGCCTGAGACAAGTTCATGTTTTTTTATTGCATACAATATATAAAGTATTTATTATATATCATCAACCACTTTTACCAAGCTACTGATGATTTTATATGAAATATGACTTTCAATTACAGTTGAATAACTTCTGGATAATATTATAAAAAAAATTAGTTTCGATTAATATTAATAAACAAAAGTGATTATTTTTATTTCAAAAGTGGATATGGCTTTATATTTGGTGTATTTAAGAAGAAAAATATTTAAAAATAACAATCGGTATTATCAACATTCAAAATCGAACTGACCTAAACTATCGGCTTGCTAAAATATCAAATAATCATTCTGCAAAGAAAATTCACTGTCACTCGTCCGTAACCGTGTCCACGAAATCTCAAGTGATTTTGGAAATAATAATTCCTTAATTTCATACAAGTGGATTTCTGGCAAGCACGCCGACGTATGTATGAATTCATTGTAAATTCAACCGTTTCCCCAAAACCCATCAAGCCCATATATTGTAATACAAGCACCATATTTCTTTGCTGCTGCACATTCTAACCATTAGAGTGTTGCCATTAATAATTTCTAAAACAGATGGCCCATTTAGTATTACGGAGGCTTACGTAAAACAAAAACGCCTATGTAATGGTTACACCGCCTTTTTATTCCGCCCGTTATAGGCTTTTGTTTTAAAGATCTTGATATATAGGAAGGTAGGGACTGAAAACCGTAAAGCATTAACAGACGTCTGATGTTTAATAGATTTCCTAGATTGTATGACCATATTTTCATCCCTTAGTACATGTAAGGATTTCTCTTAATTTAGTAGAGCATTAGGATTTTGTTTAAGGAAATCTACAAATGAAGATCTAATATAATTTTTAAGGCTAAAGTCAGTAGAGATGTTGGTAAAAATAGATCGAGAAATGACACTGAAATTGGAGACATTAATTAACGAATTGGTCATTACGCTACGCTCGACTATAAAGAGATTAAAAAATGTGTAAGTAACAAGTTTCGAATAAAATGAAAATTAACTGCTTCTCTTTACTTCAATTAGAAATAACCAATTGATCAATATGTGATAAATGAGATGTTTTCGATTTTTTTCAAAAAAAAATTTTTTTTATTTATATAGTGGCTAAAGCTTATAAACAATCCACAATAAAATTTTAATTTTTTTCATGACAACATAGATTTAAATATTTTCATTTACAAACTTCCTAACTGCTCTTCACACTGAATTTCTGACAGTGAAATCTGAATTTTAATTGAACTCTAGATCTTTCATCAGCATTGTAGCAACCATAGAACGTCCAATTCTGGACATAGGATCCTCCATGAAAGGAGGAATTAGACCATGATTTCAAGCAAGGCAAGCGTGGTCGCAATCATAGCTTCACGACGGGAATGCTCTACCCTCCCTGTTGCATTTAAGCTTCATTGTTTCGGGTCGAAAAATCGCTATCTGTCGTTTCCGTTCTTCAGTCGCCTTTTACAACTCCTGGTACAGGAGATTTTTATTCTGCCAGTACCATACGGCCCATTAGTATCGGCCCGTGAGTTCATCCGTGTGAGTTGTGTGTATTGCATCCTGCAATAACCATTTTAACATTTGTTATGTGAGTAATTAATTCTATTGGTTCTATTAGTTCCATTCTATTGTACGGTGCTTTTAATAGCATTTTATTATTGTCCGCCGAGTCGTGGATTCAATTCTTTAATTCGTGTCTTATCTGAGTACCACAAATACTTAAAGCTATATGATTTTATTATATGTATTATTGAATAGCTCTAAGTTTATTTTACGACAAAGATCCGTTAGCGCCATCGCCGGTTGATGTTCCATTAATAGTCACTATTTGGTTTTGATGGAAACTTTATCACTACCAACTTCACTAGTAGATTTCTGTCTGGTGGCTCGTGACCATTTTGTGAGGGCAATCTTGCTCAAGGAAGATCTAATTTACAAAATATTTGGTGACTCTTTTAATCCCATAGGGTCATCACATACATCAGTATTATTAGCAAAATAGAATTTAGTAATTTTTTTTAATACTATAGTTTTTTTTGACAATTCCATGAGGTACCGAAAGCCGTGAGGTACCGTCAGAGTAGTATAATACCTCCCCCTGAACCAGGTGTCGTAAAAGGCGACTAAGGTACCAGAACCGACAGATGGCAGTATATCCATCCGAAACAATGCAGCTTAAATGCACAGGGCGGGGATGAGCAACAGCATCCCCGTCTCGAAAGCGCGGCAACTATAGGCAAAATTTCCCCTTTATTGGGGAGGCTTATGTCCAGCAGTGGACTATCATTGGCTGGTATGATGATGATAATGGTGAATAAAGAATATTATGAATTTAAGTTTATTGTTATTAACCTAAAATTTCAATTGCAATAATTCTTTCTACATATTCATTTAATTATTCAAACGTTTCGTCGTTGCTTCGTTGTTGAAACACGAATACTGTTGGCTTTGTGTTACAAAGCGTAAGTTTTTTTTCAACTGTAGAACCTTTTACGCCCTTTCGTTAATCATTGCCAAATTGTCTGGCTTTGTTTGGAACAATGGAAGGAATAAAGAGTTTGGCCTGAATTGAAATAAAGCTTAACTTTTCCCAAGCCGATGATTTAGAGAGCGGGTGATTTTTTGAAAAAACGTATTTCTCGAAAATAAAATTTATGCGGAAAGGCACATAACTAAACGGGAAGTCATTTTCCTACACATATTCTTGTTCTGATTATATTTCTACACCACAGGTAATCTTGCCGATATCTAATTATAATGAAATACTCGGTAATTTCACTGATTATCTTAACCCTTACTATCGGAATAAAGCAAAGCGAGCACTGATGTTTAGTTGTAGAAATAGGTAAAAGTAAGGTACTTTACCTTTATATGAGTATATCTCTAGTGGGTTTGCAATAAGAAGTGTTCAATTTCAGTTAAATATTATTGAAGTATCTCTCTGTGAATGTTTTCGTGATCATAACTTTTTGCTGACCACTATTTCCAAAGTTTCCTCTTAAATGCGGTTAAATAGCAAACCATTACCTTAGAAATAGAATTTATTTTGTACACTGGCAATGACAAAGATAAATTTGAAGCACAAAAGTTAAGTAATTATATCTTATACGACTTAAATATTTTATTTTAATTAATGTATTTATTTTATATACATTTAACTTAAATTATATTACTTTGAACACAATGCAATTTGGGGCAGATACCATTTTATTATACTAACTCCCAAATTTAAATATTAATCAAATAGATACTGTTCTGTTAAATTTACATTTTCCTCCTTTAATTTAAGGTATGCATGCATAAATTTCACGAGTAAAGCTGCCTCTAAGATTGATTATAATATTATTTTTCTAACTGTTATGCGTTTGTTACTCGTAATGAAACTGTTCTTTTAATGGAGAGCGTATGTTATGCAAAATCGTAAAGCGTTCTACATTTTTTAACGAAAATAATTTGCTTTTCAAATCCGTTCAAAGAATAGTGTTATTTTACCTACTCTGTGATAAAAGGTTTTGACCTCGTCGTAGATATTCTCTAGCAGTGCTGTTACAAATAAGGGATTTAAAATTTTAACAAAATCTCGTAAAGTTTTTTCCACGCAAGTGTTTAAATCATAAAAGCTAGTGTAGTAATCATTTATTATTAATTTCATTATTAATTTTAAAAAGTCTATACAAACTGCAATTTTGTGGGAACACTGCGGCTTGCAGTTTTCGTCAAAGATATATAAAGTTATAAATAAAAATAATATTAACTTCCTAAAAAAAATGAAAATACCAAATAAACTGTAATAAAAAAATAATTTGGATTTCGATAATGTTCTGTTGCAAATAACCTATTATTATGTAAGGCCTTTAAGGTCTGGAAAGTAACAAAACACGTTCCTGTCGTATTTTCTACAAGTAACGCGTTTCTATTGATCCGAACCTCACGTATCTGAGGACGGTACGTGTATGACAAAGGTGTATCTTGCTTTTTTTGGCATTTGGGCATTGCCTAACAGCGAGTGAACCCTACAGCATCTAATTAGCTCCAACCTATACTTTTTTACATAAATATATGTATATATATTAAAGTGTCCCTTTATAAGATCAAAATAACAGCCTTGTAAAATAGTTAGTTACACAAAAGTAATACTAATTAAAAAAAAATAATTTGTGTCTGATCGTCTGTTTGAGGTAAACTCTGAAATAGCTGGACTAATCTGAACTAGACTCATGCTAGCAGGTAGGTGATATTATAAGGAGTTATTTAGACTACTTTTATAGATTTATGTTTCCTGATGATCTTTGAAAGTGGCTGCAAATGATCAGCTCTTGATTCTTGTATCAATTTGCGAAGAATGCAATTAAAAAAAGTTTATCGTTAGAATATGTTTGAAGAGTGTTGATATTTGGTTAAATTATTGAGAAATGCAGCAGAATCTTGTAAATTATGCAAAAAAAAATTTTAACTAGAGTTGAGGTATATAATACCTATTATTATAGATTATTCTCACTATGCCACACAAATATTTGTAAAGGTATATAAGAGTCATCATTTCATTCGTCATCATCATCATACTAGCCATTAAAATTCAACTGTTTCCCTCCCCTAGAAAAGGGGAATGTTGCCCATAATTGCTGCACTGGGCAAGCGTGTTGGCAATCGCAGAGCCCAACTATCACGACGGGGACGCTGCTGCCCATCCCCGTCATGTGCATTTGAGCTGCAATGTTTTGGATGGATATACCGCCAACTTACGATACCTAGTACAGAGGAAGGTACTATTCTACTCTGCCAGTACCTCACGGCTTTTCATTTAATTATTCAAAGCAATAGTGGTCCGCAGTGTTTCAAAAACGAACAAAAACAAGACTTGCTGTTGTAAAAAAAGACAAATACAACTAACCGTCCTCGAGTCATTTCTTCGAATCATTAAAAACATCAAATGGAGTAAAGGTAAATAATATAAACCAATGATGGAAACAAAAGTTAATTATCTACATTATTCTCTCTAAGCCACACAGATATACTTATGTATATATATGTGTACAATTTTTACTTTAAATTCAATAAAAAGTTTTATTAAGTGTATTAATTGACCGAGATGGTTAAAAAAGATTTTAGTTTTTACCCAGCAGAATGTTGAAAAACTAAATAAATTCAAATGAACGTCCTCGGTTCATTAATTGCGTTGTTTAAGCATTAACAATATCAATTGTAACAACACAAAAACAGAGGGAGATAATATTCTACTCTGCCGAGAGCGCCAATGATCGTGAGTTCGGTCCACTCAGCATGATATTTCTAAGATGAATATTTATGTTTAGGTAAATGATATTTATCAGTCCTGTACGTTCATGACTTGCCCATTTAATAAGACTCCGAGCATTGACCTCTGATCGCTCGGCTATTTTGAGTTGTCTTATAATATCTATTTTCCTTAATAAATGAAATGGAAGTTTTTTTTTAAATATAATATCTGTTTCTATAAACACTTTCGCTTTTATTTGAATACTCACCGTGTCATATTATCAACGGGTGATGTATTCTGTTCCCACGTTGTCATTTTTGATTTTTATTCTATCTCTAGGGGGTACGGTTTAGGGTAACATAAGTCATAGTGAAAGTATTTCAAACCCTAATGGTACTTTGATTAATAAATAAGCTAAAACAATAAGACTTCTATTGATTTTATATAATCTACTAGCTCAGACAGATATTTTTTTATTTTAAATACAATACTGAATTCGAATGGGATAATTACAAAGAAAATGCAATTCCAATAGATTGCGAAATCTGTTAATCGCGCCAAGCGCCCAACGCGTGACAAACACCATATGATTATGGAAAGTTGGCAGTTGTTCAATTTCTATTTTTTTATTTCAACTTTCTTAATTTCACTTTGTATAATTCTGTAAATTGTATTGTTCTAAGTATTATATTTGCAATACGTCTGTTGTTAGTTATTCGTAACACCACCCACAAGTAGAGGATGACGTGTAATCTAAAAAACGTGAGTAGACTATCTTTTTAAACTTATCAAAGATAATAATTCTTGAAAACCTGATAAAGTAAGGCAGATTTGGATTTGCATTACTTTTTTTTTATATTCACACAATATTTCATACATTGGTGCGCCTCCAAGGTAAGTACCTGAAAACACTTGTAGTGGCACAAATATAATACTAAAACATATATTTTTACACCTAGACACAGAACAAACACATATATCATCATGTCTTAATATTGAACCCTTAGCGCATAAGATAGGATCACTACCATATATACTATAAAAATAATTATAATAAATAAACATACTAACATTATAAATGGAAAAAAACGCTTGTTTATTATCTATTCTCATCGGATAAATGGATTTTAATAAAATTTAGCACATATAGCTTGAAATCTATGTAAATTTAATATTAAACCCGGAAATTTTTCCATGAGCCAATAGTCTACAGGCCGTATAACCGTCCATCTATACCAGGTGTATAAGAGGCGACTTAGTTACGGACAGAGAGCGATATATCCATCCGAAACCGAACAACTAAAATACTATACGGCGGGTATGAGTAGCAGTATTCTCGTCGCAGAGTTGTGCTCTGGGAATGTCACCACGCCTGCCCAGTAGGGCAATTATGGGAAAGAGTCCCCGTATCAAAAAAAGTATAAGTAGTAAAGTAAAAGTGTCTCGGGGAGGTCTATGTCCAACAGTGGACTTTCTATGTCTGATATGATGATGATAGTCTACTGGAACGATGTTGTGGGTAGCAAGCTAGTCTAAGCAAATAAACTGATGTAATGTTACGCCAAATCGGTTTGGCAAAAGAACGAAGAAACTAATAACCGTGCCAACAACTTAGCTAGTTCAAGGCCCCGACCAATCTCACAGATCTTTCTAAAGCGAAGTTGCTACGACAAAAGGAAATAAAGCAATATGTACTGAAGTTTATGCATGGCTATAGAGAACTTGTATTTGCTTATTACTCTGTCAAAAGCAATATTTACTTTTAAAATTAAATGATTTATAATAAAGTCACACCTACTTTTAAAATATAAATTTGATTCTCGTTCGGTGATTGGGTTTTCAGTTCTGACGTATTTTGAAAAGCAGAAATAGGAAATAGAAATGTGCTCATTTCACGAATACGCCCGTATATTTTACGTGAAAACACATAAGCTGAGTAGAATAGTTCCTCCTCTACCTTGCTTCTGTTTTGATTACAAGAGATATGTAAATGAGATACCGTCTGGATAAAGTACAAGGAAGCACGCACCATGCAATGTGCAAGCTTGTAGGCATCATGCAACCAAGCACCGTGCAAGCAAACATGCATCAGGCAAGCAAGCGTGCTTCGTGCAAGCAAGCTGCTTGCTTGCTTGCAATGCCGCTTGTATGCACCATGTATGCAAACGTGCAGCATGCAAGCAAGTATACGGCACGCATAAAGACTGTAATTCGTTCTGCTTCTTTTTGGCACTGCGCAAAGTGTAGCCCTTTCAGCCATACGTGACAGTCACGGGCATTTAAGCTCGCTTTCGCAATTTCGGATTTTTAGAAATTGGGCTCGAAAATCTGTTTGGAATTGTTATAGGTATAGTTTTATTTTTGTAAAAGGAACTACTAGAATTGTTTCATTGCAGGAGTTACATAGTCAGATAAAAACATAGCTACGGCTTCCGGTTTATGTTTAAAAAAAAAATTCAATTCATTATATAGCAGTCACTCTTGAGATCAATTGACGTAAGGTAATCAAAACAACAAAATAAAATGAAAACATGATTTACACGGCATTTTGAAGTCTTACAGTACTCAGTCTTCAGTTTTTATTATGAATAATTAATATAAAAAATATTAAAGACTTACAAATTGTACCTCTAAGAATTGTTAAAGTCTATTTTCTAGGTTGGCTTCCACTATGGTAATAATTTCCAAGACTTCGACTCAAAGTAATGGATGAAATATTATTCCTCTCTCAGGCTAATCGACTATACATCTGAAAAAATATTTAGACATTTCCAGTGAGTGGATTTACCTTATCTAAACCTTTTGAGATGAGATAGGTCGAGGGTATTTGGGAGCTAAGAGGAACCCTTAAATCCTACTTGAGGCCGCCTTTGATCGTGATAAAAAATCAGTATTTTAATCATAATTGAGTGTTTAAACGAAATATCCGATATCAGTGGTTTTGTTACGAAAATAAAAATAAAATGGGAGTGCTTAATTTTAAATGAGAACTAAAAAGTGCTGGCCGAATTTAATAATAATAATAATTTTACTTACTTTATCTTGTATTTTATACCTAATTGCGTTAATCCGGAGAAGAGTTGCCTTAATTACTGCTCATAAAATCAGCTAATTGTCATTTAAAGACACTTTAAAATTGGTCCAGCTATTTGTGATTAAGCCGTAGCAAATAATAAGACAGACAAACATTTTTTTATTATGTACACTAAACAAAATTACAGCATAACACATTTATTCTGAAAATCTATGAGATATTCGCAAACGGCGACCTAATGGATCTATGCGCAGTATAAAAAGTCTTAATTTTAACTAACGTCTATACTTGATTTTTACTCTATACATAAACAGTTAAGACCAACTACAAATAATTAATAAAAAAGGAGGATTATAATCAATAAGATAAATGAAGGAAGAAAAGCAAAATAATAAATGAACTCTAATTCTTTAGACCCAGAAGAGACCCGGACTACTTTCTACTTACTAACAATGTTCTGTGAACGTCAGACACACAGCTCACACTATCATATAGCTAGTTATAGTTTCGACATATTCTGAGATAAGGTTATGTACAGACACGTTATTAATGCATAACTGGATTCTAAACAGATAATAATGCCTAGATGATTCGTTTGAAATTCTAAAACTTATATTAGATTGTCTATTGACCCGAGTAACTAATACAAACCAAGTTTTGCACTTTCCGTTGACTTTCAAGTGGTTAAAACATTAGGTGACGTGACCTAGGACGTGAGTTTTGAGACCAAATATTAAGGTCATTGTCCGAGTAGATACCTCTGCGCCGATTCTATATTCTTATTGTATTACTATTACTTACTAATTGTACTACTCAGACCAAACCAGAGAAGCGTACCTACTAGAGATGGGGTACTTTAATGTGCATTTTGTGAAAAATATATTTAATTTTGAATTA
Source organism: Heortia vitessoides (assembly GCA_020976665.1). Taxonomy (NCBI): domain Eukaryota; kingdom Metazoa; phylum Arthropoda; class Insecta; order Lepidoptera; family Crambidae; genus Heortia; species Heortia vitessoides. The sequence continues at coordinate 16,707,050 of JACJUM010000875.1, read as the reverse complement.
TAAATACAATCTTCAATTTTATTTATATGTAATACAGTTGATTCAAATAATGTATATAAAAAATATATGCTTTAATGTTGCCTTTACACATAATGTTGCGTAATTTTTACTTTCAGACTGGAAGTAATTTTAAAATAATTACAAGGTATAATTTTAAAGCAAAATTGTTATATTGTCTTATCTGCCAAAATCTTCCACTGTTAGAACTGTAAAGTGCCTCCCTAAATATGGGGAAATTTGCGACGTCTGGTACACTAGGAGGTAAAATAGTTTGCCAGTACCGCATGGAAACACGCAATTAAAATATACCCATAAAAAATTAAAACACGTTAGTTGGTAAAAGTTAGAACTATAGGCTGCACAATGTTCTAAACTTCCTTTCTCCTTAATCCAAAATGGAGAGCACAAGTCGCAGTGGTTAAAACTCCCACCGCACGAGCCTAAAAGTTAAGAAACTTTCGAAACGTTGCTATGGGGATTTTTGATCTAAAATTGATTTACTCGAGCTGCTTTTTGCTTCGAAAAGCATGTTAAGCCCCGGTTGTATTCGCAGTAATTTAGTCGCACCAATCCGCATCATGTCGGTAGGTACCGGCAGAGTCGTGAGGTACTGGCAGAATAGAAAAGTATCTCCCATTGCACCAGGTGTCGTAAGAGGCGACTAAGGTTCCAGAACCGGCAGATGGCGGTATATCCATTCGGACATTGCAGGCGAGAATGTGCAGCAGTATCCCTGTTGCGATAGCTGCGCTCTGCGATTACCAACCGCTATGTATTCATCCATAATACCATTGAGAAAATAATCATTGGTACTGCCTTATATTCATCCTTAAATCTTATGTGAGTGCGTTGGGCCTCCGTAGTGTATTTTGTTTTTATTAATACTAATCGATAAACAAAGATAGGGTCAATACTTTTTGATCCGTATGCGTTTACTTAAAGGACAGATTCCAATTCCTATCTTCCTCTCACGAACGTTATCTCCGTTCTTCTAATACTCTCTCGCTCTTAACTCCTTCTCATCACTCTAGTTTTTTGACAAACTTTTTTCTCTTCGTCTCCGTGCTTTATTTCTGATGCTGCTTCTCTAACTTTATAACCCTATTTCTGATGTACGTTATTTTATGTACATTATAACATATATATATATATATATATATATATATATTTATATATATATTATAACATATGCATTTTGTAACATTGTGTGCAATAAAGTTAAATAAAAAAAATATAAAAAATAAATAAATAGGGTCCACGCGATAGTAAGTGTCAACGCAACCTATAGACGATTTTATTATCACAAGGATATCAAAAGCGCGTTTTTAACCAAGTAATTTCACTGCCTCTCGCATCCTTCAAACCAAATTAAAGCAATACGAACACTGCTGTTTAGCTGTATAAATATGTGACAGCGATGTACAGATGCAGACAACCTTTGACGGTTTACCTCTAGTAGGTGTGTCGTGGCCCATAATATTATTAATCCTTCCACAGTCTTGAAATAGCTGATAATATTTCGTTATTTGTATGTCATCGAGAGAATCGAACATAGTATAATTGAATTAATACAAACTTTATAGTTGAAACTGAAATTTGGTACCCGCTGTCTAAATTTCAACAAGTTTCCAAACATCCCGCTCTGATTACCGATACGTCCTTACAACAATCAACTATAGGATTTTGTACATAAACTTGTTAACAGAACCAATATTCCCCAAAGGTTTCAGATACATTGAATAGTTGGTAGATCCATTGAATGCTCGGAATGCCTTACGTGGTTACAAGAAAACAATAGACATTACAAATGAATAGATATAATTGTGGATTGCTATAAATGTCTTTGTAGTGGGACGTGTGAATTGTTTTGAAATTAATTAATTTGCTTACAGCTGTCACGTTGCATGACATAAAGTAAGTACCCGTCAGTTTAGTCTCGCTTAGTTTTGGATTACTCTCACCTTTTGTTTATTCAAGACAATATTGCGATATAATTAATTTCAATAGTGTACCTGTTCATTAAGTATATTAATTCTTAATGCTGAGAATGAGATTAATTAGTGGTTTTAGCTCGTGAATTGTAAGGTATTAATAATGATATGAAATACGGTATTTGACTATACATTTATTTGTTTTTTTACTCTGTACAGAAAAGGTATAACCTTTAGACAATCGTAAAGGGTATTATAAAATATAATGCTAGAAATCTACGAGAGACAAAATCGGTATTATAAAATAGTAAGCTAGAAATCTACGAGGGAAGTACGTAGCGCAAGTAGCCTTCTACAGCTGAGCTGCTATCATGATGATGTAGAGATTCTGCAGTTCTATTTTTAATTTATATCAGAACAATTACTTTTTTTGTATTACTAAAGGTTTTGAAGCTTTTTAAACATGTCAATTAATATATATAACGAGAATCGATTATGTGAGGATAATTGTATGGATTATCGGCTGTCAAATTGTAGCAGAACTATTTAAACGCTGAAAACATTTTTCACCGTTTTACTTTCACAACAAAGAAGGTCGACCAATGTATACGTGGTATAAGTTACAAGATGTTTCTCTGCGTCATGGAGAAGTCAATAATCTATAGAGGCTGCCAACTTATAGACTCAAGTTGTACTATGAACTTGTTACATTCTGTTCGTTTCGTTTCGTTTGTCCTATTTTAAATGGTATTTATACCATACGTTTTACATAATTAAGCGTGTGGTGCTGGAGTAGAATAGTATCTGCCCTAGTAATGGGTATCGTAAAAGGTGAATTAGGGTACCGGAACCGACAGATGGCGGTATATCCACTAGAAATAGCTACACTATTTTCAGTGGATGCCACAGGGCGGGATTGAGCATCTGCGTTCCGATTGCAAAGTTACACTTTGCAATTGCCATCACACTTGCCCAACGCGGTAACTATGGGCAAAATGGTCCTTTCTTGATAATGTTTATGTCTAGTAGTGGATGGCTTTGCTGTTATGATCATTGTGAGCACTACTTTAAACTATTCATACTGATTAAAGTTGGCGTAAGGGACCAGTACAGTAGAATAGTACCTTCTATTGTACCAGGAGTTGTAATAGGCGAATGAGGTCCTGTACCGACTGATATCTCGTATGTCTATCCAAAACAGCGTAGTACACATGGAACACTGAAAGGTTGGTCAGCAACATTCCCGTCGCAAATCTACGCTTGGCTTAGGTCAGGCCCTTTTAAAAAACCTCTTACCTTTCCTACAACTAGCCAAGGCCGACATCATTACAAACAGTCACACTTACAAACACGCATGCATACTTTCGCCTTTGCAAATATCCTTTGCTTTCTGAGAAGAAAACACCCTTTAAAAGTTTGACCCTATTTTCTTCTTTTACAACATGAAGTTAACAGTGAATCAATTACTATTAAATGTATAAGCTAACAGAAGCTAACTATATATACATATGTTGTCCTGACTTAACTTAAATTATATGTTTATCTTAAATTAATAATGTAACTATAAATTCTGATTTAAACTGTCTTATCACTTAAGTTAGACCAAACTTCAAAAGTTCATTTCAGACTAACACTGTTACACAGAATTTTTATTAAGAAAGACTTGTTTAAAGCATGACTAACAATGTGTGTGTTAGTTAATTTTATTTAATAGTATTAAAATCTTTAACTAATCCGCTACTTACCCGGTCCCTAACAATAGCTTCACGGCAATAAAAGAATTTAACAAAATCCTTCAATAAATTAGACCATTCGCTGGGGCCACCAGCTGTCGGTCCACATATGGGTCGTACTAAGTAGGGTCGCCTCCCACCGGCTTCGTAGACCCTAAAATGTATTCGTTTTAATAAATTCAGTGACGTAACTCAGGTGGCGAATACCCAGGAGCTTGTTTGTCATCTCACCTCGCCTTGTAAAGTATTTCAGCAAACATTACCAAGTTTAAGCTTTCAAAGATGTATATAAGGCAACAGATCAACTTACACAAATCTGTCAAAGTGTCACACACAATTTAGAACTCCATAGCTCATTTTAAAGATTTCAGGCCGGGTTCACTTAATCCTTATTTGCATTTGTTCATAATAACGGTTACTAAAGTCTAACCTCAGAGGCACGTCTAAGTTGCAACTACTCCGATCCCGCGATCCCTGCAGGGTCACAAAACTATGTTGTCCATTAATATCTGACCTCATCCATCCGTCTGATGAAAATAACATCTGACTAGTCTAATATTAGGTTATCCCAATAAAAAAGACATATTGATATTCAGTTTCTTATTCTTAATGTAATCCAACTACCTGCTTTGAGATCTATGATCACGGTTCAATCAACCGTGAAGAAAACAACGTGAAAGGTTTTATTTTAGGCCCAGCCATCCTCTTTAAGCTAAACTAATATTGATTTGAGAATTTAGGACGTGCCGTCGACCGTATAAGATGTGGGATGTCGCAGTCAATTTCTGAAACCGTAGGTCTGAGAAATATATTTGGATTATTTATCGTGTTATTATTTCTTTTAATTTTTTTCAGTTGTATAAATATATTGAAATTATGTAAAACTGATTAATATAATTTATATTAGCAGTGAATATTTTGTTTCAATATTATATCTAATTAATACTAATTTTCTCATTTTTTTATCTCTTACAAAAATGGCTGTATGGAAAATAATATGTTGCTTTCACACGCATACATGCTAGAGCAGCAGTTAATTAAAGAAAGCGTACAGCAGCATTATATTTTCGTCTAATTATATTATTTTTAATCACTTAAAACCTGATTGAAAATTTTCCAATAACTTGCTAATGTAACAGATTTCACGCGTGACTGCGGCATATGCATTAAATATTGGTCCCTCTAAGCTACTCAATATTCCTGTGGAGGGATCCCTTGGGTTAATAAGAATTTTCAAGTAAGAGCAGGCAGGGAAGCGTATGTATCATATTCGGCGCGTCGATGTATTAGGAGCATACTATAAACTATATACTTATGATAATATTGCTACCTACACTTATGTAAGACCCTTAACTAAGACTTTATGTAAAGTAATATTAAAAATTAAATAAAAAGCCCAGCTTTTGTTTTTGTTCGACTTGGCATTAAAAATTGATTTTACCATTCAATTCACGTGATAGTAAGCGTTATTGTAGCCTATCGCTTGTAATATCATAAGAATGTTACTAGCACGTTACCAACTTTGTAACATGATATCAGATTACACAGTTTATTTAAAGCCTCTTTTATTCAAACTGTAATAGAGCAATTTAGCAAAATTTTTGTCATTATATTTAACACTAAAAAAAACACTAAAAAAATCTTATATGTTCATTTTTTTCATTTTTTCATTGCAGACATTAACTCACTGCTAGACATAGGCCTCCCTAAGAAAAAGGGGAATTTAGCCCGTAATTGCCGCGCTGGGCAAGCGTGTTGGCAATCGCAGAGCACAGTTCTCGCGACGGGGATGCTGCTGCCCCTCCTCGCCCTGTACATTTGAGCTGTTTCGGATGGATATACCGCCATCTGTCGGTTGGGTTTTGGTATTTCGGTCGCCTCCTACGATACCTGGTACAGGAGGAGGTTATAATTCTACTCTACCGGTATTTCACGGCAGCTTAACGCATATATTTAGCGAATCAAATATTTGTATTTATATCAACCAGAAAAAACAACCAAACTTAAATGTTGATACTTTTTTATCATTCCAGCCATTTAAAGTACAATGTTGGACTCAGACTTACCCAAGAAAAAGGGAATTTCACCCATACTTGCCACGCTGGGCAAGCGTTTTGGCAATTGCAGAATGTAGCTTCGTGATGGAATGCTACTGGCCATCCCCGCCCTGCACCATAAAACCAATTAAATAATTTATAATAGATATCATAATTTATACAGAAATATTTACATACAAATTCCCAGGTCTCTAATGCACTTTACAAAACAACAAACAGAAAGAAAATTGAACACGATCCGATATTGCATATTTTAATATCGGTTCTAACTAAAATGCGAAATTTCCATTACAATTGAGCTCCTGAAATACTCCAATTAATGGACTCAATGAAAATGCAGTCAATATTTCCGCACAATGGCGGGAAATTTTTAACTGTCATACCTTATTTTATTTTAATTAAGTTATTCGGTCGACGAGGGGTGTAATTTTCTATAGCAATTTATTCGTTGATAGGTTTTAAAAGGTAGGAATTGGTTTTGAAGCGATCATTTGCACTTATAATATGTGGATTTAGAATCGTTTTTTTGTTAATCGATTCCTACTAGTATTGTATTGAAGGATTTGTGTAAAATTTCGATCAACGTCTTTTCTTAATATAAAAGAAAATCGAGTTAAATATTTGTCAATTTTAAATATGTTAATAATGGCATTTTTAATATACTTCTTAACTTATCATCATCATCATACCAGCCATTGAAAGTCCACTGCTGGGGATAGGTCAACATTGCCTCTATCTTAGGGAGGCCAAGATAAAGGCAATGTTGACCATAATTGCCATATACCGCTATCTGTCGGTTCTGAAATCTTAGTCGCCTCCCACGACACCAGGTACAGGGACAGGTACTATTCTACTCTCCCAGTACCTAACTTTTTTACTATTACGCATTATAAAACTAGTTATTTAATGGCTTTGAAATGTGGTTTATTAAGTATTTAATTTTCTGTTCAACGTTTTCGTTTACCTTGCAGCAATAAATGCATCTTAAAGACTAGTTCTATTACACTAGCGTTTGTTTATTTATTCTTAATTGTAAACCAAGCTATGAAATACGGCGGTATATTTTTTAATATTCTTAGTAAGTCGTTAGGGTACAACAAAATCTCCTTTTTTTAAATCCTTGATTAATAATATAGAATATTATTATAGTCATCGTTCATTTACAGGTCACACATTATTTATATGATAGAATTCGACATTTGAATTAAAATACTATTCTATACAAAACAAGGAAACAAATCTATTTAAACATTTACTTCTAGAATAATTAACCCTTATCAATTTCAAATTTCATCAGATTAGATTTGCCCAGTTTTACACTCGGAATCCTGGATACGCCGTTTGGCTTAACCAAAATAATTAATGTAGACCTACCTTCACATTATATCACCGGCCCCTCTCAATTAATCGGCCCCAGCTTTAGCACTCCCAAGGAATTATACTGACGCTCAGATATATGAAGATGGGGATATTTGACAAGGGATTGATTTGATACTACTTAGAGTTATTACTGAGAGGATGCTTCAGTTTAATGTTATTGGTAATTGGAGACGTTTGGGTTGTTTGCTCGATTATCGGTTTTGGTTATGTACAAATGATTTTCCTTGTCAATTTCACTGGTCTCCTAAATGTTCTATTTACCGAGTCTTCTCTAAGAGTATACCTATAATTGATTTATTTAATAACTTAATATCGAAATAAATAAATGGCTTGTTGAATTGAATATTTGAAAGATATATTTATTTATGTAATCCATTATGAAACCAATCTATCTTGTTTTGTAACTGATGTCATAAGCGCCTGAGATATCGATATTGAATATGTAATGAATCAACATCCTGCTTTATTTGGAGTGGCCTAGTTAATAGTAAACATCATAGAGCAGTTATGACAATGATGATAATATTGAGGTGTATATTTGAGCCTGCACAACACTAGATGTACAAAGGTACCATCTATATTGGTACCTCACTATTACCTTTTTTTACTGCTGAATAGTAGAGTTTGAATTGCTTTATTCCGATTTTGAGTAAGAGGGGGGCAGTAAAAATACTGGGCAAATGTGACATTGTATCTTCAATTCACAAGGCTCTCGATACACATATGCTTGTTTGCTGACTTCATAACATAAAAAAATACTGAACACCTTAACATAGCTTCTTTCCATTTTTTAGTTTTTAGTATGAAGACCCAGCTTAAAGTGTAGGTCCTAACCTTAGCCTAAACGTTTCTACCAAATAAAGTAAGCAAGCACTAAAAGCCAGGAGGTTCCCTCGGGAAATAAGCCAGGGTCGGCCACTGCCCATTTATATTTACGGTCCAATATAACAAAAGCTTTTCTCCTCTTCTACGCCGTCAAATAGATTTATATCATATTGACAGTGCTGCACTGGCATGGTGTCCGATTACAAATCGTGGGTAGACACTGGACAGCGAATTCACCGCAGCTGCGATCCGGTCACGCGAGAACACGGCGTAATGTATACTGCGCTAGTGTAGTGTGCTGAATTAATTTATAGATGTTTTTATTATATGATATTAGATTCTCTAATATTCCGACAGAAGTGCTTTAAATGACTGATTTTAAAGTCAATGTCTAAGTTGTCATGCGAATTCATTTAATATTTGTTTTTATAAACTAAGTTATTTTACTATGATTAATTATTAATTGCAACTATCACTCATAAACACTTTTTCATGTTATAAATAATATGCAAACCTTTAATAACATATTTATATTCTAATTTCAAAGTATTTTCTTTGATAATCTGCTACTTCTAGATGTTTATTTTAAAGAGTACATTAAAATAAAATTGTATTTATAATAAATATTTAATTTTAATAAAAGTAGTAGTATAATACAAATCGCTCGCAGTTGTATTTTTACTAATATCCATAAAAAGTATTTTTAAGAAACAGCACGTGTTGTTTCTAAATAATATAAAATGCTTTTAACTTCTAGCTATGGCTGAATGTTTTTCTTTTAATAAAAATAAATTAACAAACGTGGATAAAATAATAGTAGACAATCGACAGTCGCACCACACTATTCGAGCAAAATCGCCGCGTCTGCCGATTCTGTCAGCAAGGAACGCAGCAAACTGAAATGTATGCGATCAATGCATTCTACAGTAGGTTTATCTCTAAGTGCTATATTTAAAAGTGTCCAGTGAGAATAGAATAAAGTGGAAGCATCGAATAAAACATGCATTTATATTTATTAGATTTTACTGATTTAGACAGATAAGATTTGTTTCTGTTTTTAAGAGTGAAGTTAAAGAAAGTGAAATCGTCCAAAACAACATTCAATATGACAGATATGAGGCCACGTTCAGTATTGTCCATCAAAATCTACATATCACGCGTCTACACATCAAAATATATGTAAATATCGTCATATTTATATAGTCATGAAATTCAGAATTTGACCTCCATGTTGTGTTAAATAAATAGACTCCACAAAAATGTACTATGTACAGTATTTTTAATCGGTAAAAGAGATACTTACTCCAGATTATATAAAAACACTTCCAATATACGCTCCAATATACCTGCAAATCTATTACCTCCATCAATGGACAGAGAAACACACACGCAGACTGCGGCAAAGTGAAATTTATACGATACCACACCGCAGTGTAATACCGGCTAATTCTTGTATGTACTAGGCCGTGGCAAAGTTAATATGAGCGCCTAAAAACGAAATAGTCCAATTTTTAATTAACATAATAAAATAATAATATATAATTGTAATATATATATATATACGACCAAACATTCCACGTGTCTCTACGTTCAAGCGGGAATCGTTTTCATGGATACACACTTGGCTTCCTAAAAAGTATCGCAAATCTAGTAATATATAAATGACTCTTTATGACCATTTTTAACATAAGCTACAGAAAGTCCACTGCTGGACATAGGCAGCCCCAAGAAAGCGGGAATTGTACTCATAATTTACGCGATGGACAAGTCTGTTGGTAATAGCAGAGCGCAGCTTTTGCGGCGGATTTGCTGCTGCCCATCTCCACCCTGGGCATTTGACCTACACTGTTTTGGATAGATATATCTATCAGTTCTAGCACCTTAGTCGAATCTTACAACACATAGTACAAAGGGAGGTACTATTTACCTCTGCTGATAACTCACGGCAATGTAGAGTAAGTGATACTAGGAGGTACCTTTTAACTCTTTGAAATATGCAATAAAGTTAACCAAAAGTAATTTGAAAAATTTAAATCTCTAAAGCACACTTGTTTGACGAGCCTAAGCATACTATGTCGGCGTGCCATATCTCAAAACTCCATAATCACCCGGACATTTCGAAGGCTTTACAAAAGGATTACCTTAGGTTTAATATTATTTTTCCCGCAGGTGCGGCTGACACTTCGCCCGTCACTTTTTATGTTTAATTTCGTTCGGAAACTTGATGGAGATGGATTCGAGATTTGATTCCGTTTAAGGAGATTTGGTTGCGTCAATTTTGAAAGCAAATAATAATGGAGGCGGTTGATCATCTGGTGTCGACTCTCTTGGATTTTTGTCGTATTATTTTAAGTTACTCAACCCGATAGAGCAGCAGGATTCAAAGTAAATGAAACTTCAGTGAATTGACAAATAGTCCAATTAAAAGGCCAACTTCAAGAAAGAGTTCAATTGCCGAATCCAACTCGGCTGACAGCATTCGGAAAACTGCGAAATATCTTTTAGTCCAACATACCTCGGTGTCTCAAGTCGAAAGTTTTCGACCATTGCGTGTTACCAGCAATGATATATGGTAGCAAAACATGATTTCTCATCATTGGCCATCTAAACCAATGCAAAATAGCTAAACAGGCTATGAAGAGGGCAATACTTAGAGTGTCTTTGTGCGATCGAATCGATGAGGAGATTGGTGACAGAACCAAAGTTAGTTGTAAAAATTTTGAATACTTCGGAAAAAATTACCAATAATTTAGATTTGCTATAAGTAATTCATATTTTTAATGAATCATGTTACTCCCTTAACCATTCTTTGTCACTAACAAAAATGGAAAATATTTGAAAATACAGATGTTATTTGTTGCTCTTTCAATTGAGATAAATTCAGTAAATCGGTTAACGAAAACTTTCTACTCTTTTATCAGAAAACAATTTAAAAACACAAAATTTTCTATTTGAAAAATTACAAGAATATCAGGACGTCTAAATGAACCCTTAGCCTCGAAATCACATTAAGCGTGCAACCCGCATCCCATATCGTATTATCAAGCCGAGTCTGGCGAGTACGAAAGATTTTCCGGCTCATGACTTTTTGGTATCTCCTTATTCAATAACGTAAAAATGATTTGTGGTAACCAAATACGAGGGTGTCAGCGGATGTTTCACTCGTGTAATAATAATATTCAAGTGTATGTTAATAGTAAGAAAATAACCATTTTAATACATAAATATAAAATTCATTGTCACATATACCTAAAAAATATTATCTGTATGTTTGTAACGTTTCAATCATTGACGTCACTATTATCTAACTATTACTTAGGAGTTAATATTTTCAAACATTTATACATTCGTTACTCATTTATCTTTAGAAATAAGCTACGTTTCAAATATATTATAAAACCAGTTTCAACATCAATTCGTTCTAAGTTTTAAGCTATACACATGCCAAAATTCACCAATATTCAACGCGTGAGTCGTGAAACCGTAACAGACAGAGCTCCTTATGGATTATTTTATGCAAATCCATTGGCAAACAACACGCCCCGCTTATGATAGTAAACCCACCGCAGCCTTCATAGACTCTCATAAACATTGCATTGATATCACCAGCGCAATGTGAACCAAGTTACTGGGGGATGGTGTAATCCAATTTGAAAAATCTATTTTATATTTATATATTATTTTTGATGAAATTTTAATATTTATCATTTTAAAAACAAAATTACACAAATAAAATGAGATGAGACCTCACAAAGGTTGTCACCATTGTTACCTTACTCTCATTTATTGTTCCATTAAAGCACAGTGTTCGCATTTCTGTTTCAGTTTAAAGGGTACGAGAGGCAGTGAAATTGATGGGTAATATTGATATCAAGTCACAAGGTTGACAACGTGCTAGTGATATCCCTGTTGTTTACGAGCGTCTGTATTCAACAGTGATGCTTACTCCGGAAGAAGATATTATGTGCTTATCATTGGAAAAAAATTTCTTCTCCTTTATTTTCTAGGACGCCAATATAGCTGGAACTAAGGTAAACCAAACCTCCGTAAATGTTAAGACTTAAAGGTAACAAAATACTGGGTAATTAAAACAAGATTTGATATTGGTTTTACAAACACACAAATATATTTTTTTAATTGTGGATGAATACTTTTATATACGATTGTTTGCAATTTTGTGGTCGAATTATTTGACAATTGGATGTGATATACAAATTCTAGTAATTGCTTCTATTTGGAAAAGTATACATAAATAATATGCAAAATGAGATGTTTTGTGCATCCAATTCGTTGTACTTTGTTTAGAGTTCAAACATAAAAATGCTTGTCCCTAAAAAAAAGAGTAGAAATGCAGGCTTTCGAAAAACAGAAAGTTAAAACTGTTATCAATGCAATGTGAATATTTAAGTAAGAGAGACACCAATCAACTTTGATGCAGCAGTGAAATTGATATATTGCATGGATGCAACGTTGCGAGCGAACATGCAAAATCAATTAAAAATCAACTTTATTAACACATTCCATGAACCCTGTTAACAATGTCATATACGAAGTACCCTCTATAGAAACGTTTTTCTTTGAGTTTATATTTGAAAAACAAAATATATGCAACTCTACTGTTATAAATTCCTCATCATCATACATCTAGCGGAGGACTTCCACTGCTGGATATATCTTCCTAAGATTTTCTCAATTAAACCAATCGTCAGGGATTTTTGCTCACGTCATATATATATATATATAGCATCTAGAGCACATAGAGCCTGCTCAGCCAAAATTCCCTCGTTCTTACCAGCTGTAGATGTTCTAAAGCTGCTATTAAGATGATGATGTCATTTATGAAAATCAAAGTACAAAAATTGATTCCATTATCATTCCTCTTACTTATTTTCATTACAAGGTACAGTGGGATGTCCTATTTACTTTGCTGATACCCTATGGCTATATAATCTCTATAGAATAAGTATTGATCCAGTATATTATGTTCATTCTTTTGATAGTTACAACAGTCGCTGCTAACCGTATAATACTTACAGCTGCATTATAGGCGTTCAATGATAATCTGTCATCGATCTTTTGCAATTTGGTCAGTAATTGACATTGCAGAGGGAATTTTTCATATATAAAAAAATATTAATCCCTGAAATGTTTCCTAAGCACATAGCTCTACAATGACTATATTTTTTATCATATCTAATATTTTGCAGGACTTAGTTTACTTAAGTGGTCATGAGTTTACAAGGACCTAGGCTAATGAATCGGTATGAACAAAGTAAATATTTCATAAAATCTTTAAGATGATTTCGCTGTAAGGTACTTAGATGACCACAAATGTGCTAGACAATACTAGCAAAATAAAGTAATTCTATTTCATATACATTTAAAACTTTAAACCAAAAATGTTCATGCTTTTTTCACAAAGTTCTTCCTTTTATACGTTGTTCTTTCGATGCAGAGAAAATGTATTCATGTGGAATTTAAATTGACAATTAGACTGCATCTTTTATACTTAATGGGACGCAAATGTGCGATTATTCTGTCTCAAATTTGATCAAACGAATAATTTGGATATTTGTAGTAATCCTTAATAGAACTAGAACAATAAATATTAGTTACAGCTGCAACTAATTACGTGACTAATTACGTCTGATATAATCAACATTATTTTCTCTAACAAACATCATTCATACGTCAGGTTATACACGGAGTTCGTCTTCCAATTCATCAACTATGAAGAATATATACATTAAGAAAAACAATTCGTATCTATTTCCGTTCAAAGTCAGCGCTCTAGCTGCTACGCACCTTTCCAACTTCAGAATAACAAGTTGGGAACTTCCTTTATCTGTCGGTGTAAATAGCGAGCAATCAGGCCTGTAATCGTTTCTGACAATTTAACGGTAATAGCTTTTTGGGGAAATTTACTTTCTGATCTCTGTTTACTGTAATTCCACGAGAATTTATACTTTTGATTAGATTCTGAATGTTTAGATTTGGGTAAAATATATATCACTTCGTTCTTTTGCAAGGATTATAGCACATCAAAGAATTAAAAATTCAATCTATAAATATGGCCCTTAGAATGACAAAAGGCCATTTTTTTTCTGTACTTCACAAAAACTTCCTAATTGTTGACGTGATTCATAAATAATAAATTGATCACAATTTATACTTCAAATTTGATTACATTAATCATAATACATTTGTTTCTTGTATATATTTACATGATAGTAAAGTTAATAATAAAAAACAAGATTGGTTGTATAGCTAATAATCGTAATTTAAATTTTAATGCATAGAATTATTTTTTGGTTTACCTATTTTCCAAGCTCATACATTTTCGCCGACATTCATTGGGAAACGGTCGACCCTTTGGATGATAAAAATCATATCCCTTCCTCTCCCTTACAATCGTTTGTTTGCACTTTGTGAGCTTAGGCAGTATGAACACGATATTATGTTGCTGACAATGCCATATATTACTGAATTCAATTTGCTGGAAAAGAGATGTTTTCCAGTTCAATAGTTCATAAAAACATACAATAGTTCAACATAATTTGTTAATAAGTGGCATAATAACATTTAATTAAAATTATCCAAATTCTGTACTTTAATAATTATTGTATTATAAAGGCCAGACACACTCAAGAGAACACAAGAAATATGAATGTAATATAATCATTTCTTATATTTTACTACTCATAGTAATACTATTTTCTATTAGCATTAAAGTGCGGTTCATTTGACTTTTACATTTTATGTGTTATGTTACGAATTCCGGCAACCGTTTTTAAATCTGACAATAATTATGATAGTACATATTTTTTAAGGTATATTATTATTATAACATTAACTTTTTATTTCAATTTTATGCATTCGCCTTTCCAATCACGCAAATGGTACTCACGGCATCTTGTAATCAGTATATTTGTCCCGTTTTTATTAAATATATTTATATCAAAGTTGAATATATATATTTTTTATCGTTCTAAAATAAGCTACATCATATTCTCGTGTTATTTGCTTGTTTTACTTGGTCATCAAAATTAATTCTTCTAATATCTACGTAAATAGTTCTAATTTATATGTCATATCGTTACTTGACCAAATAGGCATTCCCAGGAGAATATTTCCTGATAGATTATGCCATGCACATAGTCGAGAATGTTTTTCTACCAATGGCCGACGTAACACACCACCAGAAAGCTCGTGACAATTATAACGCTCGGCAATCAAGCTTGACAATGATGGCAAAAACTCCTTTTATAAAGTTACCTTAATATTATATTCAAGCAAGGGCAGAGACGTCAAAGTCCACTATCTAATAGTTTCAGCGTGGCATAGGAAAGATTTACAGTTTCTATTAAAACATTATTTTATCGCTGAATCTAAATCGGCGGTCGGAAAATAGAGAAACATCTTTTCTTCCAAAGTACCTCAGACTCTCAATTCGAAGGGTTATCAAACAATAATAATAATAAATTCATTTGTTTCACAATAAACAAACTTAGTACTATGACATAAATCAAAGTTACAGATTTTTTTTTGTGGAACACAATGGGTGTTGCCAGCGATAGCTTATTGCAGTTAAACGTGGTCTTCCATAAAAGGTATTATGAATCAACTCAAAGGCAGCAACGAGCTTTGGGCAAAGCAATATAAGGAGTATCTTACCGAAATGAGGAGAACAATAAAATTAACCAATTTTAACAAAGAATACCAGCACATTAGCAAGTCGAAGTCGCAATGGGAAGAACAAATAGTACGCAACCTGACAATACAATCGTTGTCTGACAGAATCTTTAGCCAATGGAATCCAAGACGCTTGGAATTGAGGGCTAATAGAATCTAAAGTCAATGGAACAATAAGGTTCTAAAATAAAGATCATGCATAGGCAAGTGTAGCGTTGTTCATCTTGTGGACTGACGAACAGACTAAAATCACAAGGTTGTGCTGGATATGGGCATACATACGACTGTCTTTGGAATTTACTTACGGAAGCTTATGTCCAGCAGTGGACAGTCTACAGCTGGTATAATGACGATGAATTATATCGAAATGAAGAATCTGCAATATGAGATAGTAGATAAATCATTTTACGTGTTACATATTGTGCTCGAATATTCGAAATAGCTTTTCAAATAAGTGTAGTGATGCCGGCCAGTTCATTTTCCAATTCACGCCACGTAATGAAATCAAACAAATAGCGATCATTCATGAGCCAATATCTAAAAGTGAATGATTGTCATCGGTTAGTAAATTACATGCAATATAATAATCCCCTGTTGTTATTTCTAGATTTAATTGCCAAATGGACAAATTTGTCAATATGGTATATTATGGCAAATTTTTCTAGTTTATGTGCGAGGAAACATTAGTTGAAAAACGTATCAAATTATGTTTTATTTTTTATTATAAATGTTTTATTTGCACGGACTTATGATTCCCTTTTATTATCCAAATCAGGGACTGATAGATCGTGGTATATCCATTTGAAACATTGTAGCAGCAGCATCGTTGCTAAGCTACGCCCTGCAATTGATACCGCACTTGCCCAGCGCGGCAATTGAGGGTAACATTATTCCTTACTTGGAGAGGCATGTGTGTTCAACAGTGGACGTCCAACAGATGATATGAGGTCAATGAACTATGTCGCCATGTGTCTTTCCGCTGACTAAATGCAAATTGATTGCTTCCATAGGAGTTCATTTATACTCTACTATATATTAATAATCTGCTAGTAATATTAATTTTACCAGTTTTTTCAAATTTTAATTGAATATATGACACAAATATTTTAGTTGAAAGCACATATCACTTGTATCAATGCGCGTATGAAGTATTTACCAGTAAATTGATATACATAAATGACTTCAAGTCTCAAGTAGATTAAAACTTTACGACTTACAATATTATTAAATAAAATAAAAATAAAACAAACCCATATATATTTAGAAAAATAAATATATTTTAGAATCGATTAATATTACTTTTTCATTCATTTTCAAATTATTGGGATTCCGAAATTGTCGAGCTGTTACTTTACGAATTCTTGAATTCTTTAAGGTAAAAATAATACCTGCTATGTTCAGTAAATTTTCCAGAAGCATAATTTCGCATGAACAAGTCAAATAACCGGAAAATTAAGTAAAATGTTAGAAGCGATATTACCATTTGCTTTTTGACTTGTTATAATTGTTATTTAGTACCGTACAAAATGAGTTCTTTAATAAATTTAATAATAATAATTTAATTATATGTAATATAAAATCATATAAATGACACCATAGATGTGTAGTTTTTTTTTAATCTAAGGATTAATTTTAGCTACACACTATTAAATTGTAGATTAGATTGGTTTTACTAGATTTCATTGATTTTACTATAGTTTTTTTAATTTAGTCATCAACATCATACCAGCCATAATGCCTGAAGAGGCAAATATCTAGCAGTAGAATTCTAATGGCTGGTATGTTAATGATAATGAAACTTATAAACAAATTTTCTTATATATTCTTAGTAATGCTTTCTTTGAGTTGAAGAATTTTAAAAAAATCTGTTTGATATTTAACATTTTCATTTTATATACCCTTTATTCAATCCAGATATACAGGAACCTTTTTAATAGTACATAATATATAATTATCATGTTTATTTCTCTAGCGTAGAATAATCTTAATAGTCAAATATAATGTTAACGTAAAAATTTAATGACTGGGAGAGACTCAGTGTATTAGCGTTTGTGTACATCAATTTAAGCCAGTTGTATACACAATCTGGATTTAAATGTTTAATATGTTTGATACGATGTATTCAGAGAGAAAATAGTCAGGTGGAAATTTTATTTCTTTACTATCCATTAAAACGTTCGCATGAAAAATCTTCTTAATCGCCCGGATAATTTAGGACCCTATATATAATAAACCGGCTTCAAGCTTTCATTGTGACTCGACATATTTATAGAGACAGCGCACACCACACCAACCTTCTATTATAACCAGTTATACGGAAAAAGATATCCGATTTATTTCGCCAGAGTGAAATGGCTTCTTGATTTTTATTATCTGCAAAAAAGACTGGGGTGTTTAACATTTGGCGCCTTCCAGGCCGGTTTCCGTAATATCTTTATATTGTTTGCAGTTTGGAAAGAACTCTGTTTTATTGAAACGTGTTTTTTCAATGTCTTTTTTCAAGTTTGCGCAAGGTGCACCTTATTGAAGCAGTTATATTGAACTTTATGCTATAGTGTTCAGAACCTTTTTTTTACAGATTTTAATACAGTAGTCGATAGATTAAGTGAATTGTTTACTCATCAGATGGTTTATAATACATAGAAGAACTAATTTTTCGTTATTGAATTGGGTTCATTGTAAAAATGCTAAAAATTAAATTAAGTAACTATTTCCTTTTTGTCGATTGCTTCAATCATTAACACCATAATAGCAGCTATAAAACGTTCAGTACTGAATATAGGCCACACCCCAAGTAAGGGGGAATCAGTCAATAACTGCTAGGCAAGGTTGGCTCATTTCCGTTCCTGCCCGATTGCATTTAAGCTATGCTGCTTTCGATGGATATATCACCATTTTTCAGTTTCGGTATTTCAGTCGCCTTTTACGATACCTGGTATAGGGGGAGGTTCTATTCTAATCTGCCGGTACACGACCCACGACCAATTATTTCTCAAACTAGCATATCCGGGTGTTTGGTTGATATATTTAACGATAAAATTGAAGAGATGACTGCACGACGCAAAATGAACCTTGAGAAAAGTTCGACATTTATACTAAGTTTCTTATAGCTCTACGGTACTGCAGTCCCTTAGGAAGGGAAAAATGCAAGTTCAAGTTGACTGAAGCCTGAGAAAAGTTAAATATTATATTCAACATAAAATTTTCTATTGTTTCAATAAATCCTATAATATAATGAATGATAACAATTTAGTTTATATTTTACTAGCAGAGTCCTGTTGTTTCATCTGTGTTAAGTCGTAGAACTTTCATTCTAAATTTGTTACACCTCCTTATGGGATGATTTCTGAAAAATCACATGTATTGAAAAGAAAATGTATACCGAATTCCATTCGAATAATTTTAAAAACAGGAAAGTTTTATACTAACTTTGCACCCTCGTTTACCCTCTTTAGAGGGTGAATTTAAAAAAAAACTTTCTTAGTGGTTCTTTATATATAAAATTTTTAGCTTCTCCTTAATGAGATTATAACCTTATCACTTAGATTTTAAAGAAATAATCAAATATATTTTTGGCTAAAATAAGTACTAAAGTTTAAGTTTCCTACTAAGCTGGTTTTATTACTGAATAAATAATCTACGTAGAGTTTCCATATTAGCCGTCAGATTTCGTCTGGGACACTGGGACTGTGGGACCTAAACCACTTGGACTTGGTAATCAGCTGGACTATGTTGATTACTTTGTTCTACTACGAATTGTAAGTTTATACGTATCACTTTATTTGTATTTTGACTAGCTAGTCTTAGTCATATAATAAATAAGGTGATACTATACGATAACTAGGTCTTAGTCACGCCTGGAGAACAAATTAGTCTTAATTTTTCCTTATAAAATTATATAGCTAACTGCTAGTGATGTTCTCGTTTAAATTTGGTTAAGCCGATTCAGAGTTAAAAGTTTACAAACATATAGACAATAAATAAAAAATAGTTTTTGTTTTGTTTATACTTTTATATGCATTTAGTGAAAATCTGCAAGATTTTATAAGTGATAAAATACTGTGTTCCCAAAAAATTTTTATGATATTGACGATTGTTATGATATGTAGAGATGCATTATCACATCAGGCATAGAAAGTCTATTGTTGAATTTGAGTCTCTCTAGGTAATAACGTCCACGGGAAGCTCATACGTAGTCGACGTTTTAATATCATTCATCGGTTCCATTTGGCTTAATAGTAATCTCATTACTAGTGAGACCATTGTTTTCAATCATTCTAACCTGCCTGAGGGAGTGTAACATATTTTAGGATTATTTCCTGATGTATAAAGAGCTCTTGATAAGTTGTAGTACAAATATATTGATAAAACATTGATCAATTTATCGCGCTGTGTTTTTATATCAGTATTTTTTGTAGGATAAATGAGATTAGAAGTTTTCATAAATATGATAGGAACACACAATCAAAGCAACTAGCAGCATCCATAACGATTGAAGTGATTAGCCGAAGGTAGCTTCTGAGTGGAAATAACGCTTTACACCTCAATCCTGTCGTACCTGTTTGCAGCTAAATCACGATTAGATTTAAATCCATCTAAAATTATAGGATATCTACGGCTAGATAGGACTTCCCAAGGGAAAGCCTATCCAGCCGTGGACATCCTAGACGTCTGGTGATATAAAAATAATAATTTCCCACAACATCTTATACATTAACCTGGCTCCATGGTAAGTTTAATCACTTGTGTTACGGACGCCAGACAACAGAGAAATCACTTATCTACTTAAATACATATATTTTAACACTCTGGGTGGAAATCGAACCCACGACCTTTGGCGCACAAGATCATCACTAACATCTACGCCATCGGATGATACTATTGAAATGATAATAATGTCAGGATAGCACGTCTAAAATCAATAATGTATAAGGTATATTTTTGATAATTTTTAACGAACAGAATCCGTTAGGATTGAAGCGTCTGGCCAAAGTTAGCAGCTGGGCGGAAATAACGCTGTATACCTAAATCCTGAAGTACTTGGGTACAGCTGAATCACGATCAGTACACAAGAAGCAAACAGATCTTAAATCATCGATTTGCGTAGTGAATACATTGCATTCGAAACGTTAGCGATTTATCTCTTATTGTCTGCCTCGGCGTGACTCGTGGCCGTGACTCAACTCGGTTCCTGTGACTCTGCGACCGGAACGTGACTGTAATACGTCGGACGTTCATTTTCGACGTTTACGACACCTGGAAAATTGTTGTAGGATAATATCCTCTTCGTTTTATATTTGTCCAAATAAATGACGTGCTACAATATATTCATTGAAGCGTATTACTGAGTTAAAGTAAATATTTTAATGGAAGAAGTAAATCGGTATTATAAAAAGTTAATAAGCCCTAATTATACCAAGACTAAAATGATTGCTTTGAGGTAATCGAAGACCTTTAATAAAACCTATAACTGGGAAATAGGATACTCAGTATGGTATTCAACGTGCTAGCCATTATAAGTCCACTGCTGGACATAGGCCTCGCTGATATCCCACGGCGGAGTGTGGTATTATAAATACTTAACTATTGTTGTTAAATTAAACAACATTACAAAGAATATAATTTAAATAATCATTCCTCAATAAAATACTATAAAAATATGCAACAATATCTACTATGAAATAGAACAAGAAAAAAGAATTGGCCAAAAACAAAAAGGAACCAGACAAAAAAAAATGATCAACGCATAAAAAGAAAGTACAAAAACATCACCCGTTTTTGTCGGACAAAATTTAACCAGCCATTTTTAAACGCCCTACTTAATTCCGAATTAGAATTTTATCAAAGGACAAAAAGCAAAGGACAATCAAAAACGGCTGAACCTTCGAACAAGTGCGGGAAAAAATAAAAAGAAACAAGGGGAAAGTGGAAAATGGAAAATTTATTCATCGTTAGTCCCCGGTGAAGTGGGGGGAAGGGTGGAATGGCTGGACAGGCCATTGGCTTCAATACGGAATTAAAACCTAATGGCATGTATAAGATGTTTTAGTTGGAAAATTGAATATACTTTGCGACATTTTTTTAAGGTTTAAGATGCTTTTGAAAGTAGCTTGTGAAAACCTTTTATATTATACAAAAGTATTTCTAAGAAAATACCTGCATGATGGTCGGGCCTTATATATTTCAGGTCATGATATACCGGCTGAGTAGAAATGTACTTCTCCCTGTACCAGTTGTCATAAGCGGTGGCTGAGGTACTGGAACTGTAAGACAGTATATCAACCGGAAATAGCATAATTTAAATATATCAGTGTGGGGAAGGGCAGCAGCATTCTCGTCGCGAAGCTACGCTCTGTGATTTCCAGCATGCCTGCCCAACGCGACAACTGTGGGTAACATTCCCATCTGCTGTGATGATGATAATAATGTAATATATGCCGTCGGGTACCGAAAGAGTCGAAAGGTTTCTTCCCCTGTAAAGAGTGTTGTAAAAACCACTTCCGTAAACAAACATACCGTATTTCTATCCGAAATACCCTAACTATATTTCCCGCGACTCCAACCAGGTGTGATGTGATTAATGTTAAACTTAAAAAGACATGAGTTGATCAATTTTAACCGCAAAACTCTTTGATGACGTCTATCTTGAATGTTTACGATTACGTTTTATGGTAACGAACTGACTGTATAGATAGTAACTTAGACTTTATTACGATTATATTATCTTAGTATATTAAGATTTATAGGATCCCGGGACATACATAAACCAATCTCAAGAAAACTTGATTCGAACACAGAAGCACAGGTAGTACCAAGAATAAAATAACCGTCGATTTTCTAAAAAGACGATCGTGTTTTATTTTCTTTTCTAAGCTTGCTACACAAATACAATTTAATTTACGACTAAAAAAGTCATTCTTGGAAACCTCCATGTCCATTACCGGACAAATCTGAATCTGTTCAAATTAATTTTTGCTTATCCGACAAAAGGATTGTGAAAAATGTTTGAATTCTAATACTTTAAGATGGCCATGAAAGAAAGTGACTTTAATTAAAAAATAATACAGCCTAGCAAAATACAAATCGTACTGTCTATTTAGAGGCTGGCATGTAGCTACGATCAAAGAGAAGTAAAGCGGACACTAATAATAATAATATACTCTTTATTGTACACCAATGAAAACAACACAAGACCATCACAAAAACATGGAATAGTAGGTACAAGAGGCAGCCTAATCGCTAAATGCAACTTATTATAGGCAACCAGGCACTGTGTTATTGTTTTGATGATAAGATGCGATTATAAAACACATCGCTGAATTCCCATGACCGCGCGTCAAATCATGTTGTGCATTATCCGTTTAATACAACCGTTGCGTGATAAAGCATCCATGAAGTAATTATTATTATTATGCTTGTTAGAGATGTTTACACTTATTAAATACATAAACAATACATTTATTAGCTGCACTTATAGCGTATATAAGATATATTTGAATAAAATATCGCTATATAGAACAAAACAAATTTACTTTCCACTGTCTGTGTGTGCCTATCAATCCTAAGATAATCAAAACAATGAACTGAATTTTGAAGCAGTATTGAAATAGATAGTGATTCAAGACGAAGTTTTATGTGTATAATATTAATTACTAGAATGCATAATATAGTAGAAAAATACTGATCGTTTTAGTTTTCTAATGTGATGTCGTAAATATTTTTTTTTTTGCGCATACATTGCACTAGCTGCACCCGACAAGATAGACCTAAATAATGTACTATCTAATAATTGTACACCAAAAATGGCATATAAAAAAGTCTACGATAACATATGCAGGATGCCTTTTAGGGATAACTCCCAATAACCATTCTCTCCTCTTTGCACCAGTGCGAAGCTGGAGCGGGTTGCTAGTATGTGTTTCGTCCATGAGTGTGTGTCTTGGGGACGATGATATTCAGCTATCTTTCTGTTTGTTATAGTACACTAACTTTCTACTACATATATATACCAGGAGTATAGAAATAAATAATGATAACTATTACAACAACTCGACTATAATTGTACTGAAAGGGAAGTATTGATGTTTAATATGGTGATATTGTATGTGTATTTTATATTTAATATAGTGCTGCTTATATTAAATATAAAAAAATAAAGTAAGATAATGTTGTTTTCTTTTAATTAAGCCATTTCTAAGGGAACTTTGACAGTGATTATAAGAGTGGCCATCTTTAATTTACGCAATTTGAACTTTCACTTCATAAACTTAACCAAATCACGAAATGAACTAATTATTTTATTTGGTTAATATAATATAATTTGTCTTTAGAATCAGATACTCCTTAACTTATTTAAAGATGAGAAATTACTCAAATATAATTATAAGGAAGTCTCTAGAGGCAAAGATAAGAGGAGAGATTTGTTATTTATTAGGGATTGCGGTTATTTATTTAATATCCGTGAAGCATTCATTTATTGCAGACGATCTTGACCCGAGAGAGTTACGATAACTTAACCTCTCTTTATTTATTTATATATATACCTTTTGGTGAATTTATTAATTTTCTGAAACCTGTCCTGGTACAAGTAATACTATAGATATAAGTATCGTATCTGTCAAGTTCTTATAGTTTTAAAAGATACACAACAATATCATATTAATTGAAAACAAAAGTAAATTATTTAATAAAACTTTTCAAATTTATTGTTGCTTAAATATAGCTTGATTAGTACATCAGACCTCAATGTAGTATTTTGCTTAAGCTTCCCGTTTGAGCTGCCTTGTTCCGGATGGATATACCGCCATCTGTCTCTAGTACCCTCTCTTTTTGTCTGCTCTCTCTGTCGGTGCCTAGGACAAGTACCTTAGTCGCCTCTTACGACACCTGGTACAGGGGGAATGGAGTACCTCACGGCACGGATGTGAAATTTATATATTATATTAAACATTATACAGGTACGTATTTTTGTGATTCCTCTGCTGTCTGTCCGTAACACAAGTGCTTTAAGCGACTTATCATTCAATTTACTGTATGAGGTGTGTCTAACTTTATTATTTATATATCATATAAAATAAGTTTTTAAACAATATACAATACGCCCGGGCACAGAACAAAAACAGGTTATCTTTAAACGTAAATGAACTACTAACATTTCATCAATCTTTTCATAAAAATAGCATATTTATCGAGGAAGACTATAAGATCACGCTATGTATAATAGGTATTAATGTTTTTAATATTAATGTGGTTTCCTATCAAAGGTCATGAGTTCGATCCCCATTTATCAACTTGCATGTATTTTATGTATCTGAGTATTAAATAATTTTATTTAAATATTAAATGTGCTTTTCTGGTCTGATATTATTATGGATATTAAAATGTCGTATGCATATATCAATGGAAGCAAGCCTATTTCACGTAATTTATTTAACGTGTTAATTATTAAATTGTGTTAATTATTCGGAGATTTGCAAATCGCATTTCAGAAACGTGAAAGAAACGGATTGCAAAGTGAAGGAGTTTATAATATTTTCAAAGAATTACCCATTCACAACTCATGATGATAAAACTGCTGTTTATCGTCGAACATAAGATATAAAATGTTTATTAAACCATGTTTTAAAACCATTGAAAAAGTAGTTTAATTATTGCAGAGTTTACACAACTAATACAGTTTAAATCTCTAGTTTAGATGTTCTTGTAAATCCTCATTAGTATGTACTCAAAACAGTATGTGATAAGTAAATGATAAATTATTTAGGGTCTGTTGGATTAACGTTCTCTGTGTGGAGTTGTATAAATAAGCAGAGAGCGTAATGAGAGTTTCAAACCATGTGTAATATAATATAATAATTTGCCTAACGTAATTGATGATAGTAACTCAAAGAATATAAAACGTATTTGTTTGTTACTATTAGTACTAGTTACATGTAATAATATTACAAATAAATGTTTTGCTTACAAATTTACTGCTTACCTAAGTTGACCTTGTTTAATATACAATTATTTCATACCAGCCATTAAAATTCCACAAAATATAGGCCTTTCTAAAAAAGGAGGTTTATTGCTGCCCATAATTGCCGCGCTGGACGAACGTGTTGGCATTTGCAGAGCACAGCTTTCGCAACAACGATGCTGCTGCCCATCCCCAACCTGTAAATTTGAGCCGCACTGTTTTAGATTGGTATACCGCCATCTGTCGGTTCTGGTACCTCAGTCGCCTCTTACGTCACTTATTGCAGTGGTAGGTACTATTCTACACCGCCGGTAACTCACGGCAAACATTTACCTTACTAATACGACACAAACCCTTGTCTCCTATGGAGTGCACTGCGTGTTTTGTTTATTGTGTTAATCATCACTAACTTTACGATTATATATGAAGGCTACCACCTCTACGGCGCCTTGGAAGTCCGTTTACACATTTAAGCAGAGTTGGGTAGAGTTGTTTTAAATTTGCCTAGCAAATTATAACTAATCCACATATTTGAGCCGATTCTTATTGTTTAGCGGATCACTGAGTATACAGGAAATAACTGCGAAATGACGCTATATCGCCGGAATTGTTGATTACTAATAGAAAAATAAAATAGTTCACTTTTAGTTACATTTATGTTTCGTCGTGGGGTACTGATAGAGTAAAATAATACCTATCTCTACCAGAGTAGCTCAAATGCTCTGGGCAGCGTTGAATAGCAGCATTATTAGACTGCCCAGTGTGGCAGTGGCGGCCTACTTTAGGCCTTCGCCTATTTCTAGCAGTGAAGTATTAATTAATTTCTGAGCTGATTAACTCTTTCAGCGGAGTGGCCATACACATACATATGTAATATGACACACTAATCCTATAGATATTTATTAAATATTTACATACGTTCTAAACTCAACACAAGAAGAAGGGCTTGGAATATAACTTGAGCGGCAACAAACGTTAACCTCTATAGGCGTCGTAACGTACAGTATGAGTTGTTTTATAGACAAAAAAATTATTTATTTCTTTTTATACGAGTAAAAACTTTTGGTCTATGTCACTATATGTTGATTCACTTCATGTACTCTTAAAAGTCCGATACAAATATATTTAATAATTTATTGGAAAATATGTGGCAATTTGAAGCTAACTAGGTAACCGATTCGGAGTTCATCAATAAAATCCGAATTATTTATTAAGAAAACAAAACGTAATTTTGTCCATGGTGTGGTTTGAAAGACAGATATCATATTCTTAACAAGATATAAGATACTAGAGTAACCACTTTCTCTAAATTTTAACTTTTATTGAAACAAGACATTATTTCTTGACCACACTGGACCAAATTCACCGAATAAAATCTATTTCACTGAAGTCTAATCTACTTTAAGTAAATTGAGTAATAATTTTTTCGGCCGTTGAAGGCTTCGTTTCCTCGAAAATTTCATAAATTTCATAATTATGTGCAAAACGGATGACTACACCTTCAATGAATTGTTTTACTCTTTAAATTTTATGAGTATTTCGTTAAAAAAATACTTTCATTATTGATCACATACACATTTATTTTACGTTTATCAATCATTTTGGAAGATAATTTACGTCAAAGTTATTTCGAACAAATTAGATGAAATTACTTTTGAACGCCTTTGATTAGACGAAAAATTAAAGTTGATTCTGAGACATTGTATACTCTTAAAACATTAAAATTATTACAAACAATGCATTTATATACATCTTATCAGCTGAAAGACGTTCATTGTTGGTTGCAACCACGACCCTCAAGAAGCACAGGGAGGTATTCTCCCGTAATTGCCATGGTGGAAATTGCAGATCGTAGCTTCACGATGGGGATCCTATCTCCGCCCTGGATATCTGAGCTACTAGCATCCGGCTACCTCAGCCGCTTTATAACACCTGGTGTAATAATAAATCTGCACCACATTGTAAAACCGTATTTTCTAAAAATTTGTCTAATACAAATGTAACGCTTTCTCAGCCTAAACAGGAATCGTAACTTTGATGAGTTTTGAACCGTAAGCAAGGATATAACCGGCTTTAAATGCAGGGAAAGGCGCCCCTGAGGCACTATATAGGAAAAATAAATCTCTCAAGTAAATGATATCAAACAAACTTTGGAGTCATTAATGTGATATCAGAATTTAAATGTAACCAACAGTTATTTTAACAATGTGATATCGGACAACATTCTCTGATATAAATAGGTACACACACACACACACGCACACACACACACACATACAAACATACACAGATAAACATAATTGAAAACACCAATGAACGATCATACCAAACCATACGTACCTTTGTTTCCTTAATGATTACAAAAACACCGTTATATGGTTCTTATTAAGGCATAAAGTAGTAAATAGTAGTGCTCATTAATCTTAACTCAGGTGGCGTCTTCAAATGGCTTGTGAATTCCTTTTGTTAGCATCATTTCTCTCATTACGAACTCGTTTCGGCTTCAGAATGAATATAAATCGGTATTTTTTCAAGATGCCTCATGACGTATTCTTGAATAATATCACCAAAGTAGATAACTTTGTATTTAAAATAAATGGTTGTTAGCTGTATCTTAAGTTACCACCATTACCTACCCGTAAAATTATCGACTATCATTTGATTCAGTTCACTTTCTCCACATTCATCCAACTATAAAGCAATAAAACTAGTTCAGAATGCAATGTACTCAAATTCTGAGGATATTTTAAATTTACACAATCAATACACCCTAACTCTACTATCAACTTTTTCTTCTTTTGTTGCAATACCTTACTGCCTTTAACTTCATCTATTTTACTGAGCTTAAATTACAATCTTATTTTAAAGGACTAAGCTACATTTTTTTTTTAATTACCGGCTAAGTTTTCAAAAAATATATGTAGTATTATTTAGTGCAATAACGAAGCCGATTTTATTTTTATTTATATCCAAGAAAACCAGCATCATATTTGTTGATTATTGTTTAAGTAGTCAAAAAGTGGAATAGAAATTAAAAAAAAGAACATTTTTCTATTGCAATAAAATATTGCTTGTTTTAAAAATTCATCAAAAAAATATATCTACGCGTGTGTCATTTTTCTTTTTTCAATGTAAAGTTTAATCAATAAATTTTATAATCATTAAAATGGTTTATTCTGCAGAGCAGAAAAAAAAACAAGCGGAACTTTCCTGCCGAAACGTTAAAACAAAACCGCCAAGAAATATATAAAAAAAAAACAAACCACAACGATAATGATCCTAGCAATCACAAAAAGGCGAAAGAGGAAAACGTAAACAGAACTACAAATTATATAATTAAGAGGCAGTTGCGCATCAGAAGTAAATCCTTTTCGGGTCCCGCAGAGCAATTTGCGAGATGGTCCCCAGGGCACCGTAGTCCGTGCAACATTAAACGGGATACGGTGTCGGCCGTTTCTTTTCCCATCTATCTGCCAAAGCCAAATGGATGGATGCCCTAAATTTTTCAAACACCCCCACCGGGACTGATTGATGTCGATGTTTGGATGGTATGTGGATGAGGTTACGAAATTTCATTGCTAATTGGGTTCAAAATTTACGCGTAAATAACATCGTATGCGACTGAATTCATTCATGCGGTCGCCTAATAAAGTGCCTCTATACTCTGTTCGGTCTCTACTCGTGGTTTATTTTATCTAAATAAATGTTTGAATTACATTGAAATAGGCTTATACCAGGAGACTGCTTAGTAATAATATTAATATTAATAATATACTCTTTATTGTACACCAATAAAAACAACACAAGAACATTACAAAATCATGGAATAGTAGGTACAAGAGGCGGCCTTATCGCTAGATGTAATTTCTTACAGACAACCTCTGGGTAGAAATAATGTTATAGCTGGTGGAAGTTTAAGGTGCATTTAGAACAACAAACAAACATTCATATAAACATATATGTACATATATATATATGAACAAATAAATTTGAACTAAAACTGTTGTAGTATTGTATTCATTCCCATATGAAAAAAGCTTTCTATATCTTTAGAGGTACACTTATAAAAGTAGCTGACTTCCAAGAAACAAGATATATATGTAATGGTATAGAAACATAAAAATTATTTACTTCATGCAGCGAACACGCGATGGATGAATTTACGATAGTCCAAAAGGAAATAAGCCCAGAGCAGCGACTATAAG
Source organism: Heortia vitessoides (assembly GCA_020976665.1). Lineage (NCBI taxonomy): Eukaryota > Metazoa > Arthropoda > Insecta > Lepidoptera > Crambidae > Heortia > Heortia vitessoides. The sequence continues at coordinate 16,677,269 of JACJUM010000875.1, read as the reverse complement.
CGGATCAAACGTTACAGAACTGTTATAAAAAATACGGTGTTTCCTGAACTTTATATATATAGCTGTGTTATATGAAACTTCGTTTACATCGAATGTTGATGCGTATATGCAAAACATTCTTGAATTCCTCACCCTTTTGACAAAAGCTTTGTTGTATTCCAAAAAAGCTTTTTTATATTACAAATAGCCGTGAGGTACCGGCAGAGTAGAATAGTGCCTCCCCCTGTACCAGGTGTCGTACGAGGCGATTAAGGTACCAGAAACGACATATGGCGGGATATCCGTGCAAAAAAGTTAGGTCAAATATACAGAGCGGGCATGGGCAGCAGCTTCTCCGTCGCAAAAAATATGCTCTGCGATTGCCAACACGCTTGCCCAATATGGCAATTATGGGCAACATACCCCCTTTCTCTATGTTCAACATTGGAGTTTTAATCATTATACCACATGGTTGGTGTGATGATTAAAATAATAATTGTTATATCGTAGTCTGGGACCTTCAGGAATCAAACATAGCCGATGTTATTCTTTATCCTCAAACTACCTTATATGCACAAAATCATGTCGGTCCTTCCCTCAGAGAAAAATAATTCTAAGGTAATATTACGTATTACGTTCTGGCATACATAAAATTGTATAATATGTGATAAGATACTTAATGTTATTTATGCTATTTATGAGTATAATTTTTATCTATAGCTAATATAACAAATGTTTATACAAGTCTATTGTATCAATGATTTCAAAATAACTATATTGAATGCTCGGAATCGTCATTTAAATTGTCATTTCTTTTATTTTCGCTGAACCATTTCGTTATAGTAAAACTATTTACTAGGCCACTAAATCTTAAGTAGATATCGCTTATAAATCTCTCACCCTATCCTTCCCAGTGAATTGAAATGCCTAAAGTAACATCACCCTTATACATGCCGGAATCTTATCAAAGAGATTCATTGTGATCGATACACAAAAGGGGTCCCCAAAATTTCAATTGAAGCAGCTGAGATCGTTTGCGGATCTCTCCATCCTATCGGTTAAGTCTCTGTACATACTTCAAGCAACGTCAAAGACATTTTCATGTGAAGAGCCTCTAAGCAATTACTTAGCCGGTTGGTGCTTATATGTCCACTGGCGCATGCCTATGGCACAGGTTTGATTTTTAAGTTTTGATCTGCAAAATGTAATCTTTCATTTGCATACTTGAGTTTTCTTTTCATGTTCAATAAACATTAATAACGTTTCAGCGATTTCAGTTTGAAGAGTTCATACGCTAAGATTGATTGAAATGAAACATTTTTGATGAAGCAATATTATAATTTTATGTACTTTTGTTGTAATCGTTTCGTTTATATCTAATTATCTCCACCAGCAGTCAACTTTTTCATATTTATAGGAAAGGCTAAGAGTATGTATGTATTTGTACTTCTGCAAGTTTTCGAGCAAAATGTCATTGAGTCGAAACAACGCTGTGTTTATTACCCACTTCATTTCATATCTTAATAATTTTGCTCTACATATTTTCTTTAAGGAGTTATTAAGTCGTGGTGTTAATTACCACGTCGTAAATAGACCAACTATTTATAACATCGTCAATTGTTGTTTGTCATGATTGTTTCATTTAATGAGTTATTTAATCTTCAAGTTTCTATGTCTTCATTCATTAGAATCTGTATTTGTATATTTCTCTATATAAAATATGCTGAACACAAGTATCAAGTAAAGAAATATTTATTTAATAGTTTCTCTGTGCCAGGATATTATCTTGTAGGACAACTGAAACACCAGTATCTTGAAGGACAACTGAGATATCATAATCGACAAATGGCAATAGCGTGAAAAGCCAGGTGACGGTTATTATGTTGCTGTTTCTGAAATAGTAGGAACAATACATTTATCATACTATATTGAATATCATATTAAGAAATCAATATGACAATGAACACAAATCTTTGGTTCGACTTTTCCGGAAAGACAACTAATATCTAAGAATTTTCCTAAGAAGACGCATAAAGATTTTATTACCTTATTTTTTTACGTATATCTCGTTAATATTTTACGACTTTGCGACGAAAATCCAATATTCTATCGTTCCTGTGCGGGCAGTCATGACTCTTGATGTTTTCTAAACCAAATAATCAAGAACGGTACTTAATGGAAATATATAGTTCACATTAAAATTCATATCATCACCGTATTAGCCATTAAAGTCCACTATTAGACATAGGCCTCCCAGAGAAAGGAAGAACTTACATAATTTCTACGCTGGGTAAGCGTGGTGGCAGAGGTAGAGAGTTGTTTCGCGACAAAAATGCTACTGCTTATCTACTACACTGCTTCGTGTTGATATTCCGCCATCTCTCGGTTTCTATTACACCTGGTACAGTAGGAGTTACTTTATTACTAAATTCTATAAACACTAAAAGTTATCGAATTTTTTTTATTAATATACTTTACTGTTACTATGTAAAAGAGGTTGAGAAGGGAAGTTAGGTTTCCTGTTCCAAGAAGTGTACTTAAATCATCATCACGAAACAAACTATTATACTTATTAACATTAGCTTTATCCAAGCTCCCCAAAATTGCAATTTAGTAATGTTTGTATACAGCATATAGAAATTGTCTTAATCAAATACATAGGTACTGCATTTAATTAATTAACAGATGTGCTGGAGCCGTTTCAAACACAAGTAATTAAGAAACTATGTTTGTCTTGTTATTAAATTTACATTGTAAATGTGTGCTGAAACTTCTCATGTTCACCTATAAGTGCGCAGAAAACCCAGGATATAGTTATGGCAAAATGCAATTGAACGTTAATTTTGATGTGAAATTACCATAATATCATATTTAATATTGTACATACGAGCAGCTTGTATGTTTGTTTGCGTATTTCAAGTATTTTTTTTTATATATTAGACTACGTAGATAAACAAAAATATACAGTCCGCATGTTGTAAGCGTTACCGCAGCCTATAGTACTATCACATGGATATGGATATGAAAATATTAAATCATGTTACCCTGTAATTTCACTGCCTCTTTCAAACTGGAATTCTGCCACCTTCAAACTGGAATACATAAATTATATTTAAAATATAGGTAAGAGTGAGGTACCAATGCAGATGACCTTTGTATAAAGTCTACCTCAAGTAAGATATTTCAGAGGTATTGTTTAAAGTTCACCATGAACGTATAAAACCTAACTTTTGAACCTTTGTCAAAACTTTCATCCAAACATTGATCCTTAATTTTAACTTATCAAAAGTAGGTATTTTCTAATTTATTAAACAAACATTGGTTGTGGTTAATTAAATATGTATTTTTTCAAATCTTTAATATTAACACAATCTAAATTAAGTCACAATCAAAATATACTAATGGATAATATTTTTTCCAAGGAATTATCATACAAGCTATTGGAAGTGCACTGCTGGACATAAGCATTCCTAAGAAAGGAGGATTTTTGTCCATAATTGCCACGCAAAGAAATCGTGTTGGCAATCGCAGAGCGCAGCTTTCGTGACAGGAATGTCCAATTGTCCATCTCCGTCCTGTGCATTGAGCTGCACTTTTTAGAATGGATATATTGCCATCTGTTTGTTCTGATACCTCAGTCACCTCTTACGATACTTGGTACAGGGGGAGGAACTGTTTTACTTTGCTGGTCCCTCACGGCCAGAAATAATCTGGCTCTATACCAAAATATTAGCCATGGAACGTTTAGTTGTGGTCTCCGTTCAATATAATCTCATCTTTCCAGTAAGAAGTATGGATGCACGTTTGATTAGTATGCAGGTTAGCTATGGTGGGTGGCTATATGGGTAGGCGTGGCTTTTGTATGTCATTTTCCGTCCATTTTGAACTTTTACTCCAGTCAAATGATCCGTGAGAGATTTTTCACGATCTGAATTTTCTGATAGTTATGCTGATAAAGACTGAAGAACATTTGAATGTAAATGAACATGATGTTAAATTGCCCGTTAGAAGTAAAGTCGTAGTAACGATTTCTCGAAACCATTCTTTGACCTTTAGCTAGTTCTAAACAGTACTGCGGAATTTTACAACACGCGTTTCAACGTATTCGATATTCAGATATCGGGATCCGATGCAAATTTCCGATTTTACTGCCCACTAAAATCGAGAATAGAGTTGAAAGACCCTTTGAATAAAACAAACCGGGATATTTCACACAATAATCTTCGGCTAAAATGAAAGAGAAAATCGTTCTGTACTGTTTGGGGTAGCGCACTACCAGCCGTATATCGTTTCTAATGGTTCAGTTAGCATATAAATGTTTGAGCTCCCGCGATCCAATTGTATCTCCATAGATACATTTATAAAAGTATTCTTGTTTTCAAATAGCGTTGGTATTAAACATGGCAAAAGAATGGTAAAATATTTTTAAATAAAATTGTTACTTGAATTGAATGCATCTTTTAATAATACTGATTATTATTAATGTGTTCTTATTATCTTTTTTATTTCTTATTACCTTTATGGATTAAGAGCTCATCATTATTATCGCCATATCAACCATAAGACGTCCACTGCTGGATATAGGCCTCCCCTAGTTATATGGGACTGGTTATATGCAGCCTGTTTCCAGCGCGATTCCACGGTTTTAGTCAGATCGTCTGTCTATTAATAGTGAGACAAGACAAATTAAAAAGTCCATTATTTCAGGCTGTAAAATTATATGCAATTATCATTTAAAATGAGGTAGACCTCATACAAAGGTCGTCTTCATTGGAAACTTAGTCTCACGTATTACCGATTACCAAATAGTAGTATTAGCATAACTGTGTTCCGGTTTGAAGGGTGAGAGAGGCAGTAAAATTACTGGGTAATGTGACATAATACCTTCAACTCATAAGGTTGCCAACGGGCTACGTATATCCTTGTGATATTACAAGTATCTATAGACTGCAGTCACGCTTACTACCATACTGATCATAGGCTTGTTTATCGACGTAGTCTTCGGACTGCCTGATAATATAGGATCTGATCCATGGGGTCTGATGTATGCGGCCTGCATCCATCAGGTCATCATTCATCCTATGGTTCTGTATAACTTCTGCCCATCTTATATATTCTATGCTGTAGATGGCTGTGCGATGGTCTTCATTCAAGATATTCATTCTTTAACAGCCATTAGTTGCAAAAGCTATGCAAATTGAAACTCAGAACTCTTATATATGATATTAATAAAAAAAATTATATTATTTACGGTATATTTGGTCTTACTAATCTCTTAATCTAATAATGACGGGAATTTTACTAGCCGAAGGTTGATGGCCACAGTTCACACTCGTTCAAAATTACAAAACACACTTGTCAATAGTGTTTAAAGCAAAACATATAAGTATTATTGAGAATAAAACTGATTTTATTATTATAATCAACTTATCGTTATATATTTAAAAGCGAACTAATATCAGTCAACATTTTTTTTTGGCAGACTTCATAAAATGTTTAATAGTAGATTGGTTATCCAATTCGGTTTTGTCACTTGGAGCTTAGACATTCAATTTCCTGAGTGCATCTATTTCAAGATACTTAAATTGAACGAGAATATTGTGTTATCTGGCAAATCCAAAGTTCAAAACTTTTTGGAATAACACAAAAAATTCAAAAAAAAGCAAAATCATTTTTGAAATACAGAAGAAATGGAGCTCTAAGCTTTATTTCTTCTATACTTCGGTAGTGCCAACATGCTTAAATGATCTGACACATCGTCAAATAGTCATTACTTTGCTGTAGTTTTATATGTTAAGGGTATAGATTAAAAACAATAAAACTTCAAAATACAACAAATTCTACCTCTTTCGTACAATTTGCGATACAACTCTCTGCAGATATTCCACTACAAGCATATACTTGAACAGCCAGAATAAGTTTACCATTTTGAAGCTAAGCTTAGTAATAGGCAAGATAAGACCCCTGCCTCCTTTATTAACTCGCATAAATCCAAGGTCACAATTCGGATACCAATATTACATTGACCTTGAACTTGTTGAAGGATCTTGTATGACATCAAGGGTGATGTTACAACGGTTCGAAATTGTTTTGTATTCATTTTGGAGTCTATGTTGAAGTTCAAAAACTAAAGCATCTCGGCTTTTCTTACAAAAAAGAGGTATGTATTTTTTTTGGCGTAACGCTGCTGCTGGATATAGGCAATTTTCCCCCCAGGCGTGGTTAGCGATTGTAGAGCGTAAGCGTATCATTTTAGCTACCATTCTTCGAGTAGATATACCGCCATCTGTCAGTTCTTGTACCTTAGTTACGTACGTTTAGTTATTACCGGTACCACAAGACTTTTTTGGGTGATTTTATGTAGTATTATTGTTGTAATCAATATTCTATTGTGAGCTCGTATGGATTTATAAAATTTAGAATTGCCAAGAAGCAGGGGATTTATATTCGTCTATATTACACAATTATACTTTCTTTTTACTACTTAGTGGAGCAGAGCAGATGCTCTGGTTTATAAGAATTTCACGAAAAATGTTATATTTATTGCAAAGTGTAGTAGGACTTTCCGTTAAATCTTACAGTCAATCTATAGTATGGTAGCAGATGATAGAGTGGTATATCTTAACCTTAATACAGTTTGAGTAAAACGAACTCTTAAACGCATTATAGCGTTTCATAGAAATAACAATAGAGAGTATAGTTTACATATTAGCCATAGGCTTCTTATGGCTAGCTAAGGGGGCAGTTTTTTTGGCTGTATTTATTTGTCTAGCTTGTTACATTTTAGCTACTGGTATATTGCTATTTTTTATAAGACCTGGTCGATAAACAAGCATACAGGCCGCTTGACGGTAAGCGTCACTGCAGTGCACTTGGCTTATAAGATGAACAAGGATATCAAATAAATAATAACACAACCTTGTAACTTAAAGATCTATGTCACATTGAATATTAATTTCACTGCTTCCTTCACCCATCAAACCGTAACACAGCAATAGAGAAGTGAGATCGAGGAAATATTGCAGACGACCTTTTGTATAAGGTCTACCTCATGAAATTGGTTTGTCTATAACGTGATTTATTGGTTCTGTTACCACAGTTGACTTGTTACTGTACCTAATACATAATATTCTATTGTGCTAGCCAAGAAATAACAATAAATGGGCACTTATTTATATACAAAATTAAAGGTAGAATAAAGGTTTCATTGGAATAGTGAAATATACATACACATGTAGGTAAACTTTCAGGGACTTTAAAAAGGTTTTCATTTAATGTCACGCATGAGTTTAATATGGCTAAAATATCGAAGATAAAACAAACAAAATATAAACTTACCAGATTAATCACATTAACAAACTTTACAAAGTGGAAGTAATCTCGGGAGGCCTTTGAATTAAAATTACGCCTGATTCATCCGATATCTCAGATTTAAATCTGCAACTGGATTAACAGTTTCGACAAATTATTCTTAGCCGGAGTAATTTAGGAGTTCATATTTGACAAAGGACGTTAATTGCAGGCAGAATCGGATTCGAGCTAGCTGTGTTAATGTTTCAAACGGTTCCATTCTATGCAAATGGAATGTATCTTACTTTTATTATTCCTTACAAATAATGTGTATATTGTGATCAATGAAATTCATCTATTACTTAGTATGTTTGGACTACACTCTAAATAAATATATTCACACAACATCTCATACATTAATCTAAATCCGAGGTAAGTTGTAGTGTTATGAACATCAGTTTACACAGCAAATACAAATAATAATTGTAATACTTAAATACATATTTAACACCAAGACACAGAACAAATAAATTTTTCATTATATATATGTTTGTCCTGGATCTTACGCGTTCTCAATCTAAAGATAGAACCCACAACTGTTAGCGAAAAAAAGAGTTTCACTACTATTTGCGCCATTGGACCTGTCTTTATTGTGTCTTTCGGAACTTTTCTGGAATCAAATTCAAGTTCTGTTAAGTAATAAATATGTAACAAATAGATACTATTGTAAATGATTTTATTTTAGATTGTCTATTAGTTTGCGTGGACATCAATAAAAAGCGATTTTCCGGGGCCGTTTCTGAGGTGAAAAATAGTTTTCTCTTCTCAAAGTTCTTCATTTAAATACATGCGAGAATTATTAATACCCGTTAATCTTTGTAGGTGTTATATAAGAATATCATTTTAGGAGATTATTTGCCCTTAATTACATTAGGTTTAGTGAAACTGACAGAGCTTAGTTATGCGATGTAGTTAATGTTGCCGATCCGCACTTTTTTCATAGGAATAAACTTTATACCAACGATATACCGTTGACTGCCAGTCCTAGTAACTAAGTAGCAATTTATGAGATTATATGTTTTATTATACCTTTATCAGTACCTCACAGCTTAATTTTTCTGATATTTGATATGATTTTGCCGGCACATTAGAATAGTATCTGCACCTGTACTAGGTGTCATAAGGAAGATTTAAATAGAGAATACCGAAACCGACAGATAGCGGTATCCACCCAAACCCCACTACTGTTCTGTCAAAAGAAATAGAGAAAATATATGTAATAGCATGCTAGATGGGAAGCTATGCTCTGTGATTTCCACCACAACTGCCCTATGGGGCAATTTTGGGGAAAATCCCTCCTTTCTTTTTCTTGTTCAGCACGTTCTACCGCTAATTGAGGATGATGATGATGGTCATATGACCACCGTAGAGTTACATTTAAATCCATCAACATGACTTTCAACCGATCACCTAGCATGGTATTACAAGTACTATGTCATTTTAAAATTTCACTCCAAAGTGTTTATGTAAAGCCGTCATTTGTTATATTAGCAAATGTCGGTTTATAATTTACGCTATCTATAATTTCAAAGTGATTTTAGACCTAAATACATATATATATATATATATATATAGCCTTTTTATACATCTGTTTAAAACTATTTGAATACTTATTTGTTTGAATAAATAAGTACAACTTATGTTTTCATTTCATTCGGTTCTACACACATACATAAATTCATAAGTTAACGTTGAACGGAATTGCATTCAGAAATACGGAGTACAAGAGAAACAATATTGCTCCTGTTCACAGTGTCTAAAAGCTTTAGCTAGAAATTATAAGTCAACGTAACATTCAATTTGTGCTACTATTTGTAAAGGATACATGTACTAGAAGTTTTCAGAAGCATTTAAGGGTTAATAGAACAAACTGAAAGTAGAAGATACAAATTAGTCAATCTTCACTTGTTTTTATAATGTATGGAAATTTAGTCACCGAATCAAATAACGTGGTACCTTTTTTTAAAGATATTTCATTAAATTAGGATATATAATTTTTCATAGTCAGTTGTAGTCTCAATGTGTTTTTTTAAATAAAATCTTATCATCTCATAATCTAAAAATATGTTTTAAAAATATTAAAAAAAAGTTCTTTTAAGAATGTATTACAATTCCTAATTTTAGTTATTCCATGAACGAATTAAATTACTTTTATAAATTGACTGAACTCTCGACAAGCTGACTATTATTTTGTTAACCCAGCGCACGGCTTACTGCTGACACAATTACACAACAACAATTTGAATATCCAAAAATCATAAATTGTTCTTTATGGCTTCAAAACACGGTTCATTTAAATTTTATATTAAAAAGTAGTTGCATAATAAATTAATGTGAAACGGTTTGTGATTAAAACAGATCATTATATGAATGCCGCATTTTACCTTTAATTTCATGAAATTGTGAGGAAACTGTTTGTAGGTTTTATGAATGTTTGCTACGTATAAACTATTACATAAATGAGAAAAATATATATTAAATATGACAATAATAATATCACATAAGTTAAATTATTAACATTATCACAGCATCCGTAATATGTTTACCGCCAGACAAAAAATAGCTAAATAAAGAATAAAATTAAGATATTAGCTACGCCTGTTAATTTTAACGTACACTTACATTAGTTTGTTTTTTTGCAATTAAACTATCAAAAGTAAAATATAATTTAAAATTTAATAAAGATTTGTACTCTCACAGACTAGCACATTCAAGCAAAGCCTTTAACTGATTTATACTAATAAAAATAAGAACAAAATATTTCATTTGCGAATTTTCGAAAGCTATTAATTGATAAAAGAAAAAGTTTATTAGCGATGTATAAACAGTAAGTTTTTTAAATGGTAATTAACACAACATCTCTTACATTTACCTGATTCCTAGGTAAGTCGATCAAAAGTAGGTACTTGTGTTACGAATAAAATAAAACAGAGGTACTGCTTAATATATAAAACTAAGATATGTGTCTGGGTGTTGATGATATATATATTAAGTACAAAGATAATATACATAATTAGTACAAATACAAATATCATTATCATATAAATATTTATTCTGGTCCGTTATTATAGATAGATCGAGCATAATTCAGCGAATCATAGATGTTTTGTTATTTTTGTAGCCTGTGGCGACACACAAAAAAAAGTACTGTTTACAAAATTTTGATATTAGACGCACTTGTGTAAATATCGATCACATTTTATTTTTTTGGCTTAATGCCTTAAAAGAAACAAGTGCAGAACCCCTATTGAATTACTTTGTTGTCTGTCTGTCGGTTTTTCAAAACCCATTATCTTAAGAGCGAGTAGAGGAATTGGTTTAAAATTCAGACAGACAAATTACAATCTACAGCGAAATTAAGCTGTGTGATTCTTTTCATGTAAAAAAAACAAAGCACGTTTTTACATTCTTGCAAGGAATCTAAACTCTTAGGATACGTCTTATAGACCTACAACTTAAAAAATTGGCAAGGTCCACAACTGGAAAATGAAACAATACTGAAGAAAAATAAAACAATCCTTTTTTAAAAAGTACGAACTTATTTTGAAACCTATATACGTAACCCTCGGTTGGGGAGTCCGTTTTGAACGTGTCCAAATTTAAAAAAAATACTTATCTCACTTTTTTATGATATAGGAAACTCCTTACTAATTACAATAACGAAAGACCCGTTATAAATATTTTGTCTGGGCTTAATGACCAGACAGATTATAAGCGTGACAGTTGTAAACTACAAGTAACCAAAACGAGTGAATTTATTCTAAAAGAACAATTGTGTCTATATATTTTTACAAGTAAAAGAATCCTCAACATCTATTATTATTTCTGACGCTTGATCTATAACTCTTACATTCCGAATAAATGTTGTTTGTTGATGATAAACATGCTCTATCAATACAATAATATTATCTCTATTGTGCTTATCTTTCTTACTACTCTGTTATTACTTTAGACAAAGAGACTAAAGTATTAGAGTGAGTAAGAGCATTAAAATTGTTTTCTGTCTGTCACTACTTCGTGAAAGTTCATCTATAAAGAGTAAGCTTCCACACTAATATTTTGCATTATTTTATTAAAATAACACATTTTACGTTTTTAGAAAAGTATGTAAAATCATTCATTAAGTAATTTCGCGTTATTACTAGAGGTAGACTTTATACAGAGGTCGTGTTTTGTTTACTCTCACATATTTTTACTATTAAAATTAGTGTTCGCGTTGTTTTGTTGTTTGTGGGTGAAATTACTGGGTAATAAATATCTTCAAGTCACACTGTTACCAACGCGCCAGTGATATTCTTGTGATAATACAAACATCTATCGCGGACTGTATTAAATTTTGTATTGAATCTTGTCATAAAAAAAACGGACAGAAAATCTCACCAACCGTTTTGGAGATTAGCTGAATATTTACTAATTATAAGAAAAATGTCGTAAGGAATCCTTAAAAGTTAATAAGTACTTGTTACTGTTTGTGGCGTGAGACTCAAATAAGTTTCGACACCAAGATCGCCAGATGGCGGTAAATCCACTTTAATTTAGCCTAATATTTTTCGAATAAAAAAAGTGCTTTGAACATCCACTGACCAACTAACTGCAGAAAAGATTTTGCTAGAACTGCAAAAATGCGCTTGATGTCACATATAACCGGTCCAGTCTGGCTATTACAGGAAAAATCCCCCTTCCATGCACTTAAGTGGATATCCTATGTCTGTATATTCTATAATGACGTTGATCAAATAAACTATCCATATGTTGTTATCTTTATATCATAGACTTTAGTAACGTTTAATTAACGTCTAGTAGCACAAAGATACTAGAGGTTAGTAGTAATATGCTTTAGTTTATTAGTAGGGCCTACCGCGTTACTTGCACTGGTATTAACTTTACATTACTCCTCATAAGGTTGACTGGGAAATAATACCAACTGGCATTAAGTCCGCCATTTTTACATTTTGTAATATTTTGTGCGATAAAGTTCAATAAATAAATAAATAAGGAGAACATAACAAACGTATTCTGTTAACTACTTCTATTTTGTTTTATTTAGTTTCTAATCATGGGGTACCATCAGTGCAGAAATAATATATATATACTATTTCTACACTAATATATATTATATAATAATAAGAAATGATAATAATAGTATTATTTATGTAAAGTTGCCGATAAAAGTGACTGTATACATCCGAACTACGTGGTATAAATGCACAATACACCTATCCAGTATAATAAGTAATATTAGCAAGGCAGATCCACCAGTGTGCGTCAAACAGCTGATATGACGATTAAATATACGAGATTATGTTTAAAAACGGATACCTTACAATCAATTTCCGAGTATAAATAATTCAAGACCAAACCGGGTCGGTCTAGATTACGTCAAATATTGCCTCCAATACACAATATGAATATTGAACTGTTTGCAAATTGTTAAAACTTCGCTCCGGTTTGACCGTTGGAAGCAAATTGAATTCGCGATTGTTGGTTGAAGAAAACTGTGGATGCAATGCGAATGGTTACGATATTATTGGAGTTTTTGATTGAAAAACGTCAATAAACAAGCTAATTTTATACTAAACCACTATTTTAAACAAAAAACTAAAATAAAGATGTTGGGATGTTGGTTGTTTAACAAAATACCAATGAGTTTTAAACAGACTATGTAATTATAATGATCATCATTATCATCATAGCAGCTATTGGAAATCAACTGCTGGACACAGGCCTACCCAAGAAAGGGGGAATTGTGCCAATAATTGCCGCGGTGTTGGTAATCGAACAGTTTTCGCGACGTTAATGTTGCTGCCCATCTCCGGCAGGACATTTGAGCTATATCGTATGTATTTACGGCTAAATGTCGGTTCTGGTACCTTACAATATCTGGTACATAGGGATGTTTGTGCCTGTGCCAGTATCTCACGGTCTTATGTTATAATAATAACATCATTATATGAGCCTTAGGACGTCCGCTGCTAGACAAATGCCAGTACATTGTCTACATTCCAGAGCCTAACGTCGTATCAACCGTCTGTTCTCCGGGCTACGTGCCCTGCCTATGTTTTTTTATATTATGAAGTCAGCAAATAAGCATACGATTGACGCTTTAAGGTGAACGTGACCACAGCCTATAGACGGTCATTTTATCAAAAAGATATCACTAGCTTGTCGCGAACCCTGTGAACTGAAGATACTGTATTACAATTATCCTGTAATTTCACTGCCTCTTGAACCCTTCAAACTAGGACACAGCTTCGCAAACACTACTGTTTGGCGGTAGATGTAGGTGAGTATGAGGTACCAACGCAAACGACCTTTGTCAACCACAAGTCTGTCTAATTGTAACAAGCTGTATAGTACATCAAAATAGCACACCTAAATATGAAATTCTAATTTTCTGTAACTCATTTTGCCATATGAAATAGAAATGCTCTGAAATTTATTGCGTCTGTCAATCCAATGCTTACGCTTTTATAGCTTGAATATTGACACAGTAATCTCGGACTAAATTAGTTCCGGAAAAATACAACAGGATAAATCTTACTGCTCTCATATCGCCCAATGGTGGCAATATTGGTTTGAAGATAGGTTTGCTACACTTTCTTTTTATTAGGTTGATAACCAGCGTGTCAGTCAAGTCGGCGTAATAAAAAGGGTCACTGCAGCCTATAGACACTCATAATATCATAAGGATATCACTAGTTGCCAACTATTGAAAATAATTTTAAAATTATGAAGAAATTATGTCTCATTACCCAGAGATTTCTCTGCTTCTTACACTTTTCAAGCCGGAATGCAGCAGCAGATAGTGCTATTTGGTGGTAGAATTAGGTGAAAGTGAGGCGTCGATGCAGACGAAATTTATATGAGGTCATATGAGAAAGATTTGATAATTGAATCAAACTATATATTTGCATAACAAACATAAAAATCTACAATCAAGTTGGAGATCTTAAAAACCGATTTTTTTATTCACTAATATTGAATGAAAATAAATTGATTCCACTTAAACCGCATTTTGCTTCTTTGCGTAATGTAGTGACGTGATCTCTGGTATTTAATGGGGAAGATTTATTAATCGGCAGTTAGTGCCAAATTACAACACTACAAGTCGGATTTTAGTGAAAATCTGAGCTTTATATATGGAATATAGTACAGTGGATCCTATGTGGTGCCAAAACCTATTCATAAATTTACCAGACAATATTGCTTTTTTGAGGTATGTGAAAGTAAAATATTATATAATAGCTGTCAGCTTAACTTTCTGGAAGCTTGAAAAGTGAGTCAATACCCACACAAATAAAATTCAAGTGTTTTAGGGATATATAAATTTAAACTTTGTATTGAAAGTGTATCCAACATCTATGTGAACAAATAAATCGAAGTTGTTATCTTATTATCTAATGGAACGGATGTTGTAATTTTTTTACTGACGTATATAAAGGATAATGAAGTTAAGCTTCTTATTAAAGAAAAATAATATAATAAGAGGTTAATGAATAAAAACATTGAATCAGTGTATAAACTGTTTACAAATTCCGATTTAATTTGGAAGTATCAATAAAATTAACTCTTAACGAAGTCGCGGGCAAGAGCCAGTAAATAAAAAATAATGTTAATCCGCTTTTTTCTGTGCCTTCATTTTTTTGCATAATATCCTTTGTATTTGCTGGTCCGCACTTGAAACGTTGTGATGTTAATTATGGGGTAATCTTGTATAATATTTTCTAGACACAAAGTTGGTCGTATGGTCCGGCGGAATAACATATAAACCACTATCGTATCAAATGTCTGTGGCTCCGACAGTGGTGGTATGTCCATTCAACTAGAGTGTAGCTCTAGTGCAACAGGGTGGGGATAGGCAGCAACAAAAGCTATTGCTGATATGTCAGATCTGTGTAGATATGGTATAGTGTGGTCCTAGTTTGCGTGGTTGGTGATGCATCAATAAAGTCCTTAGGAAGTTATTTGCTAGGCTATAAATCTTTGATGATCAACTTAGTAACACTTCTGTTTTAATTATATGACAAATAAATGTGCGCTTTAATTTAATATCAAAATGTCAATGACGAAATAATATAAAGTGAAACGCTTAAAATAATTCATTTAACGAATCCATTTTTAAAAAAAAAAGAACAATAAAATTTGGATAAAATTCTTTCGTAGGAATTGTTAAATTTGTCCATAATACGCCCCAAGCAACGTTCGCGGAATATCGAAAATCGAGAGAACACATTCAGGCTCCCGTGTGCTGTCGGACAATGTATTCTGGAAATTCAATTTAGTGAACTTGTTGTGAATTTACGAGGGAAATTTTACGTGGCAAATATAGTAGTTGTTTAAATCTGTACGGATAATATAATATTTATTGCAGAATGTGAACCGTTTAGAAAGTTTAAAGCACGTGATCATATTAATTAATTCAATTACATTGTATCATCAATTTCTTGCCGTGTGGTACCGGCAGAGTGGAACAGTATCTCTCACTGTATCAGGTGTCCTAAAAAGTAATTAAGGCACCAGAACTGACAGATGGCAGTATATCCATTTCAAGCAGTGAGATAGTGTGACAGCAGCATCCCCGTTACTAGAGCTACGCTTTGCGATTTCCAAGATGCTTGCCCGGTGCGAAATTTATGGGCAAATGCCCAATTTCTTGCCTATGGCCTATGACCTAGAGGTCTATCAAGGAGGAGGTTCAATCCAACAGTAGACTTGCAATAGCTGATATGATGATTAATACCTAACATTTTAACAGACCATTTTTCAATTAAATACAAGAAAATATTTACAAAAAAAATGCTGAGGGTATGGTACATACCATAGAGAACCGTCAACTGATGCGGCCGTAGAGATCTAAAAGGAAGACCAAAAAGCGGCAAGCGCAGAGTAGGCACATGGTGGGCAGGCAATTTGACTATATCCGCAATATTGCGTTGTTTGCAGGTCGCTTGGAAAATCGATTTAGGAAACCGCTTAGTTATCCATTTGTCTAACCCTAGACATTGATACCACGATAATAAAATTGATTTAATAATGATGATGAAATGTATGACTGTTACTGTTTTATTTCATTTTTATTTTACATATGAGAAAAGAGTTACGTAATTAGCCAATTTTAAGATGTCCCAAATATATGCTTATAAGTTCTGCTCTTAGCTGTACTGGTATGTATTTTAGTGCTATTGAGGTCTAGATTTTGCTGGGTGAAGAAAACCCTATCAGTCATTCTCCGTTTTATTTACAGTTCTAAGGGATACCTATTTAAATTTTAAAATACAAAAAAGCAGTCGCGTGCTTTTTCTGCATTTAAATTTAGAGTGAAGGTGAGTTTACTAGAACAATCTAAGTATTGCAAAATACTGACAAATAATAAATGACTTGGGTATAGAATAATTTTAACTCCAAACGTTTAAGTCAACAATAAAAAATTTAAAGTTTTGTGAACAACTGTGTAACTATAAAAACAATCAATAAAATCCTCAAAAATCTTAAAATAAAATTAAATAAAACAGGACAGTGGAAAAATTTCCTGTTATTAAAAAAAAAATCACTCTCGCAAAAATAGTAACCAGCAATTCAGTGTGAAATAAAACCTCTTTAAAAATATTCCGTAAGTTCTGACTCTGGGTTAGCACCACACTACGATTACCATAGCCCGTATCAATTTAATGAATTCTCGCCTTTATCAATTTAACTACAAAGTCGAATATCTACTGTTGAATTTTATTTTCGCGTTTCACGACGAAGGTCAAATGACAGGAATGCGTTTGTTTTTGCCTTATATCAGCGAGATGTGTGAAATAGTCGCATTTTCACGTACATTTTTTATCTTGATCTAGCGGATCCTCTTTTTTTTCTTTTTCGACATATTTGAGAATCACGCGAGTTTGGCTACGTGGAATTATTTTCATATTATCCGTAAGATATCCACTATTGGAAATAGGTCTGCTCAAGTTTTTTAATAGGAACGATTGTATGCGATCTGCAGCCTGCGAATCTAGTCTGATCGTCTATCCGAATTCCGGGTGGACGCAATACGGTGTGGTTGTCGTTGCGTAATCTATATTCCAAAATCTTTAGCCTCATTGGCCTCCGATTCTCGAACACTCACACATTCGCACACACACACACACACTATTCCAAACATAAGCATTTTTTATATATTTTTAATATCTTGTATATTTTATTCTCTATTTTTTGTTTTATTTTTGAATTGTACTGTTTTATTGTTAGTGTTTTGTAAGTTGAGGGCCTGGTGACCTGTAATACGGGTCTTTGAACCTACACGGACCCCAGTCTCCCACGAATGATTTATATTTCTATAAGTACATAAGTTTTATAAGCCTTTATTTATACACATATACTACATATATTTATACACATAAAACACTATATATTACATGTTAACATTTGTGGAGAGAAAAATTAATAATTTATTTATTTACTTTATTTATTTTTTTAAGTGCTATATGCCATTTAATATGCGAATCTTTTAACGGAACGGTTGCACTGAGACTCCGAGCATTGCCTTCTCCATAGCTCGTTGGGTAATTTTAAGCTGGTTAGTAAGACGAAATTATTACACCACATTTCAGTGCTTCCAGTCATCACTAGAATCGTTTTCATTTTATTAAATACTTTCCACTTTCGTCTGCGTACACTTTACTTTAAGCTGGAACGATCGTAAACGAAAATAAACGAAATTAAGTTCTGGGGTACCGTTATGACATATCGTTTATTTTGTAAGTCCAACAAAGGCCGGAAGTCCGGACATAGGCCGCACAAGAAAGTAAGAACTTTGCCAATAATTGCTGCGCTGGGCAGGCGTGATGGTAATGGCAAAACGTAAATTCGCGACAAAAACGCTGCTGTTCATTTCCGCCCGCATTTGAGCTACGCTTTTTTGAATGGATATACTGCCATTCGGTTCTAATACCTTTAGGTCACCCGATACAGATGAAGCAGCTATTTTTATCTGCCGGCAACCCACGGCAAATCGCGAAGTATATGTTACCGGTTATTAATTTTTTTTTACATAAAAACCTAACAAAATAGCTCATTGTAATGCGAACATTGTCTTAACTTTCTTTAGCCCTTATGATAACACCGGGTGAAATACGCTACTTCGGGGGTAAATTACTGATAATAATGAAACTTCCTTTCTGGAACTACCCACTTGCATCTATCTTTTCTTTTATCGATAAGATAGGGATCTGCAGTGCCAAGGGTTTGGTCCTTAGAGTAGAACAAACCTTTATATGGCAAACATTTGTATTAGTTCTGCGTATGGACGTTATTTTTATTGTATTCAACTCTTGTTTCTATTTTTTCTTTAGACAAGTAACACAAGTGATTTTAACCACTTGTAGTGAGAGTAGTGTGTGTGTTAAGCGTTAAGTTATTAGGTATGAGAAAATTAAATCGAAATATAAAAAAGCGTAACTGACATATATATACAAAGATTTTCTTCTAGTGATAACTTCATTTATACCTATTTACTATACATTGAGTCTTACCGGAACTTCATCAAATAAGCTTTGTCATTCCAAAAAGTTTAATTTTAGCCGTGAAAACACCACAAATATTACACAGAGAAACATGCTTTATTACTATTTGTATAAATATTTATCTTATATAAGGACTTAACGTAAAATCAAATTATGAAAACGAATCGAAATAATACTTTTCAATGTTTTTCATTTAGCCATGAACTTAACATCATCTTAAGTAGCCCCTCACAATTTTCTTGTAGCAATTTTGTACTCAAAAGTGTATAAGCACGAACACTAGAGGACGGTAAATTGACACTAATTTGACATTACGCCTTCTCCGCGGTCTAATACAAACTTTAACGTGCGTCTGGAACACCGAGAAATGATCGTAAAGTCGAATATGATAGAGGCTAAATTTACTTTTACAAAATGAAGCCTGGTACTTACTGAGAGTTGACTCAGTAATGGAAAGTTTTTACGATGATAACGCTACAACCGTAATGGAGAGGGAGTTAAGAGAAATAAACGAAATTATTTCTGTTCACAACTTGTTTTATTTTGACAGCAAACAATTTTTTTATTGACAACAAGTACTTAAGAGATATTTCTAGAAATTTGAATGAACAGCAATTCAGTTACAAGGATAATACGAAGAACATTCAGAATGAAAAGAAACTAATAAGTGATAATGCTAAATGCGTGAATGCGTGCTGGTAGTATATATTTCAATCACGTTTCCTCTATAAAACATAATCCTACGCAATAATAACAGTGTTCCCATTATTCTGTACGCTGTTTACTCTCCGTCCGTGTTATAGCGTCGACATTATTAACAACCTCTCATACAATCTAATTATGTAACTTGTAGGTAAATTGTAGGTCAGATACCCCTTTTTAGGTCGAACCATTCCATCTGACCTTTCCTCGGATGAACGGCCAACCTCAACGATTTAAATGACGCAATGGCACTGCCCGGTATCCATTGCCCCTTTTCTATTTCCATAGAAGCTAGGAAAGTAAACAAAAGTAGTTTTGTAATAGGTGCTTTCCGTAAATTGCATCATTACTTCGCTTCAATAGTGAGGGTCGGTGACAGGGATAGGTTTTTCAACGATCGCCATTCGTGCCAGCGCGTATATTATGGGGTGAATTATTGAATCCTCTTCGAACCTTTTCGTAAAATGAAAAATAGCAAAGTGAGCGTTATACTCTACGTCATTTAAATCAATTTAAGAAGATTTACGACAAAATATAGGGGAGAAGAGTTCATTTAGAATGTTTTATGTGATGACACAGCACTTTATGTATTTCTATCGTGTTTAATGTGCAGACTTTTTCTGTTATATTTTATTAGGTCTTCAGCGTTTGTTGAGAACGTATTATTTTTATCTCACTAACAATAAACCTATTAAACCAGATGGTATGATAGAATTCAGAAACAATGACTGACTCTGAGTGTCGTTTAAAAATAATGTCCCGGCCATAACTTTGAATAAACGACTGAGAGCGTAACATTATAGGATCCTCCTTAAATAAAGCCGTTTACAGCTCATTTTATGCATTCAGAC
Organism: Heortia vitessoides; assembly: GCA_020976665.1. Classification (NCBI taxonomy): domain Eukaryota; kingdom Metazoa; phylum Arthropoda; class Insecta; order Lepidoptera; family Crambidae; genus Heortia; species Heortia vitessoides. Next base: position 16,656,880 of record JACJUM010000875.1, on the reverse strand, counting down.
TGATATATTCTTGCGAGGCTTAATACAAATGATTGTATTTATCTTCATCATCACAAGAGCTGCCGAAGCTGCCTCGAGACAGGGATGCTTCTGGACGTGCATTTCTGCCCTGTTGCATATAATCTATGCTGGTTTCAATAGATATACCGCAATCTGTATGTTCTGGTATAGTAGTCGCCTTTGACAACACCTGGTGCAGGGGAAGACACTTTTAATCTGACAAATCTACATATCTAAAATTATAGATCTAGTTTTTAGTATATAATTATGAGTAGACAGTTTCCCAACTTGGGATAAAATTTAAATTTATTTAAGGAATTTAATTTGTATGGTCTTGGGAGCTTCAAAATTCATGCTTGTTTTAATAATTTAAGCTTATAATCTGATACTAAATTACAAAACTAACTGTCCACTAATTCAATGCTCAATCACAAGTAAGATGTGAACTGGATCTATCTCATCCTAGATGACAAACCTCGTGCGTAAATTGATTATTGGACGTTTAATTAATGAGATAGACTATAATATTTTAAAAAGCACTATGCATGTTTAATGTATGAGACGAAAAACAATGAAATGGTTGATTTTGTCTGCGTAGATAGCAACACTGCATACTGATTGATTAAATATATCAAATAAAGCGCTTTGATAGCCGTGAGTTTCTGGCAGAGTAAAATAGTACCTCCTCTTGCACTAGATGTCTTAAGACACGACTAAGGTACCGGAACCGACAAATGGTAGTAAATCCATTCGAAAGAGTGTATCTCTCTGCTGCTCTGCTCTCTGTAATTGCTAATACGCTTACTCAGTGCGGCAATTATAGGCATAACCCCCCTTCCGTAGAGAGGCCTATATCCAACTGTGGACTTCCAGTGGCTGAAATGATGATTATTATTAAATAAAGTAATTTTATATTTCTCTCGTACAGAACGCCAATGTTATATATAAGGATCTTATATTGAAGGTGGTACACAAATGCTTGGAAGCAGGTATTTGCTTGTTCTTACAACCAACCTTACTGACCAAACAACATTCTAATGACTTTCTCTGCAGTTGGCAACACGTACTTTCCAGGTCTGTCTTTTAGGTCGTCGCCTAACAACATTAACCCGTAGATGCTTACAACATAAAATACAGTTTTATCCTCTGTATATGTACAACGTATGCAATTTTATTTCTTATAACAAACCTTGTACAACAGTTTTAATTCAATCTTTCTGATTGTCTTACGTGAATCCTTATTTATATAACTAAGTTGTTAATCTTGTGACTTGAAGGTATTAATTCAAATTACCCTTTTAAACCCATTGCTTGGTAGAAATAGGTAACAGTGAACTACCAACACAGACGATCTTGTAGTAGACTCTCTAGTAAATACGTATAATCATAGATAAAAAAGTAGGGAATTTCCTTTAAATAATAAGTGTCTTGCAAATCTCTTCTAATAAGGTTTTAATGTTGTCAAAGTGGAAATGACTATCAAACATTATTATTTATGAGCTTCAAGCAGAGTTGTCAAATTGAATTCTCAACAAGTGAGTTAACTTGAGTTGGGTCTTAGGCGAAGAAGTTTGGGCCGAGATCACCAATGAATACAGCTAGCCTTGTATGTTTTGATTTTGATTACTTTGACTGGCCTTTTTGTGATAGATAAATTGTAAATACAAATTTGACGACCTCTTTAGTAATGTTGGTGTTTATTATAGAAAGTTCACGTAAGAGGAACTGATCGGTATCGTTTAATGATTATCACATGTTTTTTTTGATAGATAAATATATAGGTTTTGGAATGGATAAGAGGCAAGCGTTGGACGCTCAGCCACAAGGACTGACGACATGATTAAAACCGCACAATTTCGCTTGACATTGGCTGCATAAAATCCCTATTGGAGATCAATTGGGGAGACCTATATCCAGCAATAGCAGTAGACGTCTTATGGCTAATACGATGATAATGACAAAAAATTATCAGACGTTGATCTGACTCCTCGACAAAAATCAAAAATCGTATTGCACTTGTGTAAGACTCAGAACTAACGCATATTATCATCACATAAATATTTATCCTAAGTGGAGGACCAATGGCGTTGGGTAAATAAGCAATCTAAATTATTATGTGTTAACTTAAATTCTTATCTCAATAAAATAATGTATGCTGCATAAATATTAATTCAGGATTGAATTTCATGGATTAGTAAAACTTTGATAGATATTATTTTAAAATTTCATAATAAATATCAATAGAGTAATATCAAATTAATATCTAAGAGTAATAATGTATGACCAAATAAAATGTTTATTCATTAACAAAATGTAGTTTGTACATTGGAATATTTTTCTCAGTAATTACTCTTGAGCTTTTATTTCGCATTAACATAAAGTTGAGAGTATTTATTGTTCAATAAAAAAATGTCGCACCTATAAATGTTTGTCGTGTGCTAAACAAAAAAGGTAAGATGCTGATATATTTTAGCTACAGCCGAAAAATGTAATTATTATTTTTCATCGATATTACTTTCCTATTTTATTAAGGGGTTTGGAGCCTAATACTTTTATATTATACAATAATTTTTTCCCAAAGTTTTTAACCAAAATTGCAAATAAAATAAAACACATTCGTAAACTGAAAACCTGAAATATGTTTTATTATGACAAATGGTTACAAAAAATATATACGTATAATATTGTTTTTAATAAAAATAGTATTAAAACACAAAGATTATTAGTGTGTAAATATTTTTACATTTTCTGTAGGTATTTGCTCATTTGGTGTACGTCAAACATGGAATGGCGATTTTAAGCTTTATTACTACTACGTTGCATTTTTATAAAGGTGTTCTTTTTATATTTTATTTTGGGGATTTTGAAGTACAGGATTTAGTCGGAGCTTTGGCAGATCGCGGCCGGATTATCTAGTATAAAATAAATACAACGATGTTTACGATCTCGTTGCTCGTTGGTGTTGCAACCTGACCGCAACAAGCCTCACAGTTTTAGTTTTAAAAACAAACAATGTCCTAAAGTTGGATGTAGCTGGACCTAACTGGGATCAAGCTACATGGCAATGCATTGTTTGGTTATATTATTTTGACAATTGGTCCCCTGGTGGTAAAAAATTTAAAAATTATGTGATAAATAAACCATGACTATCAAATATGGAATTATATTTGCTATTGATGAAGTTTAGACATTAAAGATAAATTATATTATTTTATTATTAACTTAATCATGTACAAAAATTTAATCATGTAAACAAAAAACAAAAACGTCTAACATGACATTTTAATTAGTATTTGTGTGTGATTAAAACACATGGTAGTGTATGTGATGATGTTATTTTATATTTTTACTTTGACTGTTTTATTTAGTATTTCGTTCATCTGAATAATGCCCGTGAAGTTTTTATCTCTTGAACAAAAATAATAAATATGACCAAATCCTCGCTTTAACCAATAGTACTATGTTGAAAATACGATTAATCTCTTTTTAGGTTGGTTTATCATTTCAAATTTCTAAGGTATCACTCTAGCGATAATTAAAATAATAACTACAACACTTCGATCAGACGTGTTCAGAATTTAATTAACACTTAATTTGGTTTACGGGAATAAAAAAAGTACAGGGTGGAAAGTACAATTATAAGTTAACATATTTCATCAATTTGGAAAACAATTGCATTTAAACAGAAAAGCAATGTTGCTGCATTATTCAGTACAGTTGTGCATTATTAATATATCCAGCTTCAATAAATTTCAACTTTAAAAGACGAACAGTACATTCAATTTTAGTTCAATGCATAAAATATTTAAAGTTACAAAAGGATACTTTTAATTAAAGATTTTATTAAAGCGATTATTTTAAATAGTTATTAACCTGAGTTGCTTGATTTTTATTGTTTTATATATTAGTATTGTATTGTGCTAGAAGACTCTCTATAGATTATTTTTGACGGATGGGATTTATTGTTGATAATTTATACTTTTTCCCTATTGTTTCAGATGTCGAAAAAACAAATGGTGAAACTTAGAAGTTGATGAGATAGGTGTAAGAATTACAAAAATGATTACATGACGAAATATGTTACAAAACGGACACTTCCACAGGGCGCGGAATAAAATCTGTGATACGAGCATGTGTCAAAATGATAACAAAAAATGCTTACATGAAAAAAAGAACAACAAAAATCCTGCCCAAAAAGTAGTCAGTTTCAATTTGTACTGTACACTCGTTGTGACATTTTTATCTTTTCGCGCAGTTAATTCGAACACGACAAATATGAATCGACATTTCACTGACAGAGTCGTGAACAAAGATTTCAGCCTGGAAACTGATAAACATCAGAACGACCATCCAAGTGAAGATAATTATGAAGACCACGAGTCAGCGCATGGAAGTGAAAACGTAGATATTACCAAAGTCAATTTCGATCACAATCCTTATTACAATAGTGACGATTTTTTAAATTTGAACAACAAGTTTTATAACAGTGAAAACAGTGCTTACAGTAATTACGAAGACTATAAGAACTTTTTCTTAAATCCAGTGAATCCCCTTTCGAAATCGAGTGTTAAGTTTAAAATAAGTAGTAGAATAGTCCAGACTAAATATGGAAAATTACAGGGCATAGTTTTGGCTATGGACGAACATAGATATCTGAGTCCACTTGAAGTTTTCTTAGGTGTCCCTTACGCTACTCCTCCAGTTGGATCAAACAGGTGAGACTATATATTTTTTACAACTCTATCATAAATATTGAATATTTAATCGATGTGTATACTGGTAAAAATTTCATGGATAATAATTTACTAATATTGTGATATATATAATTAATAAAAAGAGAAAGATTATGTTTTCATGTCGTCCTTTTTCCGAGCTGTGGTTTGACTTTAGACATGGTTTGTATATATTTAGTATGTGATTGACCAATTTCAGACTGTATAAAATAATAGACTATTTTTATTCAGCAATAGATTTACGAATTAGCTATTATTTTAGATCTAGATAACGGTAGATTAACCAATATAACTTTTTAGATTCAGCCCAACACGAACGCCGTCCCCTTGGGATGGTGTCCGGGTATCCGACAGACAAGGTCCTGCTTGCCCACAGAAGCTCCCGGATTTAAACGACGAAAGGACCATTTTAGAAAAAATGCCTAAAGGCAGACTAGAATATTTGAAAAGACTGATGCCTTATCTTAAGTATCAAAGTGAAGATTGTCTATATTTGAACATATTCGCGCCGCTGCAAAGTAAGTTTAATTAAACGACAATGTTTTTATTGACGTATTTCGTGATGTATGGTCATAGTTCAGTGACCTTAATTTAATATGTACATTTGGCTTACAGTGGATGAAACAAAATTAGCCCTGCCAGTTTTAGTCTACATTCATGGTGAAAGTTACTCCTGGAGCTCAAGCAATCCCTATGACGGTGCGGTACTTGCAAGCTACACTGATTTGATTGTTGTCACGTTAAATTTTAGACTAGGTGTTTTAGGTAAGTTTTTAATTTCAAAATTTCTCATAATAAGCTTTATATGTGAAAGAGATGAATTGTAATACTCAACTTTTCTCTAGATAAATAAAATGGATTTCAAAACTTTCGCCTTTTTTCACTCCAAAACATTTCAAATGCCAACGAACTGGTCCTTGAAACTTTCGAACCCTTGAAATATAAAATTTAATCAACCCCCAGCTAAAGCAGAGCACAAAGCGGTTCAACAAAATTCTGTCCTCAAATAAAGTTTTAAAAACGCAGCCATTCGTAATGAACAGAAGTTTCTTTGGCATTTTGTTTTTTTTTCTCATGTTTCAGAACGAAACAAACGTAGATACGCCGGGGTCTATTTTGTTCCATTTCGAATCATTTGAATAGGAATGCAGTCGTCGAATTAAAATTGCCCCTTGAGGGACCTCAGTTCTGCCGTTAGTTTAGAGGCAAATTGGAAGTGGAATTCCAAATTGATCCGATCGTTTCTCTATTCGCATTCCGTAATAGTTGGTTACCTTTGAATGTTTACGTGAAGTTTACATTGAACTACTGACAGATTTAGTATTGCTAGTTCAGCAATTAAGTGCACTGAAATGAAGATTAGTTTAGAAGAACTATCTGATATTATTCAAGCCTCTTACATATATGCTATGATATATTAGAAACTAGTTAAGGAAGAAATTTAAAAACATGCAAAGCTTGCACAGTCGAGTGTAATCACAATAAAAAATCTAATCTAATAAATCCCTACATCTCACACATTGACCTGACTACGAGGTAATTCGCTTAAAGCACTTATATAACGGACGCCAGACAACAGGAGAATTACAAATATACTACTCAAAGATATATATTCAACACCAAGACACAGAACAAATACAAATATCATATAAATATTTGTCCTGGTTGAGAATCAAATATACGACTGACGCCGCAAAAAATGATATCACTACCATCTGCACCATCGGGCCTTTCAACATTTTTTTTTTATGCTTAAGAAGGACTATGTCCAGCAGTGGACGTTAAATGGTACCTATATAAATGGCTGCTCTTATAACGATGAATGAATACAAATTTATTTGTGATAAATATTTCAACGGTCACTATACATAAGGGAATCGAAATGTCTAAAGACATATTTTAAGTCTCAATAAAACGTGTTAGGAAGTGTTAATGGTGTTTTAACTATGTGTGGTATTTATTTTAAGTAAATACTAATGTAAAATACTTTTCCCTTCCACAAAAATGAAATGCACTTAAGCCTTATTCTACGAACTCTTTTCCCAAACATATTTCGCTTTTAAACTTTTCCGCGCACCTTTTTGTAAACACGAAATAAAATTAAAAACTTACTCGACCAAGTTTCAGGCGGAGACTCTAGAGTGCTAATGGATATTTCTGTTTAAGGATTTTTAAATGCAAATCCTGCACCTAACTCGAAAGCGAGGGTGGCTAACTACGGCCTCATGGATCAGATAGCTGCATTGCATTGGGTGCAACAGAATATTGCGCTGTTTGGAGGGGATCCAACAAACATAACCCTAATGGGCCATGGTTCGGGAGCTGCCTGTATAAACTTTCTTATGATATCGCCAACTGTTATGCCAGGTGCGTTTAATGGTTCTTAGTTATATTGTGCTGCAATATATTTGAAAATATGGCTTAATGGCCTTGTAATTGACATTTACGGTAAAAATGATTTAGACGCTATAGTTTGAGTAATTGTTTGTTGTGTAAAACATTGTTTTGTCGAAAGTCACATTAATACGGCTTACACATACAAGCAAATGAAGTCACCGTTAATACACAATAAATTTCTGTTGCAAATTATATACTACAATTGATGTGGGTACAATTGTTTAGACTCAATGGTAAATGGTTCGAAACTCTTCGTTGGTTATGCACCTTAAGAAAATCACTTTATGTAAGATAGAACGAAAAGAGCAATGATATAGAATTAACGAACTACTTGCTGCTATTAAATTTTGTTTTTTTGCAGGTTTATTTCATCGAGCAATATTGCTATCAGGATCAGCTCTCAGTTCGTGGGCTATAGTCGATGATCCAGTATACTATTCACTAAAACTAGCAAAGCACATGAATTGTTCCATACCAGAAGATATGACAAAAGACCACGAAGTCATAGTAGACTGTTTGAGAGAAGCCACGATAGAAGAGTTACTCTCCGCCGATATATCACCGCCCAACTTTTTGACCGCCTTTGGACCATCTGTCGATGGGGTAGTCATAAAGACGGACTTTGCCAAAGACTTTTTGACAATGTATTCCACGGGAGATTTTCCTAGCTTCGGACCACTGAATAACATGAATTTGAATTTAAACAATCACAAGAAAAGGAGTGATAGTGGTAGGCGGCTATTTCAAAACAAATATGATTTATTGTTTGGAGTAGTCACAAGTGAGGCTTTATGGAAATTCTCAGCCCGTGATGTACAAAGCGGGATAGAGCCTGACAAAAGGGATAGAATGTTAAGGTATATCTATTTTTGCTTCTTTGAACGTTAAGCGTGTTAATAAATAGTTCACAATGGTTTATACCATGTTTTGTGAGCTTATTTAAAATTATGTATCTAAGATCAATGAAAAGACTGAACTTAAAGCATAATATGCTTTATATTTATCTTAAACACATACTTTTATAGACGGACATACATAAACATACGTATATCATAACGTATATAATAAAAAAAAATGTTATATACCATTATCACTAATAGAAAACGGGTATTATACACACTTATTTCCATTTTTTAATAAGAAATGCGCGTCAACATAAATAATATTAATGTTATTTGAAAGTAGTATATGCAACAAAGAGTGGTTAAAATAATTGTATAAGCTCAAAATAAACGCTTTTTACTAAAAGAATAAAGGTAGAACAGCACCTATAACGAACAAAATAAATTTAACATTAGAAAATCTTCTACAGTATCAAAGCTTTTATCGTAAATAACTTTTATTTGAGACTATATCTTGTGAGCTATACTAGTTCAGGTGGATACCGCCATCTCTCGGTTTCGATGCCTTAATCGCCTCTTATGATACCCAATACAGGGGGAGGTACTGTTTTACTTTCCTGGTGCACCACTAATTACCCAGCTATCCTCTGCGATTACCATCGCGCCTGTCGAGCGCCGCAATTATGGACAAAATTTCCCCCTTTTTTGTGGAGGTCTATGTCCAGTACTGGACATTCTAAAGTTGATATGATGATAGATATTATTAATATTTTTTTTAATATGACTGTTTTCTTCTAGAACATATGTGAGAAATTCCTACACCTACCATTTGAGCGAGATATTCTACACGATTGTCAACGAATACACCGATTGGGAAAGAACGGTAGAGGTTTGTTTTCTTATGAAGTAGTCAATGTTGAGTTAGTTCTAATAACTGTTTCCTTTAAAGTATTTTTTATTTATTTAATTTATTTAACTTTATTGCACAAAATGTTACAAAATGTACAAATGGCGGACTTAATGCCAGATGGCATTATCTCCCAGTTAACCATTACACAAAACAGAAAAAAAAGTATATACATACCTTATAGTATATGTTATGTATACATTCATATACTCACGGCAATTTCTCGTTATGAGAACATACTAATGATTTCTGTTAATATATCCTTTGATGTCTTCAGTATAGGACATATTTTTTAACTCAGTCGGAGCTTTTTGCAATTTTGATGAATGGACATATTCGTTGGGTTTTATTAGGTTTTTGTTTCAATTAATTGTCAAATTTAAAAAGGTCAGCCGAACTAGTCACTTTTTAAAATTCTCATCGCAGTATGATAATTTAATGATTATATAAATATAAAGAACGCTAAAGAATTGATTTAACATAAATATCATTTATTCCATGTTTTTCTGATCTTGTGTTGTTTTATTGGTGTACAATAAATAGTATACTATTATCATGTCACTTTAAAGTCTTAGATTGAATTTAATTATTTTGTGTGTTTGAGAAACCATGCTTCTAAAATAAAATATGTATACAAAACCAAGGATCATGTCCTTAAAAGATTTCTCCCCACTTTTTTCGAGTCACATTGTCATCGGTTTAACATATATTACCATAATTTATGGTTGCAGAACCTCATAAACACTAGAGACGCTATGGTAGCTGCGTTATCAGATGCGCAGTACGTAGCCCCTTTGGTTCAGAGTGGGGATCTTCTCAGCGGTGGACCCAAGCCTATTCTGAGTGACGAAGATGGACCAAGGCGGCCGACTAAAACCTTCTTTTACGTGTTTGATTATCAAACAAAGGATGGCTTCTATCCACAAGTAAGTATTTTCATAACGTTCTAGCTTTACCCGCGGCTTCAACTGCGTTAATTTCCAATGGAAAGAGTAGTCTTTTAGTGATGAAATGTACATTTCTTTATCAAATTTGACGTAATTCAACCACGATCAATTCAAAAAAGTCACTGAAAAAAGCGTGAAGAGATAACAAACTAATTTAATAAACAAAATGCAAATCAGTTTATAAAATAAAATGTTGCATTTTTTTTTCAAATTTCCTTGTGATAGAAACAATTTAATTATATCTAAAATGAAAGGACATAGTCTCTATTAATATGCATTTTTAATCGTAGGTAACTCAAAATTTTCTTTTACTATTACCGTGAAAGAATCAAAATTAATATGATTATCTGTTGTTCAACTTGTTTATTTTGTTTGGACGTATTAACTAAATAATTGATTTTGATCTTTGATTCTTATAAAGTTTCCACAAGACACGATATAAATAGATGGCTACGTGGTCAAATTAAAGGAACTAAGCTATTTGTTTTTAAAGACATATGCATAAATCAAATCCTTATCAATACGTAGAAATTAAAGTGAAGAATATATTTGTAATTTAAAAAGTATTTTTGTACTAAACTGCCTGTGAAAGGAAAACTTTAAAACCACTGGCCCGATTTTAACAAGACTTTTATAGGCAGATAATTGATATTATTAGGAGTTACTTTGGCCTCCCTTGTTATTTATTCATCATTACAGTAATTACAAGTCCAGACATAGGCCTCCCCAAGGAAGAGGGATTTTGGCATGGTTATTTATTATTCTCACGAAAACGTTAATACGCGGGTATAACCGCAGTGCGCTGCTATTTTGTGTATATAAATACAATGGCATCGACTATATCGGTGATTTTGTATATTGTTAGTATCGATGTCAACAACATCCTCTTTGTGAATTTGAACTCATGCTGGATTACAAGTAAATATAATTCCTAAAACAGAATAGTAAATGTGTGGCAATTCTAATCCAATAAATTCAGACTTAATTAGCCGATATACAATAATTGAACTTACTTTACCCCGTAGAATGAATAAATAATTCGGGATTTAGCAATTAAAACTTTGACACTTCTGACACCGCTCAAAGATTTCCCGACTGTGATGGTAATTCCAGTAATAATAACAAACAATAATTCCAACTCTGTTGAGTTCCCACAGTTTGCCAGACTCACTTCACTCAACGGTAAGCGGTGCGATCTATATACATTATATTTATAGATATTCACTTAAAACGTCAACGAAACTTTCTTGTTTTTGTAATTTTTAACTCTTTGGTACTTTACTTTCTTACTTGCAGCAGTTTTTATTTATCATTTCACTTTTTTATGTTTTCCTGGCAAAAATGGTGACCACCTGGTTAACTAAAAAAACCTGAATCTAACTGATGAATAGTCTTCATAGCTTTGGTGTCATCTAATCTCGCTAAGTGATCTATCCGTCTACGCCATCTGTTTTATCATATCAGCCGTAGGAAATCTGTTGGGTATATGCCTCCCCAAAAAAGAAGAAATTTTGGCTATAATACCGTCATATATTTTTCTCTTTCAGTTTTCTCTTAATAATAGATTTTACTTTAAAGCGGGTTATTAATTGATTGAATCCGGTTTCGCCTTAGTGATTCCATCTTTTGTCCTAAAAGTCATCAATTCTCATCGATGATAAATATTTATATTATCGTGAATATTTATGATTCCTCTGTTGTCTGATATGTGTTACACAAGTGCTGAAATCAATGTGTGAAATGTTGTGTGAATTTATGGTTCAGGTTGATATGTATAATATTCGAAGAACTGTTTTAAATTTAAATCACGGGCACTTTTTGCCCCAGTACCGCTACCAGATAGTCTATGCGGTTTCAGAGAATATTCGTCTAGCAAAAGCTTCAAATGAAAAATGACCTGCAAAGATTTTTCTCAATGACTACGGTATTGGGTATTTCAAAAATATAGCAAACAGGTTTTTAAAGATTCAAAACTATGCTTGAGTTGCAAGCTAAGGCTACTTGACTGAGGACTGCTTGTTGACGTACGTGGTTGCGTTGTAAAATAGAAGATGTCAAAGTTCACGTATAATATTGAAATAAAAATAGAAATAAATATATACAGGGGATTTGTATTTGTGTATATGTTTGTTTACTAACTATTACATTCATAAAAAGTAAAATTCAGCAAGTAACATAAGCTATAAAGGCATATTTTTCCCTATATTCTTATGGGAAAGAAAACTGCGTAGAGAAAACCTAATTATTCGAATTAACCTAAGTAATATTATTCGATAACATCACAACAATTCTTGATAATGTAACTACATGTTTGCATACAAACAGCATTTCATTATTTAAAAAAATCAAATTTAAATTTGCCTAACTAAGAAATAATTAAAAAGCTCGATTAAAGATTTAACACTGTTTGCTTATCTCTCAGAGCATTAATTTAACTTAAACAGAATATTTCCAATATTCACGCGATACTGATTAAAGGCAAACTCTTCGATGCAAACAAGAGCAGGCCGGGCAAATATTATTACGGGCATGCAAGTAAGGCACGGGGAATAAAGGAGAATATATAGATAAGGAAAAAAATATAAAGCGTAGGAATACACCACCTGCTAATACACTTTCCAATATACATTTTACTTACTTTTACTTGTGGTTTCACCCATATGAACTTCCTATTAAAACAATCTCTCTTTTAGAGATAAAAAGTACTATAGAATAGTTTATTTGAAAAGAAAATAAAACCATACGCCAACAAAAATCATTAAAACTACATGAATACCAAAAAGTAAGCTATTAAAAAGACTAAATATAATTTAATAAAATACCTATTGATGATCTTTAATCATACACAAAAGATGAAAGCATTCATACGTAAAAATATGTCCACATATAGAAAGTGTACGATTTAAATTTAAACCTTAATTAGCGGTAAACATATAATTAAACCATTTCCTCCTGTGTCAGTCCAGACTGTCTTACTACAGCAATATAAACTTCCTTGTAAAAGTTCAATACGATCAGTTGAGTATATAAAACGTAAAGGGGTACCTTTTTATATAAAACCTAGTCGACAAAAAGAACAAACATGCAGTCCGCATGACAGTGTCACTGCAGCCTATAGACGCTCGTATTATAACATGAATGGTATGAAGATATTATATCACATTATCCAGTAATTTCACTGCCTCTCTCACCCTTCAAACCGAAATACAGCAATGCTATTTAATGGTAGAACTAGGTGAGAGTGAGGTACCAACGTAAAAGACCTCTGTATTAAAATCGGAATCGGATTAGATTAGCTTTAACCCAATGGCGTGTTTCTAAATTACCATTCGACATTTATTGATTTCTTTTCGTAGAATTTGTGTTCCCAATTTGTATAGAAATTTCGTGATGTTTATTGTAAATCCTAGAACTAGCCTTTGTATTTATAACATGTAATATGTATTAAAAATATCATAAAGATTGATTGAATAGATCAAGAGTGAAGAGGTAACAAAAAAACAGACTTGCTTCTATTTAGTATATACATTTATTAATTAATCAACTCAAAATATTTACAAACAGTCTTAATACAATAACAGGTACAATTTGGTAGTGATCATTATTTTATGGTTCATAGATTCGATCCTCACTCAAGTGTTTGATCAGTTCTATGACCCCCATAAATAGTTATCTAATGAATTGTAATTGTTCTTTGTCTAGCATTTAGTCTATTGAAAAAGATCAACTATACTCTATCAACGACATGGTACACTCTACCGAAATACACAATGTGTTGACTAGAATACAGAATATTTTAATATATCAAATGTCCAGTACAAACATATAGCAGCAGTACCCTGGAACTAATACATCTTATGGTATTCTAGGAAACAGACCTGTACTTCAAGGCTTGAAATGTTTCTCCAATTCCCTTTGAGCCGCATATCTCCATGGAGTGTGGTTTATTTGATTACCCGCAGACGAATGGTCCAGCTTCCTTGCTTGTTATTGCCACATATTATAATATGAAAAGGGATGCTTTAAATTTTATTTATCTACTGTATACAAACTGTATACAATCAAATAAACTCAACTTTTATCATTCTCAAGCAGGAAACATCAGGAATATGAAGCCTTCTTAATTAGAATCCATACTAATATTTTAAATAAGAGACTGTATGTGTGTATTTACTTGATTGTCCGACTTTCAAGCCATTTTTTGTGGGATAGCTAAAAGGATGTATAGAGACATAAGCTATTTCTGTCTCTTTCTAACACCCATTTTCTTTTCTGACCCTAAAATGGGAAGTGGAATTTTGTATGGAACCTCCCGCAATTTTCAAGGTTGAAAACCAAAAATTGGCAGAGAGACTAAAAAACAATTCGTACCCCTGTGATGCACATATTATATAGGTCACATATTTTATACCAATTACATCAATTGAACGATTTGCCAAGTTCCAAAGAAAAAGTCTTTAACTTTACATTAATGACCATTTTGTAAGCTACCTAAATCTTCACAAATTATTACTTACTTATACTTTATTAAAAAAACAATGAAAACAATATTTGTGTGTTTCTAACTGATAAAATTTAAAACTACTAAACCTATTTCAAAAACTTTGACTGGCCCGATGGTGCAGATGGTAGTGATCCTATCTTGTGCGCCAAAGGTTGTGGGTTTGATTCCACACAGAGCAAATATTTATATGATGATATTTGTGTTTGTTCTAAGTCTGGGTGTTACATATATGTATTAAAGAAGCATATTTGTGATTCGTCTGTTGTCTGGCGTCCGTAACACAAGAAATTTAAGCGACTCACCACAAAGTTACGTCAATGTATGAGATGTGAATCTATTTAACTTAAACATTACGAATAAAACGACTTAATCATTGAGTAATATTAGTTATATTTGACATCCATATTCTTAGAAAATGGTAACTACGCAGTTAAAACCGCAGGGCGTAGCTAGTGTATTTTTTAAAAAGAAAACTGAGATAGAATCTAGTTTTGTCTCAATCTAACTTTACACTCACCGTGGGCTTTCTAGGTCAGCCGCGTGATGTGAGGCTGAGGATTATCGTGTTAAGACATCTTTCAGTCCCCCTTTGATGTGGTTTCACCCTCTAAGACCTCTTCTTAGCGTTGGTTCTTGCTTGGTTTATATGAGGAAGCTTTCTAATGTTCCTCGTTATGTAGTAGGGGATCCTTTAAACAATTTTTGATATTTCAGCCATCGTAAAACTTGTTTAAACCTTCATCTTTACTTACACACTGTAAGTCCTGCTATTCTTATAACAAAGTGCAGTTTTGACCGATGATGATAGTTAGGAAGATTAATATAAGATGGTTATTTATTCTTTGTTGTTTTTTAAAAATATGTTCAGTTACAGCTGTTAGACAAAAGCGGTACATTGTAGATTTACACATTATTTATTCAAATCTTTAAACCTATTACAACTATACATATAGTTGTAATAGGATAACTATTAATAAAAAAAGAAAGGAAAAGATAACTATTATTTAAGATTATGCAGTTTTCAAAGCAAGCAAGAAAACCGCATTTGTATTTGTAATTATCATAAGTAGAAATGTGTTTAAAGGGAAAAATATATATTTAAGTTATGGCTAGATACTCTAAGCCTACCATAGGTAGGTCATTTCAGGGTTATTTCAGATATAAGAAAGGGATTAAAACCACCACGGTAACGGGATCAAAGGGAAAAATAATCCTGATTTTAAATGTTTAAATGCAGGGAATAATTGCGGGAATAACGGGATAAAAATTTACATGTCACACCCGAACACAGTCGTGTCGACCCCTAATAAAACAAAATAAACCGCGCATTTTTTTATGAATATCTACCCCCAAACCCTTGAACAAGAGGGTGGAAATTTATATGGGACTTTTCACAGTTATCAAGGTAGGAAGATTCAGAAATGGAAAGACAATATCTTCTACAGTAGCCTATTTGAATAATATTCTGTTTTGAGATTTCTACTGTGTTGTAAATCAGGAAAGAGGAACCGTGTTACCCGTTGTTCAATTTAACATGAGCAAAGCCGCAGGCAATCATAATGTTAGAGTTTGTTGAACATAGTCAAAATGAAATATATTTTTTTTATTAAGCTCATTACAACTTTTAAATCGTCAATAAAATAAGTAATAAGAATAACTGCAATGAATGATATTATGCGTATTTATATATAATACAGACCTTAATGACCCAAGGGATCATAAAAGTCATTAAATTAGAAACATCGAGATATTGGAGACAGTCCTAAGAGTTGTAACGATATATTGCCTGCAGCTGAGTTTCTTGCGATCGACTGTCATCCATCCATACTTACAACTAACCTTTCTATTAAATGTTAAAATGCAGGAATTAATCCCGAGGATAACGAGATAAAATTTTTACATGTACTTATTTGTACATGGATATGCCAATCTTTTATCCCTACTAATATTATAAATGCGAAAGTAACTCTGTTTGTCTGTCTGTTACGCTTTCCCGCTTAAACCTCTAAATCGATTATGATGAAATTTGGCACAGACCATCTTTAGACCCTGAGAAACAACATACTTATTTTTTTAATTTGAAAAAAGGGTTGTGAGGGGTCGGAAGGGGGGATGAAAAGTTGTATGGATGTATCGCTATTTTTGGAGCTAGAAACTTTAAACTTATTTTTCAAGCCATTGATTTAGTATAAATAAACATGACATTCAAAGTTTATATAAGTTAAGGTAAAGAGGTATGGTACCCAAAAAGAAAACTATCCCACGCGGACGAAGTCATGGGCACAGCTAGTAAAATATAAAAGCCGCGAGAGATTTCATTAAGTTCTTTAACAAGTACTTTTTTTTCAGAGAATGGGTGCAGTACATGGCGAAGAGTTGCCTTATATTTTCGGATCTCCGCTCGTTGATGGCTTTGGTCACTTCCCTCAAAACTACACTAAGTCCGAAGTGGCTCTGTCAGAGTCTATGATGCTATTTGTGGCCAACTTTGCTAGAACTGGGTGAGTGCTTAAATCTATTAATTCAATAGATACCTATATTTATTGAAACAAACAGTTTGTTTTTTAATAAAGTGTATTGTAACAATTTGTGATTGAAGTTAATTGTAAAGACTTACATAATGGTACAATAATTAATATTTAATAAATAATATGTCATAAAAATGCTTTTATGGGAGCCAAAATGTGTCAAAAAGGGCCCGACTGGCATAGAGATGTTTTGGTTCTAACACTGACATGTGGTAGTGAATGTTGAGTATGGCAGAAGAAGCACGCGAGTAGAATAAATGCTGTTAAAATGAGAGCAGTTCGAAGTATGTATGTTGTAAAATATGTTGTTTTGAAAACAATAGAGAAATGAATATATATAATAAATAAGATGGTTTGGACTTGTAGAAAGAATGAATGAATATATAATGACTGCTTAAATATATAAAGCAGAAGCGAATGGAAGTGTTGGTGGATAGGATGACCGAGAAGAAAATATCTTAACCAAGTAGAAGAGATATTAAAGAAGGGCCAGGTCAGAAGTACCAAGAATAAACGAGCTTGTATAAACTAACGCGAGAACTAATAGGAAGCGAGAGAGGTTTGCCAAGATCTTAGCAAGTTGAGATCCATAGTCTCTGCCTGCACTGATGGGACACAAGCATGATGTGTGTAGGTTAAAATGACATATATGTTACTCGACTGACCAAAATGAATAAAAGAATAAAGTTACATATTATCAAAATCAAACTAAATGCCGTGATATTTGATAAAATGTAATGGGTATGATGTGATCGCTTCCTGGTAATGACTGTTGAATTAGTAAAGTTCAAATTGATTTAGTTTACAACGGTAGGCGCTTTGGGGTTTACTTCCTTACATTTACGCACACCGCATGTTTTATTCAAAAATTTGAAATTAGAATTTAATTATTTGTTAAAACATCTATCAGGTATCCACATAAAATATTCAGTTAAAATACTAGTAACTCTAGTTAATATGAAAATAGTTCCCAAATTAACTTAAAAAATAAAAAAAAACTTAAAAAAATAATGTTATTTGTTCTTGTATGACTTTTATTTTTATTAGTAAACATTTTAAAGATACACATTTCTATATATGTCTCTCGCATATTTAAATAACCTTTATTTACATACCAGAGATTATGTCAAAATATTAATGCAGAAGTCAATTACAAAATGATTACAACAAATCAGCTACTAGATGTCAAAGCTAGGCTTGGACGTTCCCAAAAATAAATCTTTTCGTTGTATGGCTTATTATTCCAATATTGTTTTATTTGAAGATTTTGGCCACAATAATGGAGCTGGGCAGGTGTTTATTGCACAGTATATCAATGAATATACCGCTATCTGTCAGCTTCGGTAGCTAAGTCACGTCTTACGATATCCGATTCACTCGAAGGCTAACTTTAACTATATATATTTATACATACTACTCGAATCCCCATTTATATAATTAAAATATTAAACTCAAGACGACTTATAGTAATCTGGAAAAGCATACATTGTGTTAGAGCAAAACTTTTTGTGCCACGGAAGTTCCACACAAGCACGCTCAGTAACTCTATTGTCTTTACATTTGTGATATCTTCTTACCTTTTGTCTCTTACGAAGCAAATGTATTGAATTTATTCTATTACATGTAATAATACAAAAACGGAGATGTATCCATTAACACAAAAAGTAAATTTGAAAATAGTTTTCATTAAAACGAAAAACTATACCACTCAGTATATGTAATTTATTCTAAGTAGTATTGGATATGTGTATATTTTAATATTTTTTCTACGTTTCGTGTGGATCAAAGTTACCCGACAGGGTAAAGTAACCCCTATTAACTAATTAATTTTACCCGGCGATGCATAATCCGAAGTACTCGTACGTCTCAACTTACTTTTTAACGTCAAAAGCCTTCGGCAGCCCAGCCGCAACGCAGATCACTGGTGGGTAAAATAAAATAATTAACAGAATTTGAGCACAACTGTATTCATTGCTTACATGTAAAATCAAAGGCTCGAGTATTTGACATTCATAAATAGAATATTAGCAATATAATGATGGATGATATTTGTTAAATTTTCTTGTTACAATATTTAGAGAGATATTGATACCAAAATTGACCGATGGCGGTATATCCATCCGAACAACATTCTTTGCTCACCTACACTCTGCAATCGCCACCACACCTGCCCCCCCTCCCGATGATATAACCGCGAAAATCGCAGCCCTTCCTCGCCCTCTTACTGGCACAACACAATCACTTACACTCCACATGCACTCGTACAACAGAGCAGTACACTGCGTTCGCCGGCGAACGCATGAAGACCCTGCCCCTACGAGCGGCTGTTGGGCTCAATCTGTCCATCCTCTTTTGCTACAATTCATAGTAAATTCAACCTCAACGACGGCGGCTGAGCCTAGGTCGAGCCTCTAGAGGTGCCCTCGGACGCGCCGTCGGTCCCACTCAAATCTCGCGAGCCATTGCGGGCGCGGGGCACGCAGGATGAATACGGGCATCGGACCTCTCATCTATGAGAGGCCCCGCCCTCTTTTTCGGTGGCGCTGGAATTGACGCCTGAGTCGTCCAGCAGGTTCGTCTGAAAAAAAAAACACCTGCCCCACAGAGCTAAAAAATAATTTTACCATTTGTGGCAATTATAAGCAAAACTCTTCTTTTTTGGGAAGGCCTAAGACTAACAGTGAAATTTCTACGGCTGATGTAATATTATTAATAAAAAAATCACATATCATCTGATACATAGGCTTCACCCCAGGTTAGTCGCTTAAAGCACTTGTGTTACGGATAGATATCAACACTTTAAAACCCTGCCATTTTTGATTTATAAAGCATACGTAAGTCTTTCAGCCCATACTGATGAGTATATATATAGTGTACCATTCTTACTTTCATAGTGATAACATTTGCTTCATCAATCGAGCTACACTATTCGTCCTTTATCTTTAGTTCAAAACAGATGTTGCGAACATTTTCATAAATAAAACATCTCACAATATCAGTGAGAGTGGGGGTTCGTGACCCGGCAAGCATTTACACGGTCTTCATTCTCAAGATTCAAGATAATACGCGAGTTGGAGACACGATATGTTCTTTTTGTATTTTTTTTTACATTGGTGTTCTAGTCGCATTGGATTTAAACGAATCGAGTTTCGATGTAACGTTTGAACTTCTCACAGTTGGAATGGCAATGTCTAGTCGGGTAAAAGAGGCGGGAATACTTGTCTTAAAGAAAAGGAACCCTTGAAGGTCCTTTATGTAGAGAACTCTTGGATGTATCGAGTTCAAATTAACATTTATTAATCAAAAATAAATAATATTTTTTACAATCAAACTTCTTAGTTAACAATATTCAAAGATGCCGACACTTTCTAAGATTTTGCAAAGGAATCTAAATTCTTTGAGTACTGCACATAGACTATTTAGACTGGATTGATGAACTCGGCGTGGTACAATTCTACTCTATCGGTACCTCAACTTATTTGAAATACATAGTTTACTTTGGTTGCAATTTGTAGTTCAAAATATCAGGTACCACATTCCGCATCGTTCTATGATTTTTCTATACACATATTATATAAGTACATGTATTTATCTATACACAAGATTAATAACTATAAGCTCTTGTGTATTATCCGACGCAAGACATCGACTGTTGGATTAAAAAATCAAACCTTTTTAAAACCTTTATATTGTCTTCTTCCTCATTTCTCATACATGCAGCTATAAATATTTAAAGCATGGCTGGTTAAAGCTGATGTGTATATATAAGAACGGAACATACAACGCAATATAACGCAAAGAAATCCAACTTACACAAAGAGGTAGTGTAAGTGATTCCACAGAGTACTAAGACTATAAAGTTTGGAATATCTGAAAAATGAATAGCCTACTACAATGAGAAATTCTCACAACTTAATGGGCTGTAACTTTTACAGCAGCTATAAATATAGGTGAAAAAACCAGTAGTAAACAATATTTGAAAAATACTATGTGAATTTAATAACTTTATAAACAACTGATCTGAAACAA
Source organism: Heortia vitessoides (assembly GCA_020976665.1). Taxonomy (NCBI): domain Eukaryota; kingdom Metazoa; phylum Arthropoda; class Insecta; order Lepidoptera; family Crambidae; genus Heortia; species Heortia vitessoides. The sequence goes on along the minus strand of JACJUM010000875.1, from coordinate 16,635,993 downwards.
CATGAAGTAGACCTTATACTATGGTCTTCTGCATTAGTACAACACTTTCAACGCCAAATATTAGCATTCGTGTTGCTGTGTTCCGGTCTAAAATGTGAGAGAAGCAGTGAAATTACTGAGTAACATAGTATCTTCAAGTCACAAGGTCGGTAACACGGTAGTGACATCTTTGTGAGCGTTTATAGGCTGCAGTGACGCTTACTTTCTCACAAACTATATGCATGTTTCTTGGTCTAGAGTAAAAAACTGTTAAATCGATATAGACTTTCTTTTACCCCATCAAACTGCATCAGTATAATTATTATATGCTGTTGCAACATTTCTGACGAGAAGGCCTGATTAGTCTGTTGTTTGTGTTCATTCAAATTTATTTAACTTTATGTTATTATAACTCTATCATTTCTCTTTTTCTTTTTTTGTTAAGGTTTATAAATTATATTCGTAGATTTTTTTTGTGCATTATATTGTATGGCATTGAAATGATTGTCGTGACGATTTGGTTAGTTCTTACTGTTGGTTTTAGGAAATGATAATTTTCAAACTTCGCCAATGTATTAAGCATAAGAAATCTAAAAGAAATGCTCATTAGTCTGTACAAATAAAAAAAAATTAAATCATTAGTTGAATTTTTTTCAAAAATTAAATTAATTAATTAATATATAAATTTATAATAATCACACAGGGATGAATTAACTTATAAAGCTGTTATTTCATTTGTTATTTTCGAAACTACTAAGGAATAGTTTCTACGCGCGAGAGTTCTTCTAAACTCTGTGCACACTCGATTCTCGGAGATGTGTAATCCGATTGTTTTCGTCTAATTAATAATATACGACACTATAGTAGTGACGGAAACGGTGGTATGGTGAAAACTTCCCGCTATCCCACGTGACCACAGTCAAAAGTAAAACCAACATCCATAATTTATTAGTCATAGCAGGATTGTTAATATTACCTGTTCAAAGATGTTTTTTTTCTCTTAAATGAATAAAAGTTAGGAGGATTTGCTTTTTTAAAACTCTTTCACCACGATGGCTAAATAGTAAATTCAATAACTGTGACTCAGTTTGAAAAACTTATAAAACTCCTTATTTAAAATATACTATAGGACTCTTCAGAGTTCCCAACTAAGAAGATAATACTTAGAACAATACCACCAGAAATTTGTAAATTGCAGTAAAACTTGCGTGAACTCAAACAATATTGTAAAAGTTTCCACTCAAACATTCCTAATTGCTTTACGAATACACACTTTAATTTTAATAGCATAGGGACCGGTATAGAAATTATCTTGTTCAGGCACAGTTCTGAAGAGGGACTTCTGGGTACTTTCGGGAAGTACTGATAAGCACCGTCGGCGCGATAAGTAACTTTATGTCGTCACGTTAAAGTTAGTTTCTCTGTGAATTTTCCTTTGGATTGTTGCAACCTATTGTTTTATTAGTCAGATGGTTGTTTCTTCAGGGAAATTTTAAGGGAACTTTCGATTTATTATCTTCAGAGTCACATTGTTGACATCCATTTATTATATCTTAATGCATTTAGGGAACGTAAAAGTTTCCTTAATTAAGTGTCGCGAGTACTTTACAGTGTATTTTGAGGACAAATTGTTTTCTAACTAAGCTTATTTCCTTATTAGATAGACTTATAATTGATGCAAATGAATACTCATAAAATATAAAGCTTTCATACGTTTTAAAATGTATTACAAAATAACATTCATTGAATATTACTTATCTTATAAGATTAAACTTGGATGCATTTCTGTCTGTTTGGATGATTGTACGATACGCTTGAAGAGCCTGAATGATTTGGTTTCATGGCGGGATAACCACTTAATATAACGTAGCACAAATGCAACAGGGCAGATATGGCTGTAACAACATTCCCGTCGCGAATCTATGTTCTGCGAATCCTAGCAAGTCCAATGATCAGCAGTGGACGATCTGTAGACTTTATTATGGTTTTTATAAACGAAATATCTTTTATAACTAGAAACTAAGATAAGCAACTATATGGTTTTAATAAAACTATTATTTTAACGGCTTCATACGTGGTTTATTTAACATTTTAAAATGTTTGTTTGAAAATCGAACATGGGCTCAAGTTCTTTTCAGTTCTCAAGAATGACAGTTAAAAACTCTCTTAACCGTCATCCTTGAGTATGACTGACTTAATTTACTCAGTTTCATTATGAGTAATGAAAGCGTTAATTTTGAAAACATTTGATATGATTTGATATACTTATAATATAATAATATATTGCCTCATACGTTACCCCAGGACTAAATAGGCATACTAATAGCCATACTTAGACCCAAGTACGAATAAGGCTTCATCATACAAGCCATTGAAAATCTACTGCTGGATAAAGAGGTTGCCGAGAGGTGCCGCGCTGGGCAAGCTTGTTACGCATCGCAGAGCGCAGCTTTCCCGACTAGACGCTGCTGCCCACCCCCGTCTGGTGTATTTAAACTGCACTGATTTGGATGGATATACCTCCATCTTTCGGTTCTCGTACCTGAGTCGCCTTCTACGGCACCTGGTATAGGGGGTGGTATTATTCTACTTTGCCAGTACCTCACGGCATATATCAATGATAACATAATACTCCTCTTAATGTACCCCACAACAAAATAAATAGCCATAATTAGACCTAAGTAGGAATAACGCTTAATAACTGGCTAAGCTTATGTTGAACATTGAAGTTGTCTAAAAGATTGACTAGCATTTTAAAATTAGTCTATAACATCATCGTTCATAGGATTTGTTGACTAAGTGACATATCAAAATCGGAAAATGGCAATGGCTTAGTCCAGCAGTGAATGTCCTACGACCTTAATGATGTAGAACGTATTTATTACATAGTTGTGACACTCGCGCACATAATTATTTAGGTCATTGTCCTACGAGAGTTCAATTATTATTCATAACATGATGGCAGAAATATAACTGTTTATTTGTTTGTTGTCTCAGAGTGAATTGCAATAAAAAAGGTCGCACAAAAGTTGTCTGAATGATCCCACACTTAATGCTGTCAAGGGTCTACAAGGGTCATTAAAATGTACTTTTTTTCAACTATAGCCGAAATAATCTATGATAAATACATTTATCACATTTTCACGAACTTAAATTAAACAAAAGAAATATTATGAATTTATTCAAGAAAAGAAATTACACAGCGTCATCATCAGGAGTGACTTCCCAATAAATGCCTACGTCTCCGCTTCATTAAAATAATTTGACTTCAAACAAACACAATCACCTTATAGAATATTAAATTAAAATAAGGTTCAGAATAATAGACAGAGAAATCGTTTCCGTATTTAAGTAAAGACGCTCGAAACTCGGAATCCTGGAAGGGACGTGTTTTCTTTAATTTGCCGGCGCCTTTGAAGGCTCCGATACCAAAGACACTTCATTCTAAATCGTCACGTCAATTAGGTTTGTTTAAATTTGGACAACAGTACTCAAATTTATTCCATTCAATATCGACAGAATTATTTAAGAAGCATTTAATAACATCGAGATTGTATCCATAATACCTTACGGGGCTAAGGAATTGTTAATTATAAGTTAAAAAATCTACCTCTTTGAACATGTTTTTGTTGTAACTTAAAATTTGACGGGCCCAATGGCACAGATGGTAGTGATGTAAACAAAAAATTAATATAATGTATATTTGTGTTTGTTCTATATTTTATTTATTTATTTATTTAGCTTTATTGCACAAAATGTTACAAAATGTACAAATGGCGGACTTAATGCCAGGTGGCATTATCTCCCAGTCAACCATTATACAAAACAGAAAAAAAGTAGTGCAGGCAATATATATATATAAAATAAATAAACGTGGCATACATATTTGTATAAATAAACGCAATAAATACATATGATATAAAAAAATATATATATGTATATATATATTTTTTTATATATATTTTATCAGATATATCAGAGAAGCAGCATCAGTAATCATCAGCATCACTATATCTAGATGTTCAATATGTTAAGTATAGTATTTAAATATTATACTTGTGATTATTCACTTGTCTGATGTTCATAACACGTTTACTTTAAGCGATTTATCTCGGAGTTAGGAGTCTCAGATCATTTTACTTTTACGATCTTCTGTTCTCTCGTGTGTTTGACTCTCTTGAAAATGGTTTGAATCAAAATTCTCCAAGTTTTAGAGAGATTCATCTCTTCATATTCTTATCGTTGGAAGCGATAGGATGCTGACTAATGAGCTTTTCAAAGAATTTCCGAAAAACTGGTTGCATTTGACTAAAACACGTTCCTGCAATTCTGATTTTGAAATATCGCCGACATTGCCATTCTGATGACAAACCCTGTAGGGGCTGAATAATTTTACACAACATCTCGTATTAAGATCACTATAATACACGTAGGAATCACAAGTAAAATACTTAAATATATATTTATGAGTACAACTCTACATGTATATTCTGGGTCATCGAACCCACGACCCTTGGCATACGATAATAGATCATATTAGTGATTCCAGCGCGTCATCAGGCTCGTTGAAAAAAGAACACTAGCATAGGGTTGTCTTCCATAGGTGAAATCCTGGAAAATTTTGACCGTGTTAATTTCCAGCCAATAGTCCACGAATGGTTATTTCAATAGACTTGTGATGGTGCGGAAAAAATATTGTGAGGCATAAGTTAAATGAAAAGCTCTTCTGCACTACTATGTCATAATGTTAAATTATAAATGTTACTAACATTTAATATGATAAACTATATATATATATATATATATATATATATATATATATATATCATAGTTGGCAAACAAGCGTGGTGGTCGCACACTTCTGTGCCCATAGAGAGTGTCATTTAAAATATCAATACTGCATTGCTAACCTTATAAACACTGCTGGTTAGCGGTATAACTGTTTAAGCTTCGTTCGATATCATTCAGAAAAGCGTTACTAGAATCAAATTAATAGTTCTAGTAGTATTAATAATCATACTTTATACCTAGAGACTCTTTCTTGGCACAACTACCTTAAAATAATACTTAAAAGTTGTAGTACAGTAGATATTAAATTGTTGAATTATAGTTGCATATTTACATATCGATTATTTGCACAATTCTTTTTGTTGTTGTCTATCACTACTGTATTATTTTGACATCATAAACTTGTATTAACCGATAAATATCTTTCATATTATAACACAAAAAAACATAAATTGGGCAAGAAACAATGAAATATTCATACTTGTCTTGACTTTCAATTGGAACGTTACTTTGCTCTTATAAAGGCTGTATATAGAAAATATCACTACTACTTAAAACTAGAACTATTCATAGTATAAAAATAGTTTACACCTTCAAAGCACATACTATAAAACAAAGTCAATTCCCGCTGTCTATCTGACCCTTGTATGCTTAGATCTTAAAAACAATGCAACGGATTTTGATCTAGAATAGATAAAATGGTTTAAGAGGAAAGGTTTACGTTTAATAGGTGCAAAATGTAGTAGAAAAAACATTGATTACTTTAGAATTTTCAAATATGTATTGCATTGCAAACACTAGATTAAAATTTTGTGCTATAGTATTGTATACCTTAAAAATGTCTACAAAAAAGTTCATCAGGGTGTATGTATGTATCTCGTAGATAAAACCAACAATATATTTTTTACCCTCATTGCACCCGTGCGAAGCAGAAGGATCGCTAGTAGTATATAAATAAATAAAAATAAAGTAAATGTATTTTTTTATATATAAATATCGTCTAATGTCTCCAAAATGATCTTCAACACATATACATATTAAAGAAATAAGACAAAATCAGTTTTAATTAAGTCGAAATCAATTTCAACTAGACTTTTATTGGCAAATACAACATAACATTTTTTAGTTACCGTTCTGTCGCCGCAAGGTAACAAAAGATGTTAAGTCAGGATTTAAATGTTAAAAGCTATTGTTAGTGTCCTTAATTAATATATGTATGAGAAGTCTTTCATATTAAAAAAATATTAAGATGTATTTAATTAGATTTCAACATGATTTTAACTATAGAAAAATAAACAGGGTTTTTCAACTGTCGTGCAACTGCGTCCCATTGCTACGTGCGCTCTTTGCGTGTAGGTTGCTAGGTAGCGGCTTTTATTTCAGTTGAATGAACTTTTCTCTTTGTACACCTAAAGAATTAAACCATTTTACACTCATAAATCTTTCATATAACTAGTGAATGCATAAATAATTAATTCATAACACATTATCATCATAGAAAGTGGGATATTTTGCCCATAATTGCCGCACTAGGTATTCGTGTTGGCAATCGCATAGCGCAGCTTTCGCGATGAGAATGCTGCTGCCCATCCCCACCCTATGCATTTGAGCGGCACTATTTCGGAAGGATATACCGCCACCTGTCAGTTCTGTTACCTCAGTAGCCTCTTATGACACCTGGTACAGGGGGAGATACCATTCTAATTCGTAAAGTCGGTACTCCACGCCATAGTTCGTAACTTCAGAATAAGTTGCTTCAAGCACTTGTGTTACGGACATCAGGAAACCGAGGAATTGCAAATATAATACTTAAATTAAATATTTAACAAACCTAAAACAAACATAATTATTCATCATATAAATAATTGTCCTGGGTCTCCACCCATCCATTTCCCCACTCAATCGATCCCCGTCGAACCCACAATCCTTGGCACAAAAGATAGAACCACTAGGATCTTAGCCATCGGGTCTATAAAAAAAATATTCAAACCGGTTTAATATTTTCGAAGATTGTGGTGTACTATTCATTTTATTTTATGCCCGTGTTAACAAAGCATTGATTTAAAAAAATATGCTCAGACATACTTTGTATGAATCTCGTGGTTTTATTGTTTTAATGTACTGTGCCATATATTACAAAACAATATACTTGTATAAAGAGAATGGGCATGTGTGCGTGTGACATACAAAAATATGTCACTGTGATGTCTTTGCCAAACCTGTTCCTCGCAAAACATACTTTCAAATTTGGCATATAACTTTCATAACCCCGCTCAATATCCGAGCGTGCGCTGCATTGCCATCTCTATCATTTGTTTTCAAATAACAATGACAGCAAACAATTTTGTTTACAGGAATCCAAACGACAACATTCGACAAGAGGTCATTCTGCCAGCGTCGAGGGAAAGGAATAAGTTCCGGGGAATAAACTGGGAGGAGTATGATTCGACGCACCAGAAGTATTTGGAAATAGGTCAGTGTAAAAACTTTTTATCTGATATTGAGCTTTATGACAACTGCTTAAGGTTTACACTATTTGTATTTGGAGGGCATCTAGTGCCAGTTTTGTTTGTGACAGCACGAAATTGGGATAATTGTTTTTGCATTGTATTGATTTTGATTAAAGCAATGGAAATAACAAATAACATAACAAAACCACTTATCAATGACGCAGGTTGAATACAATTTTAACATTTATGTATTGAACGTTTTGGTCAAAAAGAAATTTTAAAAATACTTTCGAAGAAAGAAAAGGAGTGTTATCTACTAAGAACATTAACATACTAACAATACAGGTGATTCATTCTTATTAATTCAATATAATAAAAATACTTCAATGTAATTTAACATTTAGATTGGATCATCATATTAGCCATCAAGAAATCGCATAGCGCAGTTTTTGCAACGGGGATGTTGCTCCCTATACCTGCCCTGTGCATTTGAGCTACACTGTTTCGGATGGATATACCGCTATCTGTCGGTTCTGGTACCATAGTTACCACAGTTAGTCAGGTACCTTAAACACATAGTAAGGGAGGAGGTACTTTTCTACTATCCCGATGCCTTAGCAAATTAAATTAGAATGATAAAACAAAACCACATCAGGTTCCACTGAACAGTCAACGAAAGCACCAGTAACATAAAAATTGTAAAGAATAAATCTGTTGATTTGTTCTGTTACAATTGACGTTAACTTTTCTTTCTGTGCCACTAAAATGTTTCAGGGCTCGATTCGGCGCCGGTGACGCGCGGTCAATTATGAGAATGGGGTCCGTGAAGGGGCATATTTCTCCCGTATAGCCTCTGGGACTTTTGCTATTGCATGTCAAAATTTTAAATTCCGTATTCCATATCCACAAAATGTGGGCATCGATGAAAATATGAGATTGCTATTTTGATGACGGAACTCACTATGTTGACACTATTATTCAATGTCTGTGTTTATTAAAACTGACAACGGGTTGATGTTAATAAAAAGTTGAATGTCCGTTATATTACTTTCAAATATGAATAACCTTTTTTTCCTTCTTTTCAGCAAATGGATTGACATTTGCATTGTTCATCAAAAATACGTTTGGAGTATTTTTGTATTATGTATTTTATGCATGCACGCATGCGCATACCTATTTAATTTATGTTTTATACTTCTGAAAAAATTCGTCATTCGCAATACTATTGAAAAGCCTAAAATTATAACTTTATGTTTAAGGTTTAGTATTCCACTAACTAACTTCTTAGCAGTTTAATTTTAAATAATTAATCAATCTTATACTGTCTATTTTAGTCGCTTTTACACAATAATTAACAAGTTGCTCTATATTTTCGTACAGTATTAATAAATCATTTTGAATATTTATTTATATAATATGTTTATCAATTTAGCTTAGATAAAACAAGCGTTCTATATTCAAGGATAAAGTTTTTTCCGCTTGTACGAATAATATACGTCTCATGAGACGAAAATAATATGTTTAAAATTACATGTACCTAACCGAGGTTCGTTCAAACGATTCTCCGCTCTCTAGGCTTAAGGAAGACACATTATTGCGTCGACCCATTTATTCGAATTGTGTTTTATTCATAAACGCGGATTTCAATATCGCAGCATTAACATAATCCGTTTTCTTTGGCAGGTATGAAACCGAGGCTCAAGAACCACTTCAGAGCGCACCAGCTCTCGGTGTGGCTGCGTTTGGTGCCTGAGCTTCACAGGGCGGGAATGGAAGACGTAGCGGCCAGGCATAATCTCTTCAAAAATCACAACGAGCAGGATTTGTACGAGGGTATAGTCCGACCGGATCCACTCGCTCGAAATGCAAACGATAATGACCAAATGAGACGATCAAATGGCTCTTATTCTGACACAGCGCTAACCACGGTCGATACTATACTAGCGACTTGCGCAACCATCCTCCCCGGACGGGATCTGCAAACAGTGAACGCTACTGATAATACCCTAGCCAATTTAGAAGCGGCGGGATACGCAGCGTACTCTACGGCACTCAGCGTTACGATAGCTATCGGCTGCTCGCTGCTTATACTGAATGTTCTGATTTTCGCCGGAGTGTATTACCAGAGAGACAAATCCAGGTCAAGGGGCAAACAACAGCGATTCAACGAGAAACATTTCGAGACTATATCGGGGAAACATTCCCACTACCACATGGATCCGACACACGCACCGAGCTTAGTAGTGGATGTTGAGAGGCAAACTAGGAAAAAAATAATGGGCTCCGATGCGCATTTGGCCGGCTTGAATTTCAAAGGGCCGTTGGACGTTCCGAAATCACCCCCTAGTCCAAGCTTAAGTATCGAAAATATGATGCTGCCAACGAAGCTTGGCAGCCGAAACAGTAGTTTTAGGATACCTAACGTGAGCTACCCGCAAATGGGCGGGTATGCGACTATGCCGAAGAATTTGAACAAGTTTAATAACTCGCCACCCTTGCAGGAACTGAGGCAACAGAAATTCCAGCCTCCGAACGGATCGGCGGCGCAAGGTTCCCCTGGGAGGGAGGCGGATGCGAGGGGGGCGCCTCACGCTACCCTGCGCCGCGGCAAGGCCACCCATACTCCCAACCTCCCTCAAGCAGCCATTGACGAAATGAGAGTGTGACAGTTAATTCCATCTGACTTTACATTACAGGATTAAAAAGTGTTTTGGCTCTTTTAAAAGTGTAATTCGTATGTAATTTGGAGCGTTGTAAATAGGTGTACGGATGCGTCGAGTTTTTTTAGGAAAATGTTATCGAGTTTCTCAATCACTGAAGTATGATTATCGATTAAAAGATCAAATATATCATAATGTTTGTTTTATTGTAATCCACATATCAAATATATACATACAGGCTAAGTCAAATTTGCATGTAAAGGATAAAGTTGTAGGTAGCTAAGTAGGCACATTAGCACTTTCAAATAGTCAATTAAAACATTATTACATTAATATTTCCAAGAAGAAAGTAATTAAATTCATATTTTGGCCGATGACCCTGAGGACTAAGTGATCATAAAAGTTATGTATTGGTCATTTTAAAACCTACCTTACACTAGTCTGTCACCACCAGATAGGTTTTAATGCAAGTTTAAGTAACACCAGTTTCGCTAAATCTGGTGCATTTGTAACTATAATCGATTTGAGTGTATATAAAATAATATTACTCAATTAAATTGAAAGAATTATTTATATCATTTGAGTCCAAATCTCAGCCGCTGGTAGAGGCAGTTTTTTTACTAAGTTACTAATACCTCATTTAGCCTGTGCCATTTTCAGTCAGATTCAGATATAATTTGATTCTAATTAACTAAATATACTTTAATGAATTCGATTATTATCAGAAAATATATTATATATACAGTTTGCATTCGAATTGTTTACACTAGACTCATCAAATAAAAATAAAACTGAAAAAAAAAATTTGTAAACACTAATACATATTATTTTGTACAACAATTTTGTGAATATTCATATTAAGGTCTCCAGACACAGCTATATGTTTTCTACTATTTGAAAATTAATCAAGATATTTGTATTAAAAATTTATTTACATTACTTATGCATGTAATAATAAATTAACTGCCCATACGTGCTTTTGCATTTCAATTTGTTCATTCTACAGGGAGGTTCACAATCTCCTTAAATTCTTTAACATCATCATCTTGATAACAACTGTAGAATTTCTCTGGACATAGGCCTCTTCAAGCAATTTCGGAGGGGGCAATTATGCTCATAATTAGGCGTGGGGGAATGCTGCTGCCCATCCCCGTACTGTTGCATTTAAACTACGCTGTTTCGGTTGGATGTACCACTTTCTGCTGGTTCTGGTACTTCAGTCGGCTCTTACGACAATTGTTAATAATCTTCTACCGGTGCCCCACGGGCGTACATTCGATAATTTTAATCAATTTACTTGATGCGATTATTAAACCCCATGCTGAATCAGGTCATCTAGACGAACTACAAACCTAGTGATTATCCAAATTAAATATAAACTAATTGTTAACCATAGTGTTTTGTTGTATATAAAATGTAATAATGTTTATGATATGTTATAATAATGTTATAAAACTTTATCATCATTTAATATCATAATGTTTATGATATTTTATCACTACACAGTGTAGAACTAAGTCTATAATTTCTAATGTGATGTCATAAATAAACACATTTCACATTGCAAACGCTGGCTGAACCCGACGAGATAGATCAAAATAATGTACTAAAGTTTTGTACACCTTAAAAAGTCCGGATTGGCATATTTTAGGAATAATTCATAATTACCATTTTTTGCCTTCATCGCACCCGTGCGAAGCCTATATAATAAAAGGCCAAAATTTAAATTATGGTATTCAAAATAATACACTAAACTACTTGTATACTTTTTTTTATTTCTGATTTACAATAGCACTAACTATGACGAAGCAGCACAGAAATCTTTTGTTCTCCTGTGAAGCCTGTTTAGGATTCAGCTCATAAACAATACCACCTCAAATTGGATTTCCTAGCAATGAACATTTTGACAACTGAATTAATTTAGGCATAATACTCTCTGAACGGATAGGATGAATGAAGAATCAAATTTGAACTCAATGCTTTTGGGCATAAAGGTGAAATTATTCGTTATAAATTGTAGTTTACTTATTTAACTTCGAAGTTCAAATTTGGTGAGAGAGCACGAGTAGTTATAAATTCGAAAACTACTTTGTTAAATTGTTCTGTACTTCATGTTTCACTTCTAAAATTTAATAATACTAGCTGACCCAACAAACGTTGTCCTATCTTAACTATATTTGTCATGAAACAAGCATTTCCGCTATCAATTTAGATATAAACTATATATATATATATACATAAACACTACGACTCAAAAATATTTCGATTGGCATAATCGTACACTTTTATAATATTGGCTCAATTTTTAACTTAAACACCTTACACATAGCTAAATGCAATCACACATGTCATTATCACGCACTGAGCAATATGGCTGCCAATTGTACTATAATTTGTAAGTTTTATTTTTCTTTATGTATTTTTCTGTTCAAAATAACGTGTATATTATTATTATTTTGTCAATATAGTAACGGCACTCAAGTCATTTATATAGGTATTATGGTATTTTGCATCTTAATATGTTATTACTAATGTTTATTTCGCAATGATTTCATACCATATTAACATGACAAAATCAACCTAAAATTATGACAAAGTTTCAATAGTATGAAATTATATTAAAGCACATTTGTTAGACATTTGTCATTTTAATCCAACTACATATATTTTAGGGAATTTAATAAATATGTTTCGTTCCTGTTATAGACTAAATGGACTCAAATGTGGTTTTATTGAAACTCCAATATATGTATTTATTTACTGTAGCCAACCGTGATGCATGGTAGTCCACTATTTATCACAGCCTGAAAATAGTTTCAGTGAGGTTACCTAAAACTTCGATCCATACATCGAGTTTTAAAGACGCTCAAAACTATTTTTATTATGACCATAGCTGCGCCTGCGGTTAATCTGAGGTAAAAAGTATCCTATGTTACTTCTTATAACATCCGTCCAGTTACTATGTTTGGTTCTGTTATTAAGTCATGTTATTTCAGGGATCAGTCGAAACAAATACTTCGACAGAAATTTTAAAAATTGTTATATTTTATGTCAATACCGTAAACGTTCATTTGTATTGTGTGAGAAGCTGTATTTGGATTTTTAAAGAGATGCATTTATTTTGTAATAGAAGTATTTGGTAAGTACAGAAATATGATTAATGTAGTATTAGGAGTCCAGAATTGGATGAAATTTGGCATGTGAAAAAATGAACCATAGAAGGTTAGCTTCTTTCGACTCTAAGAAAACAAGAGAATCTGCAAGCTATTTTCAATAAAATCTACATGGATAAATTCGGAATGTTTAAAAAAATATATAGCACACTAGTTGATCCGACAGACAATCTTATATTGAGTCCTATATATCTTGTTTTAAATTCAGACATATATAAATATATAGCGTATATAGGTTGCGGTCACTTTTACCATCAAGCGGACTTCATAATAATTGCAACAACTATACACAGTAAACAAAAAAAAATAAAATCAGTTAAGTTACTTTAAAGTGTACCATACACTTTAAAGGTATATACCGTTCGTAATTCTTATATATAAAGTTGCCGTGTCTGGAAAACAAATCCAGTATTTACGTCTCATAAAAGGCTAGACGCGTAAAGCTAAACGAATACTTTGCTATGCCTCGTGGTGGACGTAAACAACTCCATGAAGGGTCTTTGTTCGGTTTCCCGAGCGGCATGCGTAATAGGAAGATGAGTACGGTGCTTATACAAACATCGATACTCCATCTAAATGGAATATTAAATATACTTTTAGTTTAGATATAATTGTTACAGTCGTTATGAATCACTAGCGACCCGCCCCGGCTTTGCACGGATGCAATGAAGATACAAGATCGTTCTTATGACTTTATTTTTAGATTTTTTTATTGGTTCACACAGCATTTGCAAAGTAATCGAAAAAATGCATTTATTTACATACGACATCATATTAGAATCTTCTATTCCATTATAAGTTATGTGCCCGAGATAAGCCTACAACTCTACAACGCATAGTAGCCGCCGAGCGGATATTTTTCAATATTTTAACTCGTGATATCTTTCGAATAGAACGTCGGAATCTAATAACTCAAAAAGTTATATAAAGGTTTAAAGCGATTTTAATAATAAATAATTTATTTGATAAGGATTAATACTAAGATGCAAATAAAGAGCCTTTTCAAGCATTGGTATTTTAATTATTTTTTTATACAAAAAATTCCATATTATGACAAAACTAGAATAGTTAGAAATATGATATTGCAACGATTTTATAAATAATAATATAATAAGTTCTACAAAATTTTAATAAATCACTTTGTTATATCTTCAATAGTTTTCGCAGCGTTCGCGGTTAAAGAAAATTTTTTAATATTTTTTTTACACCTTGGGTTATATTATCGAGGTTTTGGTAAGGAACCCTTTTTTGATAATTAAATACAGCCTATGTCACTCAATAATAGTGTAGCTTTTCAATGATTTTTTAAATCGGTACAGTAGTTTCGGAGCTTATTCGAGACAAACAAACAAACAAATCAAACCTTTCCTCTTATTAGTTTTTAATACGTGGAAGTCGATTTACTTGTGAAATAGATTTTATTACTGAATAAGAATTATACAATCGAGCTTACACATAGTGTCACCGAATAGAGCGAGAGCCAGGCACATTAATAATGGTGTATAGAAAATTGTAGAGACACGCACTTCCACCTAGTATATAATGAGGTTTCACAGAGTATTAAAAAAGAAGGCTTGGAGTTTTAATTAACATTTCAATAGCTCTTAATATTATGAGTATAGATAAATACTATACATAACTGGTCCTTTTATATAATAACGAAATAGTCTATGTATGATTTACAATGTATATCAAAATGTCGTATTAAAATTTGCTTGGTAATTTGATCAGTTCTGTAGAATAAAAGATAATTTTACAAAAAACCTTTGAAAACAACATGTGCCACCAATGTTTTACTTTGTATATATTTCAAATGTTAATAGGTTCTGGCACTCGCCGGTCATTGCTGTGGCACGGCCGTTTTCCTCGCCCGGCTCGTGAGTTGTGGTTGCAGGTCTAATCTAACCCGGTTAGGTTTGAATTTCGTTTCAGTTGACCCTACACATATTATTTTGGCATTGTGATAAAGTCATTGTCATCTATCACTTTGTCTAAACCGAGTAGATATAATAAATAATGGTTGAAAAGTATAAACATAATATTTGGGTTTATTACTTTGGCAGTAAAAAAAAATATACAGGGGGTTTTAATAGATGGCGCTATATCGCGTTAATAGCATATTATTTTGACAGGTCCGATGGTTAAGATGGTAGTGATCCTATCTTGTGCGCCAGGGGTTCGATTCCCACCCACCAAGTATTATATTTGTGATTCCTCTGTTGTCTGGTGTCCGTAGCACAATTGCTTTAAGCGATATTAAGTAAAACAATATTAACATAAAATTATAAGTAAATTGACTCATACTATGAGCTGACTCTGAGATAAGTAGCTCAAATAACTTATTTAATGGATAACAGTCAACACAGGATTTACAATTATACATATAAATATATTTAACAACCAGACACGAAACAGATGTAAATGATGGTCCTAGGTGAAGGCCGAAGATTATAACCCATATACAAAAATATTCAAAAATATGATATTGTTTTAAAATTTGTATCAATATTATATTCAGTATATAAAATGATAATAAGGAAAATTATTTATTGAATAAAATGTCTTTCTCAACAAAAGGTCGATAGTCGATAACCATACGCCCAACTCTACCCACTTCAAATGTACAGCCTCATCTTCATATCTGGTAGCTGAGTCTAGTTTAAAATTGAGTAACGTCTTAAGAGGTCTCGTATAATAAATTGAGCCATAACGACAAGAGTGTTGTGCTTTAATTAATGTGTGCGACACAAGGTTTGTATGAAAGGGCTTGATGAATTGCCTTTGTATATTAACAGCTTTATAAGAAGAAAAAGAACATATTCCTTAGCTTTTACAGGATTACAGTGGATGGGTAATCGTTTTGTTTTTAACAACACATATTAATATTATAAATTGACGCCCCACCCGCTTTACCGCGTAACCAAATTTCAGTAAGATCTTTTCAGCTTCAGTTGTGATAAAACAAACAAACAGAGAGATAAACATTTTTAGATGACCAAATCACTCAAAGTGACCTATCTCAGAGTAGGGTCAATGTTTGAGAAGTTGTGTCATTGTTTTTATTTATTTATTTTTATCAATTGTTAATTACCTATTGCTATACGCAGGCCTTCATAAGAGGATGGCCTACAATTGATGTGTTGGGTGAGTGTGATGGCAATAGCAGAGCATAACTTCGCGATAGGGATGCTGTTGCCTACCACCGGCCTGCACATTTTCTTACACTTTTTCGGGTAGGAATACCATGATCTGTCAGTGTTAGCACCTCATTCGTAAGATACCTGGAACAAAAAGAGGCACCATTCTGCTCTGCCAATAATTTACAGCAAATTTCTTAAATTGATTCATGAAACATTAGATGCTAATTTCAGCATGTCTGTTTGCCTGTTGCTAACGACCCGACTTAACAGGTGAACAGGGTAAAGAGAATTGGTATAATGGGAAGTCCATGAATTTTGACTTAAGACGAGTTCCCGCGGGACTGTGTAAGGGTCACGCGGTTCAAACATAGCATTTTGTAAAAGCGACGTACGTGACCTGGCAGCGCTAGTTGAGCTCTAAGACAAAAAGGCGATTGCTTATATTGTAATTTATGTACTGTAAATGTATTAATTCTAGTTGCAGGAATAAATGAATAGTGTATATAAGCAGTGTAAGCATTGTATACTTTTACTATTAATTTTAATTATTATACTTAATTCAACAATAACTTTTAAAATAAAAATAGATAAAAGTTCATGAGAGCAGCTATTTTTAAGTTTAAAAATCCTGTCACAGTATCTTTGTAACTTAATTACCTTAAGTCTGAGACAAGTAGATTTATTTCTAGTAAATATTATCTTTAATATAATTTAGAATTTTTCTTTGCATAAAACCTCTTACAATATAATTCAAAATTATTTAGTTTATACACTTGATATTTGATTGTTTATAGATTACCATGGATACTATATTAAATAAATAGCGCTGATTTTTCAGCACAAATAGAACACTTGGAAATATTCGACTTTTTGATAAGGTCCCGGTAGTACAATCGTATTATAGTATACTATTAACTTGCAAATATGCAGGTTCGAGTTCCACTTGAAGCTTGGGACAAGTTGGTTTTTTTCTATTAAAACTCAGTATAATTCTATGCGTCGTACCTAAAACGTAACCAAAGATGTTAACAAGTTAAATTTATTTTCTAAGTGCTTAAAAAGTAGTTTTATTATGAGTGGTGAATGTGTAAATATTTGCAAACATCAAATAATTTTTAATCTTTTACATATATATAAAGTTAAAGTATCTGTTTGTAGTTCTAAACAGCTTTTGATTAAATTCATATGAGAATATATATATCTATATGTATATGACAAAAAATATATACATATAATTATATGTGTAATAATATATATTAAAAAAAACTATTTTGGAAATGTTTGTCATTTATTCATTATAATGATATTTTTTCGGATATGGCTGTACCAAAAGAGAGATCCAAATAGCTAAGCAATTTAGGCCACTTTTATTATTTGAAATTTGCACAGAAACGTGAACTACGCGGATGAAACGGCAGGTCGCTACAAGTTACGTATAAAATCCTACAAGTTTAGTGCATAAAGTAGCGAGTCAGTTTCCTTCTATTACATATACAAATATTCAAAGCAATTATGGTCTAGTTCCTTAAATAAATTTCAAGGATCAAACTCAACATAAAGGAAGTCATTTATTAAAATGTGCAAGTTAATGAAAGATAAAAAAAATATACAATTTCCATGCTCTCTAACACTTTAACCGCGCGGGTCGCCTTTTCGCCTCAGAAATAGTTTTTTGATGAAGGAAAAGAACGATTTGAGCCCGTAAAAAAGGCGTTCAATGCTGGTGCGTTTTATTGCAAAGTGGTTTTACATCCCTTCGGAATAGTGCAGAGTTTACGTTGATTGTCGCATCGTGTTTTATGCTGTTTTTATAAATGAGAATAAAGAATATGTAACGAAGACTTGATTTATTTTTATATTAGGTTATCCGGCACTATATATAGTATCACCTACTACCTACTGTTTTGTGCATATTTTTTAACACTACGTTTTATTCGCAGTTTCGGCCGCGTAAATTTCCCGTGAAAACTGTTCTTTACCAAGGTAGGTACTATATATTTTCTTTGGGATATATAACGTAGAGCTGGTAAAGCTTTAATAAGTAATTAATAATTACTTTTACGTTTATAATGTTAGTTATATTTCTTCATAAATTCTCATACATTGACCTGACTCCGAAATAAGTCATTTAAAACACTTATGTTTCGGACATCAGACAATAGAGAAATCACAAATATAATACTTAAATATTTATATTGAACACTCAAACACAGAACCAATACAAATATCGTCATGTAAATATTTGTCCTGGGCGGGAGTCGGACCAACGGCCTTTGGAGCATAAGGTAGGATGACTATTAATTGTGCCATCGGGCTTGTTTAATTGTGAAATGAGATCGAAAAATTGGATTGGGATATTATGATTGGATTAACTTTTAGTCTATTAAGCGTTTCATGGTCGGTTAGCGACTCAGCACCTCAAAAAGCTATTTAGTGAGTAATTATTTAAAAGTAGACTTATGACATTGTGGTTTTATAGAACTTTAATTTATTGTGCAATTTAAACCTGCGTACACAACGGAAACTCTAAAACATCATTTTTTAATAATTAATTACTTTTGCAACTGAAAGTCCACAAATGCTTATCTTTTATTTATTTTGTTTGTTTTAAATTTAGAACGCCAGTTCTATTACTAACACGTTTAAGAAGCCTTTAAGAAGTAGTTTTATTATCAACTAGCAGACCGAACAGAACTTCTCCCGTCTAAACTTTGTTTGTCTTGGAAAAAAATTGCGACTTTAAAGTGAGATTTCATCCATTTCTCAGGTTGTATCAAACTGCAAACGAAAAAATATTAACATAGGTCTAATAATTGAAAATTCACCTCGAAAAAACACCGCGTAGCGTATTTTTTTAATATAAAGAGAGATGTTGTGTAATGTTAGAAAAATATATTTAATATTAATTAATATAATAAACGTTAATGTTTGTGGGAATATATTCATGTTTATTATTCGTGTCCTTAATCATGAAATAGTCAACCGAAACGATAATATATAACTGCATAATCATACATTATGATAATGCAGTGGCTCGACAAGCGTTATCAGAACTTAAAAACTATGGCGAAATGTATATGTATCCTTGCTTCTCAAAGACATTTTGAGATACCAACGTGTTCCAATATTGTAGTTGTAGTTATATTAGTTATCCTGACACAGCTATGGTTTGGAATCAATAATATAATTTATTTTATTGTTTGGCAAGAATTTTTCATGAATAAAAACATGTAACAAACATTCGTTTATTTATTGATTTCCCGACATTTGCATACACAGTTTCATCAGTTAAAATACAATACAAATATTAAACAGGAAAAATATAAATACAATTATCGGAGAATACATCTTGCATTATGTACCTCTAAGTAACAGCAAAACATTATCTCATCGTCAATATTACGGCCATTGGTAGTCGTAGGCCTCGCCATACAAGGAGGGCTTTCAATCATAATTGCCGCGCTGGGCAAGCGTGTTGGCAATCGCAGAGCGCAGCTTTCGGGATGCTGCTATTAATTCTTCCGCATTTGAGCTGCTTCGGAAGGATATAACGCAATTTTGATATTTCATCCTCTTCTTACAACACCCGGTACAGAGGAAGGTAATATTCTACTGTGTTGGTACCTTTCGGCTTAAACGTTATGTATAAAGCGCTAGGTAGGCGTGGTGGCAAACACAAAGCGCAAGTTTGACGACGAGGGTGCTGCTGCCCATCCCCACCTTCTATTTAAACTGCACTGTTAAGCGCCTATTATTACACCTAGTACAGAGAGAGGTACTATTACACCTAGTACAGAGAGAGGTACTATTCTTCTTCGTCGGTACCCCGCGGATGACTAAAACTAATAAATAAATAATAATAAATAAATAAAAATTACGCCACGTAGGACGTCACTCAGATGGACAGACGATCTTGCTAAAACTGTAGGAGGGCCGTATACAACCGGTCTATTGGAAATCACTTAAAGAGGACATATCACATATCAGCCACAGGACGTCTACTGCTGGACTTAGGCATGTCCAGCTGCTGATATGATGATAATGAAAATTCACACAACATCTCACACCTTGACCAAAAATTGTGATAAGTAGCTGAAATCTGTGTTGAATACAATTATTTATTATTCCATAGCTTTGACTCATGCTTATGTAGGTGAATAAATACTAAAAACGTGATCGGACAATGATGTCTCCGAAATAATTGAACATTCCTCATGATAAACTATTGTCTATAATATAATATAGACTATTGTCTATCAAGATGCATTGATATATAGCTTTTCTGATCATATACATTTATATATTGTGTAATAAACTACTAAATATAATGAGTAAAATTTTACCTCATATAATTGCAATCTCATCAACCTTCAAACAGAAACCTCTTTGCGAATTCCCTTAACCTGTGTTTACCGCAAACCGCACTAAAGGGATATTTCTTTATATGTGTTATATCTCCTTTGCACTTGCGCCTTGGGAATAACCTTGTCTCTCTCTGGGCGGGATACAAATTTTCCAAGAACCTCGAGCTATGCGTGGCTACGCGAGTTACGATTGGGTTGGTCCAAGGTATACATTCAGGTAGATATTATAAAGTTCTTCATAAATAAAAATTTTGAGTTTACATTTTCACCTAGCACCCCTAACCCCTCCATTTTCCTTGATTAGTTAACATATTTTTTCATTTGTTGTTTCTAAAAGCACCTTCAAAAATTATGCATTTACTTTAGACTAAATTTGACGAACATAAAACAAGTTGTTTTTCTTATTTTTATTAGACACGTTCGACAAACAATCATTCAGACCGCGTCATTGTAATCGTCACTGCACCCTATAGATGCTCGTAATATCACACGGATATAACCAACGGTTTGCCAATCTAATGACTTCACGAAATTATGCTACATTACACAGTAAATTCACTGCCTCTCTCGGCACTGTGAACACTACTATTTGGCAAAAGAAATAGGTTAGAGTGAGGTACCAATTCATACGACCTTTTGCATGCGGTCTAACTCATGTTAAATGTTGCTCACTATAAGCCAATTAGGGTATTTTTTAATAAACTTCAAAAAAATTAAAACAACTCTGTTGTCCATGATTTTTTAAACATTCTCTTTTTACGCAGTGCTCGTAAGGGAATCTTTCAGAACAAAACAATTTTGCTTTGATTGGTCACAGTGTAATGGTAAATATCTTTAATGAATATATCCAAAACTGAATAATAAGTCATCTATCAATTAAACAACGCCACATCTCGTGACTTAAGCGGCGTTTTTTCCCCCAAATAAACCACACAAAATGTCTTACTATGTACGTGGGAAGGCGTCATAAATTATTTTGAAAGGACACGGGGCCCCAGAAGATTTTGAGGCGTCAAACCGGAATAATTCTTAAGAATAGTTACGTAAATGCCGCCTCTTTGATGTGAAAGAGCACTGAAACAGCCTGCTAGAGTAAGGTGTGGAAGCTCGAATGTGAACTTTGCACCCAACTATGTAGCGAAAAGTTAGGATGTAGCGAGTCTTAGCCTGGGTATATATGATTCAACTTTCAGCGCCCCGTGGGTTCGCCCGAGTAGTTTCGATTCTCATCAGTGGTAAGTAACTGCTCATAACAATATAAAGTCCGATCATTTCAATTCACAATAAAGGATATTGGCAATTATCGTTATAAGGAATTTAAAATCCAAATATAAGTACTTTTTTCAGTTATAAATTCAAATAACTTAAAAAATTTACATAAAACCTTCATATCAACTTCGCCATCTGCTTGCTGTGATTTACAAAACTCCTTGTTTAATGCTCTCCTACGTTGTCAAAGGAACCCCTGTGCAAATTTCAAGTTTCTAACTGTTATAGTTTAGGCCCTGCGTTGATATGTCAGTCCATCAGTCTGCTTCTCGTTTTATTTATATAAATTATGACTATTTCTAGATGTTTATTTAACTATTAGCGCTCTGTGAATTCATTATAAAATTAAAATGTATGGAATAGGAAATTCTTTTTTTTGTAATTTAACTTTCTATTAATAAAGGAATTTTAGAATTTATTTATTTCTAATACACAAAAATACAAATCTTGCTTACATAGTTACATTTTAGGTAGGGATCTTAAAAAAATAATATACCTAATAGTATTGTAAAACATGTATTATGTACTTGATTAAGATTATTTTATATTTATTTTTTAAATCATATGTATTTATACACATAATAAAAAAAGGCATTGCTTTTTCAGGGTGAAATATTTTGAAATCAGTATATTAGTTTCAGAGTTTATTCGCAACATATACACCTTTTTTTATTAAATTAGTTAAGGTTAATAGTGTTAATAGGTTAATGCATTATTTATATTATTTATCATCATCATCTACTGCTGGATAAAAGTAAGTTAAGAAAGAAGAATCATGATCACCTTTTTCGCAGTAGACACGCGTGGGAATTCTCATCATGTTACGTGTTAGCTTTGCTGTTTTGGATGTATACATTACCATCTATCAGTTCCGATTCCTCAGTCACCTCGATTCCTGGTACAAGAGGAAATAATATTCTACGAAATTTCTATACTACTATGATAAAGAAACATACACTTGCAAATTGGCTAATATTTGAAAGACGATCTTTGAAAACTTCGAAATCGGTTTATCTGAATCCGAACATAATGTGGCAGAAGTAATTAATATCCAATAAATCAATCAAGGCAGTTTTAGCTTAATAGCTGATAAAATTAAAGATCGCCTCCTTAAATTTTTTACTATCAAGTGGTAATAGCAATTATGCTACCACTGCAAAAGTGCCTCTTGAAATAACTGCTTTCAGTCACTTTTCCATAAAAATTTACTAATAGAAATCTCATAAAATTGGTAAGAAGCTCCGCCTGTATAACCTATTGAATTTAAACATAAAATTGCCTTTAAGTTGGAATGGCGTAATGTTATTTGATATTTGCGACGTCGCGTCGTCAACTGCGTTTATATCTTCATAAATTTTAGTGAATGTTATATGATTTAACTTTGCAATACTATATCTTATATATTGGTGATGACGGGTCCGATGGCATGTTATTGATATAAACCAACGTTTTAAGGGTCGACCCTCATCCAGGACATTTTTTATATGACGAATATTTTTATTTGTTCTGTGTCTAGGTGTTAAATGCGTATTTAAGTATCATATTTTTGATTTGTCTGGTGTACGTGTGTTAACTAAGTTTAAGCGATTCATCTCGGAATAAATTCAATATGATGACATGTTGTGTAAATTTTTATATAAGCAAAAGGTTACTAGATCACTCAATAATTACGAGATTGCAGAAACAATAAATGCTAGACGAGTGCTACAAAAGTACTCATAATTATTATCTAGCTAACAGTTATTCGTTTTAATAAGTTTGCGTAGTAGTAAGCAGCACCTTAACCAATAAATACTCGCGTTATCATAAATAACACCACCAACATTGTAACTTAAGAATACTATGACATATTATCCAACAGAGTAAAATAGAACCTCAATACCTGTTGTCGTAAGAGGCAATTATAAGTAAGAGGTACCAGAATACCTGTGAAATGATTGTCTGATCCCGGAACAGTTTAATTGCGTAGGGCGGAGATGAGCAACAGCATTTCCATTGCGAAACTACGTTCTGCGATTTTCATCTTCTTGCCTTCCTGGGGGGACCATACCAGAAGTCATCATTCTGCAGCTTCTTTGTTAATGACGTAGTAATTTTACTCTCTGTCTTATTTTACCCTTCAAGAAGAACTATTCGAGTACTTTTGTGTATCTCCAAGTTTGGTACTCAAGTAGAAGAAAATATTCTTAAACAAACAACGAAAAACATATGGGCCTGATAATTAATATAGTTGAAAAATATTTCACAAGGATATCAAGTTTCTTTATCTAACCAGAGAGTCCTTTTCATACCTTTCTGAAGTACACAGTGAAGCCAAGTACATGTAACCTAATTATAATTGCGCACGAAGTTAACAGATGGCGCTAACAATTAAATGAAGTTTCTTATTTATACCAGATTACTCCAAGTCATAGCTTCATAAAAGACTAGCAGCGTCTCGCGGTTTCACCCGCGTTAAGTTGTACCACTTTCATACTAGCTATAAACCCCTCTTTAACCCCGTTGAGGGATAACTTAAATAAAACACTTTAAATTTTACACATGTTTTATTGATTTTAAAAGAATTTTATGATGAAGAATTTATATATTGAATTTAATTGAAACAACTTCAAAAACAGCAATGTTTCTTACTAAATTGGCACTCTCACTGGCGTTGGTATGTCAGTCATTATGTCAGTCACTTTCTTCTTTTATATATACGGAGATTTGGGGTCTATTTATAAAAGTATCTCTTAACTTCGCAAAAGATGTTTTCTTTCGTTTGATCCATTGTTACATAGTTTCAATTGAGAATTCTGCACGAATAGTTCCAACCAATAGAATTATGAACGCTGAATCTATAGAAGGAATTATTCGCTACAACTCCCTCATTTTCTGCTAAAACATCTGCAACCATTACAGTTTTGAGTACAACAAAGGCTGTAATATCCTCGGTAGTTCCAGACACTAGATTTATTCTTTCACTAAAAGCGAAAACAAAAACTGGAATAACACCCGTTTGCTCGATGTGCCAACTGCTCCGAGATTCTCGTATTGAGAGTCTCTTACTTTTATGTTTTATATTACCTTTTTTTAATTCGAACACTTTTCAAATTGGAACGTGCTCTTTTTAGGCCGTCAGCATTTGGCTGGCGTATTATTAAAGAACAAAATTTCGAATGTAAAAGAAAACAGAAATGGGTATAAGTGGAACACATATCTAAGTTTATACTATTTAAATATTTCCGATATCACATATATCCAAAAAGCTACATTTTTTTAGCTACAATTGAGTACCGGCGGAGTAGAATAGTACTTTTCCCCAGTACCGGGTGTTGCTAGAAACAATTGAGGTGCTAGAACTAATAGATAAAATAAATATGTATTAGTTATTACAATTTGTTGCTATTTTAATATTTTTCAGACTTCATAATTTTCATAAATTTATAGTAATGAACAAAATCACTTTTAATAGACTAACTTCTATGAATATTAATCAAAATAAAAAACATTTAAACATTTCACTTCAATAATAAAATAACAACTACCCTACAATTTTACAATTACAATAAAAGTAATTTGTAAACTAGATCTATATTTGTTGTATAGATGTTCAGTTGTTGACTCTACTGGTTCTTCTATAGTCTGATTTCTTCTAGAATCTTCTTCATTGAATTATTCTTAAATAACTGCTTCATTTTCAGCTACCTCTTCACTGTGTACCATATTTATCGCGCTTTAAGTGCTAAATTTATATGAGTTGTCTTCAGTCAATAAATCGTATAAATATATGAAATAAAGTATTTTTCTGATATAAACGATCGCTTACATAATTGTCAGAATCACTTTAGTTTTCGTCACCTTCGTAGTTGAATCTCACATAAATTTCATTTCACTAAGTGCCGAGTTCGTTTCCGAATTACCAAAGGTCGTTTTTCATTGCCTGGGAATATATTTCGCCTTTTAGATGCCAATACCTTACATTTAGACATTCTGGAAAATAATACTTAATTAGACACCGATGTCATGTTAGGAAGACAATGTGCTTATGCACACTGAGGTGAGGAACGAGAGACAAATAAAGTGTTTGGTAAAACACTTTACACGTTGATGGCTCCATGGTCGACATATGTACACCTATTGGCTGTGAGTCATCAACAGACCGCTAGAATATGTCGATACAGGAAGGTACTTCAAGGTTTGTGTCCACAAGATCTCAAGCTTAGAAAATATTTTTAAAACAATAGTTATTACATCTTTAAGCTTATAGGACGTCTGTATTAGATTCAACTGACTACCAATTTGTACTTGTAGGTTATTTAGGAAAACAAAATATTAAAAATTACGACATAAAACAAAAATTTGTTAAAATTACTAAATAAATATGAAGCCACAATAATAGTTACTGCTGAGTTATTTATTTAATTTTATTTTATACTACGTTTTTTCTTAGTTAGTGAAAACCTATCCACGCTACAGCTGTTCTAGCTTGCTGAAAAGTTGGTTATCCCATATCAAGATACCGTATATGTAAATACGACATCCATATGCATGATATACTGCTACGTCGTGCTCGGAATATCGGGGGTACTATGTTGAAAAATACTATTGAAAAATTATGGGACTACATTAGTATGAGATAATAGCAAGATTTCTTTATTAACTAGGAGGTGAATGCCACCACGCATACCCAAAAAACTTCTTTAAAAAAAAGAATATAAAGAATATGTAAAAAAATAATTTGAATAAGTGTATGGTATAGATTTATTTGATTTTTCATTAAGATTTGCAGGAAAACAAGCTTCAAAGGAATTAGCTTTAAGCTAAGCACTAAAGCTATTAATTTATAACACGCTAGCCTCTCTAAACTCCAGCGCGCCAAATACTTGCAACTCTTAAAGTTTCTAGCAACGCCACTAACATTAAAATGTCGCATCTCATTAACGTTGTTTACACAACGATCACACCTGCATAGTGATTATGCAATTAAGAGCTCTAATACTTGATGTGAAAATTCAAATTTGAATAACATTGGATCCCCTAAAATGTTTTTATTACTGCAATTTATTCTGTCAGAAGACTGCTCTTTTGTTCACAAAATTGTGTAGGTAATGTTGCTTGTGGCACAATAACCGGGCCCCTGCATTTTTGCCGAATAAACCGGGAAATATTGATGAAGGAACACGCTGGTAGCTGATATTGAATGGTAACATAGAATTTTACACGTAAGTGAGTTTTGTCACGTTGTGTTTGTCCTGGTTAGCAAAACGAAGGGGAGAAATGAATATTCGTTCTCAATTTGTTCGACCTCGTTTACTTGTTTTGTATAAACAAGCTTCACAAATTGAAATCATCATAGTGCTTGTTTGTGATGCCAAAAATATTACTTTTTTAAAAATACCTTAACTTTTATGATAATCAAACCATGGTTTTTATTCCATTATCGTGTATGCGTAATAGTAATCGCAAATCGAATCTTTTATTCGAGCTATTCTTTGTCAGTCCATTGATAACACCATTTTTCATTTCCGATACTTCAGTTGTAATAATTATTTTGTATATTTTTACCTACCTATCGTTGTAGATTTTACTTTTGAACGAAAATAAGCCTTTGCCTATAAAAACTAATTATGATTATTTTCGCATAAGAAGTGTGATATATAACCCCAACTATGGCTCAAACAATACCCCTAAAACCAAGTAACAAGGTCTAAAATAAATCCTATAATGGTAAAACCTATAATGGTAAATCGCTTTCTTTTTTTTACATTTTACCATGTTGCTTTATATTTTTAAAAACTCATTACGGAGAAGACTTCCACTTCGATCCCGCTAACCCTGCGGTAGATGGCCGCCGAATGATATCGATGAAGGAAGACGTGGCTTAATGCGGGGCCGCTATGATCAGCACCATTTCTTTTGAGATGCTACTCACTGCGATTGCCAGCACGCCTGTTCAACGCAGTAATCATGGCTTACATTCCCTCTGTCTTGTAGAGGCTTATATTTTATTACGTTATTTTATACGAATGCTGCTTCTGTGAGGAAAATAATGTTGAGATGGTTGTACACGTCAAACTGAAGTTTTCTACGAAGAAATGTCGTTTGTTTCAAACTTTAAAATAGGTTTATGCTACTGGTTGCAAATTTTATTTTATGACCAATACCTTGCGAGAAGTCCATATTCTTTATTTGATGTCCAATTGTTTTTACTAGACTGACTCTATCCCAGTTCAACTCCGATCAGCACCTACTATTTCAAAACGAGAAAAGTTGACGTTAGCGTGGAATTTATGCCGCCTTTGTGCAGTTTGCCTGTATGAATATCGCACATATACCGAGTTACAAGATCTGAGCAAAGTGACAAAGTTATCCTCACTTTAGAAATAAGATAAATTTTGCAGCGATAGCTTTACATTATTCTGAGTATATTTGCTATATAGCAATGCATATATGTAACAAGTCAAATTTTCCGAAGTTTTCGTTAATTTACTTACGTAACCCTTAAGTAAGCCTTTATTTTTATTGATCAAGAGCCACTTTTTACCCATTAATAACACAAACGTTATTAAAGATAAACACATGAAACTTGGTACAATCCCAAATTTCATAATTATAGCTGATTCGGCTTTTTAGATATTAACGTCCAAAAATAGTAATTTTTATCAATGACTGACGTACCGACCTGTAGATTAAAATTCGAACCCTATTACAGATGAGATGGAAAACCGAAATTTGGCGTTAACTCTAATTAGAAAACATTAAATATTTACTTTATAAACTTTGTTTTGATATTATTTTAAATATTGTATGTTCTATAAATCAATTTCAAGATTTTCTACAGAACTAGGCACCCATTTGGATGGAAAAGTGGTTAACCACGCGTTTGTACTTGGCCCCCTATTTTACATTCATATTTTTGATAAGGTTTTTTTTTTCATGAGTTCATAATGATAGATGACACAAACAGTACGTCAAACGATACATGACGGAGATGGGCACCAGGATCCTCTCGCGATGCCACCACACCTGCTCAGAGAAAATTGTTGCCAAATGTTTATAAGGAGTTTGGAAATTATATGATGTTTAGTAGTGAATGCCTTACCGGTAAAAAATAAGAATAATGATAATTGATCCAATCAAACAAGATATTTTATCAATAATTTACAATTGCAGAACGTAGTTGCATAACAGGAATTGAAAGTCAAAACTATCTTTATTTAAAGTGATCTATCAAAACAAACATAGTAATTACATAAATGTACTAGTTACAATTAGTTACTCGAATAACTGATAACCCTGTTGACTTTATAGAGTAATAAGCGTCATTTAAACATAAACCATACAGATCAGTGAACGGCCTTCTTTAAAACAAGTCTGCCGGCATAAGGCTGGTCTTAAAATGAGGTTCATTTCGGGAGCTATCAGAACTGAATTAATATTCATGATTTTTTGCTCAATCAAAAGCTACTATGAGTATAACGGAGTCAGGGGTAAAGGGTGGTCATCTCTGCGAAGCGGCAGGCTATCTATCCGTCAGGCACACATGTCTATCTATCAACGTGGAGACGCGTCGAGTCTGAGCGACTGAAAGGATGGCCGATTTGCAAAAACGCGAAGCTTATTGCTGGTACATCGAGAGTAAAAACATTTTTATACGTATCATTTATAAGTATACATAAACAGGCATTATGATATTTATTTTAAGAATCTCACACATTAACCTAATTCTGCCAGAAGAGCCACAAAAAATATACTTTAATACATATTTAACACCCAGACACATAGCTAATGCAAATATTGTCTTTGTTGCTGATCGAACCCATGACCCTTGGCGTGCAAGATAGGATCACTACTATCTGCGCCACCGGGAACGTCGATTGCCCGATTGTACTCGACTGCCCCACAATCACACTGTGCCGGGCGGTTATGCCGTCGGTTCCGGTACCTCAACCGCATCTCTTGACACCTGGTACCGGTCTGCCGTTATCTTTTGGTTTATAACTGAGATAAAACTCAGTTTTAGACTCGGAATCATTAAAGCTTTGTTTCATCGGAAAGGAAAGACTGAAAAAGCTAACGGTTGAAAGAATTTATTTACGGCTTCTGAAAGGCGTTCTATTCATAGTTCACCAATGATATTAATAATTTTCTCTATTAACAAATTTGCCGTAAAGTTCCGGCAAAGTAGAATACTATGTTTCCCTGCACAGTTGTCAAAAGAGGCAACTGAGATACCGGAACTGCATACTGCATACACTGCATACATAATAATAATTAATTAATAATTATTAATTAATTATTATTAAGATGATGATAACATTCGTCGTAGCCTATAGACACTTGTGTTGTAGAGATTGGGATTTGCATGAACTCTCGAATCCAATTGACGTGAATGACAAAGGAATAAATTGAAATACACGTAATTGGTTTAATCTGTAATAATAAAAAAGCGACAATGAAAGCCTCTAAATCAGGTCTTTTTATGTTTGAACCTAATATTATACAAAGCAATTTCATAATACTCTTTAGTAAAAAAAACCTCCGTTTCAGTCGTGATGTCTATTTCCGATATGTAGCTAAGACAAACTTAAGAAAAGCAGTTGAATAATGATTATTGGTTAATGTATACATTAACCAATAATCTAATCATGTACAAACCAAAGAACAGAGAGCATTTTTGTTTTATGTAAAAATGTTGAGGTAAATTTTATTATTTCTTATTAAAATAAAAACATATTTTTAGCTATCTTATATTATTCATGTGATTCAAATTTCGACAAGCAATAAATTTTATCTCCCATTCAAATATAATATACATTAGGGAATACCATCGTACAGAATAGCACATACAATCTAACCGCTCACAAAAAAATAAATTGCCGTAAAATGGCCGTCCATAGCGTGACGTCAAACGGGCCTGATAGATGGGCAGCTTGACAGACGAATGACGCTCACGCAATGGTTTAAGGTTCGTTGCCTCTACATTGTATTGCAGTAGTTACTTTAAGTGATTTAGAACTGGATACATGAAATTTATCTATTTCATAATGAACTACGATTGTCAATAGTTCACAAAGGTTATAATTGGAGGTAGAAATAGAAAGATCTGCTGTGTTGGTGACTGCACTATTTCACACAGACATCAGCGCACCCATTGCTGTATTCCGGTATAAGGGGGAGGAAGACTGTGAAATTTCTGAGTAATGTGACATAATATATATAGGTCATAAGATTGGCATATTTATGGCGTGCTAGTCAAATCCTTTTTATAATACGAGCGTCTATAGACTTGCAAAAAAAAAGTTTATTTCGTACAAATCGCTAACCATTCGGTAAAGGTTGTCAAGATTTTAATCGCAACATTTCTGGAAATTTATACATTTAACATGTTTCTTTTCAAGATGAGCGTTTTTTTACGAGAATTTAACAAATAGAACTATTCAATATTGTGAAGCATAAAAAAGAGGATAAATGGCTACGTTTTATCACAAAATAAAAAAAATCGGTTGCTTTGAAGTATTTTCAAAACCAACTCGTATCCTTTTATATATAAGACAAGCTTCGTGCCTTCTTTTGATATGAATGTTATGATCCAGATCCAGATAAAGACCAACCGTCAATTTTTAATAATGATATGCTTTAGAGGTTTTATGCATTAAAAAATGGTGAATTTAATGTTTAAGAGAATAGCTTCCAGTTCTGAAGTCCTTATTGAAGATCTTTGTTTATTCAAAATAATTTTTTTATGGCAAATATCATAAAACCTTGTACTTAATAAGCTTTTATAAATATACAGCTATTTATTTAATATTAAAACTATCTTCAAATGCATTAACATCGTATTACAGTGATCAATTTAAAAATCCTTGAAAATTCCATTCACTTCATGTTTTACCAATGTATCATCTTTGCACTGCATGTTTTTCTCATAGTGACCTAAAACCGTCATGTATTATCATTTTACGCTAAACTAGACTTATCCACAAACTCGAAAGCCGTATGATTTGAGCGATCGCCTGCAGCTGCCGGGTCTCTGTTAAGTTGACCGCGAATGGCCTATTATCTGCATCACTATCCCGGCAGTTTGTCTCGCTCTTGTTTAAACGTTTCAATTCAAGCTTTCTCCATCCATGTAACTTTATTTGTCGTATAGAAGAGATTCTTTGTGTTTGGGTTAATGTATTTTGTATGTATATTAACAAATAACCGTGAAGAATAATTATTTTGACGGCCATTCCGTGGTGTTCCTATCTTGTGCGATAATTATTGTATTATTTTTTGTGCTGGGTAAGGATTAGTATAAATATTTATATGATGACCATTTACATTTATTATAAATTTGGGTGATCATATATTTAAGTAATATATATGTAATTTTTCTGAAGTCTGATGTCTGTAACACTAGTGCTTTTAGCGACTTATTTTGGAGTCAGAATGTATGAGACATAATCGATGTTTATGATTGAGTTAAACCCTACGTTTGATTAAGTTACAGAAAATGCAATTAGTATTAATAAAAACATTTCAATGATAAAACTTTATTAGCTTATAAGATTGCTAAAAGCAATCAAGAAAACTTTTACTACATTACTGCTTTACTAAATCTCAACAAAGTATCCAACAGTAATTACCTTACTTCAATACAAAAGCGTTACTTTGTAATCAAGGGACTTTAGTTTCTCTAGAAAACTCCAGAGAAGCGATACTAAATTCACGTCTAAACACTAAGGTTCGATTCAAATTAAATTCTCTGCAAAATAAGTTTAACATCTTGAATACTCTTTGTAACTGATGTTATTTTTTGTTTAATAGGCCTTTCTTTGTTTGTATTAATATTTGTTAGTTTCTCTAATGCATCCGGTTAAATTATATATGTATTTGATATTTGATTTAATTTTGGTTAAAATTAATAAAATATTTATAATGATGTCATGTGGCATAATGTAATACAGAGAATCTTAAATAAGAATTACGCTGCATTTAGTTACAAGTCGGCTTACGGTAGCACTATAATGAGCAGCCTCGCCCATCCCTCCGGTAGCACTGGATTTGACTTCTAAACAGTAATGCTAGTGTTCCAAAAAATATTAACTAAATAGAATGCTAGTACCAGTCAATTAACTTCTAATATTTACTTTATCGTCATTCCAGCCATTGAAAGTCCACTGCTAGATATAGGCCTCTTCAAGAAAGGAGGTTTTTTGCCCATAATTGCCGCGCTGGGCAAACGTGTTGGCAATCGTAAAGCGTAGCTTTCGTGGCGGGGGTTCTGCTGCCCATACCCGCCCTGCGCAGTTAAGCTGCACTGTTTCGGATGGGTACACCACCATCTGTCGGGTCTTCAGTGGGAGGCACTATTTTACTCTGCCGGTATCTCACGGCTACTATATTTACTTCCTACTTATTTATTAATTGGTTGATTAGGATTCAAAGTATATTTGAAATTTATTCAAAAAAAAATTTTTAAAATGTAACTTTTTTAATATAGTGCAATAGTTATAAAATACTTTTTGACAGATTTAAATTAGGGTACGCTTACTTGCCATGAGGTACCAATAAAATTGAATAGTACCTCCCACTGCACTCCCACTGTACTGATGTCGTAAAAGGCGACTAAGAGACCAGAACCGACAGATGGTAGTATACCTATTAGAAAAAGGACGTGGATGGGTAGCAGCATTCCCGTTGTGAAAGCTGCGCTGTGCAATAGCAACACGCTTGCCCAGCGCGACAATTATGGACAAAAAAACACTTTTCTTGGACTATGTCTAGCAGTAGACTTACAATGGCTAGAATGACGATGATGACGATAAAGTAAATATAAGAGATTAATTGACTGATACTAGCATTCTATATATCTGGTATGATGATGTTGATATTTACTTTGAAAACGGTCGATGTAACGTAACCGTAACGTAAAGCGAGAAATGTCAAAGTAAAGTAAAAATAGTTACATTTTGTGTGAAAGAATATGAAAAAGGTAATAAATTAAGGTAAAATTTTAATTTAAGCAGTTTAAAAAATCCACTTTTGAAATTTGTTTTTAATTAGGCAATATTTAGAGGTTTTGAAATGCTTAGTGCTCTTTTTAACTATATACACGTATTTTACATTTACATCTATTAAATCAACTGTTTCTCTTACTATATTATCTGTGTTTGTCTCCATGTCCTTTGTTAATTATAAATCTTGGTAATAATTGGGCGTTGACTAGTTAAATATAGTCTACTTAATTTTTCTTTTTTCCTTTAATAGATTATGCTTTTAGGTCATGACATTACTTTATGCAATGACATGATGATCTTAAAAAGACCTCTTATTAACTTTAGTTATATTGCAGTAATATTTTTTGGATCTTAGTTGAACCATATTTTTTCAGTATATATTATGTATCATCCATATGGGGCCATATCATCTTTAAACTATTTTATTACTAGGACAGTTAAAATATACTTGGAGTGTAATAAAATCTTAACTAAATATTCATTGTTGCTATACAGAATAAAAAATACAGACTCTATATAATATTCAGACTCTATTTAAAATTTTCACACTAACTTTACACCCTCTCCACCCCCAATTTACGCCTACAATGGATAATTAAAAAAAAATATTGTTTACACATGTTTCATGACATTCAATTTCATTCTTTGTACTGAATTTCTTTCATAGTTTCATAGCATAGTTTCATATTAACTTAGCACTCCTGTTTAACTTCCTAAAGGGTTACATTTTCAAAATGTGCAATTCAAACATGATATATCAACGCAGGGCATTTTTGCGCATAGACAAAATTTCAAGTTTCTAACCCTTACAGTAATTTCTACGTTTATATCTCGGTCAGTCAGCTTCTCCTTTTATATATCTATTACTATTTAGATTAGTGAGCATAACTTACCTTGAAATACAATTAATTGTATTCAATTTTTTATATTTATTATGTCGCAAATCGTGATCTCCTATAAGTTTGACAATGCTGAACTCTAATCTGTACTACTTTCTTTGTATTTTGTTATTTTTTATGTTATGGTATATAACGTAATGTTAGTCCTTTACTTGAATAAATGAATAAAACTTAATTTTACCAAAAAGTCCGCGTTCAACGGGCGCTTATTGTGTAGCTAGAGTACCCTTAACAGTGATTATCTGTGCCTATTGGTTCCGCTCCGACTTGGAGTAAGTTGTTCGCTCAGAGCTCGTCGACTTGCTAAATTGTGTTAGTTATTAGTTGTTCGTGCTAGTTATTTACCTATACATTAATAATTATTTGGGTTTTGAGTTGGTTATTGGCTAAATTCAATAAGGGGAATGGTTACACACTATATTTGATTGGGATATCGGCACAGTAGAATAGTATCCCCTTCTGCACCGATACCCCAGATACCGGAACACTCGCTATATCTATCTGAAACACTGAAGCTCAAATGCAATGATCGGGAATAAACAGTGTTATTCTCATCCCGTAAGTACGCCTTATTTTAACCCAGTTTGCCCTACAAATTTTCTACGGCTGTTGACATCTTTCGCGAATGATATTAATAAAAAAATAATAACGTATTAAAAGAACGCAATTCGGAAGTTTAATAACCAATTCTAGTTTGACAATTCGGATGTCACTTATGTCATAATATGAAATGCAATGTAAAATGTTATTACTATGCTAGATTGTTTTTTTAAAATATTAAGCTATTAGCACAAGGAAAGACTTATTAAATTAAACAAGTCAAGATATGTATCGAGCATCATCATTGGCATGCCAAAACAAACCAACTGAGAAAATATTCTCTAACACATACGCGTTTACTACTTATAATAAAACTAATTTAAAGATAAATTGCCGTAAAAGTAGAGGAGAGTACCTCCCTCTGCACCGGGTTCTGTAAGAGGCGACAAAGGTACCAGAACCGACAAATGGCGGTATATCCATCCGAAGCAGTATAGCTCAAATGCCCTGGGTGCCCGTTGCCGTTGCCACAACTACGCTCTGCGATTGCCAACATGCTTGTCCAGCATGGCAATTATAAGCAAAATTCCGTTTTTGTTATGGAGGCCTACGTCTAGCTGTGGACTTTCAATGGCTTGTATAATGAAAGATATAAAAATGAGCAAGAGTTATAATGAAGGTTTTATACATTTCATAAATTATTTATTATAAAACAATTCATGAATTCGTAGTTAAAACTGGCTTATATTACAAACAGACACTTCAATTGTTGGCTTTTGATTGTGTACAAATACAATAATATATATGTATACATACACAAAGTTGACACTTATCTATTTCGATCTCTGAACCACCCCACCAAGTTTGGCGTTTGAAGTTATCTTGTTGGTACTAAGTTACATGAATATTAGTTGATGTTGTTCACCTCCTTGTTTGCCAATACATTTAGTTTACATATTGAAAACTTTGGGTAACTATTTCCACTTCTCGGTATAGTTTCAACTTGTGTTATACTTCCTTCCATTTGACACAAGAATTGCTCTAGCCCAGTCACTTTTCCTTCCTATTTTAGACTATGCGGATGTCAACTTCCTTGACCTTAATGAAGACCAACTTGAGAAGCCCGAACGGCTACAAACTGTTTGCATAAGATTAATTTTTGATTAACGCAAATTTGATTACGTGTCTGAATTTCGAATTAAGCTCAAATGGCTTCCCATTCGACTTTGCAGGCATGCTCATATCCTGTCTTTATTTTACAATATTCTGTTTGACCCTTCCTACCCTTCATATCCTCAAAATCTTTTCGTGTTCCTAGGTGATAGCCAGAAGATATCTTTCAGGTCATCAAAGAACTTTTTACTGAAAACGTCTGTGCGTACCACAACGTTTTTTAGTAAGTCCTTTACGGCCGAGGCTGTTCGTTTGCGGACTGCACTCCCGCTTAATATTAGATGCACGCAGTCCTTGCCTGTGTTTACACGATTGCTATAGGATCACTTTATTTCATAATAGTTATATCTAATTATATGTCCTTAAATACAGTCTATTTATATTATATATATTAAATATATTTTTTTATCGATCTTATTGTCACATTTCTTACTACCTCTTTGTTTCATTCATTCTTTCCTTCCAAAAGTCGCTATTTGCGATGAGGTCGTCTATTGTACTTTATAACTACAGTTTTTTTTTCATCTTTATGTTCGGTCTACAATAAAGTATTTATTATTATTATTATATCTTTTATGAGATATTTTTTCTTAAATTTCAACTAAAAATTTCAACTATCTGCTAAAAAACATAGAAACCAATAATTACTAAGTAAAATGATACCTCCCCTTGTATATAATTTTGTAACAGGTGACTGAGGTACCTAAACCAACAAATAGCTGTATCCACCCGATACAGCCAAGGTCAAATGGTAACAGGATGGGTATAGGTAGCAGCGTTGAATTTGTGATGTTGCTCTAAGATTGCCACCACGCCTACCCAGCGCATTTTAGGCTAATGTTCCTCTTTTTAGAAGAGGCCTAGATCCAGCAAAAGGCGATATTTGGATCCTGTGATGATTATTATTTTATAGGTATACTTTCATAAACAAGTATTGTTACAACTAGGATGGTTAGTGAGCGTACATTTCAGGAAATAATATCAACTTGTATTATATATAAAATTGAGTCAACTTATAAGCCTGCAGTCCGGATATAGAAGCTCGTAATATTACATGGATATCACTAGCACCTAGCCAATCATGTGACTTAAAGACATTATGTCACATAACCTAGTCATTTCACTGCCTTCTTCCACGTGGCACTTGCCACTCTTCAAACCAGAACACAATAACCTCATAACATTATGACATAGATTGATATAATTTACTGCAAGGGTAACAATAGTGTATAATAATCTTATAATTTATAGTAAATAATCATGTAATCTGAGGATCAATACTTCTCTACCCCTTCATATAGAAACATTACAACGCAACACTGCCGTTTAAAGTAAGATACCTTATTGTATGGTACAATACTGTTTTCATTTTTTAAAATACAATCACTCCATAAACAAGCACTCGATCCGTGTGACAGTAAGCGTCACCGCGACCTATTGACACACACATATATCACTAGACATATCACATATATTATCACAAGGATTATAATCAAATCAAAATATAATTTTTTCCAATAGGCCTATTACAAGCACTTTTGAATCGTCAAAACTAATAGGTAAACCAAATTTAAATTTTATTAATAGGTAAACCAAATTTAAATTTTATTAATAGGTAAACCAAATTTAATTCAGAATTATGAAGTACTAAATTATATTTTAGTCATAATACTGATGACTCTAAAGATCTGACGGGATCATAAGACTCATTTAACATTTAAATTAGGCATACCCCATACTAGTCTGCCGGCACCAGACGGGTCTTAAAACTAAGTTTGAAAACTAGTGCACTAAATATAACCTGCGCATTGCCAATCTAGTGATTTGAAAATACTATGTATTATTACCCAGTAATTTCACAGCCTTTCCCACCTTTGAGACCGGAACGTAATGGGTCACTGCTGTTTGATGATAGAAATAGATTAGGTACTACTGCAGACGACCTCAGTATGCAAGTGAATTGTATAGATAATAGTTGTGGTAATAGAAGGAAATTCTTTGATAAACCAAACAAAAATGTAAAGAAAACTTAAAGGGCAATGTTTACTTAATGTATATAAATAATTTCATCAGTCAATTAGGCAGCAAATACTCAGACTAACCACAAACTCTGAAATTGCATAATCAACTGAGATTATACGTTTCGCGTAAGCTAAGCCAATTTATTTCCTTGCAGTTACGTAACCTGAAAACCCGTTTTAAATTAACCCGTGAAATTTTATGTTCATACCTAAAAATCCTGTTTGGACAAGTTAAAATCTTCATACGCGAGTGGCGTGGATTAAGTCGTAATGACATGCAAATAAGTCCCTTATGCCACGGAAATCGGTCTGAAACATACACTTTAGCGGTTGGCGGCGGGGTTATGCAGATCTGGTTTAATTAAAAAACTAGCTGGTTCCATCCAGTATGGTTTATGATAATTAATTCAGCGCATCAAATTCTTATGGACTTAACATGGATTTTACTTGAAGCTGATCTCATACAAACGTCGTATGCATTGCTACCTGACTTTCTTTGAAAGACACATCCTCTCCCTAGGGGCAATGAAATTACTGGGTTATGTGGGTGGTAGAAAAGGTTAGAGTATCAATGCAGATGATTTTTGTATGAGGCTTCTAGTATATACCCAATATTATGGCGTACGCTCAATAATTCATCTTAAGATGAATGATTAAGGGCTTAAGTATGTTGATCGGAATCGAAAAAAATACAAACTGGATCGGGAGGTTTTTTATTGTACGTATTCATAAAATGATATGCTTAGATCATAATAAAATGCTCTTTCTAAAGCCACATGCAGTTTTAAAACCATTCTCAAGATACGATGGTATGTCGAACAAACAAGGAAGGTATAAAATTAAATAAACAGTGTTTTAAAGCCGTTAATAACAAAAACTAGTTTTATTATGTTATGTTAGCAGTGATCGCTGAAATATTAGAAAACATTAAGCTTAAAGCATTTGTGCTTTAGATATCAGACAACACAGGAATTTCAAATATAATATTTAAATACAATATTTAACAGCCACACATATAACAAACACAAATAATTAATCATACCCACATCATCATCATCATCATTATCATCATCATAACAGCCATGAGACGTCCACTGCTGGATAAAGGCCTCCCGAAGTAATCTCAAATAGGACCGGTTGTATGCGGCCTGTGTCTAGCGCGATCCTGCGTATTAGGTATAATACAGAATGCGCCACATCAGAACTTTTATTAATAAAATATGTATATGGTAATGCAATGTATCGATTTTAATCTTATAAACATTTAATTGACAGGTTTTCAAGATCTTTTTATTAAAGAAAAAATGTCTTTGGCAAACTTTTGTTTTGCGATCATATGTTCTATTCACGTGCTGCTCTTACATAAGTTGCGACATTTTTTCAATAGTATGAATAGGTAATAACACAGAGAGAAAACGTTAATATAAGTCAAAAAAGTAAAATTATTTTCTGTCTTGTACTAAGAGTTTATATATTAACCTCAAATCCGATCATGCTTGCGTACAGATGTCTCGTTTATGTTTAAATAATTTAATATTATCCTCCCAATTACGTTAGCCAAAACCCGCCGAAAGTTCCAACATGCTCCAAAAGCCACAGCATACATTATTCATGACTTAAAGTTTTAGTTTTACAGGTACACAAGGCAGAGCAACCTGTAGTATGCGTAGTTAGCTGCTTAATCTGTGCGCTTAACAAACTATTTAGTTCTCTAAGCTGCTTTTTAAATGATAATAATGATTGCAAAACGCCTAGGATTATGTTTAAAATAAATTATTTTGATGGAATAATTAACAAAATATTTCCCTTCACTCGTGCTGTAAGACCTTTTACTGTTTCTTTTTTTACATGATTAAGTCACTAAAGCTCATATATATATATATATATAAACTGATGCCTTACCAACCTTGAACGGTCGTCTTGAACGGTAAATGTCGTCATAGTACATGTCGCTCGTTTACATGGATATTACTAACGCGTTGCCTACCGTGACTTGACGATATGATATTAAAAAAACCAAGTAATTTCACTGTTTTTCCATTCCTCGCAAACTGGAAAAGCGATGTGAGCAGCTGTGTTGAACGGCAGTACAAATAAGTGAGAATGAAGTGCAGACGTTGTTACAAAAAGTATACCCATTATAAATACTTTGAAGATTTGTACTTCATTGTGGTGTGTATAAGAAAATAATGCTCATCATGGATCATTGGATTGGATCAGTAGATTTTTGTTATCATCAACAACGTTTTACAACACAAATTTATAATAAAACAAGGCAAACGATTATAATCTTGCAAATTGTTAACAGCAGAAACCATTTAAACGACACTCGTAATAATGTCTATTCTAAAATCTTTCATGGTTCATCGTCATCACATCGGTTACAGAAAGGTCACTGTTGGATACAGGCCTCCAAAAGAAAAGGGGAATCCGCCTATATTTACCGTGCTGGGTAAGCATGGTAAAAGCTGTAGCTTCGCAATCATAATGCTGCTGCCCATCCGCGCCTTGTTGTATTTGAGCTACACTGCATTTAGTAGATATACCGCCATCTGGTGGTTCCGATGCCTCAGTCACCTCTTGTGACACCTGGTACAGATACTATTAATAATAATTATTACTTATTATGTTTAAAAGACTTTTATGTTTAATAATGTTTATTCTAAAATTGTATAATAATGATTGATTAAATAATTACAATTTATACGGTTACTTAGTGGAAATCATAGAATTATGCTATATTCAAAATTAATTAACTTATTAATAATAACAATGTGATACAAAACGTTTCCAAAGAATATTCCCACGGTGCTATCATAACAAATTGTATGAAACAACAATTTGGTCTGATAACAATATCGTCATTGAATATTCGAGAACAAATTACTAGTGTTATAGCTCACGCGGTATATCGTACCTTCCTATACATCAAAATTTCACTTCATTTATTGTTAGCTAGGTACGCGTGATAGTTAGCTTAATTCAAATTTAGTATACCCGTCCCTTGATTTTTATGAAATTCAGTTATGTTACAGACATCAGAAGATATAGGAATCAGAAATGTATTAATAAATTAAACATTGATCACCCAGATATAGATTAAACATGAATATTATCACATGAATGTATGTTACGAGTGGGGATCAAACTCATGACCCTTAGCATAAAAGCAAGGATCACTACCATCTGCATAACTGGTTCATCTATCAAATTGTTAAAGCGTGACGGTCTAATATACTTTAGCATTCATTATAAATGAATTCCACTAATACAGTTACGTGACGACAAAAATAAGTGATACGATTTAAGGTATAATTAATGCATCAATACAAAAACAATTTTTTTCTCTCGGGAAACTTAAAATAACCTAAATTCACTGTTTATGAAATTGAAACGGTCGACTTTATATCAAACCAACTGATGAATGCAGTAATACAGGGGCGAGATTGGGCATGCGATTATATTCAGAAGGAATATATGTACATTAGCCGATGGAAGTTCACTGTTTAATATACTCGTAGGCCTCCCCAAGAAAGGAAGATTGATATAGCAATAAAGTTGGCGGAATGCCGCAACATTAAGCATTTTTTACGGAAATATTGTTGACTTTGGATAAACTAATAGAAATTTGCCAGTACAAAAAAAAGTAATTTAAAAAAATAGTTAATATAAATGTAAATACCATCATCATCATACAGCCGCAGAATATC
This sequence comes from Heortia vitessoides, assembly GCA_020976665.1. Taxonomy (NCBI): domain Eukaryota; kingdom Metazoa; phylum Arthropoda; class Insecta; order Lepidoptera; family Crambidae; genus Heortia; species Heortia vitessoides. The sequence continues at coordinate 16,593,840 of JACJUM010000875.1, read as the reverse complement.
CGGTGTTGGGCATTGGTCTTCTTAAGTAAAGGAAACTTTGGCCATAATTGCCTCTCGGGTATTTCGTGGTGGCAATCGCAAAGAGTAGTTACAAGATGGGAATTCCGTTGCCCGCGTCCATTCGGATGTATTTAAGCTACGCTGTTCTGGATAGATACCAGAATATCATCACTAGACGTTTCCGCGACAGATTCGCCTATTAAGGCGCAGTTAGTGAATGAACCTAGATAGTAATCTTAGTTTACCGTCTGGAATTGTTAGTGCCAAACGTATCTGCGCATGCTATATTTATCCGTGACCTCGTTTTATTGGTTTGATCGTTTTAAGTCTTCATCCCCTTGAAAATGTCGTAATATTTTCCCAGTTCATCTCCGCCTGCGTAGAACCGCAATTTATCTGACTTAGTTTATGAGAATTCCTCCAAAATATAATTGTTAATACAAAATTAATCAGCTCAATGTTTAATATATATACACACACACATATGATTATAATTATCATTTGACGGGCCCGATAGTGCAGATGGTAGTGATCCTATCTTGTGCGCCAGGGGTCGTGGGTTCGATTCCCACCCGAGCCAATATTTATATGAATATATTTGTGTTTGTTCTGTGTCTGAGTGTTAAATATATGAATTTGAGTTGTATATTTGTGATTCCTTTGTTGTCCGGCGACCATAACACAAAGCGACCACACTAGAATATAATTCTTACTACGCCTTTACTAGAACTTCTTTATTATACAATAATAATTGTCATGTCGTAAGGTACTAGTAGGTATTAAACAGATATAATATACACAAGTGACAGTAGACAGGGCACTTAGTACGTAGAACCGATAGTCGATGGTGCCGTAAGTTTCTGAAATGGAGACCACGTACCGGCAAACGCAGCATTAGACGCCCACCCAAATAGTGAACAGACGATCAGACTTAAATCGCAGAATAGCCTAAGTCACAGCAAACACTAATTTTTTCCTTATCTTTTGCACAATATAATTGAATATGCATTGTTATTGTATAACAAAGAAGCAACCCCAAATGACCTTCAAGTTCAACACAAAGCATAGGATAACAAGATGTACCACTTATTAGAATCTTTAACAATTCCCCCATAAATCTAATTCTTTTCAAGACTCACACCATAGAGATCTAAGCGCCATCTTACACCATTATATTGTAGCGACCTCGATACCTTCCATTTGGTAAAGAGCATTTTCCTTTCATCACTTCAAAACCGTCTCACGAGTTTCATTCAACCACAGAAGGTCGAAATACACTATTTCACAGAGAAAATATTGCAATGGAATATCCAGGGTTGAGGCTGAAAACGATTTTTAGAGTCGTATAAGAGAATTATTGGCAGCTTACGTTCGATAAAAGAAAGCGTCAGTTCGTTCGTGACCTAGAATTACTCGCGATAACTTAATGGTCGATTAGGAGTTACGGCGGGCGTTTTTGGTGTGCTTTAGTATATTTTTTCCTATTTTGAGCAGTGGAAGGTTAAATTTTCGTTGCCACATAAAACAATGAGGTTAGTGGAGTAAACTATTAACCTACTTTAACTAGTTTTTGCGGCTTCGCTTTATTTGTAGTGAATGCCATTCACTTACCAATCAAAACCACATTCATCAGTAATACCATTTCATAGCAGCTTTAGAAAGTATAATGCTAAACATAGAAAGGGATAGAATATAAAAAAATACATAGTGGAGTATCTTTGTTGGCGCCCTGGGCATGCGTGGTAGCAATTGGAGAGCGTAATTTCGCGACATATTATTGTGACGATTCCTGTTCCTCAGTCGCCTCTTACGAGACCAAAACTTCCTAGTTTATACGTGTTTACTACTCAGAAGGACTAAAGACTCTAAAGACTCTAAAATATGACTTATTTAAATTTGAATACATTTTGCTCGTAATTTCGGTTACCTTTCCACAAATATTCCTTAAGATTTACAGTTATGTAAGTAAGACAGACAGTTTTATTATGCTTAATTGATTTCATTGCTTTGTTTTTCATCCAAATGTTGCTTCACAGGAATCGCTCATATAATAAATATTGCCTTTGTTTCTATCACGAAACAAGTATGACGTCAAAAATTAATAGGAAGTGATCGATATTTATCCATAAAAAAATTGTCAACTCAATAAAAAAGCAGTGACGGGAGGCTTCACTCTTAATACATTTTACGGAGATTGGACATGGTGCGCCGCTAATAGCTTTATGGTCAGGGGTTTTAACTAATAGTTTTAGGGATGATTGAAGCTTAGTTTGCACTGTTGGAAATCGTATGCAACAATTTTTGGTTTATTAAATATTTTACATAGACGCTTGTGCCGTCCTTAAATATACCACATTTAGTTGAATTCAGTACTTCAGTTGCCTTTTACGACACTTTATATAAAGGAAAGTACTATTCTATATAAATTTTATTTTCTGAATTTCCAGCAAGTGACAAAAATATCATCATAAAAATTTTTAGGACGTCTACTGCTGGACATAGGCATTTCTGAGTTATTATATTATTATACCAGCTTTTGAAGGTCCACTGCTGGACATAGGCCTCTCCAAGAAAGGATGTTATTGGCCTGTAATTGTCGCGCTGAGCAAGCATGTTGGCAATCGCAGAGCGCAGCTTTCGCGAAGGGGATGCTGCTCCCCACAACCGCCCTGTGCATTTGAGCTGCACTATTCCGGATGGATATACCACCATCTGTCGGTTCCGGTACCTTAGTTACCTCTTACGACATCTGGTGCAGTGGGAAGTACTATTCTACTCTACCGGTGCCTCACGGCAAGCCATTATATATTTCACACATAATTTAAGATAGTTCACCCACAAGGTGGTACAACGATCTGAATAAAACCGCAAGACCGTTCTGAATGCAGGCGGCATACAAAAATGCTTTAAGTGACTTCGCTTGGAGCCAGGTCAATGTATGAGAATTTTTACATGAGGTTGACCTCCTACAAATGTCGTATACATTAGTATCTCACTCGCACCTATTTTAATCGCCTAATAATATTGTTCGTATGTGTGTGTCTGTATTCCGATTTGTATGGTGAGAAAAGCAGTAACATTATTGATTATATTAAAAATATATACAATCAAAATAATATAAATATATACCTTCTATTTTACCTTAAGCGTAGATAGATACGTCACATTTCGCTGATTACATTTGATATGAATCCTGAGTATAGCAAATATATTATCTCTGTCCTTTCATTATCCCAGGTTATATTGCATTCTTTTATAGTCCAGGATCGCGGGTTCCATTCAAGCCTCTAGTTAGGTTGTAAGCAGGTCCTGAGAGCGCAAACAATGGGAGCCCAGAGTGGATCCAAGTGGGCGTTTTAGCGGGCAAGTTGTAAGCGACAGCGGCATCTCAAACGCAAAATACTTAATACAAGCAGGCCAATTACAGGCACTCTCCAATTTAATTACATATAATTAAAATTAAATAGAATTGAAAGAATCCTGCGAGTAAAATCAAAATAGCAGCTTTTTAAAATATACCAAAAACTTGCAGCACATCGTGGTTTCACTCGTGTTTAATTGTAAAATAATATTAATTATATACAGGTACAAAATTTTATTGAAATAACTTAAAATAAGTGGAAGTTCATACTAAAAATTTACCCCCTTTTACTCCTTAAAAGATGTTTTTTTTTAATATATTTTACACGTGTTTAATGATTTTTAATGAATCTATTGGCGGGCCCGATTGCGTTAATGTAGGTAGTGATCCTATCTTGTACGCCAAGGGTCGTCGCAGGTTCGATTCCCACCCACAGCAAATATTTATATGATGATGTTTATGTTTGTTCTGTGTCTGAGTGTTCAATATATGTATTGAATTATTATATTTATGATCTCTCTGTTGTCTGACGTCCGTCCATATAAAACTTGTTGTGTGTATTTATTATTATATTATTGGGTTACTTTACTTTAAAACCTTTGTATTAAATTGAATTCAAATGCCTTCAATAACAACAAAGGTTCATACTAAGTTTGCAGCCCGTTTTACCCTCTTAGGGAGTGAATTTTTAATAATCCTTTCTTAGAGCTCCCCTATGTTATAAACATAATTCTTGTGCAAATTTTATACTATTTATATTTAATCCTTATAGTATAGGCTCTGCGTGAATATGTCAGTCAGTCAATCAGTCAGTTTCTCTTTTAATATATACTGATACTTGTTCAGACGACTCTGTTATTCTAACCGATTTTAAGAGTCATCTAACACAAAAATCACTTAACTATGCTTACGTTAAACTGGTGTGCCGGCACCATTTAAAACTGATTTTACTGCAGGCTCATTACGTGGATCCAGAAATGAAATTTAAAGAAAAATCTGGTGGTAAAGGATGTTCACCACCTCCTAGTGGTTTGCGCTAACAATACATTATCTTAAGTTAGCAAGTATATTTCTATGATAGCAATACCTTTGCACTCATATATAGTGACGTTTTATATCAGTCAAGGTAAATCCAGGTCAGTCAGTATTATCTAACTACTGTGGCATTATCTTAGAATGCCGTAAAAATATTAAATAGTACTAATAGTACTGTGGTGTATATTTGTGAAAATTTAGTTCACATTTCATGTTCAATTGATTTCTTTGACGAGCATCTAGGATAAATATAAATATTTATTCTGGAGATTGAAACCATGATCCTTGGCGCATAGACAGAATCGCTATCATCTATGCCATCATCAACATCTTCTTAGCAGCTTTTAGTAGTCCACAGCCAACATAGGCCTCCCCACGAGAAGAGGAATTTTGCCCATAACTGCCGCGCTGGGCAAGCGTGTTCACAACCACAAAGCGCAGCTTTCGCAATGGGGATGCTGCTGCCGTCTACCCATCCCCGCCATGTGCATTTGAGCTACTATTAGCTATTTCTGATGGATATACCGCCATCTGTCGGTTCCGGTACCTTAAGTCGCCTCTCACGACACCTAGTACACGAGATGTACTATTTTATTCTGTCATTATCACTATGTTATATCAAATAAACACATAACCTTTATTGCGGTCATAAAAAACAAATCAGACTTTCTGTATTTTTTGGGTCAATGAATTTTCATATTATCAGTTCCTATATTTTATTGTGAATTTCGTTACTTGTACTTTAATTCATTCTTTAGAATGATTTTTCTAGTACGAAATGTTTAATAAGTATGTGAATAGACTAATAGGAAAATGAGAATGATGTATTATTTAATATGTTTACCTATTTAATGTTGATTCTTTTGTCGTTCGGGTTCGTGAGGATTGAACCCACGACCCCTAGCAAATAAGATAGAATCACTACAATGTGCGCCAGGCCCGCCAATATATTTAATTGTAAATAATACCTACGATATGCAGCTACTCTAAGTTTGCAAGTGACTGCATCGTGATATGCTTATCTTCCGCTTTCGAATTACATTCGTGAACATGACGAGTATTCTAATGTGAAGTACTTACTTTGATGGTACGTACTTTAATGATGAGATGTTGTACATTTTCTTTCGAATGAGAACTTAGACAGGACCATACCAATATCACAAGAGTTTTATTTGTGAAAAAACGAATTGATTATGAACATTGTTTATCATACTTCTGTTCTATCATAGCATCGATGGCAGCAATACCTACTACCTATTTTTTATTACACTAATTACGCACTGGCACTGACATGTCTGTAAGCAATTATTTAGAATTTTTTGAATTTTGTTCTTATCAATTGTATTTTACCAAAACTATAACAGCAATTAATATTCGCTGGCATAAAATCATCATGTATAATGATTTCATTTATTGGTGGTATGCGAATATCATCTTATGACTCTCATAAGGAAATAACATTTAACGCTATCAAAATATTGATTTTATCACTTTCACACTTTTTGTTCTCAAGACACCAGTTGCCTTAAGGTTAACGAATTGTTGAAAATAAATGTTATAGTTAAATAATTACATTTTTATTACCATCATCTGCGAATAACCATCGATAGTCTACTGTTTTACATGGGTATTTTAAAATATGCGCGCTGAGCATTTGTGTTGGCGATTGCCGAGCGTAGCTTTGCGACTAGAATGCTCCTACCTTTTGTATTTAAGCTGTAATTTTTCGGATATATATACCGCCATCTGTCGTCAAGGTACCTCATTCAACTTCTACGATACTTGGCACAAGAAGAGATAAATACTTTTCTACTCTATCAGTATCCAACGGCAGATCACATTTTGAAGTCGATCAAATGAAATTTTATGAAAGTGATTATGGGCCTTAATCTAAATAACTATTATGACTGAGTTTTCTGAGTGAGTAAAAACAGTTTACTGCGAAATAAGTCGTAAAAACTAGTAACTATAAGTCCTAAAAAAATGTAAGCTACCTAATTGTTAGATAACAAATTAAACATACTGCTTTATCTTGTAAGTCAATATCGTCGATCGAGTCAATTTGTTGTGACTCGATATTAACAATACCGATAAAGACTATAATAAGTCGATGTTTTGTTTTATCTCAATAAAAAATAATATGTGTCACATAAATATTAATAATATTTATCGGTAATGATTTCGTAGTTTATTTAAGTATAAATACAATAAATAAAACATGTTATTATTACTAAAAAGTCTTAATCGCGCTTTATGTGTTATTATGTTGAAAACGATCAGAGGTGGAAGAGACGGTATTTCAAGTAATTATTTAAATATGCAATAGCCTTTCTGTAACAGTAGGTGGCTGTGGTATCTATCTGAAACAGCTAATGCTACGAGGATAGACAGCAGCATGCATTCCAGGCAGGCAATTATGGGTAAAATTCCCACTTTGTTGGTAAGGCCTAAGTTTTGCAGTTGATGTTCTTGAACTCACATGATGTATCTACATCATATGACTATAATAAACGAAGGGATCTATTACCATTCATCATCATCATACCAGCCATTGGAAGTCCACTGCTGGACATAAGCCTCTCCAAGAAAGGAGGTTTCTTGCCGATAATTTCCGCGCTGGGCAAGCGTGTCGGCAATCGCAGAACGCAGCTATTGCGACGGAGATGCTGCTGTCCATCTCCATCCTGTGCATTTATGCTGCATTATTTCGGATGGATATACTGCTATCTCTCGGTTCTGGTACCTTAGATGCCTCTTACGATAGTCTTATGCAGTGGGGGGTACTATTCTATTCTGCCGGTACCTCATTTTCTTCATCTTTTATTATTTATTAAATGATTCCTTTCATCACCACAGTTTCTGGTGTCAAGAACGTTGCTAGAAGCTTGCAGTTACTGTGCATTCAGATTATATAGTATACATGTTTTACTTTAATACATAACAAAATTGTATTTGAGCAGCTAAACTCCTATGTCTTGGGGATTTCAAAACTTCTGGGCCTGCACCGGTCACAGACTTGTTTAATTTAGTCTGTCTTCAGACACTTAAGTACCAAGTCTCTGCTCAACTGTTTGTGCTGAATGGCGCGTTCCCTTTTTCAAATGTTTACATAGAACGTCTGCGGACGCAAGTTTCGTTGAGTCTACTGTGAAGTAGAGTAGTTATTCATTAGATTCTATAATAAAAGATTTTTATGTTACAATTGTTTTCGGGACTGAAATTAATGGCGACCCCGCCTATACTCTGTTTGGATTTCATTACCAAAAAAGTGTAAGCACAACTTTGGTTTCGATTGTAGGAATTTAATCTCAAGCATTTAATTACTTAATGTTTTATATTTAACTTATTTTGTAGACTGAGTTACAGCGACAAGACCTCTAAGAAAAATGTTATACATTTTGTTAAGTTGTATGTTTTTTTGTGTATTTAAGGGAATAATGAATCTAAGGCTATACGCGGGACTGGAACTTGCATGTTTCCCTTGCTGGGGGACTACACAACCGTTACCCTAGTAGATATGTCAAATTATAGTGCTGAATCAAAATTAATTAATCTGCAATATTGGTTCAAGACATATATAGGTTGTAAAACATATACTTGATGTCTTTAATCATAACTAGTGTTAAACATAATATAAAGTTTAATAAAATGTGAATAAGATCTAAATCATATTGCTGTCTACTCAATGTATCGGCCATCTCCTGTAATATGTGGTAAGGAAGCTTTAAACGCCGAAGAAACACGACAAGCCGGAGCCGCAACATCAATTTGTCGACGATGGTTCTGTAATACACTGGGAGAAGATCGCTGTTTTATATATTCATTTATACAGGTTTAATTACAGACTATATATCACACATTATATTTACATTATAGTTGAATAGTGCTTCTATTTGTACCAAGTGCCGTAAGAGGCGGCGGAAGTACCGAAACCGATAGATATATCTAAAACAGCGCAGGTCAAATACTACAGTGTAGGGATTGAAAATAGCATTATTTCGCGAAGTTGCGTTCTGAAATTGCTACCACGCCTGCTCAGCGCGGCAATTGTGAATAAAAATCCCGCTATATTGGGGATGCCCAACTATGCCCAACATAGACTTTTTATTGCCAAAATAATGGTGATGAAGATTATATAAAAGTAAACTTCTCTTTTATTGACAATGGGTATTTAATTACATATACATCTCAGCTACAAATTTATCAATATCCTACTTATTTATAGATAATACGATAACAGTATATGTGAAAGGGATAGATAGAGGACAGTTAACTTTACTGTTAAAGACATAGGAGAGAGTTTAATTATTCTGGTTTCTTTTTACTTTTATTGTTAATAGTATAATCGAAATGTACTATTTATAGGCAATGAGAATTATGTTTATGAAATACTAGCTTTTCTCACACGTTTGCATCTGAATGTACTCCAATATGTATCGTATTCTACTTTACCTTTACTATGATTTGAAGTAGTTCTTTTTTTTTTTTAGACAGACAGAAAATTGTAATGTGATGAGACAAACATGCTTTCTCATTTATGATGTTGGTAATGGTTTCGATTGGACGATTTCAAAATTTTAAAATAACTCTTAATCCAACACATGATTACCATACAAAAGGTGAAATGTGAATGTTGCAGTTTAGATATTGTCGAGTATAATTACAAATTTAATCTCTCAGTAGACCCAAACCTTCATAACCCTTAACATGAATTCAATCGCTTACCAGTGACATCACATTACCGATCAGATAGCTCATGTCACATTTTTTTTATCTAAAGAAAATATTCGGTTATAATATAGGGATCGATATTTAACAGGCACTTATTTTATTACGCAATGTTAGCATGGACTGCGTGATAGTTGCGAGCACACAAAATACTTGGGTATTTCTTATTAATTAATGTTAGATCCCAGTGGGCAGTCACATAAACATTAGCACGAGCTCGGAGACAATTCCGTGATCAGTGACCGTGGCCTCAGCAGTGCGTCAGTACAGATACTATCTTCACACGGCCACTGGTGATTGGCATCGAGCCAGGTCAAAGATTAAAGGCGTTGGGGCCCACTGAGAGGAAGGTCTCAGATTAAAATTAAATTCCATGGTGTGAAGCAATAATGTGATAATAAAAATATTTGGCAACGCCCCACATATTACAAAAGATGGCCGATAAATAAAGTAGACGACAAAATTGTTTAGATCTTATTCATAACCTCATTAAACTCTATATATGTATATCGATTATCCTTTAATTTTAGGTTAAAAATAAACTGATGCGTTGCTTCTGAAAACGAAGATTTATTTCGTTAGTTTCTTACAAATACGATAACTTATTTAACTACCCTATAATTATAACTTTACCTGAAAACGAAGAAACGACAATTAAAGTCTATTCTTCCACCAATTATTCTTATTCATCTATTTTAATCTAATACAATGCTATTTTTTTCATAACCTCTCAACTGACCATTGACCTCAGACTGTAGCGCTTGTCAGTTGTCAATGTCATTGGTAATGTAGTAAGCGCGGCAAAATTCAAAATTAAAGAAATATTATTTCTTTACATATGTAACATCAATTATGTTCAAATATATCGATTAATACAAATGGTACGTTTTTGGCCAATTAAATAATGCTGCTTGTCTATTTTATATTCTATGTCTTGTTCAATATATAATTTGTTATTTTATTTTTTTATTTTGATTATCTTATCTTATTTAATAATATCTATTTTTTTAATCATAACTAGTCAATAGATCAATAAATGGTTTTCTTTCTTTCTATTAACATGTTGTTTATATCATTCAATATATTTATATGTTTTTTTAAGTTCAAATAGTTTTTCCTCAGTTATGGCATTGTTGTATTTAAGTCAAATATTTACAAAATGTATTTAAACTTAACCATATTGCATAAAAGCACGTATGCAAAAAGGCGATCTAAAACCGCAAGATCACGCTGGATACAGGCCATATACAACTGGTCCTATCGGAGATTACTTGGGGAGGCCTATGTCTAGTAAAGGACATCTTATAGCTGATACGATGATTATGGTGATATAACTGACTGCACATTTACTTTTTATCATTCTTTTGATACAAGTTTTTACGTAGGAAATTGACTGCTTCTGTGATAATTTTCTGTAATAAATAATTTAAAATAGATTGAACTTCAAGTTATTGCGGAAATATATTACACTCAGTGAAACCCTAACCTCAAACCCCTTCACTGGCATATCGCCAGCAACTATTGAGCTCATATTAGCCTTATTGCCTTAGCAGAAAAGACCTTGGGGTTCGATTCTTGATTAGATAAATTTTAAGAAAAGTTATTATAAGCGCGGAAAAAGAAAAATGCGATAAAAAGATATTATCAATAACATTGAAGGATAAGGTGTTTAAAAAGTGTAGAATGGATGAATAAATGTATAATTGCAAAAGCTATTAAAAAAAGATAAACTTTAAGGTCAATAGGGTACCTAATAAATGTAGTTCTAATAGCACAAATTGAACAAATTGTAGATATATGTAGAAAAGACCTGGTTATGTTCAATCGGCGTTTGTACATGAAAAGATAACCAACTCTTACATTCAAGTCCTTATAATATATTTATGCAGTCATTATATTCATACTTTTCTCTATCCTTTCTGCATTTCTAAAAGTTAATTATTACTTAGGTATCCGCATGAAAAAATTTCAGAAATTGGTGTCAGCATATGTACATAAATAGATTATTAGAAAAATGATTAAGCTATAAACGTTCTGGTTTTAAGGTATCCCTTAAATACTAAAGACTTTTGTGTTAGAACTAACTCACATAACACGTATTCTCTACTAAAAAAAGCTCAGTGAGACTTGACTAAACTGACAATTATGTACATGCAAAATATAAACTAGAAATAACACTGCATTTACTAGTATCACACCGCATCACACTCTCAGCAGCCACTTGTATTCAAACTTCCAACTGGCTTATCGTCAGCACCTGACAATCAACCCTATATAAGCCTATGTGGCTTCTGGTTTAAACACAACGAATACTTTGTATTTATTTGTAGTTTCTGTAATCGGCGTATCTCTGGTAATTTTATTTAGTTCTCTATTGAAAATAATAGTATTTCTCCTGTGACAGGTGTCGTAAGAGGCGACTAAGGTATCAGAACTGACAGATAATGATATAACTATCCGCAACAACGCAGATAAAATACTACTGGGTGGATCAGCATCATTAACCACCAAGCTTGACCAGAGCGGCAACTATAGGCAAGAGTTCTTTGAGAGGCCGACGTCCAGCAGTGGACGATCTACGGCTACTATGAGGACGATGATGAAAAAAAGAAGATTTGATAATAACTATGATGATTGAAAGTTCTTTTCTACTGCAATGGAGATATTATAGCTGACATGATAAGGGCAAAACAAGTTTAGAAATCATTTGATTTATAAAAACCAATATTGATCTAAAGAAAATGTCAATTAGAAAGTTAGTCAAGCTATACCACTTATGGGTATAATGTAAGCCAAGTTTATAAGAAATACTAAAGTAATCAATCAAATGTAAATGTAAATGAATTCACTACAGGTCCTACAAATCGTCTGCAGTAGTAGTCCAGTTTCACCTATGTCTGCAGCCACACAGCAGTGTTTGCTTACAACAGTTTTTCGATAGGCAGTGACATTATTGTGTAGTAAGATCCTTGTGAAAATCCGAGTGTCTATAGGCTATGGCTTGTTTGTAGACTTACTATAAAATTGAAATTTATTTCGATTCGATAGTTTTAAGCCTTAAAACTTTTAACATATTACGCTGTATGAAATATAAAAGCACATACGTTGAATGATCTATAAACTTGTTTTATGCCAACCAACAATATGAAGGTTGTTAATATTTACAATAAATAAATCCAGTGAAATTAAAATATTGTCGTAACATTTTATGACGATGTTAAAAGTTTTAATATTTTGTTTACTTGGAACAGGATAGAGCATACTAATAAAGATATTTTTTTTGCAAACGAATATGTGCATTTACGGACCTAACTTTTATTTTTTGTCAGCTATCTATAATGAACAAATTATAATGATAATCTTAAATTTATTGTGGATTATTTAACTTTATGTAAGTTAAATCATCAAAACTATTATCATAGTTTAAGTATCGAGAGAGTTAATCCAAACATTATGTATGTACATATATAGAAGCTGTAAAAAACATAAATTAATATCAGAATTAAATATATTCGCAGTACCCGATAAATGTAATTTTCATATACTAATACATAAATATTGAAAAAAAAAATAGTTTATTAGGAAATTTAATACAAACCTTAAATAACCTGCAGTAAATTTAGTTTAAAGACCCGCCTGGTGGGGGCAGACAAGATTAGGGTAAGCCCGATTAAAATGTCAATGTCTCTTATAAAAATATTAATTTTACTGTCAATTTTACTAACGGAAGAGAAGCAGTCAAATTACTAGGTAATGAGACATAATATCTTTAAGTCACAAGTCAAGGATTTTCTATTAGATTTCATATTTTTTATACCAAATTTAATTTGACAGAAAACTATTTTATAAAGTTAAGTATCTATTTTGCCTAATTAATCAATTACCTAATTACCGTCGTTTCATATTATCGAAATAATTTTCGTCAAAAGTTTATATCAAGAATATAATAGAATTTCATAAATAAACTGTGTAGCTACCATTAAATTTTCGATTATTCGCTACTTCATCCATTTTTTATATATTTATTTAACTTATATACACAATAGATAAACTATATATATGTATATATGTAACTATATATATATGTATATATAATAACGTACATCAGAAATAGGGTTATAAAGTTAGAGAAGCAGCATCAGTAAATAAAGTACGGAGACAGCGTTTCGGGATAATTTTGTTAGGGGATTGCTTAATATTCAACGGAAGTTCGTTCCAGAGTCGTATAGCTGTCACTGTAAAAGATTTTGTCAAAAAGCTAGAGTAAGAAGGAGTTAAGAGCAAGAGAGTATTAGAAGAACGGAGATTACGTTCGTAAGAGGAAGATAGGAATTTGAATCTGTCCTTTCAGTAAATTGGTGCGTACGGATCAAAAATTATTGAAAATAGTATGGTTAGAACTCGAATTTTACGACGTTCACGAATAGGAAGCCAGCCGAGAAGAGAACGGTAATGGGAAATATGAGCGTATTTACGCAAGCAAAAATGAAACGAAGACAGTTGTTTAATAAACGATCTAATTTATTAAGGAGTTCTTGAGAGATATTAGTGCATCACACGTCACCATAGTCAATTATGGGTAAAACCAAGGATTGAATAAGAAGGGTTTTGGTTTTAGTAGAAAGAAAATGTTGTTATCGATAGAGAGTACGAAGTGTTCCAGTAACCTTACTGCTGATTTCATTAACATGTGTATCCCAGATTAAGGAAGAGTCGATAAATAGGCCAAGATTCTTAACGCATGTGCTGTAGGGCTCTACCACTACATTTTTTAAACTGGATAATATACGTTTGTTGCCTAAGATAATGGCTTGAGTCATGGACGGGTTCACAGAGACTCCAAACTTTTGTGACCAGTTTGTGATGTTGTTTAAATCAGCATTAATCCGAGCAATGGCATTGTCCAGGTCATTGTCCTCTGCCTGGGTGTATAGTTGCAGGTCATCAGCGTATAGATGGTAAGAGCAGCCAATAGATTTGGTGACAAGGTTTATGATAAAGGAAATCCAAAAAATATCCATTCTCTGTTTTGCTCCATTTTCTCGGTTGTCATGTATCTGAGCTATTTCATTCAAACCAGTTTGTTTCGATGTCAGGGTGGTAGCCATAATTCTTTAACTGTGCCACTATTTGGCACCCCGCCAGCATATTTGTTACTAGATACTCGTATTTTTTACAAGGAAATGTATGTGCTTTGTTTTCATTAATTTAGAAGATATATCGCTCGAAGGGCCATGGTCGCTTATTTTTGTGTCAAGCATAGTGTATTTCTAAGCTTTCTATTATTTAGTTTCTACTAATTTTGAATCAAACGAGGCATCAAATTTTGTTCCCTTATAATTCAGAGAAGTGGATTTAAGTTGTAGAAAACATATTTGGCTTAAAAATTACTGGTGACTTGGAAAACAAATCTAAACATCTCTATAATATTGATCAAAGACTTCTCATAAATCGTGGCTCACCTAAGGAACCAGCTACAAGCTTACTAATAAGACTCGACTGTTGGCACATAAATATTTCATGGTAAATGAGCTTAATTAAAATATATTGGAAATATATGTACCTATATTATTTATTTGAAAATATTGATTTTATATTTCTTATAATAATTACTTAAATAAAGCCTGCTTTTTTAGCAACTGCTACATCAGTTTACAAATGCTGTCTTGATGTTGGCCCTTATAGAACTTCATGCTCATGTTTTGTATTATTTTTACTCACATATATTTTTAACATTGAACCCTATGATATATTTATTTTTAAAATTAACCTATATGTTCCACCACAGTTTTTAATATTTTAACATTTATATATTTTTAATGTGATAAACATTAAAAAATACTTCGGAAGCAGTATTATAATCGTTGAATTATATACATGACAATTATAATACAACCGCAAATGTATCATTCCAATTAATATTTCTCTCTCGATCAAACATAAATTTCAACACTGTAATAATTAAAAATACACTTAATTCCGAACCCATTCTCACAGCTCCAGCCAATTCCAACCGCTAGCTGTACAATTTTCTCTTAACAAACGTACAATGCTCGGAAGAAATTAACACAACCGCTGTATTGTTCCTCACATTTCAAAGCTCTGAATTCACCGACTTACTTCTTCATGTGTATAATCACACTGATAGATATTTGCCGAGAGAATGTAATGGATGAACTGTTGCAATTTCAATTGATCACGCTCTGCATTTTCGATCACGAGAGCGAATTATAAATGTAAGTAATGGTGTTTAGCATGAAATATTGATTGGCTGTGTTATGTTTGTTCGTAGGTAAATATATACTCAGTATTAACATGTATACACAATGAAAGAGAAGGATGCAAAACCACGTGTTTCAGATTTTTTTAATGCACTTCTGTCCGTATGCATAACGTCTGTTTTAATCATTTAAGAGCTAAAAGTTCTGTATTATGTTATGTTTTCACTAATATTATACTTACAAGATTTGTGGCAATGTATTTTTTTATAAAAAATGCATAAAAGAAAGCATGTTTGACTTTATATTTTGGCGTATAATGACAAAATAAAGCCTTCATGTTATTTTGGTGTAAGAGCATAAACAATTCTAAAATTTCATTAGAATCGTTTCTAAAATTCACGCGTTCACTACTTATAATAAAACAGTTTATACTTCTCTAAGACGCGGTTTTTATTTTTCTTTGACATTTCGGTTATATGCTAAATATTCTAAGTGAATGTTAATTAACATAGAATATTTGGCATACTTAATAATACTACTCATAAAATTACTCAGAAATCAATATCGAATTGTATTTAAGCTACTTATTTCGGAGTCAGTTAAGGCAGAGTAAGTGATGTCGTGTGAATTTATTATTATTATTAAAGTATATGTTTGTTACGGTATAACCAGGAAAAAGGTATTGTATGCGTGGATTTAACTTTACATGGATTCCAGAATTAGAAAAATAGATTGCCGTTTTTTATCAAACTTATATATATTTATATAGTTATATATAACTATATCAAACTTATACATATATATGTATAAGTTTGGTATTATATATATTTATGTGTAGTGTCGATAACTCAGCCAGTCAGTCCTCTTCTCCTTTTATTTATACAGATTTATGTCAGGTTGTGTATTGTTATTTCATACGCTGAAGTATTGAAGGTATATAAAATTTTCCTTTAACATTATCATGAAATCTACATATAACGCATCTTAGTTTATCTTCTCTGATCTTATCTTAAATTGCTGAAACGTTTGGACCCATTCTTGGTAATCCATCTTACCTATTATGCAATAACTTAAAATGTTTTTACCATATTCTTTAGTTCAATTGAGCCTTCTCAATTATCGTCATTACCAATCGCCAACGTTCAGTGCTGTCACTCTCAATATAGTTCCAATAAGGCCGCATGCAAGGCCTTGCTTTCATTTAGCGCATGGTTTGCAGCCTGCATTTATAGGCTGATTGTTGATCAAAGCTGTTGATGGCATATAAATTTGGACAACTGTTAGACATATGCTTCTCCAATCTATAATTACAGTGATAAGTAGGTAAAGTATGAATCACAGTAGCTTTCGTAGAATTCAATTCGTAGCTTTCTGAAGAGAATGTCCATCTTCACACTGTTGTTTTTTGACTAAACTACTAGAGATGGATATAGTAACTGCTGGACATAAGTGCAAATTTGTTGTAGAGTAAGTATTGTTTATTGGTATTCAATGGTATAGTATTTTAAAAACCTTCATGACTTATTTAAAAAAAGCTTAAAATAAGATTTTTTTTTATTCTTTAGAATATAATTGCAATCACGATAAGTTATACACATTTGGTAAATAATAATGTTTGAGAAGCAATCTGACGCTAGATACAATGTACAATGAAAACTCATTATTAATATTCTTACATTATATTTTGAACTAATGCTGTTAAACTGTAAATCGCGAGCATAACTGTTTTGTTTAGAAAACGATAAAAAATTTAACATAATATAGTTCTGTTATTACATGGGAATACGATGGCAATATTACGGGTCCGTAATTCTTCTGTTGTAACATATAACTCAAGTGTTTTAAGGGGTCAGGTCAATGCATGACATTCTGTGTGTATATATATATATATATATATATATATAATTTATCCCTACTAATATTATAAATGCGAAAGTAACTCTGTCTGTCTGTCTGTCTGTCTGTTACGCTTTCCCGGTTAAACCTCTCAACCGATTTTGATGAAATCTGGCATAGACAATCTTTAGACCTTAAGAAAGGACATAGGCTATTTTTGAACTCGAAATAAGGGTTGTAAGGGGTTGCAAGGGGGGATGAAAAGTTGTTTGCATGGATCGCTATTTTTAGAGCTAGAAACTTAAAACTTATTTTTCAGGCCATTGATTCGATATAAATAAACGTGAGATTCAAAGTTTATATAATTTGAAGTAAATAGGTATGGTACCCAAAAAACTATTCCACGCGGACGAAGTCGCGGGCACAGCTAGTATGTTATATCTACGCAACGCGTTCACGGAGTAATTTATGTATTTTAAGTTATTATGTTTGTAATATCCTTATGTGATGATATCCGTAGAACGTGTTCTTAAATATTCTTATTTAATTATATTTCAAAACAATTTGCTTTATTTGTTAGGTCAGTACAGGAGATGTTGTGTGAAATTGATTTATAAAATTATTCTGATTAAAGGAAAAGGCATATACGTATAACACTAAAAATATCCATTTTTAATGGGTAGAGAGCCCATTGAAAATATCATCGCAAAGGGTATATATTACAAAGATAACAACTTAAAATACATAAATTACTCCGTGAAATGTTACTATGAACAACCATTGCAATTTTATTCTACTAAGACCATACCAAATTTTAAAGGCATTTAAATTTAATGTCAAGATTCAGACTTTTTATCAAACAATTGTTTAGTTTGTATGAAATAATGCGATTTTATTTAGACCTTAATATATCTAACTTAATCGTTAAAAAAGGAAGCTTTTCTATCAACACAAAAGATTGATCGATGATGATAGACCATTGTCCGAGTTAGTCTGAATTCTATATCTGTATCTAATTTGGCAAAAGAAAATCCTTCGTTAAATCTTGTAATCTGCTTTATACTAATCTGTCTTTGAAGATTTTCTTTTGTGGTGTATTGTCCATGATAATATAAAATTATACAATGAATTTCTTTATGGCCCTTCTTAAATCAATCGGATTATTTAATTGCCCACGCTGGCTAGTTTCACGGAGTATGTCAAAGCTGACTTTATCAATCCTCAAAAGTCGCTTTTCATATTTTACTTACAAATAATTAAAAAAATAATCAATATAAAATACATTATTTATACAGTATTAGGTAAAACTAGAGTTTTTGTTGGAGCTTTTTCATTTCTCGGATTTTTTTCCCGGGAATAAAATTTTCGATATCCGAATATTTTTTTTAAATTTTAACAGAAATTTCTGGAAATGCTTCAGAATCGTTAAACACTAGCTTCCTAAGAAAATGTTACGAGAATTAAAACATTGTTTGGTTATTTTGTAATATATGTTTTTTACCTAAAAAAAATCTTTGGGTTATTATCATAATGAATCATTTTTTTACACGTATATTTAAGAATCAGTCTCATAAAATGTTCATAATATTTATTAACTTCTTTAGTACCTTAATACCTAAAGAACAAAGTTTTAAATGTTTACTAGTTCGTTTAATATTTATGTACTTATTTATCATATCCGGAAACTATTAAAAGAAACATTACTAGAGTAATAAAAACTTTAATTAATGAGAAAATTAAGATTCTTTTTCATTTTATTTCATTTACTTCAAAAAAATGTTCTTTAAATCAAGTTATAAAGCAATAGCGTTTAAGATAGCGCCTAAGCTAATCATTGCTGCAATAGCACAACTTGAGTTATCAATTTACTTTGTTTTTATTAAATTTTGAATGGAGTTTAGGAATTGTGAAAATTCTCGATTTCTTGACAGAATTTTTCTCAAAAGCAAATTACCTACGTTGATTTCCCGGAAAATCGAGAACGAGAATTTTCGCCACAGAAACTCTAGGTAGAGAAAGGTCGTCTACATGGATACTGCATTCTCGCTAATTTATATTGCCAAATAGCATAGCAGAGTTCACATTGCTGTTTTTTAGATTGAAAGGTGTGAGAAGCAGTAAAATTACTGGATATTGTGTCATAATATCTTAAAATTACAATTTAGTAAGATGTTAATGATAACCTTGTGATATTACGAGTATTTGTAGGCTGATATGACTTTCACTATCACGCGGAATGTTCACCTGTTTGTTGACCTTAACTAATGTAAAAAAAATTGAATTTCCACATTTTTTCCGTTTGTGGGTGGTAGAGTATTAAAAGTACTAAGTTGGCTATTAAGTAAGAAGAAAGAATATAAAAGTTTGCTATTATTTTTCGCCTGCTACTAGAATATTTTAACATTATACGTCTCATATGAAATGCATTTTTTATGAGGTCACATATTTTGGTCCATAGGATAGCCAAGTTGCTATACAAAGGCAAGCCATTTTAAATTATAAATCGTTTATCATCATGATAGTTCCTAAAAGACTTTAGCTCTCATTCTTAAGAAGGTCTAGAGTTAAATGCAGGCATCTTAAACCAGTCATACCATCCGCTATAATATATCGACGGGCTCGGTGGCGTAGATGGTAGTGATCCTTGTCTATTTGTCCTGTGTCTGGGTGTTGGATGTATGTATTTAAGTATTATATTTGTAATTCCTCTGTTGTTGGATGTCCTTAACACATTTTATTTTAGCGACTTACGACTCGTAGTCAGTTCAACGTATAAGATGTTAGTATTTTAAATAAGTAAGGTAATAACAAAAAAGGACAGCCAATAAACTGGCTGCCAAATTCTAACGCAAAACTCCATACAATTATTTGGCGAATCTCCAAGGCTTAGATAGACCTATTTTGAGATATTCCTGGCCTATGCAAACAAAGACAACGATAAACAGAAACACCAAGGCTTTTTCGTTTGGAATCCGTAATACAAAAACTTAAATCCAAAGGTGCTAAGCTCCAACGCTCCTGCTCTTTAATATAACTAATACTTCAACAGATCAAAGGACTCAGATATATCTAATTTCAAAGTATATTGCTGTCTCTGAACTGAACACCCTTGGGTGTAACAAGACACATTCTGAAACGAAAGATTTCTTATTATTGGGCAGGAATTAACACGTCCCGTTGAGATATATCGTCGTCGGGTCTTTGTGGTTACTAGGCGTAGGAAAAATACTGATAAAAGTATTTCTGTTCGGTTGTTTTATATAACTTCATATATATTTTTATAAAATTGGATGCTATTGATTGCAATACAGTTAATGGTAGGACTTTAGAGCCCAGTATAGTTTCACTTACGACGAAACCAATAGCACAGATGGTGATAATTCTAGCCTGCGCGGTCATGGGTTCGAACCCCACAAAAGACAAACTCATATATGATTAATTTTTGTGTTTGTTCTATGTCTGGTTTCATAATGTATTTAAGTATTTTATTTTATTACTCAATTACGATGTTGTGATGATGAATTAAATAAATTTACCCTTGTATCATCTCAATCATGTCCACTGCTAGACATAGGCCTCTGCAAGAAAAGGGGAATTTTGCCCATAATTGCAGCGCTGGGGAAACTTGATGGTAATCGAAGAGCATATCTTGGCACCAGGAATGCTGCTACCCATTTCCGTTCTGTAGAATTTCAGATCCGCTATTTATTATCTTGGGTGGATATACTGCGATATGTCGATTCCGGTACCTAAGTTTTATGATACTCGGTAGAGAAAGCGGTACTGTTCTACTCTGCTAATTCCTCATGGCTATTGTAAATAGTACTAAGTCTAACTAGTAAGAACTATTGTACTTTTTAAAAAACCCAAATAAATGCTTTAATCTACGTGCTATTGTTTTTCTAAGTAAATGTGTCGTAGACAAATGTGTATAGTACCACTATGTAATAGCCATGGGATATAACCCTTAGAATCCGATAATTACGTCAATAATGTCAATACGTCAGTAAAAGCAACCCTTACCGTCATTACCTCGCCTATCCCGAAGGAACTACGTGATGGGAAAGTGGATAGGCTCTTCGCAACCGTAATTCGACGATTACACATGCTAGCAACAATTAAATGATGCGATCTTGTAATATTTGAAGTGGTTTTTGAATAACCGATATATTAATGTTATGTTATCAGGTTTAAGTTTAAGCAATAACAATTAATGTGCTTAGTACAAAAATATATTGGGAATTACGAAGAAAAAAATAAAAATTGTTATTAAAAACAGATAATATAGTAACCAACTTGAAAATTTATATATAATGACAAACAAACAATCATTTAAAACCAAAATAAAACCTAATGCATATTATGAAAAAAATTAATTTAAAGGCAAATAAGGTTTTACAATAAAATACCACGCAGCATATCACCTATAAGATTGGTCTAATTTATATGTTAGATTACTCTTCTCTCCGTAGGTCAGGGTCATGGTCATCAATATTATGCGTAAAATAGGATTTAGTACCACATAATTCTATAACAAAATATAAATACTGTAAAATATAATAAAGTGCTTGCACAAGGGCCTACTGGAATAAAGAATATTTTGTTTTGATTTAAAATAATGTTCAGAAAGTCAATACAAGTCTTTTATATTATATAGTATTAAAACTTGTCAATCAAATATTCTCCTATATTATAATAGAATTTATAAGTTATTTTGACAAGTTTTTTGAAATGTACTCAAATTAGCCTATGTAATATTTTTTAACAGTTTATCATAAATTTTAGTTGTCATCTAGTAAAAGGTGTTTTCTATTAATGCAGTCTCTACCATCGGTGACTCAGTTAGTTACTAAAAAGCTGTTAATTAAAGATATATTATAAAGGTTTTCTTATTAGGACGTAATGAGATTGTAATGAATTTAATTAGTTTTATTTCATCCCACCCACAAGATGGACCAACGATCTGACTAAAACCGTAGGATCGCGCTGGACACAGGCCGCATACAGCCGGTGCTATTGGAGATTACTTGGGGAGGCCTATGTCTAGCAGTGGACGTCTTATGGCTGATATGATGATGATGAGGTTTTAAATTAACCAAATAATTCTAAATTTTAAATATTTAGTGTCTGCAATCCTTTATATGTCCAAAAACATTTACAGTGACTTAAATAACAATGTACACCTATTTAAGCATATGCATGCTTTACTTTTTTTTGAGAACCTAATGCTGAACTTTTCTGATGTCAATTATAACGCTACCGGAGAAATAGGTAAAGCCGCTCATTATTAAAACCTTTGCTTGTTTGAATCCGCATGTCCCGCGGCGGCGGTGCGTGTTTAAATGGAAAATATTTATTTTTATAATAATATCATGTTTATATATGTTAATATATGTTTTTTGTTATATGAATAAGATAAAAATAATACAAATACTGTAAAGATATATCTTTTGTAATTATTCTGTCACTTTATATCACTTAACTAGCAGCCGCCCCGTAGAGTTGTAGAGGTTTCCTACTAAGTTTGCAACCTATCTTTACCCTCTCAAATAATCGTTTTTTGGAAATATTTTTCACGTGTTTTATGACTTTTAATGAAGAACTTTATACTGAATTTCATTTGAATTACTTTACAAACAGCAAAGATTCATCTATATTATTACTCATATATATCTTTGCACCCCTAAAGAAGATGAATTTTTAAAAATCTTTTCTTAGTACATTATAAAAACGTGGAAATTTTCACAGAAGTTCTTTCAGTGAAAAGTTTCTATCTATCTTAGGCCCTGCGTAGATATCTCAGTCTGTTAGTCAGCTTTTTTTAGATATGTAGATAGAAATAA
The DNA here is from genome assembly GCA_020976665.1 of Heortia vitessoides. NCBI lineage: Eukaryota > Metazoa > Arthropoda > Insecta > Lepidoptera > Crambidae > Heortia > Heortia vitessoides. The sequence goes on along the minus strand of JACJUM010000875.1, from coordinate 16,570,816 downwards.
CGTGACCAAGTTTCAAAATCAACCTGGTCCAATCTTGCTAGCTTTTTCTAGTGGATTTCTTGATAAATTTAAAATAAAATTAGTTTTAATACCCGTCTAATATTGGTGGTTTAGTTACAAGAAAGGCGAAATATTCGAATCTCCGCCATGCTGGACAGTTAGCATGGATATGTAAACTTTCAATGACATTTCATCAATAAGGTTTACATGTATGTGTTTGTAACTACGCGTGAAATCAATTAGCATTATATAACCGCGTAATATAACAGCGACACTTGAGTAAGCAAGTTATGCCAATTCTAGTCATTCTTAGCTTTTTATGAATGTCTGTCTGTATTTCGGTGTAAATTTTCTTAGTACTTATTTTCTTACCTTCAGCTTTTACTATTAAAAAATCGTTCTCTACACATGACAATAAGGTAAAATTTTGTTTTTAACGGATTTAAAATGCTGTTTATTAAATCATAATTGACGGCGCCGATGGCGCAGGCAGTAGTGATCCAATCTTGTGCACCTAGGGTCGTAAGTTCGATTCCTAAATGCATTCTGCATTTGTTCTGTGTCTGGGTGTAAAATATATGTATTTAAGTAGTATATTTGTGATTCCTGTGTTGCCTGGCGTCTGTAACATAAGTGCGTTAAGCGACTTACCACGGAGTCAGGTTAATGTATATAAGATGTTATGGGAATTATTATATTTAAAAAATATATTGCTTAAAGGTTTAGATATCTTTCAGGATATTATCTCCTTGGAATTTAATACCTTTAAGAACTTAATACCTTACCACTTGCCTCTTGAATCAATAGAGTTTGTTCATTTAATGTTGCTTCCTAATTTTTTTTAGCTGTTATTAATTATTTAATTGCAGTTCTGTGCAAGCGTAAAATTACGTCATGAAATGTCTTAGCGGTATTATTTACTCTGTATTTTTTTGTTTTAAAGTGTATTTACGCCGCTTTTATTTCAGCTGGTCATGACTTATTGAAAATATTTTAATAGCTGCCTCAGATGAGATAGTTGGAGACGCTTAGGCATTGGAAGAGGGGATGTAAACAAAATGTACCCAAATGGCTTTTCACAGTGATACCATTGACTAAGATTTTGATCATACAATTGTTTCATATATTTGTATCAAAAATTGTATGTTATTGTTTTACAAACTAATTCCTATTGTTATTCAAAATTTGGTATTATACAATACTAGAATATGATTTATATGAACGTAAGTAGACAATAAATGTAAAGCACTAGTTTGGGTTGAAAGTAATTAAGAACATATTAGCTATCTCGACAGTAAAAGTCTCAACAAATCGATGCAGCCGTTTCACAGATTACCTCAACTCTACACTTGGCAGACACAAACATTAAAAAAAATGTTATTTTTTTTAATGTTTGTATCTGCCCGTATTTATGCATTTAGTAAAAACCAGTTATTGTAATATTACAAACAGACACTCCAATTTATATGTATTGGAGAACATACATTATATTTTATGTATAAAATATATGTGTAATATTATATTAAATAATTAATGAGACACCAAATGAATCAACAGATAGTTTGTACAAATAACTAAAAGTAAAAGAAACTTTAAATCATAAAAAGAATGATAAAGCAACAGAAAATGATAAAGTTTGTGTCTTACAAAAGAAACGAACACTGAAATGCATATCGAACGTGACCGAAGGAAGCGCATCTTGGTATCACAGATGTCCCCAACGACCGAACGGAATTCACACTAAACCGAAAATACAGCTGTGTTTTAGCATCTAACGTGAGTTTTGAAGAATTCAACGTGACCATTTTGTTTATACCTAAAACCTGGAGTTCAACCTTAACAGAGAAATGCTGAATTATATTTTAGATAATATTTACTAGAATTAGATCAACTTGTATCAGGGCATTAGGCGGGACTTCAACCTATATTTTTTCATTCTTTTACATGCCGGGGGTATTAAAATATTATTATATTTTAATATAATATTAGCTTAGTTTTAATGCTTAGCGTGTCTAAGTTATTTAATATGTTCCTAAATATGTTAAAAAGAGGTACATGTTTGTATTTCTTATGTAATGTTGTTAAACATAATAAATGGAAAGAATCTATATTTACAATATTTTAAATTTAGTTATAAATCATTATTTCCTCTTTGTATTACAAATGTTGTGTACAACTACAACAAATTAGGATGTACTCATTGAAATAAAGTCATGTCTTGTTTTCATACCATAAATTAAATCACAATAAAACTAATTTTAATGGTTTTAAAATGCAATTTATTTAACTTTTAGTGTTTGTTTGCGTTATTTATGTACTTTAATAAACATATTTTTTTATGAGTAGTGAACACACAATTATTAGAAATATTACAAAAATAAGTCTTTAATTAACAATCAGAATTAATTTTATTATAATTACTGACTAAAAGGTAGTCTTTATGAATGAAAACATTAGAGCGTGGCCCTTGAGATTGGCCAATTAAAACTGCGTTAAGGTCGCATATAAAGTTATCATAGTTAAAGTAAACGATGAAGAGAATAATGTTATTTCCTATTTAATTCGAGTACTTCTCTTTAGTGTTTATGTTCTTTCTTATGGTCATAAAATAACTTTTATTTTCAGACACAGTTTTTTTCTTTGATATTTTATGAACAGAAAGGTATAATATTAGATTACCGATTTAGAAGTTCTGCGTGGTTGTTCTATCTTCTCCTACCAATATATATGTTTCCTTACTCATACTTTTCTTATTCTTTTACCAGCCCACATATAGTATTTTATCTTACATACCTCGTTCATTTTTAGGTATACCTCACTCGTCTCAGTAGTAAAGTCAGTCAAGTAAATTTACTTTATTTTTAAATTTGTTAAACCGTTCCATGCGTAAATGAGTCTTCACGCTCAACTACACTCACGCATACTTTTAACTTGTCTCCTGAGCTCCGTCAAGCTGTGTCTTATATTCCAACCCATTAAAACAACTTAAACTCGCGTTTAATGTATTACTTTTCAATATAGCAAGTGTTATTAACAATTTTCCGACAGCAATTTACTATTCAATAAAACTTTTAACTCTCGTTTTTTGGCATACTAACCATAATGTTGCGATAGTACTTAAAATGTCCTGACTTTTTGTTTTAGGAAATTGCTAATAAATGCTGTAACTATTCTTAAATGAACCAACAATCAGTTTTTACCGTAACTCAATGAGTTTCGTAACTAACTCCTGAGAAGAAAAGTGCTGTAATTTAAAAATGGTCACGATAAACTCGAACTGGGTTTTAATCAGGAAGAATAAAAAAATAAATAATCAATTAACTATTTTACGACGATATGATTTGTTCTAATATGTATATACATAGGAAATACTCGGAGAGTTTTGCGAGTGAATTAGGAAGAGAAGATTCGTAAAATAACCAAACTTACCGTCATACCCCGATGGATTATCAAATTAAAGTGGATGTAAGCAGGGCATTTAGTACCCATAACTGGTCGCCGATAGTGTCATAAGACATAGAAATAGAGATTCTAACAAAAACATAAATGTGAAAAAATGGGGCCAAGTTTAAATGCGTTAACCACAATGGGGTTAAGTTCAAACGACATTTCTATATTTTTTGAAGAAAAAATTAAAAAAATAATATTTTCAATTATTAAATAAAATGTCCTACTCCCTTTTTTACACTAGAAATGGAACGTTGTACATTGAAAAGTTTTTGGCCTTAATTTAGTTTGTAATGATATAAAAGCGTAGTTGTGTCCGCAATTTCTGCTAAATGAAAGTACGGGTGCCAAACGTGCGCCTGCCTATTAACCCAAAACTAAATTAGGTACCAGCCCTTTTACTGGCTATACAATTTTTTTTGCAGTAGTATATACCAAAAAAAAGCGTTTTATTTTAAACCTAGGCTAAAAGTTCAATAAAGACTGATAACAATTTATAAGAACTAAAAAATCTTGATATCAGTATAAAACGTCAAGAAACATTGTTTTTTGGTTATATCTGTACATTACCTCAACTTAATAAATATGTTCATACATCAATACGTGTCAGAAATTTATGATATTTATTATATCAATATAATTTTATTGGGCGAGAAATTGTCTCACTTCTATCAATTGACCACTCATTCCACAACCAAGTGCTGCCCTCTATACATATTCTAATATGTACTAGTTCGCTTCAATAAAAAAACTGATAGCATTTGAACTATCTACTATATATTCATCAAAAAAGTGGGATATGGCCATTGTATATATTCACATATATATATGAAAAGAGAAGCTGTCTGACTGACTTACTGAATAACTGACTGACATATCATTGCAGGATCTAAACTATAAAGGTTAACTTGAAATTTTGCACAAGGGTTCCTTTAATCACTTAGGAGAGTACTAAGAAAGGATTTCTAAAAGCCTTCCATGATCTTCTAAAGACGTAAAACGGGAGTGTAAAGTTACTATGAAACTTTGCTGTTTTTAAAGTTATTCGAATAAAACTAACCGATCCCTTTAAAAGTAAAATTTACTAAAAACCAATAAAAAAAAACCAAACTAGAAATTATTGAAAGACCTGAAAGCCTATATTTGCAAATTTTATTTGATCATGGTAAATGTAAATGTAAAATTTACTAGTAATTTTGGCCTAATTTACTAGTAAGTCGGAAAAAGGTTTTTCTTTGAATTATTAAGTCAGAAAAAAAGTATACGGTACGCTTGATGATAAATTTTATCGCAGCCTGTAGACACTTATCAAAAAGATATTACTAGCGTGTCGCCAACCTCGTGAACCGAAGATATGATGTCACATTTACCTAGTAATTTCACTACCTCTCTCACCTTTCAAACCGGAACGCAGCGGTGGGAACTTTATTGTCGGTCGAAATAGGTGAGAGTGCAAACGACATTTGTTTTAATAAAGGTCGTCTGCATTGGTACATTAGTAAGGTAAAATAATAATAAGGTAATACTATTTTTAACTCGTATAAAACTTATTTGTACTACTAGAGTTGTCAAGTAAACAAACTGCGGCTATATTATATTATCCTTTAATAAATTATTTACGGTAATTTAATTTATTTAAGTGTTACACTTTCATATGTGTTCCTATTTCATTAAGCCACGCGTAGTACTTTTTTTGCATTTTGTGTATTTAGATTAAACATTTAAAATAATATACTGTACAACTGCCCCGACGGGCCCGATAGCGCAGATGGTAGTGATCCTGTCATATGCACCAGGGGTCGTGGGTTCGATTCAAATATTTATGTGATGATATTTGTATTTGTTCTGTATCCGAGTATTAAATATATGTATTTAAGTAGTATATTTGTGATTCCTCTGTTGTCTGGCATTCGTAGCACAAGTGCTTTAATCGACTTACCACAGAGTCAGGTCAATGTATGAGATGTGGGAATTTATTATTATTAAAAAACTCTAAACTCCACTCAATTTTTTTTAGTTCATGATGTAACGTGCGACCGGCAGGTGGTAAAATTTATATTTATTCTTTAACTTATTTTATTTATATATATATTTAACTGTAATTTTACATGATTGATAGTGATAGTTTTCATTCTGTGAATAGCAATATTGACAGTTTTATGAGTGTTCGTTCTCTTTCAAAATTTTGTCCTCATATATCCCATCGCCCAAAGCATTTGTAATCATTTCCTTGAAATACTGCGATGGTAGTGGTGTAGCCATTTACTTACGTACACATATACCGATTTCTTTTGTGAATGTGTCGGCTTAACCAACCCCATCTGATACTGCTGAGTGTCTTTTTATTGAAGTCTCCTACTCCTACACACTAAAATCTTTCTCGAAGTTTGCTGTCCCTCTTCTTTTAATGACTTCCTTTCGAGATTTGACTGAATTTTAGAAAAGCTTGTCCCCTCTTATAGTTTTACTATACTAATAGGTGATTATAATACATATCTGCTTAAAATAACTTTCGTTCTTCTTCACTACTATCTGTCATTGAAACAAATAACTATTGCAAAGACCAAGTAGTGTCACAATACAAAAGTATCAATTTTGTTTGCCATTGGTGTCTAGTTTCTGGTTGTAAATCTCACATGAAAAAATGAATGAAATGAATCACACATGGTATTCTAGTCCTTAATATAGCAGCTCAAGCTATGTATGTACTCGGTAGTATAGTTTACTTCTACTTCGAAGATGAAAACCAGTTGGACAAACATGATCTGTTGGTTCCGGTTTCTTTGTCTACACATACTCCGCTACAGTAGGAATGACAAGGTTCTATTTGATTTACAATACCCCATGGTCAATGAAATCACGTTCATGTCATTATTAAAAATTGACAATAAAACAATCCAGTGTTTTACAAATCTTAAATATTTGTAGACAATTCGTGACCTTAACTTAACTCAGATAGAGTTCAATATCCATACAAACATTTAGAAATCCGTTGGTCGATATGAAGCCGGGCTTACAATAATAAATTCTTTATGCAGCGCATTAAAATCAGCAATCTGATAGACACTTAAACCGCACCCTTGATAAATAATTTCATCCAATCCTCTGATAATTCCTGGAATTTTATGGACGAGCAGCTATATAATTTACGTTGCCATAACATCATCTAGAATATACGATCGACAACTCAGCGTCTTTTGACGTAAAAATGAATGGTATTGTGTTGACAATACGATAGTGAGGAGTATTTTGAAATAATTACTAGTGACAACGGTGATAAACAATATTTTTTTAATTTTGTTTCCAAAATATCAAAATGATTTATTCGTCATAATCATAGCTGCCATAAAACGTCTACTTTTGGATATAGACCGCTCTGAGAGGGAGAATAAGCCTGTAATTTCCGCGCTGGGCAAGTGTGGTGGCATTCGTAGAGCGTAGCTTAGCTTATAGATATGCTGCTGCCCATCCGCACCTTCTTTTATTTTAATTGCACGGTTTTGGACAGCTATACCGCTATCTGACGGTTTTAGTACCTTATTCGCCACGTACCACTTAGTTGAAGTGGCGGTATTATTAATTTTATAGTAATATTTATTGCGTTTTTTCATACAGTCATTCATATTTGACATATTTTCTGAGCGATATTTCCTATTAAAAATATAATCAGTATTAAAGTTTTATGTAAATAAAACTAAAAAATAATAAAGATACAATCAAGATGGTTGATTATATTAATAAACATACATATAAGTCTGATTTCACACATCATATACGTCGACCTAACTCCGAGGTAAGTAGCTGATGGCCGTAAGACAAGTGTAAAGTACTTGAAACACAACAAGGATTACAAATAATAATACTTTAGTACATATATAGAACGCCCAAACGCAGAAATGTTCGTGGCATAATTGTATGGCCTGGGTGGGAATCGAATCCACGCCCCTTGAGATATGAATATGTGCGCTAAAGGTCTGTCGAATCGCATTTAATTTAAATAAACTATAATTTCCAAACGTCATAACCTTTTGATATTTATTACTCTTCTAGATATTATATTCAGATTAGGGTACCCGATGGCGTAGGAGGTGTAGTATTCTTGTCTTCTGCGCCAAAGTTTGTGGGTTCGATCCTTGCTTATGATAAATATTTATAATATGAAAAAT
>JACJUM010000875.1:16540913-16563193 GCA_020976665.1 Heortia vitessoides | reverse complement strand
GTTTGATCCAAGGCATTCTCTGTGTAAAATTAACATTCTTTGTGAACAATGTGAGCCATGAACCTTAACTAAGAATAACCAAAAGTTATGCCGTTTGATGCTATTTTAATCTTACAATGCTTCCCTTTTCTAAAAGTATTAAATTTAATTAAATGATTTAATTTAGCGACGCCCTTGTCTTATGAGCCAATAGTCTCGGGTTTGGACCTTAGCCAGGGCAAATATTAATGAAATGGTATTTTATGTTTATTCTGTAACTGGGTATTAAAAATTGTATTTTTATATCTCCGATGTCTGATCTGATATCCGTAACATATGTCAGACAATCTTAAAAATAGATATAGGCTATCACGGACTTTTTATTAGGACTTTCGAAGAGAAATAAATTAACCGAACAAAGTTTTTTTTTTGCTATTCTATCTATTAACGCTGCAATCCTATTGGTCGCAGCTTAATGATATAGAGCCTCAAGTCTGAACACTACAAACATATGTTTCAATTCAAAACACTTGTTCTTGAGACAAGCGCTTTCAAACTAAGCAACCCTTCAGTTATAAAATATTATCATGGAAGTATATAGTCATGTCGTGGCATCTAATAAGAGAGCACTATGTTATATACGATTTCATTCACACATACAAACTCTTATTATATAATCTCCTGTATATGTGTATATACCTCCACTTTTCTATGTGTATTTTGCTAGTTGTGTGTGTATGTTATAAATAAATATGCAATATTCCTGGGATGACGAACGTTTTGTCAGTTTTTCTTAATTATTATTATATTATACTAGCTGCGCCCGCGCTTTGTCCGCGTGGAATAGTTTTTTTTTTTGGGTACTATACCTCTTTCCCTTAACTTATATCGGTTTAGAGGTTTAAGCGTGTAAGCGTAACGGACAGATAGAGTTACTTTCACATTTATAATATTAGTAGGGATAGGCATATTTTAAAGAGATTTTCTGTAAGACTGACTGTGCGCCCTACGTGATGTAGCGATTCTGGTACGATTGTCTTTCTATTTTATTTGGACGTTCTACGCTGCCCATTTTGGAGCGCGGTCTCCATTCCCTCATTTTTAGTCCCATCAACTATGAGTTCTGCATGCTATGTACACTGACTTCTGTCACTTACACTCTCAAATCTTTTTCGAATTTAACTTACAGTACAGACAGAGTAGAACAATACCTGTACTGAGTGTCGCAAGCTCAAACGCAGGACAAGGTAGCGCGCTTTGCTGTGCCTATCGGTAAAGCGCGCTAAAATATATTATATACACTCTACACCAATGCATTACTGCCAGTAAATAAATACGTACAACACATTGTACGTGCCTATACAACTTAAGAAATGACTATGATTTCTCAGGGATCCTGTCATCAGATCCTAATTTAAAGCCTACAGGACCATTTCGGGATCATACCCGTACAAATAAAAATAATATTTTCAAAACCGGTTTATAATCCTCTGTGAGATCAAGTAACTTTTGTATATTACGAAAAAATTTATTCGAGTTCTAGTACGCGTTGTACATCAAAAAAATACTATCCACTACTCAAAAGTGACGTCACTCTAAATTACTGTGTATGTGAAGAAATCGTAATATAAAAATGAAAAAGCAATCTATCACATCAAAAATATTTATTTTTACTCATCAAAGTAATATTTTTAATGTGAACTTATCTCAATGTTTTTATAAAGCAAATGGTTTTATCTATATATAACTAGTATAACAGGAGAAGCTAACTGACTGACATGTAACTACAAAGCCTAAACACACCAAGGTTCAAAAATGTATGTAACATTTAAAATGTATGAAAGCACTAGGAAAGTTTCTGAAAATTATCCGCTGAACAGGAATGCAAAGTTAGTATAAAATATCTCTGATTTAAAAAGTTATTTCAATAAAATGATATATTATACAATACGTATAAAAGAAAAAGGTGGCTCAAAAATCAGTTTTCAAGCTTTTAATCAGTCAATCGACGTTGACTGACTGACACATAAACGCAGGGCCTAAACTATAAAGTCAGAATAATTCTATATGACATAGCCCACTTATCGAGAAAGGTTATGTATAGGCTAAAAACATTAATCTAGGCCCAATAACTGATATTAGGTTTGTTCTACAACTTAACGCGGGGAAAACCGAGTAGCGCTGCTAGTTTAGATAAAACTATTGCAAACATTAACTGAGAGTCTCCACCCTGAAAAAAATATGTACGTACTCTAATCTTTATAAATAGGTTTCTCCATACGTGTTGCTCTAAAGAATCGCTCGTTCCGTTAACGTTGCAGTCTTACCAATAATAAACTACATGAAATCTCACACGGTTAACTAACTAAACTCAATCTAGGAGCATGAGTTAATTGGATTTCCGCTGTCGACAAATGGTGTTTGTTACGTATTTTGAAATTGGTTACGAGTTGTCTTTTGCTGTTTTCCTTCCAGGATCTATGATCGAATTAATCAAAGTATTGCTCTTTTCTTTTTTATGTATACATGAGGGCCAATATCGTAGTCGGTAGTGATTCTATCTTGTATACCAAAGGTCGTGATTTCGATCCTCATCTAGTACAAATATTTATATTTCAACTAATCACGAAGTATGGTCAATTTATGAGATGTTGTCTGAATTTATTATTATTATTATACATGTATTACTTTGCCGAGAGGTACTGCCAGAGTAGAATAGTACCTTTCTCTGTACCAGGTGTTATAAGAGGTGACTAAGGTCCCAGAACCGACAGATAGTGGCATATCTATCAGAAACAGTATGGCTAAGTTGGGATGGTCAGCAGCATCCCCTCCGCGAAAGCTGCGCTCTGTGATTGCCAACACGCTTGCCCAACGCGGTAATTGTGGGTAAAATTCCCCCTTTTTTGCCTATGTCCAGAAGTGAACTTCCATTGGCTGTAGCGATGTAGCGATGGCTTTGTGGATATACACACACTCTTCGTACATCAACGCCGGTAAAACATAGACACCGGAATTTTCTAAACCTGTTTCTAATTTTGTTAGAGTATATTACTCGCAGATTAAATTATGAAACCTCAGTCACTATTGATTTATATCTTTTTTATTAGAACAAGTCGACAAACAAGCATATTGCGCGGTCAATTAACAGAGTCCGCGTATACTGTGGCAATAGTAAGCGTTATTGTGCGCTATAGACGCCTGTTATATTACAAAGATATCAATAAGCGTTGTAAATTCTATGACTAAAATATTGTGTCATATTCACCCAGTAATTTCTCACCCTTCAAACTAAAACATGGCAGTGCAAAGACCAAACCAAAATACCACCACTACAACAGACTTTACGAAAGAACACTTTCCTTGATCCTCGTTTAATCATATCACGCAGGCGAAAAAAAAATCCTCCTGCTTAGACGGGATTTTAAATCATCTAATACTTTACACGCCACAAAACCTAAATCACGATTTAGGCACGGTTTCCCACGTTGACTGGCCAATTCCTTGCACCGTGCGCTATTGCGGCCAGACGCAATCCATCCTCTGATTTGCAGTCTATCAAAGGCCTAATGAGTGGCCTGGCCTCTTTGACGATGGCGATAACGCTAGAACTGACGTCAGAGTAAGCCAGCATTTGGCTTGTCAAAAAAAATGTCATAACGTTTATTCACTAAATAATCTACGTTTACTTTTTCATCTAAATCATCTTCAAATTTGCTATTACTTGCAAACAAATTCTCATTAAATACTATAAATACTATTATTAAATAAACAACTTAATTATAAAAGACTACTTCATTTATATGAAAATGCATACATGATTTCTATTAACCAGTTAAATCTACATATACAATTTCATTAGTAACTTTAAAATATCTTGAAACGTTTGTGGTATTAAAAACATTACTACCTAATTTTATTAATATTTAAAAGTGGTTCTTTTATTTAATTTTTAATTTATTATTTCAAAAAAACAAGCATGCAGTCCGTGTGATATAAAGTGTTACAGCAGCCTATAGACGCTCGTATTATCAGAAGGGCGTTGCCAAACTTGTGGCTTAAAGATTTTATGTAACATTACCCACTAACTTCACTGCCTTCCTCACCCTTCAAATGGAATAAAACCATGCAAACACTGTTATTTGTCGGTAAAAATAGGTGGGAGTGAGGTATCAAAGCAGAACTTAAACAAAGGTTGTTCTTTGTATAAGGTCTGTCTACCTTATATAAATTCTGTTGCACGTTGTATCAACAATCGCTATCACTTTCGAATGTTTTACCCAAAAACATTTTATTTCTATCGCAACCAAATGCACTATCCTCTTTATATTACAACAGTACTCCCAGTGAAGGACTAATCAAACGGAAAGCACTTATCCGCTTATCAGATATCTCGCTCGCTCCGCTCCAATTGGCTCCGGGGATTTATCTTATCTTATCTTGACGTTTGTATTGAACTTGTGCAGCCCAATTTAAATATAGCTGGGGCATGATTAATTGATCGCTGAATAATGATGATTTTAATGTGATTGGTTTTTATCGAGACAATTATTATCTATTTTTCTGTCCATTTAGATGTGTGCTTACTATTATGTTTATTAGAAATCTTGTATGTGCATACATAATTAGCAAAAATTAAAATCTAAGCATATAATTACTAATATAAAAATTCACAGTGCATCTTATGCATTGACCTCACTCCGTGATGAGTCGCTCAGAACAATTGTGTTTTGGACATCAGAGAGCAAAGAGGAATCACAAATATAAAACTTATAATACATATTTAACAAACAGATACGATACAAGTTTATCCTAGATGGAGATCAAACCCACGAACCTTCGCGTACAAGTTTAAATTACTACCACCGGCGCCACTGGGCCCGTCGAAAGTCATAATTATATTTTTACATTTTATAAAAAACATTTATTAAAAGAAATCATTCTTGTGGTTTTACTGTCTTTTATTACATTGATGATTGATAAATTGATATTAAAATGCCCTTAGAAAATTTTGTATTAAAAAAAGAGGAAAACAAATCTGACCTAAAAATAGTATTCTGGTCCTTGTTGCTTTCATTTTCAAAATATTTTAGTAACAAAAACAACCAGTGATTCAGTAAAAGCCGCAGCGACCTCAAACGAAGGGAAAATGAGTCATACATATTTCTTATGACACATCCAAAATCACGCTAACCGAGTAAAGATAGCACACGGTGTACGAATGATAATTTATTGAATTTTGAGGGGGAAAATCGAGGAATATTCCAACATCTTCAGTGCTGCCTGGAGCGAAAGAATTTGTGAGAGACATTTTTTGTATTTTCTCGTCCAATGAAGCCTTGAAACTAAAAGGCGAAATAGTAAATTAGATTTCGTAGCTTACTTGACGCGGTGCTACTTTTTTGTCCATTGAATAAGATGTACTTACATTTGTTTATTTTTGTAAGTGTTCAGTCAGATTCTATTTGCATATTATGATTAATAGTTCGCTTTTGGAGATGTTTTTGTACCAGTTTTGATATTTAATCTTATACGAATAAAGCAAACAGGCACCATTTTTGATATCAACTAAGTTAAGTATTTATTAGTGGTGTAAAATTTTCTTATCTCTTTTGATTAAATAACTTTTTCATTCTTTTATTAGACAAACAAAATAAAGTGGACAAACACACGGTCCATGTGATCTTAAACGTTACCGCAGCCTATATATCCTCGTATTATTACAATAAGATGATGACTAGCGCGTAGTCAACAATATAATATTATACTATTATTATAATATTATAACACTATACTAGAAATTTTAATCCTTTACACATCTTTTAAACTGGAATACCGTAATGCAAACATTGATATTTGGCGGTTGAAATTTTGTACCGGTATGCGAACGACGATCGTTATAATATCTTGTATACTGATTATTTCTTCTAGAATCAAACCAATGAATTAAGTTTATTTTTTAAGCCCCCATCGATGTTTAAGCTATGATGAGGCATAATAAATATTATTAGTTTCGGATTGATATACCAGCATCTGTTAGTCGGTTGTGATACATCAGTCACCTCTAACAACTCCTAGTACTGGTAGAGGTACTATTTACTCTGTCGGTATCACAGATAAATGCAAAAATTAAAATAATAATATCAATTGATTGATTTTTATCAAGACTATTAAAATTCAATCCAGAGAAAATAAGTTAAATCGCTAACAGTTTGTAAAACGGCAAATTAAATCACAAATCCGTTTCTCCCGTGTGTTGTAGAAACTTTTAATGGTTGCTCGTATATCCTCTCTGCTGCTTCCTAGGCTAATAGACAAATCCGTTTAAATTCTCAACCGTAATGCATACATCGTAAAGTTCCAAGTTACTCGGCTGATGTATTTGATTCTCTTTGGTGCAATTTTGTTTCGATGTACAATTTTTGTTAGAGAAGTATGAATGCATTTTTGATGTTTTAAAATTGTGAAAAAATTTACTTACATTAGGGTACTGTTTTTATTACTTAGGCAGCTCTGTCTGTCTGTCCAATGGCAAAGAACTATTTTATTATAAACTTTCAAAAATGAGGATGCCTATGATTACTATGGCTAATAGATTTATATTTATTTTTCATTTCAGAATGACTGGAACAGATCTGGACAACTAGTATAGAATTATGTAAGTTGTGATTATAATATCATTTCAAATATTAATCTATATAATAACCCGAATAAATTATGGTTAATTAGCCCTTACACTTAACTTAGCCTATCTTACAAAGAAAGTAGACATTTACATTTTCTAAATAAAAAAAATAGATGATAAACAACATGGTGCCATGGTGGTGGTAGGTTCAAATGCTAGTGATGCCATAACGGTACTTGTGTTACGGACATCAGACAACAGAGAAATCACAAATATAATACTAAAGCTATTATCTTGGGTAGTAAACGGCAATTAGCCAAAATGTACCTCTCATTGTATTTAATAACGCGGTTGTCCTTTATAACGCATGCCTTAAGAGTCTTGGCCTTTTTATTGACTCTTTCTTAACCTGGAATACACATGTTAACGAAATCAGAAGTAAGGAAGCCAGAACGCTCTGTGTTCTCTATCGATTTAAAAATTTTCTGCCTACTAACCACAGAAGAAACTACGGTGATATTGCAATAATATCTCTCATGATCTTCTTAATAATTTGGATTATCTATAAAACAACTGTCTTCGTTTAAATTTTTAGATATGGTTGAATCGATATTTACATATTATTTTAGTATTTTTTTTCGTACGCACTAACTTTCTTAAAAAGCAGATTTAAATTTGTATCTTCCTCTCGTGAAAGTATTCTTTGTTTCTCTAATACTTCTTGAGTTAGGAGCAAGGAGCAACCTTGCTCCTAACTCTTTCTTATCAATCTTTAACAAACTCTTACAATGACAGCTAAACGATTTTGAAATGCGCTTCCGTTGAATATTAAATGATCCCCCAACAAACTGGTTCCAAAACGCTTTCCTCTTACTATCTTTACAGATGCTTCTCAAACTATTTGACTCTACTTCTAATGTACGTTATGTTATCTGTGTATGTCTCTCTAATATTATTATTATTTTAATTTATCATATGTTTATTAAGTCCACCTTCTATGATTTTTTTCATATTTAGTGCAATAAAGCTATACAAATAAAGTGAAAAATCCTTAATAAATATTTAACATCCAAACATAGGCAAAACATACATATTCAACGTATATTTGTATTGAGGGAAGACTATACCTACAATGGTGCACAAGATATGAACCAAATTAAAATTATTTCTAGCTATCGTCAGTATATTTCGCTGAGAAAAAGTATCAAACGATGTACCAATAGCGCCATTGGTTTCACCTTACCTCATACACTACGATATTGTAATTAGTAACTGTAACTATGTCACGAATACAATAACTTCTTCCCAATTTAAAAATACTTTGACACGCCTATAGAAGTTAAAAATAAAAACTATAAAGTCATCATTTACTTTATCTATGTTCCTATTTGACTGTTTAAGTACTCTCATTTGTTTATTACTCAAAGTTCTTGTCGTAACTTTGCCTAGCTATAACAACCGAAAAGAAGCAGAAATCTTTTGAACTCCGCTCAACCTACGACTTCATCTGAACTTATGGAATATTTCACATCATTATAAGTTTATAGCTTTGAAGGGGCTCACTTAACTTCTCAATCCTGATTCTGCTTATTATTCGACTACTACAAATATTATCCAAACATGCGGGGAAATTTACGAATTTCGCAGGAAGTAGAAATTTGGTATTAGCTTTATATATTGAATCACAAGTTTGGTTCGTGGCTTATTTAACTCTAACATTCTTTTGTTTATTCAGCTACCAATTTTTTACCGTATTCAATATAATAAAATTTAAAATTTGAATAGATTTTAAAATAGATTTTTTATAAAAACAAGAATAGATTTTTGCGTACAACACAATTTCTTGTGTTGCTTTTTAGTAAAGAGGCTTTAATAAACCGTTTCTAATTTTCCTAGTATTATTCAAATCAGCTAAATTTGTTTTCTAAAACAGGACATAATCTATTCCAATAAGGAAAATTACTAAGATATATTTTTTATATTAACATTATTGTTGAATTTCAATAAAATGTGTCTTTAGTTTTAATAATGCTCAGAATAAAGGTTCAGGTAAGTGCTGGTATAAAGGCTGTCTACTATAATATAGGCCTAACTAATTGATTTGCAATAAGATTACTTGTATTTAGGTTGTATTTAGCATATCCCGTAATAGACAATTACATAAGGCGATATTTTGATTGTCCTCTATATTAGTAATTTTGTTTTCAGTAAGGGTTTTTGAACTAAGGACATAGTAATAATTTACCAAACGCGATAAAGTTTTCACGCAGATAAAGTTACGGGCTTAGAGAGTGCCCTGTAAAAAGACGGTATAGCAACATGAACAATATTCGATTTCGATAGAAGAAGCCTACTGAAAACTCTATCGGAACGTGTTTATTTCAAAATTTTACAGAAATTTCAGAGTCATTAAAAGTTTACGAGTTACTGAAAGGACTTGACTTGCCTATTGATTCAATCTTACTTCGAAAACCGAAGGTAAGGAATCAATTCTGGAAAGATAAAATTACAAGTTTTAATAACATTTTAATTTAATATTAATTCTAATAAAAGATAATCATAATTCAGAAACCAGTTTATGATAATTTGTTAATATATCTTATTATTAATATTGATATAGCTGCTATCTAACTGCAAAATATGAGTAAGAAGCTAGTAAAGCCTTAACTTCAAACAACAAAAGCGAGAATCCAAAATCGCGTAGTCAAGTAGCGGGAAGGGTTGTATTTTCATTAGAATTGATGCTATCCTATCTTTTGCGCAAAGTGTCGTTCCCACAAGTTGAATCCTACTCATGACAAATATTTGTATGATGATATTTCTTTTTTCTAATTAAATATATCTATTGAAGTAGCCTATTTGTGATTCCTTTGTTGCCCGACGTCCGTAACACAAGTGCTGTAAGCGAATTATCACGGAGTTAGGTAATTGTTGTCAGATGTTGTGGGAAATTATTACCATTAGTTTGTCGTTAGACTTGGTTTAATCGTTTGGCAAATGGAGCCAAATATAGATTGTGAAGCAATAAGAATAGAAGTATGCAAAAAGCTTCACACCACTTGCTGGTATTGTTTATACTAAGCAGGTATCGATCGGAAAGTGTTCTAACTAGGAAGCAATACTCATGAACTTTCATAGTCGATAACTCTACTTGTTACATCAAAATTGTAGCAAGAGTTACTGCCAGCATTTTTTTGTAGAACATTCTTCTGGACCACTCATACTCATAGAAATAGACGGGGCCGCTAATTATTGATCAACCCTATGCTCCAAGAGTGAAGCCGTGAGGTACCGGCAGAGTAGAATAGTAGTTTTTATACAATTTTTAAAGCTTGACCAAAATAATACCTATGAATACTCTTACAGTTTAATCAATGTTCAACAAACTTCAAAAAGTATTATTAAAATTAGTTAATCAAAACTGGCTAGTTTTGATTAACTAATTGTCATTCTAATACAAACAAAATTGAATAGATACGGACATACTAATGTCTAGTTGTTAATTAGCTAGTGTTTATCTAATCAGTACAGAATCTACAAGTTGGCATCACCTAATTATGCATCACGTGATATATTAGCTTATTCAATGAGGCATTATTGTGCATTAGTTGGACCGTGATTTCGCGACGATCAATAAAATCAACGGACTCGTCAGATTTATTGATGCTTTTCCATTTGAATAAGATTTTGTTAATTATAACGAAAACTGTATACAATCCCATGAAACTATACATAATCCCCAAATAAGAATGCAAATGTATGATATATCTTGTAATAATAACTTTATTATACACATACCTTTACATGAGACATTAAATTTAAAATTGTACAATTGGCTAGCTTGTCGCTCTAGGCAATCTCTTTCAGGTAACCTTGAACGTTATAATGGGCAGTTTAGTGTGTACACATATACAGTTAAGTTAAATAAAAATAATGAATTCACATTCCGATATATATAAATACATACTAAATACTGCATGTATACATGTATGTATAAATAATACTGCAGTTTGTAGTGTAAAAAGTGAGCCTTAATCATATACTTAAATACTATTATTGACCGAGCCTGTCTGATGAGGGATGAATAAGGGGGCGAGAGTTCCATAGCCAAATATCTTGGACAGTAAAAGATTGACTATAGAAGCTCGTTGCATGAGTATTTTGAACTTTAGATTTAATGTTCGTGTGGAAACCATGCCGTGATGATGACAATGATGTCGACTAAGATACCGGAAACGAAAGATGGCAACATAATCACCCAAAACAGCACAAATATAACAGGACGGGAATGGGCAGCAGAAGTCCCTTCATAATGCTATGCTCAGCGTAATATTTTCGTAGATGGTTTAAGAAATATATAAGTTTCATTATCATCATCATATCAGTAATAGGCAGTCAACTACTGAATATCTGAAATCCAAAAAAAAGGAGTGTTTTTACCCTTAATAGGTACACTGTACAAGCGTAGTGATAATCGCTGAGTGCGACTTCGAGACGAGTATACTGGTTAAGCGGCGCTGTTTAAGACCATAATCGGTTATACCACCATCTCACGGTTCCGATATCTCAGTCGCCTGTTACTATTCCTATTATGGAAGGAGGTACTATTTTACTCCACCGGTACCCTATAGCAGTCCGCATTCCAAATTATATTGATTATTGTATATTGAACTTCTCTTAGAATTGCTTAATCAATTGGTAATAGTCAAACCACGAACACTTTCAATATTTTCAAATCCTCTTTCAAACCCAATCTAATTTTACTTAATTTTGCCTTTGTTGGTCGAATATAATCACTATTCATATTTTGTAATATTTTCTTACATTTACGCGTTTACATTCATAGTAAAACTCGTTTTTATAGTTTGAAAATACCACATGTCTGGGATCCTATTTCTTTAAGTTGAACTTGTTAAAGAAGTAATTTCATACGTCACACGTTCTGACATGACCTCTTTCACCGAAGAAAATAGTTGCCCTGAGGTAATCGAAATGTAGATATAATATATAAAAATAAGATACAGCGTTCAAAAGCCATCGAAAAGTGGTTTTATTATTCGTATTTTACTCTTTTTTGTTTGATCGTAATCGGAAAATTTAGAAGGAATTATATAAATATGTCGAAAACGAATATGGCATACCAGGCACTATGTTATTCTAGATTAATTAATCTGTTTAGAAATCTGTAATGGACTACTATCCTAAAGGACATCCCGTAAGCGACAGTTGCTTAAAATGTAATGTTCATTTTTAAATATTGAATCTCATTTATGTAGATTTAGATGTATATAAATTAAATGGACTGCTTGTTAGCTAACAATCGAAATCCAAACAACAATCATAGTGAATATGAAATATGTTGAATTGTTCACCCATCGCCTTTATTAACAATTAAGTCTGTGGTAAGCTTACATAAACATAAATAAATAATACTGATATACGCATATACTCGTAATCGGCAAACCTTGTAAGCGATGCTATGACAGCAAAAATTTTATTGTTGACACTCCAATTTGAGCGCAGCTAGATAAACCCATTTTCGCTTCAAGGGACCTTTATCAATATGACAGTTAATTGTTTCGGGTGACGGTAGCGGAGATTTTCGCAATACTGCCTGAGCGGTCATATCTAACATGACCGCACATACAATACAAAATATGTGTTATACATACCTACATTAAAAAATATGTATTACGTTCAACTCAGAATAAAAACTTAATTTAATGCCATTTGTGTTTTGAACCATTTGTGTTTTAGAACAAATATAGTATATTTGTTTCAAAATAAAACCAGGACTGACAGGTGGCGGTATATCCATCCAAAACAGTACAGCTCAAATGCACTGGGCGAGGATAGGCAGCAGCATCCCTGTACTACCAATACGCTTGCCCAGCACAGCAATTATGGGCAAAAATCCTCCTTTCCTTCCTTGGAGAGGCTAGTGTCCAGCAGTGGACTTCCAATAGCTGGATAGTGAAGATGGTATATTTTTTGCGACTGCGTGAAGAAGTTCTTTCTGAACTTTAACACTAACCATGCACCCCCCTTTACCAGGGGGTAAAACAATATGTTAGTCAATCAGTAAATCAGGTTCTTCTTTTATTTATAAAGATGGTTTATTTTATGTATATCTAATAAGGCCACTTATTGCAACATTAATATGTGTTTTATTTATATTAATTATTATATTGGAAATTACTTGCTTTACAATAATTGTAAATAAATCAATAAATATTTAACTACAAATGGACAGCCAGAACCCTAAATAGGTAAAGTTTTTCTAGAAAAGAAAAATATATTATCTTTAAAAAAGCAATACGCCAGTACACATGAACCGCTTTATAACGGAAACGGAAATAGTAAGTTCCATATTTTTCATAATACCCGGCTGATAAATGCAAAATACACCATTTGGATTCAACGCAAGTACAAAATAAAAGACTGCGCTCATCTAAAAGCCTTCCAACCTTTCAGTTCAAATCTATATTTTTCTTTTTTCCGCTTCGTTTTTCACATTAATTAATTCCAATTACGTGCTTCAGCAGTAATGAAACGAGGGAAAGGAATACCCCAAATATCCACTTGTTAATTTTTTAAACGAGCCAATTTAATGAAACGGTAAATTGTTTGTAGAGAGTCTCAAGCAAATAGTTTATTATTTGTTGGAAAATAAGCTATAGCTGGTTAATTTATATAGCTCTTTTTATTTTTTCGGTCCATTGAATAGTGGTTTGATTACTAGCTGCTTAGAGATGTGTCAGTTTCATTGTTTATTTACAGATTTATAAAATAATAACGGTACTGATTACTTCTACACAGAACTTTATTTTGACTGCAATATAACTGACTTAAATTTAAGCTCCATTTGACTTGAGTCAGGCAGTTTCTTTATGTTGAAAATGTATCGCATAGACCATTTATTTTACTTCTATGAAATTATAAATTTAAAAAAAATTAAGTTAATTTGTGTTAATCACTTTCACAAAAAAAATCACTTTTACGCTGTTTCCGGCTGATATACTGCCAATACCTCAATTGCTTCATCAACTTCAACTAGTTAGAATTTAAATTATAAATACAAAAATATCAGATAAAAAATCAAAAATCTATATTATTAGTTGAAGAGTACCTACCTCCTCCTGTACCAGGTGTCATAAAAGGCTTACACTTACTTACTTAACTTACAGGATTTGACAGATGGCGGAGTATGGACAGCAGCCTTCCCGTTCCGAAGCTACGCCCTGCAAGAACGGCCATTCTGGCTAAAATTTCTCCTTTCTTGGACTGTCCTGTGTTCAGCAGTAGACATTTTACAGTTGCTGATGCTCTGTCGAAACAAGAAAGGCAGTAAGCATTGTAATGACAATGATAATGTCGGGTGGGTATAAAAAGGGCAGATATTCAATGTAGAGAAATTAAGCACTTCATTCAAAATTAGAGCTAGTTGTAGATTCAGTGTAAGCTATTTGAAGATAGTATTATCAGACTAAACTAAATGTTCGACGATCATTGAATCTGGTTTAAAAGGGACAAATCGCAATGTTAATCGTTCATGTGGTAAGAGATAGCATTGAAAATGAAAAATATTTTCCTCTTGGGTATTGAATGTTTTTACACCACAAATGTTCCTTTTCCATCCTATTTCAATGTAGGTGCTACTCTGTTCTACTACGACAGATGATTGTTGTATCCTATATTCCCGTATTTGCGTATAGTTGAGGTGCTGTTTCATATCGTCCAACCAACATACGGTTTTAAAGGCACTGACAGAGCCCATTGGCAGCGCGCTTCTGGCGATCCATTCAACCGTGAGCGACGGACGGACGAAATTCTGAATGAGTGACGTGATTCGTAAATAGTCGTTGCACATTTTGCGTCGAGTTGACAAATTTTCGAAAATTCTATATTAGCTTCTATTACATTACAATATTATCAATATATGAAGGAATACCTGGCATTGCCTCATTTTTAACTATTTTTCTAACTATTATTTTTGGTAAGTAAACCCATTTTTTTCAAAAAAATAATTAAATAGATAAAAGATTTAATGAAGTTTTTTAAATCTGTACATATAAAATGAAAAGCTGACTTACTGACTAACATATCTCCCTAGGTCCTAGACTATAAGGGTTAGAAACTTAAATTTTGCATAGGAATTTCTTTTATAATACAGGGGAGCGCTAAAAAAGGATTTTTGGAATTGTCCGCCTTGTGGTGTGCAAAGTAGTAAAAAGATTAGAGTGGGTAGTATGAACCTTTACTGTTTGTAGAAAATTATTTGAATTAAATTCAGTATAAATATTCCTTATTTGAAGCCATGAAAACCGTGTAATTTTATTATTCAAAAATCAGTCCTTAAATAAGATAAAAGGAGGGTATAAAGCCAAAATGAAAAGTCAGCGCTGCTAGTAATAACTAAAAGAAGTCATCACAAATCGCTTTTTATAATGAAGTCGCTGACTTTCAAATGCCTAATCAATACAGTATCACAGTTGCGTGAACCGATACAGTTGTACCCTTTGCATTTCTCGTATTTTTACTAATTGTGAGTTTCTCTTACGACATAAAACGTAGTTGTTATGTTTTTTTTTGGCGATACATTATAGCCGAGGAATGAAATAGAAATTCAATAAATGTCAGTTGTCAAAATTGCACTGAAACTCGTGTCAAAATTCCGCAACAAGATAATTCAGTTATCTAGACTTTTATATCTAAAGGCTAGAACATCAAATGTTCGCGTTCCACCGCAAACCGGGTGAGTAAAACCACACTGGAGCCATTCAGCTGTGAGCAAGACGCACAGTAGAACGCGTATTACTGTCACATATCCCACGCGTTGGGGCGACTGAAAGTTCCTATCATAATGGACGCAGCGTTTAAAATTGTTTGCTTAGAGAACTACCAATTCTCTGCGATGTCTAATTTAGCTGCTGTAGCGAGGAAGTTTTTAGTGTTATAAAATCAGTAATAAGCATTGACATTGGCAGACTTGTCAGTTCATGATTACTGTCCGAAATATGTTCTCGACGACCCGATTAACAGCACCACATTTATAAATCGCTCTCGCATTTGCCTCTGTCAGTCGCTTTCGCACCGGCACTCTCCAATCACAAACAAATCACACGCTTTTCATAGAGCCGTACATTGCGTTCGCCAAGAATTATTTCCTTGTTTTTCATGAAATAGAATTTTTGAAATCCAACCATAATATCTGACTTAATAAAATAATAAATATAATATAAAATTTGAGCGTTCACCGTACATAATGAACTACGTCTATCATGCTCATGGGCTCGGCGTTGACAATTGCTGTCGCTGTCATCGTCAACCGTGTAAAATGCAGATCCCTAACGAAGAGTGTTTCATTAATATAACGCAAAATTTGGCAACAAGTCTTCCAGGGCGTAATCCACGCTACGGGGCCGTAAGCCCAGCCCTCAATACGAATCACGCTTGTAGCTTATTATTTGAGCCTAATGCAGTAGTAAATACGACACACGAGTGACAGTGACAATATATTCAGAGTGGCGACGTAGACGTGCGCGTTTCGTACAATGTTAGTGCTTTCAGTTGATACGTTACTCCTTTACTATGTAAATAATTCTTGAGTAACGAGTTAAGACCCGTCAGCTTTACCTGAGCAAATCAAATTATTTAGCTCTTAGCTTGGAGTATACTCCAAATGTTCTAAGAACTCATAGAGCGTAATTTAGTTTTCTAACTAACCTTCTCAATCTTGTCTGATTACGTTATACAGATCATCCTTATATTACACATGGGAAAATTGGGCTGAGAAGTAAATCATGTCAAAAATAAAAAAACAATGAATATGTGAAACTGATTTTTTAGGAATAAAACGGCAGTTTATTTTAAACCCCCTATATTAAAAAAAATATGATAAATATCTTAATATCCAAATTTTGAAAAATAGAAAAAAAAAACATATATTACGCGATTAAATCTAAAATGAGGAGATCTGAAAAAGAAACAAAATTACGATTAGAGCCCATTGGATTAGCCAGTTGTAACCATAGTGGGCAGGGTAGTCAGCATGCAGGTACACCCACAAGGTGGTCAGAAGTCTGACTAAAACACAGGATCACGCTGGACGCAGGCCGCACACAATCTGTCTTATTGTAAATCACTCGGAGAGGCCTATGTCCCGCAGTGGACGTCCTGCAGCTAGTTCCTCTTTTTTTGGGGAGGTCTGTGTCCAGCAGTGGGCTTCCAATGGCTGGTATGCTAATGAAGATGATGTTTTTGCTATAATTAAGATGGAGATACATTTGTGACAATTTTTATGAAGTACTGACGAGTAAAGCCAAGTGTGCACAATCACCTCTTACACCGAAAGCACGAGTCTTATAAACATAAAATTACGAATAAACGTTATCATGCTATAACAACCGAAACAAACTCATGAATCTGAGATGTATGTTACTTCGGAGAACAAAACGACGCAAGATTTATAGCCAATTCTATATAAAAGTGACGTTGAGGATACTCTCCTTTTAACTAAATTGCTCGTGGGACAATGCATATTAAAACTTAGCTCGGAAAAGAGTTGTGTATGAGACAACTTTGTTAGTTACAAGATACGATACTGCAACATTAAAGTTTCTAACATGGCTGTATCAGAACGGACAGCTTTCTTATTTCAATAATTAATGCTGTGAGCTGTCATGGGTTTATCATCATCATCATTAAAAGCCATAGAACCTCCACTGCTGGACATGCCTATGTCCTTCTAAGAAAAAGGTGATTTTTGCCTATATTTGTGGCGCGGGGCAGGCGTGGTGGCAATCGCAAAGCCTAGCTTCGCGACGGAAATGCTGCTGTCAATGCCCGTCCTGTTTTCGAATATTTGAATTACAGTAATTTTAGATGGATGTACCGCCATCTGTCGATTTCGGTACCTCAGTTGCTTTTACACACCTGGTATACAGAAAGGCACTGTAGCTTACGCAAGAACTACTGCTAGTATAACGTACACGCAGAAACATCGTATGATCTATGACTTATACGGTGGCGTGATGTCTGACGCAACGACTGACGTTCGCCCCTAATGAGTGGATTGCAAGATGCACTCCCACGCACGGTAGCATGGCCACTACGCCTCCATTATTCGGGCCACGCGGAGCGGGGCTTAGACGAACTTAGTCCACCACGGACCTTCATTATTATTAATTAGCTTTAATATATATAATAAAGTATAAATGCGAATGTATGACTTGTATATATTAACTCTGCCTCTAGTACTTAAAAAATAAATTCCAAGTTGTCGTTGCTTTGGCATTTTACTCTAGCAACGAAATAATACTTGCTTAGCTATTCAAATTATTGTAGGCGGTTTGTAAGGAAGATACACTAGCCGCCACAGCACTTTCATTTATGATCAATAGTGCTTACAATAATACTTTAGATTAGATTTAATAAAACAAGCAATTTAAGTCTTTGGATCAAGAACGTTTAAGCGAAGATCGGATGCTTAGTCAGGTGGTCAATTCCAGAATCACTGCCCCGATAATTAAACAAACATATCAGATTCTTGTATATATTCGGTGTGCTTTAAAAAGCGTAATGCAGAAATATATAATGTATGTAATTGATTTTAAGTGTCTTTTATTATGTAAATACCAGAGTTAGCTACTTGTTGGTCAAAATAAGTGCCGCTATAAACTTCATTAGTTAAAATGGAAAACACAAATAAAAATGAATTACAGCTAGCTTTTGTCCCACTAATATATCCGCGTGGACTTCACTTTATACCGCACCGCGGAAACTTTCATAAACATTATTTTATAAAGCGTTGGACGTGCTTGACATCAGTTGTCTATCTCCACCCTGTAAAATTAAAGTTTTGCTATTTTGGTTGCACACTTACATTTGCTATAGTTGAGTTTAAAATTCAAAGCATGGACGTGAAAGCAAGATCCCAATTCTATTTTGGCCGCACAAATCTTACATCCGATTAGAAAGGACAGCGATATTTTGACGGGATTCGTGGGCATGAAACGTGACAAGGGAAAAAGGATATATTGACTCTTGCCTAGTTCAATATTTAATAGAAGCGATGTCTCTCAGCAACGCCTTATGGCAACAAGCTAGTATTGCCTGTACAACAGCTGGGGAATGGATATAGCTTGATTAAATATTTTTTTGCTGATAGAGCTCCGTAAAGATGTCGTAAGAGGCGATGAAGTCCCGGAACCGATGGATGGTTTAGCCAAAATAGCGTAGCGCAAATGCAATAAGGCATAAAGGTAAGAATAGGCAACAGCATTCACGTAGCTCAAACGCTCTGCAATTGCTACGACGCCTATCGAGTGCGGCATGATTCTCTCTTTCTTGAGGAAGCTTATATTTTTTAATATTTTGATTCATTTATATCATATTCACCGAATCAGAAGTTTCTCTAGCAAGATCGTGGTTCCGTATAAGTAACAAAATGAAATGAACCAGTTTGATTAACAAAACTTTGACATAAGAAGCTGTAAAAATATTCATGGATTTTATTACCTTTATTAACAAAATAATAGCGCACTTCCAACGCAATTATTGTATTTCACAACACTAAGGTCGTTAAAAGCCGTACAAATATTCTGGATGTGTAGAAAAAGTTAAACACAAATAAAAAGCTAAACTAGTTTCGTAACGTATAAGTTCACGCAATGAATTTATATTTCGTGAGTCGACTTTACGCATCATAGTCATGTCGGTATTGCGTGACAGTACACAATCTTCTGCATACTTTCGCTATAGAACACATACATATTCAGTGCAATGCGTGTCCGGCGGGCATTTGGGAAAGTTTTTATTATCAATTCGGCCGATGGATAGTGTACAGAAGACAAATTGCGAGGCTTGTGTACAAATGTACGGTGGTAAGTATTCTTTGATGATTGCTAGAATTATTATTTAGTGTTTATATTTTCGAATATTCCCTACTGGAATTAGCTGAAACTTTTTTACTTTACTAACTTAATGTACACATATAAGGTTCGCAATGGTATCGCCGTTGCCTATATTTACTAAAATTTCACCAATGTGGTGATCAAATAATATTGAAGCTTAAAGAACCTACTAACCCTTGATAGTTAACTTAAAGTTGTACTGTTGTCTTAGAAAAACAACCAGTCTAATAGAAAAAAATTGGTTGAGTGGTAAAATTATTTTAATGTGAATATGCAGGCGCCTAAGCGATATAGAAGCGCAAGACATGAACCGGTGTGTATGCCTATCTCTCTCGCTCTGTCTCTCTCGCTCTTAGGCGGGCTAACTGTGCTCGAGTGGAAGGGACGCGTGCCTTTCACTTTTTATGTCTGTCTCTCTCGCTCTTAGGCGGGCTAACCATGCCCGAGTGGAAGGGACGCGTGCCTCTCGCTCGCTCTCATTGTGAGCGCATAACGTGAGCGGAGAGTAACGCAGTTTCTTGAAGTGTCACCCGGCAAACTAATTTATAAGACGTTGTCACGTCAATATAATTTGAAATATAAAGTTAGCTTACATATTAAAATTATCAATAATCTCTGTGCTAAATCTATTACCTAGATCTTTAGCCATTCGAGGATTAAGGTGCAACAAAAATACACCCATACTTTGAAATTTTCACGTTCATAGTATTTGTAAGGATAAGGATTATCAAGTATTTTGAATGTTTCTCTCGCTGTTTACACTTCTCCGTATTTTTATACACGAAGGCGGTACTTTGATCGCACCATATCTTTTCAAAGAACGCATATCCCTCAATGTCTATTCATATACACTGCTCCATTAACCTTTGTGATCATTAACGTAATACCACTTTCTTCCACCAGCCCACTATAACATTTCACTTTACATACTAACGATAGTATTACCCTTATTTCAATCCTCTACTCTTTTCATGTCTTGTACATTATTCAGACTCCGAAATATGTTGCTAAAAGCGTCTGTGTTACGGACATCAGTATATAATAGTTAAATAAATTTTAAACACCTACTCTTATAAATATTTGTCGTAAGTAAGTAAGGATTAAACTTACGACCCTTGACAAGATAGAACACTAACGAAGGAACCATCTGGCTCGTCAGTACACATTATTTTCTATTCATGCTTTTTCAAAGAGTAAGGTTACGGTTACGTGAAGGCATATATAAAGGTTTATAAGGTCGCTATTTGGCGGTAGAAATAAATGGGAGTGAAACTTGGTCTGCCTATTTTATTTAATACATTTTCTTTTTTTAGGTCAATTGAAAAGGAAGATCGATTAAATAAAAAAAATATTGAAGACAAATTTACTGCTAAAAATAAGATTTATACATTCAAAACACTTTCAATCTAATTGCGCTAAATCATCCGAATTTAAGAATCGAATTGAAAGACATCAGAATGGAGAATCATTGCGAATTCGTCCCCCATATCCCGTCAACTGAGGAATTGTAAATACGTGCCTCTAGGGCGACACAGAGTACGTGATACAGAATGCATTACTTATGCAATACACCAGCCATGACTCCTGTATCAAATAAGACCTTTTTCACATTTATAGCGTGGTCTTAATAAAATATAGACGCACGTTTCGGATTTGCTGCTAAGGGAATGTCGATTTTTATACTGCAAAATGTGGTTGATGTTTTCTAAGTTTCGTTAGAAAGTCGATGTTACTCAAAATAAAATTGGATGTTGAATTATATTGTACTGTACTATTGTATGTTTTTCTATGTTAATTATGTTATGAATATGTTGCTTATGGTGTGTACAATAAAGAATATTATTATTGTATCGGAAAGAAAAGCAAACAAAGTTAATAAAAACTTTAAAAAAATAGTTGTTTAGCTGTGAATGTATGTGATAAAATGGTGCTTATCTTGGGGTAGTTGGCAGTTTCATTTAGAAGATTAGTATGTTATTAGTCAATAAATGATACAAAGACCTTAAATGAAAGTGGGCACAGTGGAAAAATACCAACAGATTTGTGTGCAAGAATATTCGTGTGTGAAAATAAATTAAAACGCCCGTCAGAGGAAATGTCAACATGAATCCGTTTTCGATCCCTCGGGAGCCTTTGCTAACTGGAACTGGTAACCCTTCTACGTGTGCTATTCTTTTGTAATATGAATATTTTTTATGAATGATACTTTAAAAGAAATAGCATTATAGTGGAGAATGAACACTAATTCTAATTATTTATCTTCATATTAGCACTGAGACGTCTACTACCGAGGTCTCTCTTGTGAAAGGTAGGCAATTAAGGGTAAAATACCACTTCTTGTCTGTCATCTATAGGTATTTAACTGAAAATTAGCCAGATCGTACTTCTGGGTAGGTGTGGTGGTAGTCTCCCAGCGCTATGCTGGGCGACTACCACCACACCTCGTGACTGTAAGCATAATTATTTCATTGCTCATACAAGTATTGGCATATGTCGCTACTATTTAGCTATTTTTATTATACAAATATTTAATAATGGATTATTTCAGTGTATCCTAAAATTAAAGCTTATAGTTAAACACGATGACTCATCTACAGAAAAAAGTTAATTGGCGACGCGTCGCTCGGCTTCCTAGACTCGGCCAAACGTCGCTACAACTGCTGCTGTGTTAGATAGCTACCATGACCTTGCGACGTATATGTAACTATGCTCGCGTTGAGAATCCAATATCATTAATTTAGGTTCACTCATTAATATATCGT